>CM056052.1:549868762-550468762 GCA_029574335.1 Rana kukunoris | reverse complement strand
AAATACAGGTATGTAAATACAAGACATTCCTATTTCTCTGGGGAATAACCCCCCAGGCAGGTACCACCTGGGGTAAGCCCACTCGGGGGGGCGGGGCACCCTTAAACCGTCAGGGAGTTCCACCACATCATAGAGGGAAGTCTAAAACTGGGTAAAAAGTGTTATCTTGAACACACCAAATTTTCAATTATTTATCTGAGAAGAATTGGAAGGAATACAGGAAAAAATAAAGAAAGAAAAAAAAAGGGGGGGGAAAGGAAAGAGAGAGAGAAAAAAAAAGGGGGGGGGATGGGTGGTCACCAACCAGAGGAAGGCGTCCCCTGCATCAGTCAGGCAGCAGAAGCTACCATAAAAAATAAAAAGATAGACTCAACTAGGTATATTGGAGGTATTCATCCGAGAAGCGAAACAGGTTCCAGTGTATCCATCTAGACTTGTGTTCCTCAGACTTATCCTGCAATTCCGCTGTCAGCTCCTCCATCTGTTCTATGTCTCTCACTCTCGCGAACCACTGGGCCACCGTTGGGGCAGACTGCTGTTTCCACAAAGGCGGAATACACGCCCGAGCGGCATTAAGGAGGTGTTTGAGAAGGGATTTATGGTATCGTTTCCTGGACAATGGGGTAAGGTTAAGCAGGACAGCAGCTGGGTCATCCTGCAGCGAAAAGTCAGTAAGCTTGTGTATGAGTTTAAGCACTGGTTGCCAGAAAGTGGCAAGTGTAGGACACTCCCAGAAAATATGGAGAATTGTACCAGAGTGGAGGCCACATCACCAGCAACGGTCTGTCTGAGGGGGGAATATTTTTGCTAGAACCGACGGGGTCCTATACCAACGCGTCAGAATTTTGTACGTGGTTTCCTGGTATCTACTGCATAGGGAGGATTTCTGCGCGAAGAAAAGTATCCTCTCCTTTTGAGGCTCGGTAAAGGTGACCTGGAGGTCTCTCTCCCATTTCGCTAGGAACGAAGGATCCGATGTAGCGTGGAGGTCCAGCAAGCATTTGTACGAGGTTGATAAGGACCTCCGAATTGGACCCTCCCCCAGGCAGAGCTCCTCAAAAGAGTGGAGCCTATGAGTGAAGAGAGCCGGGCTAGGCAGTGATCTAAGAAAGTGTGATAACTGCAATATTCTCCAGTGGTTCAGTGTAATAGGGGCCCCTCCTGAAAGCAACGCCTCTGGAGATACCCAACCGTGCTGTCGCAAAAACCACGAGGCTCTCACAAGTCCGAACTGACTCTGCGATACGAAGGCCGGATCCGTTAGACCGGGCAAGAACCCAGGATGCCCTACGATTGGTGTCAGTGGAGAGGGGAAACTGCTCAACGTAGAGAGTCGGAAAAATCTGTCTACCTCCATCAAAGTGGGGCCAATCAACGGATGGGCAGTTAAGTGCGTAACTTGACTGTTCCCTGCCCAAGGCAAGCCCTGGAGTGGAACCTGTGCTGCTTCTTGTTCCAATGACACCCAGAGTTTCAGGGTGCTGTGTCGGCGCCAGTCCACGACCCTTGTCATATGCACCGCTGTATAATATAGGGCCGGATACGGGAAACCCACTCCGCCCTTCAACTTAGGACGTAGTAGTAGCGCTCTACTAAGGCGTGGATGCTTACCCCTCCAGATTAATTTTATGAACGTCGACCGAACCGCACGGAAGAAGGTCTGAGGTATTGTTATTGGCAGAGCCTGCAATTAGTACAGGAGCCTGGGCATTGGGTTCATCTTGAGTACGTTGCAGCGACCAAACCATGAAAGGGCTAAAGAGTCCCACTTTTTAAGGTCAGCGGTTAGCGTTGCCAGAAAAGGATGGAAATTGAGGGGGAGAATGTCATGTAGGTTTGCGGGTATTTTTGTGCCCAGATATTGGATCGAGCAGGTAGCCCATTTAAATGGAAAGTAAGGGCCTAAGCTGGCTCTGGTAGCTTCCGCTAAGGAGACATCCAGCGCCTCAGATTTTTGTAGGTTGACCTTGAACTTAGACAGGTCACCAAAGCGTTTCAACTCCTGTAATAGAGAGGGTAGGGAAATGCGAGGCTCGGAAAGATAGAATAAGAGGTCGTCAGCATATGCCGCAACCTTGTGTTGGTAATTGCCGGCTGTGATGCCACGAATAGAAGGGTTGGCCCTAACGTGTTGTAAGAAAGGTTCCAGGGAGAGGACAAACAGCAGTGGGGACAGAGGACAACCCTGTCTGGTCCCGTTGGATATGGAGAAGGGGCTGGAGTCGTAACCGTTTACTCGTACAGTAGCGGTGGGGTTCCTATAAATGGCCGAGATCCAGGACAGGATGGGGTCTGGCATTCCCACAAATCTGAGTGTCTCCAGGAGAAAAGACCAGTCCACCCTATCAAAGGCCTTTTCGGCATCTGTTGACAGAAGTAAGAGGGGGATACGGGAGCGTTTTGCAGTATCAATGATGTTCAGCGTATGGATAGTGTTGTCCCTGGCCTCTCTATTTTGGATGAACCCAACTTGATCCGGGGCGATCAACCGTTGCAGCAGGACGTTCAACCTGGAAGCCAGAATTTTCGTGAATAGTTTCATATCACAGTTTAGGAGAGAAATTGGCCTATAGCTGGCACATAACAACGGGTCTTTTCCGGGTTTAGGGATCACCGAAATGGACGCCGGTTGCATGTCTGTAGGGAATCCTCGACCATCCAACACAGCGTTGAAGGCCGTGATAAAGTGAGGAGCCAACAGATCCTAATACCGCTTGTAGTAAGGGAGGGTGAATCCGTCGGGACCAGGGGCCTTACTAGGCTGAGTGTCAGCCATGGCCGCCGCCAATTCCTCCACTGTAATGGGGCCAGAAAGGTCCTCCCGCTCCCCTGAAGTCAGCGTAGGGAGATTGGCTTCCCGAAGATAGTCGCCAATGTCTGAGAGACTTTGGGGCAAGAAGTCAGTAGTGGGAGATTGGTCTAAATTGTACAGTTTAGAGTAAAAATTACGGAAGCTCTCCGCCAGTTCTGGAGAGGAGTGAATTTTAGACCCAGAAGACGAAAGCAAGGCTGGTATATACGTCTGAGCCCTCTTGGCACGCAGAGCATTGGCCAGAAGGCGGCCGCATTTATCACCATATTCGTAAAAAGAGCGACGAGCCTTCAGCAGAACATGTTTCGCTTCGTACAGGGAGTGATTCCTAATGGCCTCCCGAAGCCTGGCCAGTTCTGATTCGGCCGCACGGTCTAGTCTGGCTTTGTGTTGGCATTCCAGGGAGTGAAGTCTAGCTAGTAGGTCGGACAGGGTTTTGGAACGACGCTTCTTGGCTGCGTGGCCATGTTTAATAAGGATACCCCTTATATAGCATTTATGTGTGGACCATAAGGAAAGCGGGTTCTCGACCGATCCCACGTTAGTAGAAAAGTATAAGGTAAGTTCTTTCTGGATATCCGCTGCAATTTCAGGATCGTTCCCCTTTTTTTATATAAAAACATTTTTACATTTTTTTTTATATATTTTTTTATTTTTTTATTAAACGGCCCAGAGGTCCCCAGGGCTCCGAATGGCAACCGCCCTTTTTTTATAAATAATTATTTTATTTTATTTTACATATTTTTTTATTTCCTTTTTTATTTATTCTTTTTATTAAAGGGCCCGGAGGTCCCCATGGCCCAGGATGGCTCCCCTTCCTTTTTATATTTATATTTTTTATTTTATTTAATTTTTTTTTGTAAAAATAAAGGTCCCCAGGGCAACCCCCCTTTTTTCTTCACCCACCAATTTGTGGCGACATCACCCCACCGCTTCTCAATTCACGCCCCCCCCCGCTTCTCAATTAGCGGCAGCACCCGAAGCCCCCCTGCTTCTTAATTCGTGGCAGCCCCCGGTTCTCTGCTCCAGAGGGCCCATGCCTGAAGTTGTGTAAGGGGCCCGATAATTCCTGATGGCGGCCCTGGCCTCACTATAGCAGCGCATTCTCGCACCTGTACCTGGGAAAAAATCTCTGGTTTTATACATTGTATACAGTAGCTGCCATTTCATGGATATGAGGAGACCCACATCTTGTTGACAATTTAAAGATAGAGATACAGTGGAACCTTGGATTACGAGCATAATCTGTTCCAGGAGAATGCTCGTAATCCAAAGTACTTGCATATCAAAGCGAGTTTCCCCATAGAAGTCAATGGAAACGAAAATAATTTGTTCCACATTGACACTCAATGTCATGCAATACCGCATGTTGCCAGAGGAGAGGGGGGGGGGTCTACAGACCTACATATTTATCATACATACAGTGGAACCTCGTATTGCGAGTAACGCATTTAACGAGCGTTTCGCAATACGAGCATTGTATTTAAAAAAAAACACTTAGAGCCAAACGTCGCCAATCGGTGCCATTCGGAAAAGCAGGCCAGAGGACTGCACTAGTTACTAACATCCACCATGTCACCCTGCTGCGTTGTTTTGTTTTTGTTTATTGGGGATTGCCAACACGCCCCCTACATGCCTAATGCCTAATTGGCCTACCTGCCTAATTTGAATTACGCGCACTTACGCCAGCACATTTTTTTACGATACGCCGCCGCAACTTACGGAGCAAGTGCTTTGTGAATACAGAAGTTGCGGAGGCGTACGCCCGCACAAGGATACGCACGTCTACCTGAATCTAGCCCATAGATTGTATTGCTATAGTCCTATGGATATGGGAAGACCCTCATCATGGGGACATTTTGGAGAAGGAGGGATGAATACCCAAAGGGACAATCAATCATTAGATCTATACATTGTATAACTATCATCATAGGGATATGAGACGAGGGGTGAACCCAGGTGACTGAACTGTAATGATGAAGCTGCAAGAAGTGGCTTGTTCTACAGATTGTAAATTCAGTACAGGATGAAAACACTTATTTCAAAATGTCTTGTGTGTGAGGTGAGGAGGTGAAGGCTGTAAATCCAAACTTATAACCTATCAGATCAGGATCCAGTCAGGTGGATATTGCGTGATTCGAAAACGATGATCACATCGAGGGAGGCTTACTGGCTGTGACCCGAAAAATACCACCACATCCCGAGGTCTGTGCCAGGGACCTTTGTTTAAGTTGTCATAAAAACAGGGCTAGAGGGGAGATCTTCCACCGATGACAACTGTTCAGATGACAACTGAGAGAAGATTTCTCTTTCTTTGGAGAAATTATTATTTATTTTTTTCACAGCCAGTTGTGTCTTCAGAGCAAGAAGAGAAAGGGAAATCACTCCCAATCATGGGCGTCCGCTCCATAGGGCAAGGGGGGTCACTTGCCCCCCCCCTGGAATCACCAGGGAGAGCCAGGCGCAGGGCTCCCTTACTTCTGTCCTCCGGCGCTCGTATCGTATGTCATGGAGCTGGGTCTGTATGCAAGGTCTCGCCCCCCTAGTTCGGCTCCGTCTTCTAGTGTTCTGCCTATCACACGAGCCAAAATAGGGGGCGGGACCTTGCACAAAGACCCAGCTCCGTTAAATACGATATGAGCGCCGGAGGACAGAGGGAGGGGAGCACTGTTTTATATTGTTTACTAGGCCTGTGCTTTGTTTGTTCCAACATCTGTTGCCACAGGTAACACTGGACTATTTTCTGATGTGTTTTTAGCAAGTCTGGAAAAGCAGAGCAAACACAACACAGAGTTGTAACCTACGGCATAGTTTCTAGTTGTCCCTTATTTAGAGTGCCTGTCCCTCTTCTGGAATAAAATCTATTTGTCACTCATTCCAAAAGGTTCCGTCAAGGGAAAGGGGTGCTGTGTAATGTAAAGGGGTCCAGTGATGCAGGGTGCTTTGTCATGTAAAGGGGTCCAGTGATGCAGGGTGCTGTGTAATGTAAAGGGGTCCAGAGCTGTGGGGTGGTGCTTTTAACCCCACGCTAGTGGTCAAAAAAAGGGTAAAATGCGACTGTATCGCCGCTGCCAAATCGCCCCCCCCAGCCCCTTGAAAAAATGTTAGCGGACTCCCATGCTCCCAATCAGTAATAGAAAATTATTTGTCATATTGTTATATATAGGCCCGGATTCACATATATCGGCGCATATTTATGCCGCTGTAGTGTATCTATTTATCGCTACACCGGCGCAGCGCGGAGAGGCAAGCATGGAATTCACAAAGCAACAAATGCTCCCAACTATGCGCCGGCGTAGCGTATATTTCGTAGGCATAAGCCGGCGTAAGTGGAAGTTGGTGGAAGTGGGCGTGATCCATGTTAATGAAGCGTGACCCCATGCAAATGATGGGCTGGGCGCAAGACAGGTACTTAAAATGAACTGCGCATGTGTCGGGACATGCACGTATCCCCCTGCGCATGCGTACAACCACGTCGGAATAACTGCCTAAGATACGCCGGATCACTGTGTACGCCGTGAACGTAACCTACGCCCAGCCAGACCCACGTCAGCCCATATTCACAGACGTCCAACGTACAATACGTAGGCTTGTGTTCCCTGGTCCATACCTTTGCATGGGTTGCGCCTCATCTATGGGGAATAACTTTACGCCGAATGTAAAACTTACGCAAACCGCTTAAATCATGCGCCGGGGGCAAGCACGTTCATGAATCGGCGTATCTCCCTCATTTGCATATTTGAATAGGAAATCAATGGGAAAGCCACATGCGTCCAGAGTAAATATGCGCCCACTCTACGCCGGCGTAGGCAAGTTACGTCGGTGGAATGAAGTCTGTTTTTAGGCGTATCTAAGTTTGTGGGTTCGGCGCACAGATACGACGGCGCATCTGGAGATACGTCGGCGTAAGTGCTTTGTGAATCCGGGCCATACTGTATAAATATATATATAGCGGAGTGCCTATTCGCTCATCATGCTCAGATGCAGATCCCTTAACCAATTCTCTCAAAACTCCTTGGATTCCTTGACGTGTCCAGGGAAGATGGGTTTCTCAGCTTCCCTTCCTCAACAGGTCATAGAGGCCACATCTAATGCCTCGTACACACGTGCAGGATTTACGATGGAAAAAGTTCCTGTCGGAAATCCCGAGGGGAAAGCCGAGAACCTGCTCTATTCAGTTTTTCCCCTACACGACAGGAAAACTGCGATGGAGCTTTGGCCGGGCCGTGTGTATGCTCCATCGCAGTTTTTCCCATAGGTGAGCTGCCAAAAACCACCAGCAAAAGTTTGCCAGTTTTCCCGGCGGGGAAAAAAAAGAACTGGTACTCTTTTTGTGTCCGGCGGTTTTTGAGCAGGTTCTCAATTTTTCCGACGGGAAAAATTCCAATTGGAAATTTCCGATCGTCTGTAGCAATTCCGACGTGCAAAATTCAGGCGCGTGCTCGGAAACTATTTGACGCATTCTCGGAAGCTTTGAACTTAATTTTTTTCGGCTCGTCTTAGCGTTGTGCGTCACCGCGTTCTTGGCGGTCAAGAGTTCAGAGAATTTTTGTGTGACCACGTGTATGCAAGTCAAGTTTGAGTGGAATTCCGTTGGAAAAACCATTCAAGGTTTTCACCGATGGAAAATCCGATCGTGTGTACGCGGTAAAATTTCATTAACCTGAATCTAATTATCTTTATTTTTCAGTTATTCCGAGTTAGTGGTAGAATTTTGCAATATTTATCTTAGCTGTTATAAATCTATGTGAGATTAATCTAGAAGTGTTTGTAGGAATGTTTGGAATGCTTATAGTTTGTAAAGCGTCTGAAGCATTTTTACTGAATCTCAACCGTGTTATTGATTGTATCCAAATCCATCCATTGTGCTGATTGTCTTCTACTGTCTGCTCAAGGTAGATGAAAAGAGCCGTATGAAGTGATGTCACCATTAAAGGGGTTGTAAAGGTACGATATTTTTCCCTAAATAGCTTCCTTTACCTCAGTGCAGTCCTCCTTCACTTACCTCATCCTTCCATTTTGCTTTTAAATGTCCTTATTTCTTCTGAGAAATCCTCACTTCCTGTTCTCCTGTCTGTAACTCCACACAGTGGGCCAGATTCCCGTAGGGCGGCGTAACTTCGAGCGAGGCGTAGCGTATCGTATTTACGCTACGCCGCCGCAACTTTGGACGCAAGTGCAGTATTCTCAAAGCACTTGCGTCCAAAGTTACGGTGGTGTAGCGTAAATGGGCCGGCGTAACCGCGCCTAATTCAAAATAGGCAGGTAGGGGGCGTGATCCATGTGAATGAATCGTGACCCCACGTAATTGACGCTTTTCTCGAAACGGTGCATGCGCCATCCGTAGACGTATCCCAGTGTGCATGCTGAAAATTACGCCGCAACTACTCATTGGTTTTGACGTGAACGTAACTTACGCAAAGCCCTGTTCGTGCACGTTTTATGCAAACAACGAAAAATTCAACGCTGTCCCGACGTCCATACTTAACATTACCTATGCCTCACGTACGCCTCATATAGCAGGGGTTACTTTACGCCGGACAGACGCTTACGCAAACGACGTAAAAAAAATGAGGCGGGCGCAAGTACGTTCGTGAATCGGCGTATCTAGCTCATTTACATATTCGACGCGTAAAACGACGGAAGCGCCACCTAGCGGCCAGCATAAATATGCAACTAAGATACGACGGCGTAGCAGACTTTCGCCACTCGTATTTTGGCCAAATCTATGCGTAACTGATTCTAAGAATCAGGCGCATAGATACGACGGCTCACATTGGGACTTACGACGGCGTATGTGGAGATACGCCGCCGTAAGTCCTTTGAGATTCTGGCCCAGTAATGGGAGGCTTTCTCCCTGGTGTGGAAAAAGCCTCTTGAGGGGGGAGGGGGCGAGCAGGAGTGTCTGTGCCACATTCAGACAACATGAGTAGAATCTGAGCACCATGAGCAGACCTTACCAATGGACCCCTGCTCCCTGGTCGGCAGAGAGCATCTACATTTACCTGGCAGCCTTCCTGGTAAGCAGAAAGACCCCCAAAAACGATATGCTCCTCAAGCCCTGACCTAGAAGGGCACTACAACTGCATTGTTGAATCAATACAAAATGAAGCTTTTTATAACAGTTTAGAAAATGAATATTTTTTAGCTATCATAAGTGTAGCGCTACCCCATTCAGGAGCCGCTGGTTAGATGTGGGATCAGTATAAGTTAAGTTACCTTTGATGTGTCTAGGGAAACTGATGGTAGCAACTGTGACAGCAGTAATGGAATGTCCAAGCCAATGGTTGGCGTTTTCTAAGTGCTTTATTTTCGGTCCAACAGTCAACTTGAGGTAGACAGGATAGGTTGGTGAAAGAAATAACTCTGCAGAGTCAGGCTATGGATGACGAACAGAAGCAGTCCTGCCTCTAGAGTATATTCTTTGCTCCCGTCGCCACTCCCGCCGGAGTTGGTGCAGTGCACCCGGAAAGGCCTCTCCCACAGGCCTGGCAGCCAGAGTGTCACTGAGAAAACTGAGAAGGAACAAGTCTCTGCCACCGACTTGGCTCTAGTAATTAGTAAAAGCCTCTGCCACAGGTCCGATACTTGAGAGCAATAGAGCGTATCCTCTCCGTCAGTTTCTCTTGAAGTATGGGGGCCCAGTAAGTCACTGGGGCCCCTCGGCAACTCATTTGCTCTGAGCCATGAGGGCCCAGAGTAAGGAACTCCGCGTAGCACGGGCCCCCGGCCAGGTAGGCCAAAGTGGTGAGGCCCGTGACGTGTGCACACCCTGAAGGTGGGTGCCGCACCTGGAACCAGGAACCCGCGAAGAACCCCGAAAAATGGCGTCTGCCACAGATATGCCCTCCCCCAGCATGCCCCGCGAGGGAAACACTCCTCCAATTGGCTACTGGGGAAAAGTGGCTCTGCCTGAATTCCTTTGGCGCCACCTGCCGCCCAGAGATGGAACTGCATCCCTGGAGCGCAGAATGACCCACAGGATAATTCAGGGCTGACAACAGCCTAATTTAACACACATCAACCTGGGGGAGAGCAAATAAGTCTCTCACCCCACTAAATTTACAGATAGCGTCCCTTCTGAAAGTAAGGGGGCGCTACATAAGTATTATAAAGGGGGGTGGGAGAATATAAGGGTACAATAAAGCTTAGTCCTCCATGGGATTAGAGCGCCGCTGGGTCAGCGTGAGAAGGAGAGATGAGAATGTTCTGTACTGACGATGGAAGTAAATGGAGTAATCTGTTCTGTGTATAGACGTGTCCTCTGGGTCACAGCAGTCAGCCGCTGCCAAACGTAATTGTTATTTATGTTTGTTAATTGCTCTTAATGTGAGCTAATTACTCTGGCAGAAAGGAGCCGTGTATGTCGTAACTTCACCAGAGGGACCCACAGAAGAGCGACATCGCCACGCCAACAACCGTAACACGCAAGGACCAACGCACTGATGTATATCGCCGATACCAACTGCACAACCAGAACATAAGAGATAAAAAAGAGAGATACCAGTCATTGCCCTGATAAATTGCCCACCAAAAAAATATTTTCTGGCAGTGCCCCTCCCGAAACTAGACTCTGGATCCTCCCCTGATGTGGGTATAAGGCCCTTGTCCCCTTAACAAGGTGCCTTTGTTGAGGGGGCCAATTTATCAGGGCAATGGCTTTTGTTAGCGCTTCAATGATGACGGCACCATGGTTGTTATGGTGTCAGGATGATTGAAGCACATTATTTCTATTATTACATTGTAATATAAAATGAAATGGTTCAACTCACCATAATGCCGAATCAGTGGGAGCCCCGAGTGTGTCAGTTGCCAGGTCACCTATTATCAGATGCAGCTTGTCACTTGCCACATAACCTGCCACACGTTGCGGAATTTCACTTGCCACACTTTGCGGAATGTCACTTGCCTGCCACCAGATGCAGATTGCCACTTGCCACGTCACCTGCCACAAGTTGCAGATTGTCACTTGCCACGTCTCCTGCCACAAGTTGCGGAATGTCATTTGCCTGCCACCAGATGCGGATTGTCACTTGCCACCTCACTTGCCACACCTTGCGGAATGTCACTTGCCTGCCACCAGATGCAGATTGTCATTTGCCACCAGATGCAGATTGCCACTTGCCACGTCACCTACCACATGTTGAGGATTGTCACTTGCCACGTCTCCTGCCACAAGTTGCGCAATGTCACTTGCCTGCCATCAGATGCGGATTGTCACTTGCCACCTCATCTGCCACACCTTGCGGATTGTCATGTGCTAAGGTGGTGTTTTGCTTGTCAGAGTCAGGCAGCAGAGAGACAATGTAATCTCTCTGCTGCCTGCACAGTGAGGGCGGAAGTTACTGCAGGGATGCAGGGCGGGATGGTGAGAGATGATATCACCGGCCGCCGGCTTGTTGATTGGCCAGCCGCCCGCTCATCCACTGAGCCGACCAGCTGACCACCCACTCTCTGACTTTCACTCGCCGCCCACCCACACACCGAGACACTCGGCAGCTTACACTGTCACCTGCCCGTGGAGCCGCTCTGTCACTCGCACGTGGAGGCGCCTGCTCAGACTCTCGCGTGCCGTAAGTTCCGCAACTAACACTCATTTCTCAGGGGTGGCAATTTCCCCATTGCCCCCCCTGGATCCACCCCTAACCCACATCCTGCCCCCCAAAAAAAAGCATATGGGAGTCTGCATGGGTTGAGGGGGTGTATCAGAATCCGGAAGCCCCATTTAAAAGAAGTAGCCCCAGATATCTACCCCATGTGGGAATAAGTACGAGGTACATGAGCAGGGGATCCTTGGTGACCACGTCTGGTCAATTATGTCACCCAAGAACCTTGTCCAGTTTACTGAGGCCTCGTACACCCGACCGGTTTTCTCGGGAGAATCCAGCAAGAAACTTGTTGGGAGACGTGTTTTGCCGAGGAAACCGGTCGTGTGTACGTTTTTCGACGAGGAAACTGTCGAGAAACTCGACAAGCCAAAAAGAGAGCATGTTCTCTTTTTCCTCGACGGGAATGGAGAAAATTGGCTCGTCGAGTTCCTCGGTCGTGTGTACGAGGCCTCGCAAACAGAAGCTGGCTGGCAAACTGTCATGTTGTGCCAGGGTATATAGGTCTTCAAGATGGTGGGGCAACATCTTCAGTCAGTAGAATGTTGTGCCAGCAGGCCATTATGACTGACACTACTCTATGAAGGAATTTTTGCTGCTGATTTGGGGGAACCTGTACCTCTAACCCTCTCTCTCCAAGAACCTTGGCCTGGTTGCTTACATGCAGAAGCTGGCTGAGGAGCTGTGGCGGTGCATCCATAGTGGGAGCAGGAGCGCCGCCCCCTCTCTGCTGCATCTGTCAATCTCCAATAGATAGATTCATGCATTGCATTAATCAATCTATTTTCGCCGCTGCCACCCCGTATCAGGTGTCTGGCCCCTTGTTGAGCGCTGGCCATCTGAATTACAGCAGTGGGGGTGTTTTGTAAGTGCCTATTAGAGCAATGGCCTTCCTGATTAGAGCCCGTAGGCTCTAATCGGCTTCCAAATTGTTAAACAGCAGGGGCACTGCTGTACGTTCCCTGTTTAAACAGTGCTGTGTTAGGGAATCGCATTCCCAGCACTGACCCGCCTCTCAGCCAATCAGGTACACCGGGTCTTGTTACCGACCACGCTGTACCACACCACCAGAGAGAGCCACCCTGTACCCGTTGTACCACACCACCAGAGAGAGAGCAGGTCAGTGTCACTGGGCAGTGTGGGCACAATAGGAGTCAGACAGTACTAGCATTGTATCGCCACAATAGGACTGGGACATTGTAATATAAAGGGGACTGCACTGTAATTATTTCAGTGCCCCTTTACAGTGCAGTTCTCTTTATATCACAGTGTCCCTGTCCTATTGTGGCCATACAATGCTAGGACCGACACCAGCCACCCCCTCAAATGTCTACCAACCCCAACCCCCGGTCCGGTCCCTGAAAAAGTTGGTTGCTCAGTCTAAAATGCCCGGGCCTATTTTTTGTCCCAAGACCGGGCCTTATAATTGACCATCAAATTTCACCCCCAAAAAGCCTAAATGTAATTCAAATTCAATATTTGAGTTAATGTTTTTCTTTTAATTTTTTGATTGAAATTCTGGCACAAATTCTGTTATTTCTGGTCCACAATTAAATTCCAGCTCTCACACCTCTTTCCCTGGGTCCCCTACATTATGGGCCAAATTCACAGAGATGGGCACATATTTACGCCGGCGTAGCGCACACATAGTACGCTACGCCGGCGCCAATGCTGTATCCTGGCCTAGGCCAACAAGGCCCAGGCCTAGGGCAGCACTTTGCAGGGGGGCAGCACTGACAGTGTTCCCGCCGGCTTGCACTACACTGTTAGGCAAATTAGTTTAGCGCCCCCAAAAATCGGCCGCACTGCTTCCAGTATGTGGGCAGTTGTCATTCTGCAACTGTGGGGGCGTTGCTTCAAATTTTTTACCATCCCTGTCCCATTGCAGAGATTTCCCTTCACTTCCTGTCCCATAGCCAAACAGGAAGTGAGAGGAAATCTATGCAAATTAAGGGAATCCATTGCCCCCCCCCAGGCCATCAGAACTAGAACTTGAAAATATCAGGGTGGGTCTTAAACCGCAAGGGGTGTGGCCTTGACAGGAAGGGGTGGGTCATATTTAAATTAAGGGGTGCACGAGTTTAGTCAGGCCTAGGGCAGCACAAAACCTAAATACACCCCTGGCCGGCGCAGCACGGAGAGGCATGCACTGAATTCAGCAAGCTATTGCTCCCAACTCTGCGCCAGCATAGCGTATATTTCGAAGGCACAGGCTGGCGTAGGTGGAAGTATGTGGAAGTGGGTGTGATCCATGCTAATGAAGCATGACCCCATGCAAATGATGAGGCGGGCGCCAGACAAGTACTTAAAACGAACTGCGCATGCGTCGAGACGTGGATGTATCCCCGTGCGCATGCTCACAACCACGTCGGAACAACTGCCTAAGATACGCTGGATCACTGTGTACGCCGTGAACGTAACCTATGCCCAGCCAGACCCACGTCCTACGTAAAATACGTAGGCTTGAGTTCCCTGGTGCAGACCTTTGCACGTCCGGTGCTGACTTACACGTCCTTTATGGGGAATAACTTTACGTCGGACGGAAAACTTACGCGCGTTGAGTAGAGCCTTTCCCCCGGGCGCACGTACGTTCGTGAATCGGCGTATTTCCCTCATTTGCATATTTAAATGGCTAATCAATAGGAGCAGCAACATGCGTCCAGAAGAAAAATGCGCCCACGTTACGCCGGGGTAAGTAAGATACGTCGGGGTAGGGTGGCCAGTTTTTAGGCATATATTGGTTTGTGACTCAGGCGCACACATACACTGGCGCACATTTGCACTTACGTCGGCGTAACTTGATCCGGGCCTATATGTCCTTTGCGAGTTTCATATGTTCTGTCATGGCACTGACCCTGGAGGTGCCTCAGCCTACCAATCCCTGGCCTGACTACGGTGAGGACTGACTACATAATACAAAGCCAATTCTTCATTATGTATATTTTTAAACCGGAGGAGACAACTGGAACCCGGCCAGGATAGAAGATGTTACAGCACCATCTACAGGTTGATGGGGATATGGAGCCATATAAACCCCTAACCTGTCAGTGACATGTGTGGGATGATTCATTTGGGACTTAAATATTTATAACCTGATAAAAATAATACATTTCTGTTGGATTTACTGAGAGTTTTATCTCCTATCTAAATGGTGTCCGAGAGGGTGACCTCCGGGGTTCTCAGTGCAGGACCTGGAAACTAGTGAAGATCACTAAAGTAGTGGTATAGTATCTGTGTCTAGATCAGGGGTCTCCAAACTTTCTAAACAAGGGGCCAGTTTACTGTCCTTCAGACTTTAGGAGGGCCGGACTAGGGCCATTGGGAGTAGAAAATGTCCAGTGGGAGTAAACAATACCATATCTTTGGTGTCAGTGGGAGGACTCATGCCCCATTGTTGGTGTCAATAGAAGGAATTGAATGCTTTGGATAGTGTCAGTTAAAAGAATAGTGCCTCATTGGTGGCTTCAGCAACAAGGATTATTCCCCATTGTTGGTGTCAATGGATGGAATAGTGCCTCAAGGGCCGGACGAAGGCAAGCAAAGGGCCTCATCCGGCCCCAGGGCCACAGTTTGGAGACCCCTGGTCTAGACAGTGATTTCCAGTTTCTAGAGGGTTCCCACGGGTATAGTATATACAGAGTTGGTTCAAGCTGAAACAATGTAACTATGTAATGATATCCATACATGGAATTCAAGATGGAGGAAAGACACACCGAGACCAAGTAGAGTGGCACCATTATGATATGGATAAGAGAAAGTAACAAATACTCTCAGCGATGTTATTGGCACCGCAAATACTAAGTCCCAGCACTTAGTGTATCACCTTGAAGAGGCCTACATTACCGGATCAGCATCTGGTTAGAGAGGGGCGGTTGTTTGGTGGGGTGGCAGCACAAATGGTACTAAGCAGCCCAATAGCTCGATCCTTAACACAGTTCTAAAGTCCAGAGGTGGTGGAGCAAGCGGCGGGTATCCCTATTCTGTCCCTCTTTCTCCAGGAACCTCTCCGTAGTAGGGTGCCCACGTGTCCCAGATTGCCCAGGACTGTCCCGCAATTGACATGTCTGTCCCAGGGCCCGGGCACCTTCATTCTGCGACAATACAATGTCCCGGAATGTAATAAAGGACACAGTCACCCCAGGGCCGCCATCAGGGGGGTACAGGCAGTACACCTGTAAGGGCCCGGATGGGAACCCCCTAAAAAAAAAAAATTTTTTTTTTTTTAGGGGTCCGGAGGTGCCCAGGTACCTGGAGGCCCCCAGGGCCCCAGATGGTAACCCCCCCCCTCTTTTTTGCTTTATTTTTTATAAAAAAATATATTTTTTAATATTTTATTTATTTTATTTTTTACTAAAGGGCTAATTTTTTTTCTTTTATTTTTTTTAGCAGTCCGGAGGTCCCCAGGGGCCCGGAGGCCCCCAGGGCACCGGGTGGCAACCCCCCATTTTTTTATTTATTTTTTAAAAATATATATATTTAATATATTTTTGTTAATTTTTTTTTATTAAAGGGCCAAAGTTTTTTTTGTTAGGGGTCTGGAGGTCCCCAGGGGCCCGGAGATCTCCAGATGACAACCCCCCTTTTTTTTATAAAAAAATAATACTTTTTATATATTTTTTTTATTACTTTTATTTTTATTTTTTATATACATATAAATATACATACATTTATTATTATTATTATTATTATTATTATTATTAAAAGGCCCAGAGGTCCCGAGATGAGAACCGTTTTTCTTATAAAAATGTTTTACATTTTTTTTAAATATATTTTATATATATATATATATATATATATATATATATATATATATATATATATATAGTAAAAGGCTCAGAGGTCCCCAGGGCCCCATGTTATTTTTGTTTATATATTTTTTTATTTATTTTTTATTAAAGGGTCCAGAGGTCCCCAGGCAACCCCCTTGTTTTTTTTTATAAATGTTTATTTCTTTTATATATATATATATATATTTATTTACTTTTTATTAAAGGGCCCAGAGGTTTATTTTTATTAAAGGGCCCAGAGGTCCCCAGGGCCCCTGGATGGCTACCACCCTTTTTTTTTTTTTATATATATATATATATATATATATATATATATCGTGGCAGCCCCCCCCCCCCCCCCCCCCCGCGCCAATTTCAGACGGCAGCACCCCCCCCCCAGTTCTCTGCTCCAGGGGGCCCATGCCTGAAGCTGTGTAAGGGGCCCCATAATTCCTGACGGCGGCCCTGGTCACCCCCTACTAACTAATAACTACATTTCCGGAACTGGTTGCTAGGGCCAGCTCTGCCTGGCGTCTTGCAACCAGTGACAATTTACTCTCAGACAGTGAGACCGGGAGTGAGGCCTGCGCCTAGTGCAGCACTGCTATCCCGACCCACCTCGCCACCTCCTCCTTCTCTGGAACCCAGCAGCAAGCAGCAGGGACTGGTGTGATCTTCACTCTCCGGATAGTGACCCCACCCCTTTCCTTCTATGCACGTGGCTCATGCAGAGGAAGTGACAGCAGCACTGCATCTGGTGGCAGGCTATGGGTGGCAAGCGGCACTGCATCTGATGGCAAGTGGCACATTCACCTGACAAATAACCCACCGCCAAATTCCCCATCAACCCCCGAGACTACATTACCCCCCACCCCTCTCATTTTTGTTGGGGGGGGAGGTGAGAGAGGGGGTGTGTCACTGAATGGCAGTTTGGAAATGTGGTCACCGTACTCCGTAGGCCTAGATGCTTTGTTCCTAACCAGCGTGGATCCTGTCCCTTTCCACTTCGCTCAAGGGCACCAACTGCAGTAGGGCAGTGCTATTTATTACCATTTCCCTCACCAAAGATGGCCCCAGGGGTTATCTACTGTTGCAGCGTACATGCAGGTGTATGGAGGCTTCAGAGGAACAAAGTTGTCTCAAAGTTGTATTGTGGTAATGTTTTATTACATTTCTTTTGTTTCATAATATTGAACATAGCAAGTAACTGTATGTTTTTGCTTTATACATTTACTATTAATATAACTATGAAGAGGATGAGAGGATTGGGATTATCGCGGTGCCACAGAAAAAATCAAGATATGATAGAATTTTTTTACAAATTTTTATTTATTTAATTTAAGTTTCATTTATTTAAGTTACAAAGCAGGGCCGATCCTAGGCAGGGTGCGCAGGGTGCTTTGCACCCAGGCGCTTGCAGAGGTGGGGGGCGGGGAAGTGCCAGAGTTTTCCCCTCCTTCTGGCAGTGCTCGGGGGAGGGGCTTTCCTCTTCCGGACACGAGGGTTCTAGTTTTCAGTAGCTGCCGAGTGCTGATGTGCAGGAATGAATTCCTCACACTGGGAGTCTGGGATTCCTCACTGTCTCTACCAACTCCATTTGGAATGCCTCCCCTCTAGAGATGTCCCCAACTATTTGCCAGCGAATAGTTCCCGGCGAACATAACTTGTTCGCGTTCGCCGCCGCGGGCGAGCATATGCGATGTTCGGTCCGCCCCCTATTCGTCGTCATTGAACAAACTTTGACTCTGTACCTCACAGTCAGCAGACACATTCCAGCCAATCAGCAGCATACCTTCCCTCCCAGACCCTCCCACCTCCTGGACAGCATCCGTTTCAGATTCATTCGGAAGCTGCAGTCTTAGTGAGCGGAGGGACAGTGTAGCTGCTGCTGATTTAATAGGGAAATCTATAGCTAGGCCAGTGTATTCAGTGTCCACTCCAGTCCTGAAAGACTCATCTGATCTCCGCTGTAAGGACAGCGTCCTGACAGCACCCCAAAAAGCCCTTTTTAGGGCTAGTCCACCAGTCTGCTTTTTTTTTCTTCTCTGTAATCTAATGTGTGTTGCGTGGTTTACAGAGAGAGACCGAGAGAGAGAGTGTAATTTTTTGGAGTTAGATAGAGCAGGCAGGCAGGCAGGCTAGTCAGTTACAGTTACAGAATGTAGAGGATATATATGCATCCCAGGTGTTGTATATATATTTATACACTGTATTGAGTTTAGCTAGACTAGATCCGCTCTTCCTAATATACTGACAGATGACAGCCTGTATAGGGCTAGTACATGAGTCTGCTTTTTTTTTTCTCTGTAATCTGCCTGCCAGCGCGTGTGTGTCAGGCTCACAGGGTATACTGTGCCCACTTGTCCACTGCCACCACTCATATATTTGTTGGCACAGTAGATAACATTTAAAAAAAAAACATAATTTTGACTGCAATAGAGAAAAGTAGTCAGTTGTCTGCCAGCTGGGGTCAGGCTCACAGCGTATACTGTGCCCACTTGTCCAGTGCCACCACTGATATATTTGGTATCCCATCTTGTGCAAATGGACTGTTTGCGGTGGTTTGCGGTGCGTTAAACGGGGAGTTTGGTCTGTCAGAGTTTGGTCTGTCACTGTGAACCCTAACCCTAACCCTGTCTGTAACCCTAACCCTAACCCTGTCTGTAACCCTAACCCTATCTGTAACCGGAATGCGGACAAATCGGATCAACTACACACATATGGTGGAAATGTCCTGAAATAAAAAAATAGTGGCAAGAAATCTTGGACTGTATAAAAGAAATAACAGGAGAAGAATTAAATAACAGTATTTATACTTGTCTGTTTCACAATGCAAAAGGTCACAATAAAGGATACAGGGAAACGTTGCTTCCTCAATTATTAAACGCAGCTAAAGGATTAATCCCAAAAAACTGGTTAAACAAAAACAAACCAGATATAAAAGAATGGTTTGTGCGAATCGAAAACTATAATGAAATGGATTACCTTTGCAGCAGTGACGAAAGCCAACTTGAGAGACATAATAGAAAATGGAGATGTTGGGAAGACTATAAAGCAGGGATCCTCAAACTTTGGCCCTCCAGCTGTTGTAGAACTACACATCCCACGAGGCATTGCAACACACTGACATTCACAGACATGACTAGGCATGATGGGAATTGTAGTTCCTGAACAACTGGAGGACCGCAGTTTGAAGACCCATGCTATAAAGTGTCGGAGGAATATCAAAAGAAAATGTCAGAAGAAAGAGAGACTTAGGAACAAACCATGGGGAGGAAAAGAGGGGAGAGGTGGGAGGGAAAAAAATAAAATAAAATAAATAAATAATGTAAATTAGTCTAGGATAACTTCTAAGGGTATTTCATTGTGGCTTGTGCTAACTGACCCTATAATTGTGTGAAGACGGCAAGTGTGGCCTAAAGGTCATGTCTCTGAGTCATCTTGGCTGCTTAAAGCAATTAGTTAATTAGCTCATGTTAATTTGGTCTGGTCACAGGTAGGGGTGCAACGGATCACGGTTGATCCATGATCCGAACGGGTCACCCCCTTCGGATCGGCACGCTATGTGATCCGCGGACTACCGCCGCGGCCATAGAATTAGGAAAGGCCGCGGGTTCGGCCTAGCTCCGGAGCCGCGGCCATCTTGGTACACCCGGCGGCGGCCCCTCCTCTCTGTTTACACCCACAGAGGAGGAGGAGCCCCTCCCCCCCGTAGTACAGGCACACAGTGACCTACCCCCCCTCCGTAGTACAGGCACACAGTGAGCCCCCCGTGCAGACCTCAGATCAGATAGCGGCGTGTGTGTCCCTTGAGCGCGGGCTCATCCTCCTCTGTGGGTGTAAACAGAGAGGAGGGGCCGCCGCCGGGTGTACCAAGATGGTCGCGGCTCCGGAGCTAGGCCGAAGCCACGTTTTTTGATCCGTTGCACCCCTAGTCACTGGTGTATTTTGAAAATAATATGAGCAGGATATGTATGCACCTTCTCTTGTACTGTATATAAGCCTGTAGTCTTTCAATAAAGATTGGTATTCCTGTTTGACCTTCAACAAAGAGCTTTGTCTCGTATTTGGGGGAGAATTATTCCTATGGGTTTCTTCTTCGGCTGGTTGGAGTGTTGGTAGCTGCCTTTGTGTTCAGGAATGGAATATCCTAAACGACTTTAACCCCTTTAATACACAGGTAAAGTGTAGATACGATAAAAGAAAAAAGATTAGAATGGTGCCCTTATTCAATAATGTGCCATAAAGTAATATACTCAAAGAATGAATATGATGAGTATCCAAACATACAAATAAATAAATGTGAATAAAAGTCCAACTAAAGGATGTATCAGGTTAACAAATAATACTATAGATAGACCCTAAGAAATTGGGTTAAGGCCCCCTTCCTAGGTTTTATGTAGTTAAGCGTTTAAATTAATATACCTATGCTAAAATAATAGCACATATTGTATATGTACAGTATATACAGTATACAGTATGGCCCGGATTCACAGACATCGGCGCATATTTATGCCTCCGTAGCGTATCTCTTTTATGCTACGCCGGCGCAGCGCGGAGAGGCAAGCATGGAATTCACAAACAAATGCTCCCAACTCTGCGCCATCGTAGCGTATATTTCGTAGGCGTAAGCCGGCGTAAGTGGAAGCGGGCTAGAAGTGGGCGTGACCCCATGCAAATGATGGGCCGGGCACCAGACAAGTACTTAAAATGAACTGCGCATGTGTCGGGACATGGATGTATCCCTGTGCGCACAACCATGTCGGAACAACTGCCTAAGATTCGCCGGATCACTGTGTACGCCGTGAACGTAATCTACGCCCAGCCAGACCCACGTCGGCCCATATTCACAGACGTCCAACGTACAATACGTAGGCATGTGTTCCCTGGTCCATACCTTTGCATGGGTTGTGCCTTATCTATGTGGAATAACTTTACGCTGAACGTAAAACTTACGCAAACCGCTTAAATCATGCGCCGGCGCAAGTACGTTCGCGAATCGGCGTATCTCCCTCATTTGCATATTTGAATAGAAAATCAATGGGAAAGCCACATGCGTCCAACGTGAATATGCGCCTACTCTACGCCGGCGTAGGCAAGTTACGTCGGTGGGATGAAGTCTGTTTTTAGGCGTATCTAAGTTTGTGGGTTCGGCGCACAGATACGACGGCGCATATTTGTACTTACGCGGCGTATCTGGAGATACGTCGGCGTAAGTGCTTTGTGAATCCGGGCCATACCGTATATATATATATATATATACAATTATAAATAGAATCTGGAAATAGCTGGTAAACATGGAGGAGAGATGAATTCCAGAGCAGAACAACAGACCCCGGGGACCAGAGCCTGCTGCATTTTGTACATTTATAGACAGTTCCTAAGCAGGTGACATTTGGAATAGTGATGAGAGAGTGGCTTATAAGAGGAGACAATGAAAGACATTCAGTGATGTGAGCCTCTTAAGCAGCCTGGCCGGGAAATGTCATTCATTATATATATACTGAGGTGTCAGAGTATAAGAGGCTCGGCTGTCAGAAAATGGCGACTGCGCTCTGTGTCACCTTGGGACAATTTTTCCCTCATTTATTCCCTGTATTTATTTATTTATTTATTTATTTATTGGGAACATCAATTCAAGGCGAAGTTCAGATTTTTTTTTTTTTTTTTACAGAAACTGGCCCCTGCAGACAAGGGGCCACAGCAGTTTTAAATGCATTGTGCAGTTTGTTAGAATCTCAGTAGATACAGATGCTATACCACCAGGGGCGGACTGACAACTCATGGGCCCCCGGGCAATAGGAGATTATGGGGCCCCCGGGCAATAGGAGATTATGGGGCCCCTGGGCAATAGGAGATTATGGGGCCCCCGGGCAATAGGAGATTATGGGGCTCCTGGGCAATAGGAGATTATGGGGCCCCCAGGCAATAGGAGATTATGGGGCCCCAGGCAATAGATTATGGGGCCCCCAGGCAATAGGAGATTATGGGGCCCCCAGGCAATAGGAGATTATGGGGCTCCTGGGCAATAGGAGATTATGGGGCCCCCAGGCAATATGAGATTATGGGGCCCCCAGGCAATAGGAGATTATGGGGCCCCCAGGTGATAGGAGATTATGGGGCCCCAAGGTGATAGGAGATTATGGGGCCCCTGGGCAAAAGGAGATTATGGGGCCCCTGGGCAATAGGAGATTATGGGGCCCCCGGGCAATAGGAGATTATGGGGCCCCCAGGCAATAGGAGATCATGAGGCTCCTGGGCAATAGGAGATTGTGGGGCCCCCAGGCAATAGGGGATTATGGGGCCCCCAGGCAATAGGAGATTATGGGGCCCCCAGGCAATAGGAGATTATGGGGCCCCCAGGCAATAGGAGATTATGGGGCCCCCAGGCAATAGGAGATTATGGGGCCCCCAGGCAATAGGAGATCATGAGGCTCCTGGGCAATAGGAGATTGTGGGGCCCCCAGGCAATAGGAGATTATGGGGCCCCCAGGCAATAGGAGATTATGGGGCCCCCAGGCAATAGGAGATTATGGGGCCCCCAGGCAATAGGAGATCATGAGGCTCCTGGGCAATAAGAGATTATGGGGCCCCCAGGCAATAGGAGATTATGGGGCCCCCAGGCAATAGGAGATCATGAGGCTCCTGGGCAATAGGAGATTATGGGGCCCCCGGGCAATAGGAGATTATGGGGCTCCTGGGTAATAGGAGATTATGGGGCCCCCAGGCAATAGAAGATTATGGGGCTCCTGGGCAATAGGAGATTATGCGGCCCCCAGACAATAGGAGATTATGGGCCCCCAGGCAAAAGATTATGGGGCCGCACAGTATACACACAGTATATACACACAGACACACAATATATACACACAGACACACACACTATACACACACACACTGAGAAGGTACTAGAGAGGCGGGGCAGCTATAATCTTGGGATTTTTAGACCAAAAGGATGTCAGTAAGGGACATTTCAGGGACAGATTTTTACATACTGTCCCTGGTTTTACTGAGGCTGGCAACCCTGATGGGGCCCCCTAGTGGCATGGGGCCCTCGGGCAGTGCCCGAGTGACCGAATGGTCAGTCCGCCCCTGCATACCACTAGGCTGTTGCTCCCCCCCCCCCCATGCACCTTGGTCCAAATGCACCATTGCTGACTTCCTTGCATCCTGAGTTTATTGCAGGACGCAGCTAGAGTTGCCACTTTTTCTTCAAGCCAAACCCGAAGCTTTTAGCAGCGCACAGCAAAAAAATAAATCTTTAGCATACTAAAAGATTGTAACAAACTGGGACACCATTGGACGCTCCAAAGAGAAAAGTAATGTGGCACACATAGTGCCCCCTCACCCTCCTATCGGGCACTCTTCTGAGCCATATTCCTGTATGATTCAAAACCCGAACTCCTGGACATTCTGGACAGTAGTGTTGCTCACGAATATTCGCACTGCGAATATTCGCTACGAATATTGCATATTCGAGTATTCGCGAATAACTCGAATATTGCGGCGAATATTCGTATTTTTTCAAATTTATTTTTAAAACAGATCACATCCTAGTGATCTCCATCGACGTCTAAAAGCATTGCTGGTATGATTAGAGACCTTGGGCCGAGTAGCTGATGCGATTCTTTTATGTTGCCGAAAAATCGCATTGCGAATTGTCGGCAACATAAAAGAATCGCATCAGCTACTCGGCCCTTCTTTTGCATCAGAGCCAATCAGAATAACTCGAATATTCGGCAAAAGGAATATTGCGCGATTATCTTCTCCGCCCTTCTTTTCCCCCTTATTCTCCTTTCTTTTAAGTAGAGTTAGTGTAGAGTTAGTGTTTAGTGCATATTAGTTTAGTAATACAGGAAATGATCTCCGTTTATGAGAATTTCGCAATCATTTTCGCATTAGCGAAATTTCGCAACATTTTTTTTGGATAAAATATCACGAATATTCGATATTAGCAAATATTCGCGAATATTCTTCTATATATTCGCGCAATATAGCGAAATCGAATATGGCGTATTCCGCTCAACACTACTGGACAGGTGGCAACCCTAGACGCAGCAGCCATTGGCGCTTACCCCTAGCATTGCAGGAGTAGTTGGGTTTCCTGTTTCAAATGAAACTGTACGGAATACCAAATGCAGGTATCCAGCAGAGGTTATAAAAGTCAGCAGCTACAAATACTGCAGCTGCTGACTTTTAATTTTAATTACACTTACCTGCCCCCCGCCGCCATCCTCGGTGAGGGAATTGTGGCTTCACTTCCTGGTTACCTACTGCGCATGCGCGAGACGCTGCGCGTCCTCACTGATCCCTGCTGTCTTCTGGGGCCTTTGTGTCAACCAAAAGACAGCGGGGGAGGACAGTGTAGGCGCAGGAAGTGGCGTATTCCCGGAAGTGGGAGCAAATACCTGCAGGGCCCAAGGGCTCTCACACTGAGGCGATGCACTGGCAGGAGAGAAAAAAATCTCCTGTCGGCAGCATCTTTGGAGCGGTGAGAGGAGCGGCGTGTATACCGCTCCTTCCCATTTAAAACAATGGGAAACCGTGGCAATACCGCCCACAATGCGCCTCTATAGAGGCGCATTGCGGGCGGTATTAACCCTTTATCGGCCGCTAGCGGGGGTTAATACTGCACCGATAGCGGCCACGACTCGTGGCAAATCCGACGGTATAGCGCCGCTATACCGCCAGCGAAGCTTCCACCCCAATGTGAAAGTGGGCTAAAGGTTCACCGCCATATTGCGCACCAAATGATACGAGCCCGAACGCGCTGTCCTGAACAGGGGCTTCCCTTTGTTGGCCAGTAAATGTGTTTCATGACTTCATGCATAGGAATTGTCTGGCGGCGATAACGAAGCGACTGATAGAGTAGATCTGGGGGGAGGGGGGGGCAGTGCAGGCTGGTGGCACCTGTCAGCGATTATTAAGAACAGGTCATTCTTCTCCTCTGATGGCTGTCAGACTCTGAACTTGCCATTGAATTTGTCCCGTAGACGTTGTACTGACAGTTGGCTTCTATCTCTGTATGAGGTCGCCGTGTCCTCCTTCACAATGCGTCCGCTTTCCTCGCCAGGAGAATAGGATGCGGCCGGAGCGTCCATTGTTAAGGACAAAGGATAGGAAAGTTAAAAGGACTAATGCGATTAAATGATGGGCTGTTCATAAAATGTTTCATATAAAAGGATAATATTTACAGTCAACCAATAACAAGGGAAATATATTATACGACATCGCAAAAATATCCCAATGTAACAAAACATAAGAATAACATCATATATTCACAATATGAGCGTCTTTTCACTTCAGCGCCGGAAGGATTTGCCCCCCCTAACCACATATCAAAAAAACATACACCGTGTTTCCCCGAAAATAAGCCCGGGTCTTATATTAATTATGCCAAAAAAGACACAGTAGGGCTTATTTTCAGGGTAGGTCTTACCGTGTAATGTGCGGTCTTCTCTCCCCCTCCCTCCCTGCCTGTCAGGAATCCCCAGTGTATACCGAGTTAAAATGATTGTAAAATCCTATAATCCACCCTATTAGAGTAGTATATAATGTACAATGTGTGTGTTTTTGTAATATAATTGTGCCAAATACATTTGCTATAGTGCCTCTCTGCACTTCTGTTACCCTCCGGAGCTCTCTTCCCCACAATTATATTACAGAAACACACACATTGTACATTATATACTACTGTAATAGAGTGGATTATAGGATTTTACAATAATTTTCAACTAGGGCTTATTTTCGGGGTAGGGCTTATATTGCAGCTCTCCTGGAAAATAACGCTAGGTTTTATTTCCAGGGTAGGTCTTATTTTTGGGGAAACAGGGTAAAAAAATAAATAAAAACCGGCAGGACAAAGGCATAATGAACTAGTATGGCTAGCATACTAGCTCATTATGAATTACTTACCTTAGATCGAAGCCCCCGCAGTGACCCTCATTCCTCTCCTCCGCCATGATACCCAGAGTGACTCCAGGTATCGCCGCTCCGACGCTGTTACTGGCCGGAGCGGCGATGACGTCACTCCCGCACATGCACGCGGAACCAGCACGATCCCCTATTTCCTATTGAAGACCCAGCATGCCCAGTGCGCCTGCGCCTTTGTGTACGGCGTGCATACACCGTAGACATCGGTGCCCGATTGTCTGCAAATATCTCCTTAACCCTGAAGGTTAACCACTTAAGGACCGCCTCCTGCACATATACCTCTGCAGAATGGCACGGCTGGGCACATACACGTACAGGTACGTCCTGTGCTAGTACCCAGCCGTGGGTCGCGGGCACGACCCGGTCCGAAGCTCCGGGATCACAGGATTCGCAGACCCGATCGCCGTTGGAGTGCGGAGATCGGTCCCCGGAGCTGAAGAACGGGGAGAGCCGCGTGTAAACGCGGCTTCCCTGTTCTTCACTGTGGCGGCGTCATCGATCGCGTCATCCCTTTTATAGGGAGACACAATTGATGACGTCACACCTACAGCCACACCCCCTACAGTTGTAAACACACATTAGGTCACATTTAACCCATTCAGCGCCCCCTTGTGGTTACCTCCCAAACTGCAAATGTCATTTTCACAGTAATCAGTGCATTTTAAATGCATTTTTTGCTGTGAAAATGACAATTGTCCCAAAAATGTGTCAAAATTGTCCGAAGTGTCCGCCATAATGTCGCAGTCACGAAAAAAAATCGCTGATCCCCGCCATTAGTAGTAAAAAAGAATAATTAATAAAAATGCAATAAAACTATCCCCTATTTTGTAAACGCTATAAATTTTGCGCAAACCAACCGATAAACGCTTATTGCGATTTTTTTTTTACCAAAAATATGTAGAAGAATACGTATCGGCCTAAATTGAGAAAAAATATATTTTTTTATATATGTTTGGGGATATTTATTATAGCAAAAAGTAAAAAATATTGATTTTTTTTCAAAATTGTCGCTCTATTTTTGTTTAAAGCTCAAAAAATAAAAAAATCGCAGAGGTGATCAAATACCACCAAAAGAAATCTCTATTTGTGAGAAAAAAAGGACGCCAATTTTGTTTGGGATCCACGTCGCACGACCGCGCAATTGTCATTTAAAGCGACGCAGTGCCGAATCGCAAAACCTGGCCGGGTCCTTTAGCTGACTAAAGGTCCGGGTCTTAAGTGGTTAAGGAGATATTGCAACCATATTTGCTAGGTGCTTGCAATATCTCCTTAACCTACATGGTTAAGGAGGTATTTGCAGAAAATCGGGCAACAGCGCAGGCGCACTGATCGTGCTCGGTCTTCAATAGGAATGTGCCAGGAATGCGCACATGCGCGGGGATCGTGTCGGTTCTGCACGCATGCGCGGGAGTGACGTCATTGTCGCTCCGGCCAGTCACATCGCCGGTGCGGCGATACCCAGAAGTCACTCCGGGTATCATGGCCGCGGTGGAGGAGAGGAACAAGGAACGAGCCTTAACCACTTCTGACCGGCCCCACGTCCAAAGACGTCATCTTTTTGAAGATGGATATCTCGGTAACGGCAGCAGCTGCTGCCACAACCGAGATATCCATCTCTTCGTGGGGCGGTCCTGTTAACGATAACGGCGGTCATCGCGGCGGATTCGCCGCGAGATCGCCGTTACCGGCGGCGGGAGAGGGTGCCCCCCCTCCCGCCGCTCTCCCGCGCCCTCCGCCGCTTACCGTAGCCGTCGGTAGCGGCGGAGGCGATCGGGTCCTCTTGCTGGCTGTCCGGGGATGCGACTGAGGGAAAAAATGTCCCTCAGCCGTCCCCATTCCTCTGCTGGGCGGAAGTGACGTCAAAACGTCATTTCCGCCCAGCCTCTTAAAGAGACATTTAATTTGTTTACATTTTGACTTTTTTTTTTTTTTTTTTTTTTTTTTTTTTTGCATTTAAGCCTGAATATGAGATGTGAGGTCTTTTTGACCCCAGATCTCATATATAAGGGGACCTGTCATGCTTTTTTCTATTACAAGGGATGTTTACATTCCTTGTAATAGGAATAAAAGTGATATTTTTTTTTTTTCAGTGTTAAACATTATAAAATAAATAGAAATAAAAACGAAAACCAAAAAAAAATTTTTTTAAAGTGCCCCGTCCCGACGAGCTCGCGCGCAGAAGCAAACGCATATGCGAGTAGCGCCCGCATATGAAAACGGTGTTCAAACCACACAAGTGAGGTATCGCCGCGATCGTTAGAGCGAGAGCAATAATTCTAGCCCTAGACCTCCTCTGCATCTCAAAAAATGCAACCTGTAGAATTTTTTAAACGTTGCCTATCGAGATTTTTAAGGGTAAAAATTTGACGCCATGCCACGAGCGGGCGCAATTTTTAAGCGTGACATGTTGGGTATCATTTTACTCGGCGTAACATCATCTTTCACAATATATAAAAAAATTGGGCCAAATTTATTGTTGTCTTATTTTTTAATTCAAGAAAGTGAATTTTTTCCAAAAAAAGTGCGCTTGTAAGACCGCTGCGCAAATACGGTGTGAGAAAAAGTATTGCAATGACCGCCATTTTATTCTCTAGGGTGTTAGAAAAAATATATATATAATGTTTGGGGGTTTTAAATAATTTTCTAGCAAAAAAAACAGTTTTAGTCTCGTAAGCACCGAATCTGAAAAACAGGCTCGGGGCTGAAGTGGTTAATGTAGGCTTACCCGTAGGTGCAAGTAGTATCGGAGGGTATACAACCGCTTTAAGGACCGAGCCTCTTTCTGAGATTTGTAGTTAAAAAGCTTTTTTGCTAGAAAATTACTTAGAACCCCCAAACATTATACATTTTTTTTCTAACACCCTAGAGAAAAAAATGGCGGTCGTTGCAATACTTTATCGGGGTGATACCTCACATGTGTGGTTTGAACACCGTTTTCATATATGGGCGCTGCTCACGTATGCGTGCGAGCTCGGCCGGATGGGGCGCATTTATTAAAATAAAATCTTATTTATTTTACCTTTTATTTAAATTTTTTACACTGTTCTTTAAAAAAAAAAATTAAAATGTTGTCACTTGTATTCCTATTACAATGAATGTGAACATCCCTTGTAATAGAAATAAGCATGACAGGTCCTCTTAAATATGAGATTTGGGGTCAAAAAGACGTCACATCTCATATTATCACTAAAATTTGCCCTGCTATGGAGACGGGTGGGGGTCATCTTCCCTTCACTCGTCTCCATACCCAGCCTGCAAGAGGACGCAATCTCCTCCGGTAAGTGGTGGAGGGCACGGGAGAGCTGGTGGGAGGGGGGTCCTCTCCTGCCTCCAATAACGGTGATCTCGCAGCCAAACCTGCCACAGAGACCACTATTATCGGAAACCAGACCGCTGGCTGAAGAGATGGATACCCGGTAGCTAGCTTCTGCCATAACAGCTGACTTATATCAGAGAGTGGCGGTCCGTAAGTGGTTAATGACCAGGCCAATTTTTTTGAGATACGCCACTGCGTCACTTTAACTGACAATTGCGCGGTTGTGCGGCGGTGTACCTGAACCAAATTGGTGTCCCTTTTTTCCCACAAGTAGAGCTTTGTTTTCTTTTTGATCACCTCTGTGTTTTTTTTTTTTTTTGCGCTATAAACATAAAATAGTGACAATTTTGAAAAAAAATAATATTTTAAAAATGTTGCTATAACAAATATCTAGAAACATTAATTAAAAAAAAAAAAAATCAGTTTAGGCCGATATGTATTCTACATATTTTTGTTAAAAAAAAAATCGCAATACATGTATAGTGATTGGTTTGGGCAAAAGTTATAGCGTCTACAAAATAGAGGATAGATTTATGGAATTTTTATTATAATTTTTTTTTTTTTTTACTAGTAATAGCGGCGATCTGCGATTTTTAGCGGGACTGCGACATTGCGGCTGGCAGATCAGACACTTTTGACACTTTTTTGGGACCAATGAAATTTATACAACGATCAGGCCCCGTACACACGACAGGGAACCTTGACGGGCGGAACACATCGTTCCGCCCGTCGAGGTTCTCTGCCGGCCGTCAGAATCGGCGACCCGCCCATCGGGAAAGGCAACCAGCCATTCATCCCGACGGGCTGTCGAGCAAATAGAGAACCTGTTCTCTATTTGCTCGACGGGTTTCCCGAGGGGTGGGGCTCGCCGAGAGCGTACACACGGCCGAGGTTCTCGGCAGAATGCGGCTCCCAGCGAGGTTCTCGCTGGTTTCTGCCGAGAACCTCGGCCGTGTGTACGGGGCTTCAGAGATAAAAAATATTCACTGATTACTGTATACATGTCACTGACAGGGAAGGGGTCAACACCAAGGTCTTTTAGGGGTTTTACCTGCAGGGGGAGGGTACTGACTGGAGGAGGATAGAGATCGCTGTTCCTGATCATTAGGGACAGCAGATCTCTCTCTACTCCCCTGACAGAACGGGGATCTGCCTGTTTACATTGACAGATGCCCGTTCTGGCTCTCTGAGGATCGATCGTGGGTCGCCGTTAGACATCACAGGCTGTCTGCCACATGCGTTGGCTCCGGCGTCGCACCACGTGCGCGCCCCCTATAGTTCTTAGACCCCTTTCACACTGAATCGTTTTTACAGTGTTTTAGCGTTAAAAATAGCGCTCATAAAACGCTCATAAAACGCTCTCCATGCATCTCAATAGACATTTTCATCTTTGGAGCAGCTTTTGGGCGCTAAAAAAAAAAATGCCCTAAGGCCCCTTTCACATTGAGGAGTTTTTCAGGCGTTACAGCGCTAAAAATAGCGCTGCTATACCGCCTGAAAAAGTCCTGCCCCAGCAACCTCAATGTGAAAGCTCGAGGGCTTTCACACTGAGGCGATGCGCTGGCAGGAGAGAAAAAAATCTCCTGCAAGCAGCATCTTTGGAGCGGTGAGAGGAGCGGCGTGTATACCGCTCCTTCACCGCTCCTTCCCATTGAAATCAATGGGAAAAACGCGGCAATACCGCCCGCAATGCGCCTCTGTAGAGGAGCATTGTGGGCGGTATTAACCCTTTCACGGCCGCTAGCGGGGGTTAATACCGCACCGCTAGCGGCCACAACTCGGGGCAAATCCGACGGTATAGCTTTTTTTAGCAGCGCTATACCGCCAGCGCGGCTCCCGCCCCAATGTGAAAGGGGCCTAAAACGTTGGGGTCTTAGCGGTGCTTTACCAGCACATTGGGATTGCAGATGAGGCTTCGCTCGAATAACGCTTTAATAACGCTTGAAAAGCGCTTGAATAACGCTTTAATAACACTCGAATAACTCTCGAAAAACGTTTAAATAACACTCGAATAACGCTCCAAAAACGCCTGAAAAACGCCCGAATAACGCTTGAAAAACGCCCCAGTGTGAAAGGGGCCTTAAAGCGACCGACGTACACCTATGGCGATTCGCGCAGCCATGCCAACCTGCTGCAGTATAATGACAGCGGCTGGTCGGCAAGCAGTTAAAGTGATAACAACATACGTCCAAGGAGTACATAGGTATCCAACTAAAACATTATTAACCACTTAGTCACTGTCCTATAGACGAAATACGTCTATAAGGCAGTTCCTGTACTCTAACAGGACGTCCATGGACGTCTCCGTTAGAGTCAGGTGTGCGCGCCCGACCGGGCACGCACACGTGATCACCGGTGCTCACCGGGTCCACGGGACCCGCTGCATCGATGATCCCCCGCCAATGGCGGCGGCTCCTTACCACGTGATCGCGCCGTCCAATGACGGCGCGATCACGTGTGTAAACAAACCCGGCGTGCGTCAGATCCGCGCACCCGAGCGGGCGCGCACACGCGGTCACAGCGCTCGGCGGGTCCACGGGACCCGCAGCGTCAATGATCTCGGTAAGGAGCCAATGGCAGCGGCTCCTTACCACGTGATGGCGCCGTCCAATGACGGCGCGATCACAAATGTAAACATTGTGGGTCACCTCTCTCCTCTCCTCACAACATTGCAGCGTGAGAGAAGAGGAGAGAGATTAGTGCCCAGCAGTGCCCCCCCCAGTGCCACCAGTGCCCCCTCAGTGCCACCAGTGCCCCACCTGTGCCCCACCTGTGCCCCACCAGTGCCACCTGTGCCCCACCAGTGCCACAACACTGCCACATCAGTGCCACTTGTGCCCATCAGTGCCACCTGTGCCCATCAGTGCCAATCAGTGCCACACCCCACCAGTGCCACCTGTGCCCCACCAGTGCCACCAGTGCCACAACACTGCCACATAAGTGCCACCTGTGCCCACGAGTGCCGCCTGTGCACATCAGTGCCACCTGTGCCCATCAGTGCCAATCAGTGCTCATCTGCACCCCACCAGTGCCATATTTGCCCACCAGTGCCATATGAGCCCACCAGTGCCATCTGTGCCCACCAGTGCCACACCAGTTCCACCTGCACCACTGCAGTGCCGCCTGTTGGCTTGTTAGGGTCTCAAGAAATGAGAGAAGCTGTCAGTACTTCAGGTGTGATCAAATTGATCAATTTTCAGAAATTGGTACCATAGCTTGTAGACTCTATAACTTTCACCCAGACTAAATAATATCCATTTATTTTTATTTATTTTTTACCAAAAATATGTAGCAGTATACATTTTAGGCCAAATTTTTGAGGAAAAATTACTTTTTTTACAAAATTTTATAATAGAAATGAAGAAAAATTCATATTTTTACAAAATTTTCGTTCTTTTTTCATTAATAGCGAAAAAAATAAAAACCGCAGAGGTGATAAAATACCACCAAAAGAAAGCTCTATTTGTGGGAAAAAAGGACAAAAAATTCCGTTGGCTACAGTGTTGTATGACCGAGTTATTGTCATTCAAAATGTGAGGGCACCGAAAGCTGAAAATTTGTCTGGTTATTAAGGGGGTTTAAGTGCCCAGTGGTCAAGTGGTTAAAAAAAATATCCCCAAATAATCCATCCATTGCCAAATACTGCGGATAAAATAAGTATTGAACACGTCACCATTTTTCTAGGTAATTATATTGGTAAAGGTGATATTGACATGAAATGTTCCCCCCATGTCGGTGACAACCCGTACAATCCATACATACAAAGACACCAAAACAAATTTGTGCGCTCCTGATCCCAGTATTCTGCCCTCCTGACTCCCCCTTGTACTCCCCCTGTACTGTGTTGATTAATCTTTGATTCATGGCATGTTTGGCAGGATCTGTGGGCCAGAGGGAACGTCAGTCAAGCAGGTCTTCAACAGGAACGCAGGAGAAAGTCTCTTGTGACGTAACACAGGCGAAGGCAGAGAGCAAATGAACTGGAAGGCTTTAAGTAGGCAGAGCTGACGAGCAGGATCATCAACAGGTGGATTACTGTGGAGAGATGGGCAGGGCCGCCATCAGGAATGATGGGGCCCCTTACACAGCTTCAGGCATGGGCCCCCTGGTGGAGAACCGGGGGGGGGGGGGGGTGCTGCCGCCTGAAATTGAGAAGCGGGGGGGGGGGGGGTCGCTGCTGCCTGAAATTGAGAAGCGGGGGGCCTTTACAAAAAAAGAAGAAATAAAGAAAAATATATATATTTTTTAAAAGGGTAGTTAATATCTGGGGCCCTGAGACCTCTGGCCCTTTAAAAAATAAAATTAAAATATATAAAAAAATATTTTTTTTATCAAAAATAAATTTAAAAAAGAGGGAGTTGCCATCTGGGGGCCTCCGGGCCCTTGGGGACCTCCGGACCTCTACAAAAAAAAAAGAAAAAAAATTGGCCCTTTAATAAAAAATAAAAGAAAAATATATTAAAAAAATATATATTTTTATAAAAAATAAATAAAAAAAGAGGGGTTGCAATCTGGGGCCCTGGGGGCCTCCGGGCCCTTGGGGACCTCCGAACCTCTACAAAAAAAAAAAAAGAAAAAAATTGGCCCTTTAATAAAAAACAAAAGAAAAATATATTAAAAAATGTATTTTTTTTATAAAAAATAAATAAAAAAAGAGGGGGTTGCCATCTGGGGCCCTGGGGGCCCCCGGGCCCCTGGGGACCTCTGGACCCCTAAAAAATAATAAAAGAAAAAAAATTGGCCCTTTAATAAAAAAGAAAAGAAAAATATATTAAATATATATTTTTATAAAAAATAAATAAAAAAAGAGGGGGTTGCCATCTGGGGCCTGGGGGCCTCTGGGCCCCTGGGGACCTCTGGATCCCTAAAAAAAAAAAAAAATGTTTCTTTTTTTTTTATTAGGGTGTTCCCATCCGGGCCCCTGGGGACCCCCGGGCCCCTTACAGGTGTAATGCCTGTACCCCCCTGATGGCGGCCCTGGAGATGGGAGCTAGCAATTAGCTGACAGCTGAGCTGCCAGTACGGGGAAGGGATGGCTGAGCCAAGCCCCGGCAATTCATTAGTTGCAAGAACAAGGAAAACGAGTCTCACTATCTTGCAATAGAGTCAATCTTGGTCAGGATATGACTATAGAAGTTTTGTCCAATAAAGAAAAAGGAGTTGACTCACAAAGAGAGAGCGATTCTTACAACATGGAGTCAAAGAAACCAGTGGCTCCTAGGTTAAGGTATCCTCATGTTATCACCTCACTCAGGGGGAAATAGATACAGATGACCACGAAGGGCAAAAAAAAATAGCCCTATAAAGAATATATAAGAAGATCAAATCTTATAATCCAAGATGTCCACTAGACCAATAAGCTCGGTGTAACGGAACCCCAAAATGGGACAGAGGTTAACACCATTAAAGATATTCCATTCCGAACCCAAGACATCCTATCGACACTCCACAATCCGGCGACACGACCCATACGGATTTCCCCCACAGAAACAAGACACACAGCTCTGTTCTCTGGTTCAACAGGAATAGATAATATTTATTGAGAAGGCAGGCTCTTATATACACCAAAAAGGATGCTGCGGTAATCAAATGGACAATGACACATTCCACCCACAACATTATACAATGGTTACTAACGAGCCTCCAATACACATCTTTTAGTCAGACATTCTGGCTCCAACTCTGACATAATTTACATGACCTAATAAACTACAGCTGACATGTCAGAAATCTGACATTTAAACTGTGCTAACTCACAACACACATCTATTATCAATAGAACTTTCACACAATACAGTGTCTATTAGCATAACACAATGCAAGGTTCTTTCGAGCCATACTTAGGTCAATTTACATCACAGTAGCAGACGACATTAACCCCTAACAGTCTATGTTCCCACATTGAATGAGTCACTCTTTCAATTGACCTGTTGGGTTCAGAATCAACAAACAGTAATATTTCAAGATATCCTGAAATACATTGTGAATTATCATTACTGCCCCATCTCATGTAGTCCAAGATATAATTTCTCAGTCATCCTATGCCCCTAGTGGACATAGGATGACTTTAGACACAAGAGTCATCTGTGAAGCTGAAACAGGAGTACCCCACACCCTTCAAAAGCCTCTGGGTCCCACGGGCCATTCCGTTACACTCGGCTATAGCCAACCATGGGAGTGTATCGTACTCAAAGCCGTGTTAAACTGCTCATGGAAAATTAGTGGTATGGACGTGTCAAAGTAACCCCCTGGGAGAAAGCAAGATGCTCTACACTGTTTACTGGGCCGTTAAAGTCCAACTTGGGGCTACCCTTTGGGTTTTTCCCTTTTTTTGTATCACCAAAAGTAGATTTTACTTGACTTAGTCGCTACCCTGCAGATGTTTTCTGCCCTCAGATGGGGCTTCATCTTTCTTGTCTTCCAGCCTGCCCCGTGACCCTTTCTCTTGAAATTCCCCAGGCTCCCCTGCTGCTCCTTCCTCTGAGGGGCGTTGAGTCAAACCCTGTGCAAGCTCCATGTTGGATGATATTGGAGCTTACATAGGGATCATTACCTTGTTCGGAACTGGCAAATGGCGAGCATTATATCCTGAGAGGAGGTCACATGCTTCCTCATACCCAGCAGCGCCATGTATTTTGGGTTCGCTCCAATGGAGATAAGTGTGATGTAAGGGTTAGTCTAGTTTGTGTGTCAAGGTTTGGACTAGCAAGAGCCCATCCAGGTCAAAGTGATCAGGTTTTTTTAACCACTTCCCGCCCGGTCAATATGAGATTGACGTCCGGGAAGTGGTTATGAAATCATGACTGGACGTTCTCCAACGTCCTGCATGATTTCATGCCGCGTGCGGCCGTGAGGGCGCGCAGCGCGGCGATCGCTGATGCGGGGTGTCAGTCTGACACCCTGCATCTTCGATCTCGGTAACGAGTCTCCGGCGGAGGCTCGCTACCACATGATCAGCCGTGTCCAATCACGGCTGATCACGATGTAAACAGGAAGAGCCGTAGATGGCTCTTCCTCACTCGCGTCTGACAGACGCGAGTAGAGGAGAGCCGGTCGGCAGCTCTCCTGACAGGGGGGGTTCAGGCTGATTGTTTATCAGCGCAGCCCCCCCTCGTATGCCCACACTAGACCACCAGGGATGCCCACACTGGCAGGGCAAAAAAAAAAACGTAAAAAAAAAAAAAAACATCAGGATTTAAAATAAAAATAAAATACAGGTAAAAAAAAAGAAAGGCACTGACTGGCAACAGATACATCAGTGCCACCCCTCAAAGTCCATCACTGCCACCCCACAGTGTCCTTCAGTGCCACCCCTCTGTGCCAATCCATGCCCAGTGCCCACCTATCAGTGCCCATCAGTGCCACCTATAAGTGCCACCCATGAGTGCCATTCTGTGCTGCCTATGAGTTCCCAGTGCTGCCCATGAGTGCCCATCAGTGCCGCCTATGAGTGCCCATCAGTGCCGCCTATGAGTGCCCATCAGTGCCGCCTATGAGTGCCCATCAGTGCCACCTATGAGTGCCCATCAGTGCCACATACCAGCGCCACCTATCAGTGCCCATCAGTGCCACCTCATCGGTGCCCATCAGTACTACCTCATCAGTGCCCATCAGTGCCGCCATATAAGTGCCTGTAATTGAAAGAGAAAACGTACTTATTTACAAAAAAGTTAACAGAAAAAAATTAAAATGTACCGAAAAAAATTGTTTTATATATTTTTGGGGGATATTTATTATAGCAAAAAGTAAAAAATATTATTTTTTATCAAAATTGTCGCTCTATTTTTGTTTATAGCGCAAAAAATAAAAACTGCAGAGGTGATCAAATACCACCAAAAGAAAACTCTATTTGTGGGGGAAAAAAGGACGCCAGTTTTGTTTGGGTACAGTGTAGCATGACTGCGCAATTGTCATTCAAAGTGCGACAGCGCCGAAAGCTGAAAATTGGCTTGGGCGGGAAGGTGCGTAAGTGCCCGGTATGGAAGTGGTTAACCACTCTAGCCCCGGACCATTTGGCTGGCCAAAGACCAGAGGACTTTTTGCGATTCGGCACTGCGTCGCTCGTGCGACGTGGCTCCCAAACAAAATTGGCGTCCTTTTTTCCCCACAAATAGAGATTTCTTTTGGTGGTATTTGATCACTTCTGCGGTTTTTATTTTTTGCGCTATAAACAAGAATAGAGCGACAATTTTGATAAAAAATTATATTTTTTACTTTTTTCTATAATAAATATCCCCCAAAAATATATAGAAACATTTTTTTTCGGTATTCTGACATTATGGCGGACACTTCGGACACTTTTGACACATTTTTGGGACCGTTGGCATTTTTATAGCGATCAGTGCTATAAAAATGCATTGATTACTATAAAAATGCCACTGGCAGGGAAGGGGTTAACACTAGCGGGGGCGAGGAAGGGGTTAAGTATGTTCCCTCATTGTGTTCTAACTGAAGGGGGGGTGGACTGACTTGGGGAAATGACAGATCGCTGTTCATACATTGTATGAACAGACGATTTGGCATTTCTCCCCTGACAGGACCGTGAGCTGTGTGTTTACAGACACACAGCTCCAGGTTCTCGCTCTGTAACGAGCGATCGCCGGTGCCCAGCGGTGATCGTGCCCACCGGGCACGCGCGTCGGCACCAGGGGCACGCCCCTAGTGGCCGAAATGCAAAATCATGTTGTATTACGTGATTTCACGCAGCCGAGCCGACCTACCGCCGTAAAACTGCGGCGGCTGGTCGACTAGTGGTAAAAGGGGTTAAAAAGGTACAATTTATTTTTCCCCTAAATATCTTCCTTTACCTTAGTGCAGTCCTCCTTCACTTACCTCATCCTTCCATTTTGCTTTTAAATGTCCTTATTTCTTCTGAGAAATCCTCACTTCCTGTTCTTCTGTCTGTAACTCCACACAGTAATGCAAGGCTTTCTCCCTGGTGTGGAGTGTCGTGCTTGACCCCTCCCTTGGACTACAGGAGAGTCAGGACGCTCTCTCTATGTTGCAGATAGAGAAAGGAGCTGTGTTTTAGTGGGCGTCCAGACTCTCCTGTAGTCCAAGGGAGCGGGCGAGCACGACACTCCACACCAGGGAGAAGCCTCCCATTACTGTGTGGAGTTACAGACAGAAGAACAGGAAGTGAGGATTTCTCAGAAGAAATAAGGACATTTAAAAGCAAAATGGAAGGATGAGGTAAGTGAAGGAGGACTGCACTAAGGTAAAGGAAGAGATTTAGGAAAAAATAATTGTACCTTTGCAACCCCTTTAAGGCACAACTCCAGCCTCATTTTTTATTTTGGATAGTTATATTGTTAAGACATCTGTCATTTGGGTACATTGCTCTTTGTCTCTCTTCAGGAAAACTCTCCTGAGTGGGGGACACAGAAAGCCACATTCCTGTTCCATACCTCCCAACTTTTTGAGATGGGAATGAGGGACACCTTGTTGAGCGGGGGGGGTTTCCCCGCGGTTCGGAGTTGTTGAGCGGGGGGGCACGAATCGAAGTTATTGAGCGGGGGGGGGGGATAACGGATCGCCACGGAGAAGTTGTTGAGCGGGAGGGGGGGGGGGTGCGCAGGTCAAAGTTGTTGAGCGGGGGCGTTCGATCAGCGTTGTTGAGCTGGGGGGTGGCAGATCGAACCTGTTGAGTGGGGGGGGGTTGGCAGATCAAACCTGTTGAGCGGGGGGGTTTGCGGGACCGCTGAATTTACCACAAATCGCGGTAATCGCGGGGGGGCACGAATCGCTGGGGGGGTGCCGCGGAATCACAGGACTCCTGCCCTATTCATGGGACCGCAGGATTTACCGCGATTCGCGGCACATTCCCGCGAAGTCCGGGACGGATGGGAGGTATGCTGTTCTACCAAAAAAATTCTTAGGCAGCGTACACACGAACGAAAAGCCTCGTCGGGCTAAACCCATCGTTCCGCCCGACGAGGTTATCGGCCGGCCGTCAAGTTCGTCGACCAGGCTGTCGAAAAAGGCGTCGAGCCATTAGTCCCGATGGCCCGTCGAGGAAATAGAGAACCTGCTCTCTATTTTGGCTCGACGCCTCAATCGACAGTTTGCTCGGCGAAAACGTACACACGATCGAGCTTCTCGGCAGAGTATGGATCCCAGCGAGCTTCTCGCTGGATTCTGCCGAGAAGCTCGGTCGTGTGTACGGGGCCTTAGATTGAGTTCCACCATGAAGTGTACTATTTCCGCAGCTCCAGGCTAAATCTCATGGACTGCAGTTTTGGAAGATGCAAAAAGCCGCAATCAGACTGACGTTGTCTGGGAAACTTCAAATCTGCCTCTCTGGAGGCCTCAGTGTGGCTCTCGTTGAGTCCCCGCTGGGCCCCATTCAGCTCTCGCATATAGTAGGTGCTGGTGGCTGCAGTGTGGGCAGACCGAACCATAAAGGACAAAGCTGTAATTCAGCTGTTGAATGGCTATTAAAAAATCCTGTGTGAGCTTCTTATGCCGCATTTCTGTGCCCTCTTCCCAGGCTGGGGTAGCCAGGGAGATCTGGACCCTCATCCATACACGCCCCTCACCACTGCAGGCCGTTACTCATCCCCGAGGGCTCCGATGTGCTAGACAACTGCATTCATTAGATACAATGCTGAGGGGTAGAGGACGGTCACTTTCCTGAAAGGATGGCTGCAGAGTACCCAGCCATTGAGAAGCTCAGCTTCGGTATGGAAGTCAGTAAAGTACATTCTATTTATATCGTACTATATCCACTCAATACATCCTTGTGTTAGCTGCAGAAGTCCATCTGTGCGAGAGAATATGTGCAAAGTAACAGGTTCTCCTAGGAGCAGAGAGGCCTGAGGAGCACATACCCTCATGCTTTCCTGTGCTGCCCAGTGTACCTGCTGGAGAGAGAGACCAACCCAATATGTCTGGGTATGGAGGGGCACTAGGGTGACCACGATTGCCCAGGACAGTCCCGCATTTTACAGGTCTGTCCCGGGCACCTTCATTTCAGGACAATACAGTGTCCCCCCGGAATGAAACTGACACGGCCACCCCCCCCCCCCCCCCCGGGCCAATCTGATGCCCCCAAAAAAGGCCACCACATCACCACTTTACTCACTGACAGTACTTGTCCTGGCCGGAAATGCCTGGAGGAGCACAATCCCCGCCCCCTGCTTGTGATTGGAGAAATCATAAATCCTGCCTCTTGTGTCCAATCACTGTGATTCGTTACAGCACAAGCTGACTTTTGGGAAGGGAGGGTGTCCCTGAATAGTAGTTTGGAAATGTGGTCACCCTAGTCCATCTGCATGCCTCACTGTACCTCACTGTGCCCATGCCTCACTGTTAGCACGTCTCACTATGCCCATGACTAGACTGAAGTTTAACATGGGAGTCTATGGAAGGGGTCTATGGGAGTCTTTGAAAAATCGGTGCTCCCCGGCTGTAAAACTTTGCACACAAACTTTGCACACTTGTAGAGGAAGAGTGGGGTTACATGTGTGCCAAGCTTAGGGTCCAGGGGACCTACGACCGGCCAGTACCAGGTCCCCAAGGTCTGGGAGATCAGGCGCAAAAAGGTGACTTGAGTATAAGCCGGGAGGGGGGGGCATTTTCAGCACAAAATAATGTGCTGAAAAACTTGAGTATATAGGGTATATCGCACCAACAGCACTTTACAACATCATGGAAGACAGTACAGTCACAATACAATTAAATACTGGAGGGATCAGAGGGCCCGGGCTCGTTAGAGCTTACAGTCTAGAAGGGAGGGTCAAGTTGACCAAGGGGTAGTAGCTGTGGTAGTAGCTGTGGGGGATGATCAGATGGGCAAAATGAAAATACAGTTGTTAGGTGTGGGTAGGACAGACTTCTCTGAAGAGGAGGGTTTTCAGGGATCCTATAAAAGCTAATAGAGAAGGAGATAGACGGACAGATTGGGGTAAGGGGTTCCATAGGCTTGGAGAGGCTCTGGAAAAGTCCTGGAGACGAGCATGGGAGCAGGTGATAAGAGAGCTAGAGAGCAGGAGGATGACCATCGGCTCTGAAAAAAAAAAAACGGTACTGGGCAGAATAGGGATGCATTGACACACCAAAACTTGGGGGTCCCAGAATATTGACCGCTGACTAGTGTTGCTCACGAATATTCGTATTGCGAATATTCGGCTCGAATATGGCATATTCGAGTATTCGCGATATATCCCGAATTTCGCGGTGAATATTCGCTATTTCGAACATTCGTATTTTTTCAATTTTTTTTTTAGAACAGATCACATCCTAGAGATCCCCATTGACGTCTAAAAGCATTGCTGGTATGATTAGAGACCTTGGGCCGAGTAGCTGCAGCGATCAATTTATATTGCCGATAAATCGCAATGCGATTATTCGGCAATAGCGATATCGCGCGATTATTTTTGAGAAATTCGCAATATTGTTTTTAGCTAAAATAACACATATATTCGATTTCAGAGTGTTACTGTCGAAATTCCGCAATAAATTTCTCATTCGCATTTTTGCGAAATTACGATAAAATATCAAGAATATTCTGAGCCAATCAGAGTGCTCCATTCCGCATTTCTCGAATATTCGCAATTATTTTGTATTGTAATATATCAAGAATATTCTGAGCCAATCAGAGTGCTCCTTCCGCATTTGCCGAATATTCGCAATTATTTTGTATTGTAATATATCACGAATATTCGGAGCCAATCAGAGTGCTCCATTCCGCATTTCTCGAATATTCGCAAAAATGTTGTATTATAAAATTTCACGAATATTCTGAGCCAATCAGAGTGCTCCTTCCGCATTTCTCGAATATTTGCAATTATTTTGTATTGTAATATATCACGAATATTCTGAGCCAATCAGAGTGCTCCATTCCGCATTTCTCGAATATTCGCAATTATTTTGTATTATAAAATATCACGAATATTCTGAGCCAATCAGAGTGCTCCATTCTGCATTTCTCGAAATTTCGCATTCGCATTCGCAATAGCGAAAATTCGCAATCATTTCATTTCCAAAAAATATCACGAATATTCGTATTTAGCGAATATATCTCGAATATTCGACTATATATTCGAGATATATCGCGAAATCGAATATGGCATATTCTGCTCAACACTACCGCTGACATTTGGGGGTTCCAGAACAATAAAAAACTCACATTTGGGGGTCTCAAAGATACGCTGACATGTGGTGAACCTAGGACAATGACACACCGAAACATGGGGGCCCCAGAACAGTGACACTTTGACAATTGGGGGCCCCAGAACAATGACACACTGCGATGTGGAGAATTCTTGGGGTTTGGATGATAAGCCCCTGTAAGCTTTTAGGAGAACAATGGAAGTGGACCACTGTACGGTTATTCCATAGTGAGTCAGCAGGTCAGGTGTGACAACATGACATAGAACATCCCTCAGACCTTGTCCTGTAATCTTACATTTTTCTCTGCTAGCTATTGCTGAGCAGAAAGTCAGACATGGCCGAGTGCCACTCCTGATATAAGTGGTACCTGACTTCAGTCATGTGTCATGTTATCTGGAAGTGACTTCAAGAGGACAACCATTCTTCAAATACCTCTTCTCATCTCGTTGAGGTGCAGAGTCTTTCCTGACGCCCCGCCGTCGGCCCGACTGGAATTTTGAAATTGCTCCACCACTCCTTGAAAACATGTTGCAGGTTCTTGGTTCTGTAATGAGTTCTATGTACACAGAGACAGGTCTGAGGGCCGAAGCTACATCTTCAAGATCTCCGCAGCTTCCAGACTCTTGACATACTTCATTGCTGTAATGTCAGTTTCATCACGTAATCACATCATTTTCAGCTTGTCAGCATTACTGGGGCCGGCATTCATGGCAGATCATTGCCAGGCTATCCTCTATCTGACAAACGGTGTAGCAGGCCTGAGAGACCCAATCCAGGAGACCCGCTGACAGCCGGCCAAGGTGGAGGCAAAAGAAAACCAGGCCGTGATCCAGGAAAATCTATCAAAGCAGTGGCAGCAATCAATTCTGATAATTACAGTCTATTGGAAGACTGAACCGATAATTATAGGGTTATGATCGGCTGAACAGGCTTCAAAAATTACACTGTGCGTATTGATGGCTAATAATATTCAGTTGATAAGAGTATAAGAAACAAAAAAGCATTTGGGATATTACTCTGCACGCTCACAGTTTTCTATTAGTGTGTAGGCATATGCCCAGTGGTGGTTGGTGCTCAAAATTTGTTGGGGGGGCGCAATCAAACGAAAAAAAAAAAACATCAATTGCAGCCTCACTGTGCCCATCAACTGCTGCAACTGTGCCCATCAATTGCGGCAACTGTGCCCATCAATTGCAGTACTGTGCCCATCAAACGCAGCCACTGTGCCATAAAATTGTCGCCACTGTACCATGCCATCAAACTCTGCCACTGTGCCATGCCATCAAACTCTGCCACTGTGCCATGCCATCAAACTCTGCCACTGTGCCCATCAAACACAGCCACTGTTCCATAAAATTGTCGCCACTGTACCATGCCATCAAACTCTGCCACTGTGCCCATCAAACACAGCCACTGTGCCATAAAATTGTTACCACTGTTCCATAAAATTGTCGCCACTGTGCCATGCCATCAAACTCCGCCACTGTGCCATGCCATCAAACGCAGCCACTGTGCCCATCAAACGCAGCCACTGTGCCATAAAATTGTCACCACTGTTCCATAAATTGTCGCCACTGTGCCATGCCATCAAGCTCCGCCACTGTGCCATGCCATCAAACGCAGCCACCATGCCCATCAAACGCAGCCACTATGCCATAAAATTGTCGCCACTGTTCCATAAAATTGTCGCCACTGTGCCATGCCATCAAACGCAGCCACTGTGCCATCAATTGTTGCAACTGTGCCCATAAATTGTCGGCACTGTGCCATGCCATTGTCACCACTGTGCCCATCAATTGTCGCCACTGTGCCATGCCAAACGCAGCCACTGTGCCATCAATTGTTACCACTGTGTCATGCCAAACGCAGCCACTGTGCCATGCCATTGTCGCCACTGTGCCCATCAATTGTCGCCACTGTGCCATGCCATTGTCGTCACTGTGCCCATCAATTGTCGCCACTGTACCATGCCAAACGCAGCCACTGTGCCATGCCATTGTCGCCACTGTGCCATGCCATTGTCGACACTGTGCCCATCAATTGCCGCCAGTTTGCCCCTAAAATGCCACCAGATTGCCCCCCATCCCTCCGCCTGGCACTTACCTTTCTTGGTCAGCCATCCTCCACAATCCCTCGATCTAGCCGCACCCTCGATGTCGCTTCAGCCAATCAGGTTACCGGTGACCAGAACCGGTGAACCTGATTGGCTGAGATGCCTGTCAGCGTTAACCAGGCAACGCACACCCCGTGTGTCCCCTGGTTAACTATTTGGAAACTGATTACAGCCCTCAGGCTGGCATGTGGCACCCTGCCGAAAGGTTGGGCCAGACCACCCACTCGTCTTGTACCTTTTTGTTGTGCTTGTTTCCCATAAGCACTACCCCCGGAGGAGCTGCTGGTTGTTTTGGGTGGCACATTTACCTCGTGGCTCTCCGAATTCCTAGGGGTGCATGGTGCATATAGCAGTAGTAAAGGAATGTCCGCAACAAGTGTCTTTTCTGTGCTCTTTATTACCCAGCCGGGTAAAAACAATGAACTGGTGCTGAAAGGGGAAATATAATCTGTATTTCTCTCCTTTTCGCATTGACAATAATTCCCTTGAAGAAGACCAAGAATTAGAAAGGCGTGAAACGCGTAGGGTAATCCGGTGAAACTTTACGCAAATATAAAGGGTTTTTTATGTAACATGTGTGGTTTTCTCTATTATTGGTGGGTTGTATTTTCGATGTTAAAGCCAGGTTTGCCTTATACAACTTCCATGTATTTATAAAGTACTTTTCGATATAATAAACACAATTTTTACAAAAAATTGATTGTTACTCAAGTAAAATATATATACCGGTACTTTTTTGCTGCTAAAAAAAAACCTTGAGGGATTTTCTATTCTATACAATAAATTGGGGTGTGCATCGCCGACAGCTCATATATATATATATATATATATATATATATATATATATATATATATATTTGTGTGTTATCTATTTGATGATAAATATTTGGGGCACCATTCCAGTGCATTCTTTACCTCCTGGGCTGCTGCCTGGAGATGATGTATTTATAGAGAGTCTCTCTAATTGGGTCATGCCTCAGCCTAGGGCAGCATTTCTCAACTTTTCTAAGGCACCCAAGTCCAACAAAAACATAAATGTTACTTACCAATGAGAAAACCGAGCCTGGGAAATGCACACAATTGCCTTGATGAAATTAATTTCACATTAGAGGTCCCCCCCCCAATCAGATAGGAGACCCCCTTCACATCTAAATCTTCCCTTCACTGACATTTGAAGGTTCCAGAAGAATGACACACTGACCACTTGGGGGGTCCCAGAATAATGACAAATGGGGGTCCCAGAAGAATGACACACTGACATTTGGTGGTCCCAGAACATAGATTTACGGTGGACCTAGAACAATGACACAAATGTAAAGTTGGGGCAGGTCAAGGTGACAGGGTGGTCTTCACTAGACATGTGCACTGACGAAAAATTTGTTCGTTTTCGCTTACGTTTCGTTTTTTTTTTTTTTGGAAATTCAGTAAATTCGTAATTTGGAAATTTGGAAATTCAAAAATTCGGAATTTTGAATTTCCTCATTTCCAATTTTCGAAAATTTCCAAATTTTCAAAATGTAAAATTTTCAAAATGTAAAATTTTCAAAATGTAACATTTTCTAATTTCCAGAATTCCGAAATTCCTTATTTCCGAAATTCCGAATTTCCGAAATTCCGAATTTCCGAAATTCCGAGATTTTGAATTTCAGAAATTACGAATTTCAGAACTCCGAATTTTTCGGAGTTAACGTCAATTGCACGGTCGTGCGACGTGGCTCCCAAGCAAAATTGGCGTCCTTTTTTCCCCACAAAAAGAGCTTTCTTTTGGTGGTATTTGATCACCTCTGCGGTTTTTATTTTTTTGCACTATAAAAAAATAGAGCGACAAATTTGAAATAAATTCAATATTTTTTACTAAGCGTTTATTGATCGGTTTGCGCAAAAGTTATAGAGTCTACAAATAGGGGATAGTTTTATGGCATTTTTATTAATATTTTTTTTATTATTATTAATGGCGGCTATCAGCGATTTTTATCGTGACTGTGACATTATGGCGGACACATCGGACACTTTTCACACCATTTTGGGCTATAAAAATGCACTGATTACTGTAAAAATGACATTGGCAGTAAAGGGGTTAACCTGTAGGGGGCGCTGAAGGGGTTAAGTGTGACCTAGGGAGCGCTTCTAACTGTTAGGGGTGTGGCTTGCTGTGACACGCCAATAATCGTTGTTCCCGATGACAGAGGGAACAGGCGATCAGTGACATGTCAAGGGAAGGATGGAAAGATGTGTTTAAACTGACATCTCCCGTTCTTCAGCTCTGTGACCCGATCGCGGGACACCAGCAGATATCGAGTCCGTAGGTCCCGCTGGCACAGTCACTGAGCTTGCGACACGGTCGACGAATTAAAGGGGACGTATATATACACCATTTGCCCAGCCGTGCATTCTGCCGACATAAAAGTGTGTGTGGCGGTCGGCAAGCGGTTAAAATATAATCTGTATTTCTCTCCTTTTCGCATTGACAAAAAAATCCCTTGAAGAAGACCAATAATTAGAAAGGTCAAAACGCATATGGAAATTATGTGAAACCTTACGCAAATTTAAAGGGTTTTTTATGTAACGTGTTGTTTTCTCTATTATTGGTGGGTTGTATTTTCTATGTTAAAGCCAGGTTTGCCTTTTACAACTTCCATGTATTTATAAAGTACTTTTTGATATAATAAACACATTTTTACAAAAATTGATTGTTACTCAAGTAAAATATATATATATTTTTGCTGCTAAAAAAAAAAACCCTTGAGGGATTTTCTATTCTATACAATAAATCGAGGTGTGCAGCGCCGACAGCTCATATATATATATATATATATAGATGTGTTATCTATTCAATGATAAATACAGTCAGGTCCATAAATATTGGGACAACAACACAATTCTAATCTTTTTGGCTCTATACACCACCACAATGGATTTGAAATGAAACAAACAAGATGTGCTTTACCTGCTGACTTTCAGCTTTAATTTGAGGGAATTTACATCCAAATCAGGTGAATGGTGTAGGAATTACAACAGTTTGTATATGTGCCTCCCCCACTTTTTAAGGGACCAAAAGTAATGGGACAATTGGCTGCTCAGCTGTTCCATGGCCAGGTGTGCATTATTCCCTCATTATCCCATTTACAAGGAGCAGATAAAAGGTCCAGAGTTCATTTCAAGTGTGCTATTTGCATTTGGAATCTGTTGCTGTCAACTCTCAATACGAGATCCAAAGAGCTGTCACTATCAGTGAAGCAAGCCATTATTAGGCTGAAAAAAAAAAAAAACCATCAGAGGGATAGCAAAAACATTAGGTGTGGCCAAATCAACTGTTTGGAACATCCAAAAGAACGTATCAGTGTGCTCCGCCACACCAAAATACCTGGAAGACCACAGAAAACAACTGTGGTGAACGACCGAAGAATTCTTTCCCTGGTGAAGAAAACACCCTTCACAACAGTTGGCCAGACACAGAACACTCTCCAGGAGGTAGGTGTATGTGTGTCAAAATCACCAATCAAGAGAAGACTTAACCTGAGTGAATACAGAGGGTTCACCACAAGATGTAAAACATTGGTGAGCCTCAAAAACAGGAAGGCCAGATTAGAGTTTGCCAAACAACATCTAAAAAAGCCTTCGCAGTTTTGGAAGAACATCCTATGGACAGATAAGACCAAGACCAACTTGTACCAGAGTGTTGGGAAGAGAAGAGTATGGAGAAGGAAAGGAACTGCTCATGGTCCAAAGCATACCACCTCATCTGTGAAGCATGGTGGTGGTAGTGTCATGGCATGGGCATGTATGGCTGCCAATGAAACTGGTTCACTTGTATTTATTGATAATGAGAAAGCTGACAAAAGCAGCAGAATGAATTCTGAAGTTTTTCGGGCAATATTATTATTATCGGCTCATATTCAGCCAAATGCTTCAGAACTCATTGGACGGCTCTTCACAGTGCCGATGGACAATGACCCGAAGCATACTGCGAAAGCAACCAAAGAGTTTTTTTAAGGGAAAGAAGTGGAATGTTATGCAATGGCCAAGTCAATCACCTGACCTGAATCCGATTGAGCATTACACTTGTTGAAGAGAAAACTGAAGGGAAAATGCCCCAAGAACAAGCAGGAACTAAAGACAGTAGAGGTCTGGCAGAGCGTCACCAGGGATGAAACCCGGCATCTGGTGATGTCATCGCGTTCCACGCTTCAGGCTGTAATTGACTGCAAAGGATTTGCAACCAAGTATTAAAAAGTGAAAGTTTGATTGATGATTGTTAATCTGTCGCATTACTTTTGGTCCCTTTAAAAAGTAGGAGGCACATCTACAAACTGTTATAATTCCTACACTGTTCACCTGATTTGGATGTAAATTCCCTCAAATTAGAGCTGAACGTCTGCAGGTAAAGGAAAATCTTGTTCCTTTCATTTCAAATCCATTGTGGTGGTGTATAGAGACAAAAAGATTAGAATTGTGTCCATGTCCCAATATTTATGGACCTGCCTGTATTTGGGGCACCATTCCAGTGCATTCTTTACCTCCTGGGCTGCTGCCTGGAGATGATGTATTTATAGAGAGTCTCTCTAATTGGGTCATGCCTCAGCCTAGGGCAGCATTTCTCAACCTTTTTTCGGTGATGGCACCCTTTAATACTTTCCAATACCCTAAGGCACCCAAGTCCAACAAAAACATAAATGTTACTTAATAATGAGAAAACTGGGCCTGGGGAAATGCACACAATTGCCTTGATGAAATTAACTTCACATTAGAGGTCCCCCCCCCATCACATAAGATCCACCCTCCCCTCCTTCGTGTCAGAGGCCCATTACAACAGAGGTTTCCCCACCACATTAACCCCCCCCCCACACTGAAATTAGGGGGTCCCAGAACAATGACACGCTGAATGTGCGGGTGCCAGAACAATGACACACCAAACGTGGGGGTCCCAGAACTATGACACACTGAACTTGGGGGTCCCAGAAAAATGACAGACTGAACGTGGGGGTCCCAGAAAAATGACACACTGAACGTGGGGGTCCCAGAACAATGACATACTGAACTTAGGGGTCCCAGAACAATGACACACCAAACGTGGGGGTCCCAGAACTATGACACACTGAACTTGGGGGTCCCAGAACAATGAAACACTTACAATAGGAATTTGGGGGTCCCAGAACAATGAAATTGATGAAATTAACTTCACATTAGAGGCCCCCCCTCCATCACATAAGAGCCACCCTCCACATCTGAGCCTTCCCTTCATGTCAGAGGCCCCAATCACAACCAAGGTTCACCCATCACATTAGAGCCCACCCCACAAGTCCAACAAAAACATAAATGTTGCTTAATAATGGGAAAACTGGGCCTGGGGAAATGCACACAATTGCCTTGATGAAATTAACTTCACATTAGAGGCCCCCCCCCATCACATAAGATCCACCCTCCCCTCCTTCGTGTCAGAGGCACCCATCACAACAGAGGTTCCCCCACCACATTAGAGCCCCCCCACACTGAAATTAGGGGGTCCCAGAACAATGACACGCTGAATGTGCGGGTCCCAGAACAATGACACACTGAACGTGGGGGTCCCAGAACAATGACACACTCAACGTGGGGGTCCCAGAAAAATGACACACTGAACGTGGGGGTCCCAGAACAATGACATACTGAACTTGGGGGTCCCAGAACAATGACACACTGAAAGTGGGGGTCCCAGAACAATGACTCACTGAACTTGGGGGTCCCAGAACAATGACACACTGAATTTGGGGGTCCCAGAACAATGAAATTGATGAAATTAACTTCACATTAGAGGTCCCCCCCATCACATAAGAGCCACCCTCCACATCTGAGTCTTCCCTTCATGTCAGAGGCCCCCCATCACAACCAAGGTTCACCCATCACATTAGAGCCCCCCCCACACTGAAATTATGGGGTTCCAGAACAAAGAAACACTTACAATTGGAGGTCCCAGAACAATGACACACTGAACGTGGGGGTCCCAGAACATCAACACACTGAGGCCCCGTACACACGACCGAGTTTCTCGGCAGAATCCAGCGAGAAGCTCGCTGGGAAACGCTGGGAGACGTATTCTGCCGAGAAGCTCGGTCGTGTGTACACTTTCGACGAGCAAACCGTCGGGAAGCTCGTCGAGCCAAAATAGAGAGCATGTTCTCTATTTCCTCGTTGTTCAATGAGGAAATTTGGCTCGACGACCTTTTCGACCGTTCATTCGACCGCTGACGGGCGGAACGATGAGTTTCGCCCAATGAGGTTCTCGGACGTGTGTACGGGGCCTGAACGTGGGGGTCCTAGAACAATTACACACTGAACGTGGGGGTCCCAGAACAATGACATACTGAACTTGGGGGTCCCAGATCAATGACACACTGATACTTAATGGCCCCAAAAAAATTAACCACTGATATTTGAAGGTTCCAGAACAATGACACACTGACCACTTGGGGGTCCCAAAATAATGACACACTGACCACTTGGGGGTCCCAGAATAATGACACACTGACCACTTGGGGGTCCCAGAATAATGACACACTGACAACTGAGGGCACCAGAACCATGACACACTGACATTTGGAGGTTTCAATACACAAATACACTGATACATGGGGGTCCCAGAAGAATGACACACTGACATATGGTGGTCCCAGAACAAAGATTCGCGGTGGACCTAGAACAATGACACAAATGTAAAGTTGGGGTAGGTCAATGTGACAGGGTAGACCAGTGTTTTTCAACTCCAGTCCTCAAGGCACACCAACAGGTCATGTTTTCAGGCTTTCCATTATTTTGCACAGGTGATTTGATCAGTTTCACTGGCTTAGTAATCACCACAGCCATTTCATCTGAGGGAAATCCTCAAAACTTGACCTGTTGGTGTGCCTTGAGGACCGGAGTTGAAAAACACTGGGGTAGACGTTATTAGACATGTGCACTGCCGAAAAATGTGTTCATTTTCATTTTAGTTACATTCACTTTTTTGCAAATGTAGCTGTTCTGGGACCCCCAAGTTCATGCAATGCATGAATCTATCTATTGGAGATTGGTGGGTGCAGGAGAGAGGGGGCGGCGCTCATGCGCCCTCTATGGACGCACCGCCACTGATTTGTGAATTTGTGTAGTACAGTGGTTCTCAACCTTTTAGTGCCGTGACCCCTTGATAACATTTCCCAAGTTGTGGGGACCCCTAACAGTAAAATTATTTTCGTAGTGTGTGCTGTCGTCACCCAAAGCAAGGCAAGTAATTTGCGCCCCAACCCACGGCAATTTAGCGTCCCCTCCACTCGTACAGTATTAAAACCTCATATGGTACATTTTAGGGTGTGCTATTCTTTCTCTTTGTTCTCCTTTCTTTCCCTTTTATCTCTCGCTATCCTAATTTCTTGTTTTTTTCCCCCCCACCCCTCTCTCTAGCAGTCTTTCTTGTTTTTTTATCTTATTCTTTCTCTCACTTTTTTTTTTCTTTCTTCCTCCTCTTTTTCTCTCCCTTCCATGTATTCTCTATTTTTATTCCTTCTCTTACTCCTTGGTGAGTGACAGTGCTGGCGGGGAGTTGGGATGAGTGTCAGTGCTGGCGGGGAGTTGGGATGAGTGTCAGTGCTGGCGGGGAGTTGGGATGAGTGTCAGTGCTGGCGGGGAGTTGGGATGAGTGTCAGTGCTGGCGGGGAGTCGGGATGAGTGGCAGTGCTGGCGGGGAGTTGGGATGAGTGGCAGTGCTGGCGGGGAGTTGGGATGAGTGGCAGTGCTGGCGGGGAGTTGGGATGAGTGTCAGTGCTGGCGGGGAGTCGGGATGAGTGGCAGCGCTGGCGGGGAGTTGGGATGAGTGGCAGTGCTGGCGGGGAGTTGGGATGAGTGGCAGTGCTGGCGGGGAGTTGGGATGAGTGTCAGTGCTGGCGGGGAGTTGGGATGAGTGTCAGTGCTGGCGGGGAGTTGGGATGAGTGTCAGTGCTGGCGGGGAGTTGGGATGAGTGGCAATGATGGGGGGGAGTTGGGATGAGTGGCAATGATGGGGGGGGAGTTCTGATCAGCCAACTTAGGTTAACTCTTGATCAAGGTCATCTGCTGATCTGAGAACTGTAGTGGGGACGTTTAATGGCAACTATAATCACAGGTAGTTTTTCTCACTGTGTCTCCGACTTTGTGGTGTCTCGTAGCAGTGACACCTATGCTGAAATCAGGAGATAGGATCTCCTCCAGCCCCTCCCACCTCACAATCCTCACTTGTCAGCTGACCTCTTCCCCCCCAGCCAATGCCGTGAACTGAATAGGCGGCTGCAATGAGGCTGACTAGGTAGCTTTGGGCTCCAGGAACAGCCCAGCTGGGCGGCCACGGGCTCCAGAGACAGCCCTGCTGGGCAGCCGCAAGAAGGCTGGGAGAGTGGTGCGGGCTTCAGGAACAGCCCAGGATTTGGTGACCCCTGGCAAGTCATCATTTGACCCCCGAAGGGGTCCCGACCCCTAGGTTGAAAACCACTGGTGTAGTAGGTCCTTGTGAATTTGCCACTGGCCTGTTGCTGATGCAGATTTCTCCATACCTGGCCGGGTTCCCTCGTGCCGTACGTTTGTATTGGTTACAGTTCAGAGCCTTTACAGAACGTTTCCATAACATATATTTTCCCATATTTAATGTTGATGATAGCATTCAGCCAGTGTAGACTAAACAACAGGACTATCTATCATGTTAGAGAAGAGGGAAGGCAGCCAACTAATGGAGAAATAATCCGTTCCCTGACCTTCCAGTATATCATAGAGAACTCGTCCACTTGGAACGTATATACAGCATTTCATCATGACGTTTTATACTGTAGATTAGTCGTGAAAACACGACGGTCCTCCGTCCTTATCGCGTTCTATCAGTCTCAGAGCCATTCCGATGGAAGCAGACAAGTTCTAACAGAACTCTTCTCTTTGCATACTTGGATTTTTTTCTGTGTAATATATACAGAATATTTTTATCAGACAGCTGGATACATTGAGGGCAGATTACATAACCTGCAGGTAGATTTGCTAGGCATGGATTCGTACTTTTTTGATGATGGATTGCCAAAATATTTGTGCTCTTGGAGTTTTCGGTAAAGTATACTTTGAGCCACCTCCAGATGTTGAAATTTGTTGTGATGCTTGCTTAAAGGGGTAGTTCCCCCAAAAACCTTTTTTTTTAACATTTATTCAGGCTCGTTATGTCAAGGGGAATCGTTTTTTTTTTTTTTAGAAATGAAGCAGTACTTACCGTTTTAGAGATGCATCGTCTCCGACGCTTCCGGGTATGTTCTCTGACTATAGGCGTGCCTATTTGATTGACAGGCTTCCGACGGTCGCATACATCGCGTCACGATTTTCCGAAAGTAGCCGAACGACGGTGCGCATGCGCAGTATAGAGCCGCACCGTCGCTCGGCTTCTTTCGGCTACTCGTGACGCGATGTATGCGACCGTCGGAAGCCTGTCAATCAAATAGGCACGCCTATAGTCGGAGACCATACCCGGAAGCGTCGGAGACGATGCATCTCTAAAACGGTAAGTACTGCTTCATTTCTAAAAAAAAAAAACCCGATTCCCCTTGACATAACGAGCCTGAATAAATGTTAAAAAAAAGGTTTTTGGGGGAACTACCCCTTTAAAGAAAAACTCCGCTAAGCGCTCTACTCTAGGGTGACCAGACATCCCCAGTTTCAGGGGACAGTCCCCTGATTGAGGACACTGTCCCCGGACCAAGTCTGTCCCTGGTTTTGTCCCCAGATTGGATTTATTAGGGGCTGGGGCAATTTCAAAGACAGTGAGTGCAGAATTAAAATAACAAGATTAGAATTACACCATCCCGCTTCGCCGTGCCTACTAGCATGGGGGGGTTGTATTTTTCTCCATTATCTGTGCACCTTTCTGATGATCATGTGCTGGTCGGAGCGAAGGGAATATGTAACGGAATGAACCGTGACAATCAGAGACTTTGGAAGGATGAGAGATACTCCTGTGCCAGGGACACTAATAACTCCTGGGTCTAAATCTACCCTGTGCCCTTTTGGGTGTAGGGTGGCTAATGGGATCATAATTCATATATTACATGAGATGGGACATTAATAATAATTCATATGGCAGGATAATGGAATATTACAAAGTAGTTCATGTTGACTTGAGACCAGGTCAACAAGACAGTGACTCACCCCTCTGTATAATAGGCTTTTTAAATACTAAGTGGCCCGGCTTGTGAAAGACATTTCATTGTATAAAGGTGTTAATTCAGGTCTGCTGCTATACCTTTCAATTGTCTGATAACACGGTGTAAAGCCTATTGATGCCCAGGTGTCAGAGACAGTACGTCTGTCTAGATATGTGGATTGAGGTCAAGGCATTGTGTAATTGTATTTTAGAATGTGATTGAGGTTCCTTGTATGTGTGTGAAGATTATCTGTGATTGTGTATTATTCAAAAGGTTAATTGAAGTCTATTGATGATGCGGTGCCCAAATGTCTAGCTACTGATTAGATAATTAGCCTCAGTGTGTGAATAGGGGGGTGGAGATTGCATTGTCCTGTGATTAACTGTAACATCTTGTAACATCTTTTACTGTATAAAAAGCTGAGAAGAAACCATTAAAGTGTTCATTCATTTGGAAGCAAGTACAGAGCAGAGTCTCGTCTTATTATGGGAAATAAAATGGATCATGTATGCAAGATTGTTGCAGTGTGTCAGATAAGCTTGTCGTGGTTGGATGGAAGGTCGTAAATGGTGGTGACCGTTACAGAATATTTCTTCAGTTTTGGGCACATGCCCTCATTCAGCTTCGCTCACATGTTCTTCTGACTTGGCTTAATTCCTGGCCGTCCACCTGCCTATCTCCTTGCCTTCCCTGGCGGAGTGATCTTCCTCTGCTCCCCATCCAGTAGTAGCCGGGGCCTGAAGAGTAAGATTTGAGAGGCTGTGAGGTGGGCAGAGTTGCTGATTGCTGCCATTACTAGTAAAGAAAAAATATGTCCCCGGATTTCATTTAAAAAATCTGGTCACCTTACTCTACTCCCATCTACACGGTCCTTGTCCAAATCATGAAACCCAAATCACAAAGCCAACAAGTCAAAAAATGATCCAGTGTTCCCACTAAGGATGAGCGAAACTCAACTAATTCTCTGCACTGGAAAGTCAACAGAGTTTCGTCTGACTGACGCTCCCAAGTATCCTACTGTAGCACCTGTTTGCTTAAAAAGTACCGGTGCTGGTTAAATTTAGAGAGAAATCAGAGTCAGTGGCGGCTGGTGCGCATTTTTTTTTTTGGGGGGGGGGGGGGCGCAAACTAAAAAAATAAATAAAAAAAATTGCAGCCTCACTGTGTCCATCAAATGCAGCTACTGTGCCATCAATTGTCACCACTGTGCCATGCCATTAAATGCAGTCACTGTGCCATGCCATCAAACGCAGGCCACTGTGCCATCAATTGTCACCACTGTGCCATGCCATCAAACGCAGCAACTGTGCCATCAATTGTCACCACTGTGTCATGCCATCAAACGCAGCCACTGTGCCATCAATTGTCACCATTGTGCCATGCCATCAAACGCAGCCACTCTGGTATCAATTGTCACCACTGTGCCATGCCATCAAATGCAGGCCACTGTGCCATCAATTGTCACCACTGTGCCATGCCATTAAATGCAGTCACCGTGCCATGCCATCAAACACAGGCCACTGTGCCATCAATTGTCACCACTGTGCCATGCCATCAAACGCAGCAACTGTGCCATCAATTGTCACCACTGTGTCATGCCATCAAACGCAGCCACTCTGGCATCAATTGTCACCACTGTGCCATGCCATCAAACGCAGGCCACTGTGCCATCAATTGTCACCACTGTGCCATGCCATCAAACGCAGCAACTGTGCCATCAATTGTCACCACTGTGCCATGCCATCAAACGCAGCCACTGTGCCCTCAATTGTCACCACTGTGCCAATTATCACCACCGTGCCCTTTAATTATCGCCACGGTGCCCATTGATGCCACTGTGCCCTTTGTCACCACTGTGCTCATTAATGTCACTGTGCCCCCCCCTCCCCCCCAGAACTTACCTTTCTCCTTCCACGTCCCTCGATGTCTTCTCCCACTCTCGATGACATTTCAGCCAATCAGGTTACCGGTAACCAGAACCGGTGAACCTGATTCAAGGAACGCACCCCCCGTATGTCCCCTGGATAAGCATCCGGAAGGCTGTACTCGGAAAGCAAACCAGCTGCCGTTATTCAGGTAGTCGGCGCTCACCATCCGGCCATCTGAATAGTCGGCAGGCAACAATAACATAGATTCATGCAATGCATGAATCTATGTTATTCAGTGGCGGTGCGAGAGCCAGAGGGGGCGGCGCTCCAGCGCCCTCTATAGACGCACCGCCACTGATCAGAGTGTTAACTGACTCTGATCCAATTATTATGTTCAAAACTGGTCTCTGTCTCAGCTTGGCTGTGCTGTAGGCTGTCTATTGTTACTGGGGTGTAGTTCCTACCCCAGGGCGATGAGTGGCATCAGTGGAGTCAAGGTTTGGGTGCTCTTCTCCAGCAGCCTATCAGGAGGGTTCAGCCTCGCTTGGCATGCTGGGGGAGGGTATTTATGGGACAGACCCCATTGGTCTGGGTTCTTTTTCGGAGTGCGGCCTTTAAAACATGGCTGCACTTATTCAGTATTTGGAATTTCTTATAGATGGTGGAGAGCAGATCCTATAATAGGGATTTGTACAAAGGATTACAATGTCGCAGAAGTCGGGGAGATCAGGAGATTATTCATGGGACAGATCTCATTGGTCTGGGTTCTTTTTCGGAGTGCGGCCTTTAAAACATGGCTGCACTTATTCAGTATTTGGAATTTCCTATAGATTAGGGTGACCAGACATCCCCAGTTTCCGGGGACAGTCCCCGGATTAAGGACACTGTCCCCGGACCAAGTCTGTCCCTGGTTTTGTCCCTGGATTGGATTTGAACAGGGGCTGGGGCAATTTCAAAGACAGTCAGTGCAGAATTAAAAAAACAAATTCTGAATTACACTCCACCGCACCTACTAGCTTAGGGGGTGTATTTTTTCCATTATCTGTGCCCCTTTCTAATGATTATGTGCTGGTCGGAGCGGAGGGAATATTTCTTCAGTTTCGGGTGCATGCCTAATCAGCTCCGCTCGCATGTTCTTCTGCCTTGGCTCAAGTCCAAAATCCTCCAATTGCCTTGGCTCAAGCTCAAATCTTCTTGCCTTCCCTGGCGGAGTGATCTTCCTCTGCTCCCCACCCAGTAGTAGCCGGGGCCCGGAGAGTAAGACTTAACAGGCTGTGTGGCGGGCGGCGGCGACGGGCACAGAGTCACTAATTGTCACCATTACTGGTATAAAAAAAAATATGTCCCTGGATTTCATTTAAAAAATCTGGTCACCTTACTATAGATGGTGGAGTGCAGATCCTATAATAGGGATTTGTACAAAGGATTACAATGTCGCAGAAGTCGGTGAGATCAGGAGATTATCGTGTCAGCGTGTCGGGCCCCCTATCCTGGCTCTTTGTGTGATGCAGGTGTCTCTGCGATTAATCTCTAGCTGCAGCTTCTGTTTCATGAGATATACAGAGACGTACAACACATGTCAGCGGATTGTACGCGGAGCTCCCATATCCCGCAGGTCACCCCTCTGGACATCTCCATGCCGGCGTACGGCTCATGGCGTGCATCTTATCTCCACATCCAACCTCTTACATATAAAACACGCACTTGAGATGAAAGTTCTGCATAGTTGTCATGCCTCGCATGGGGTGATTGACAAATTAAACATCTCACAATCCTCCTGCTCCATCGTCAGTTACACATGGAAAGTTCCTGAGCCCGGCTTTGTGTCAGGCGTGGCGCCATCATTCATGGTGAGTGGTGACCCCCAGCAACCATTCAAGATCACTTCCATCACAAAAGAGTGTTTAGATCCCTTGTGCCACCTTTTCTTAAAGCCAAACCCAAACACTTTAGCAGCGCACTGCATTTTTTATTTATTTTTTGTATTGTACAAAACAAATGAAAAACAAAATGTAGTAAAAATAAATGTAAAACCTGTATAACCTTTTTAAAACTTGTGCTGCACCAAATGCATGGTATTTTGTCACCATACATTTTGCTGACCCCAGTAGAGTGCTTCCATACATCATATGTCCCCACCAGAGTGTCTTCTTACATCAGGTGCCCTCAGTAGTGTACCTCTTTACATCTGGTGACCCCAGTAGAGTGCCTCCATACATCAGATGTCCCCACCAGAGTGTCTTCTTACATCAGGTGCCCTCAGTAGTGTACCTCTTTACATCTGGTGACCCCAGTAGAGTGCCTCCATACATCAGGTACCCCCATCAGAGTGCTTCCTTACATCAGGTGTCCCCACCAGAGTGTCTTCTTACATCATGTGCTCCCAGTTGAGTGGCTACTTACATCAGGTGTCCTCATCAGAAGTGCCTCCTTACATCAGATGCCCCCAGTAGTGTGCCTCTTTACATCTGGTGGCCTTAGTGGAGTGCCTCCATACATCAGGTTCCCCCAGTAGAGTGCCTCCTTACATCAGGTGTCCTCATCAGAGTGCCTCCTTACATCATGTGCCCCCAGTAATGTGCCTCTTTACATCTGGTGCCCCCAGAAGAGTGCCTCCATACATCAGGTGCCCCCAGTAGAGTGCTTCCATACATCAGGTGTCCTCACAAGAGTGCCTCCTTACATCAAGTGCCCCCAGTAGTGTGCCTCCTTACATCAGGTGTCCTCATCAGAGTGCCTCCTTACATCAGGTGCCTCCAGTAGAGTGCCTCCTTACATCAGGTGTCCTCATCAGAGTGCCTTCTCACATCTGGTGCCCCCAGTAGAGTTGGATATGCCCTCAGACAGCCAGACGTTCCTGGGATAGGTCTCAGGCTCTGGACTAGCAGCCCAGGGCAGCACAACACACGTCCACCCAGACAGCCGTCCAGGTGGCACAGAACCCCCATCACCCGACCTCACCCAAATAAATAGGCTCTCCAAGCAGGCCAAGGGACCTAAGAAAATCTCTGCCCATTGGCTGAGACACCCCATTCCTTCCTAATCTGTCCTTGCAATGCCATTGTCTTATCTAATGCCACCATCACTAGTGACAGAAGAGAGAAGTGCAGCAATTTCAAAGTTGGGGTGAAATCAGTTGACTATCTAACAAGTGGCCAAGGCAACTATCACTTGGCAAATAAATTTACTAGCAACCCTGCCTAAACATCAGGATGCTACATCATTCACCTTTATTATTGTACACTATAATTCACACACCCAGGTATATTATAACACACACACATATCAGATCTCAGTAGTGTGTTTGGTTTAGTGCTACAGAGTAGGATGTGGAGTATAATCAATAACGATGTCATCCTTATGGAATTCATACCGGTAATTTATTATCTCGCCTTCCTAACTATACGATCGGACAATCATTGACTGTCAGGTGCCAGCCAGATGACATAAAGAGGGCACAGGAGCCAGTTGGTATGTGGTGGCTTCATGTTTCCTGTGTGACACATTGTGACAAGACACATACTGTCCCTGTGCTGGGAGGACATGTGACCACCAAAGGTCTTTCTCATCTGTACCCAAAGGATTGTCACATACAGTCACCGGGCCGGCTACGTGCACTTTCTAAATATCACAAGATGTGTCAGACCTGGAGGGGTTCTGGATCCAGGTATCCAGGTGACCGAGTCCACATGGACTGACCGCAATGTAACAAGTCATGTTTTGGGCCATTATTAGATGCTGGTCACATTGATAATGGTTGAAGATGACTTGAAACCAGGAGGAACACTGCCAGTTCATTTATATAACATCAGCTTGGCTCATATGCTATTCCCATTTGTATTTGTTGCAAGTGTACTTGTACTGAAAGTTGCACATAGTTACCATTAGATGTGCATTCATGAGAGGTCATTACTTGGGGTCATTACTTGGTTATGCTGCATTGAATGTTGTGCAGTTAGACACTTCCTAGAGTTGGAGCGCACATAGTCATGTGTGCCTTTGGTTTGTGTGGCAGAGATTGTCCTGCTCCTATAATTATATAGTTTGAGGTCCAGTAAAGTGTTAAATACTCATTGGGGTGGTCTCAGGGAAAATATATGCCTATATGGTAATCTTCAGCACAATCAACAGCATGAAACTAAGTCATTGTATTCCTGGTGTCGCCTATATTGCTGTCAACATTACCATCATCCATCCTGGTGTCCAATGCCTGCTTCCTGGGCAGTAAGGAACTATGATCGTTCCAAAGGATTCTCAAGGGTTGGTCCATTAGCCTGTATATAGATATTTCACCAATCCACATCAAAGTATTCCACCAGTCCAGACCTCAGCATTTGATTAGTGCACACCTAAACATTCCACCTGGCCAATCCTAGACACTACACCAGTTCATACCTAGGCATTCCCCCAGTCCAAAGCCAGATATTGCTCTAACCTGGACATAGACTTTCCAGCAACTCAGGCCTAGGCATTCCACCAGCCCATCCAAGGTATTCCATCAGCCCAGACCTAGGCATACCACCAACCCAGACCTAGGCATTCCACCAGCCCAGACCTAGGCAGCCCACCAGCCCAGACCTAGGCATTCCACCAACCCAGACCTTGGTATTTCATAAACCCAGACCTAGGCAGTCCACCAGCCCACACCTAGGCATTCCACCAACCCAGACATAGACATTCCACTAGTCCAGGCATCTAAATTTGACCAGCAGGCATCTAAGTGTAGAGCTTCCTTGCGTTTAGCGCGGGTATTGCGCTTTAAAAAAAGAATAGTTGATTGGGAGAGTTATTGGATGAAGGAAAAAATCCTGGATCGCCGCACTCCTCGAAAAACGATGTCCTTATTTAAGCATAAGCAAACAAAATTTCAATAGAAAAAAACAGCCAAAATGCATGCAGTCAAAAACGGTGAGTGGACAAGGAGAAAAGGGCTGACATGTTTCACATCATGTGATGCTTACTCGTAGCTTATTGGGAGAGTTACTTTGCTCTCAATCGCAATTGTTGAGTTACTGGCCTGTCTTATTCTGGGAAGGTCCACTGGCTCGGACTGCATTCTGGGGGCGTAAGTTCATCCTGGGCCGCCAGTGGGAGCTAGAGGGATTCCTGGCGGATTGAGTCTTTACCAGCAGCCAATGGGAGAGTTTTTCCTCTCGCTGGGCATGCTGGTGAGGTGTATATCTGGAAGGGAGGTCAGGTGTTCTGGGTTTTTTTTGGCGTTCCCTGCGGGGGTCCCGGAGTCGGGGGGGGGGGGGGCATCCACCTTTAGGGTGTGTGCACCCAGGGACCCCGCCGGCATGGCCCATCTAGCCAAATACCCGGGCCCTGCTGAGTCTCGGTCGGAGACGAATCTGAGGGGGACCCCAGTAAATGGCTGGGTTCCTGAATGTCGCCGGGAGGATCTGGTACTAGAGCCATAGACGGTTACGCTTTGCTGTCGCTTGGTGCCAGACGCACGGAAAATAGCTGGGAGGATTTGCTCCGTTCGGGTGTCGGCAAATTATTCAGATTACATTGGCCTGTGGCAGAGGCCTAGAGCCGGGTCAGAAAGAGAAAGACCCGTTCCTCCTAGACTGCGTTGTGACGGTGACGCGTGTGAATTGGCGCTGTCTGCGACTGAGTTGCGCTGTGTGCTTATCCAGGCCTGACATCAAGAATCTCTATCTCTTATTCATCAACCTGTCCTTCTTCATCGAGTTGATGTTTGGCTATGTTGGTGTCATGGACGTGGTCGACCACCAGGTGGCGCTATCGGCACAGCGGTGCGCACGGGTGCGCCGGAAGCGCGCATTCGCGGCACATCAGCCCGCACGGAAGCGCGCATTCGCGGCACAACGGCGCGCACGGGCACGCGCAATCGCGGCAGCGGCGCGCGGGCACGTGCTGATGCCATTTTGGCGCCAGTTTAGGCTATTTAATGGGGCTCATCCCTTAGCCTCTTGCTGCTCGGTCTTCAGCGTTCCTGTTACCCACCTGATACCGTTACCTGATTGACTTCTGTTCTCGTGTAGCCGGCTTGTCCCTGACCCTGCTGACCTCCGCCTGCCCTGACCTCCGGCTTGTCTGACGTTGCCTCTGCCTTATCCTTATAACTGGTTGCTTTCCGCCTGTTGCTGATCCGGCTTGAACTCTGACCTCCGCTGCTGCTCTCTCCTTGAATCTGATCCATCCGCCTGTGTCTGACCCGGCCTGCCTGACCCTGTCTGCACCAGTACTACAGTACACCTTCCTCCTGCTGACTGCTCCAGTGATCTGCACCAAGCTCCTGCTACCTGCCAGCATTGGTACTACAGTACACCTTCCTCCTGCTGACTGCTCCAGTGATCTGCACCAAGCTCCTGCTACCTGCCAGCATTGGTACTACAGTACACCTTCCTCCTGCTGACTGCTCCAGTGATCTGCACCAAGCTCCTGCTACCTGCCAGCATTGGTACTACAGTACACCCTCCTCCTGCTGACTGCTCCAGCGATCTGCACCAAGCTCCTGCTACCTGTTATCTTGCTGTTCCCGGTCACCTGCACCAAGTTCCAGCTGCCTACTGTCCTGCTGTTCCAGCTCCACCGACATCTTCCTGGAGACCACAGGAGACCACCGCAGTTCCTGCACAGCATCCTCGCCAGGCGCTAGTGCGACTCTGAACTCCAGCGCTCCCTGTCTACTCTACCAGGGGTTCTGGAGTCAGAGGAGCAAGAGTGGCCACTCCCGCACGTCAGGCTCTGCTCTGTACCAGGTACGTGACAGTACCGAGCAGCCATGTCTGAGCCTGCGCAGGGAGTGGACCCTATGACGGAACTTTGTCGCCATCTGGACGGCTTAACCCAAGCAGTCAGGGCCCTGCAGGAAGGCTATACCCGACTTGAGAACCGTGTCCAGGCATTGTCTGCACCATCCTCTTCTTCTGCTTCTGGCACATCTACTTCAACTTCAGTTATCATGCTGTCACCAGAGCCCAAGGTACCCATGCCGGAGAGATTTTCAGGGGAGCGAAGCAAGTATAGGGCTTTCCGGAATGCTTGTGAGCTCTATTTTGCACTCCAGCCACTGACTTTTTCATTAGAAGCCACCAAGGTTGGTTTTGTCATTTCTCTGCTATCTGGTGAACCACAGGCATGGGCCCACCGTCTCATGGAGCAAAAGGACTTATCCCTCGATCGTCTGGACACCTTTTTCAGGCCATGTCCTTGCTGTACGAGGACCCCCACCAGGCCGCTACCGCGGAGGCCGCCTTGCATGCCCTCCAGCAAGGTCGTAGACCCGCCGAGGACTATGTTTCCGAGTTTAGAAGGTGGAGTGCGGACACTAATTGGAATGATGCGGCCCTCTGCTATCAGTTCCGTTTGGGCCTCTCAGAGACACTTAAAGATGAACTTGCTCGAGTGGGGGTCCCCGGAACTCTGGAAGCCCTCATTAACCTAACCATCCAGATTGACCGACGCTTGAGGGAGCGTAGGACTGAACGTGCCACAGGTCCGACCCGCGCAGCGTGGATGCTGCCTCGGGTGCCCACCTTTCCTAACCCGACTTCTCCAGCTCCGATCACTACCTCTAGAGACATTCCAGAACCTATGCAGCTGGGTCTGATCCGTCCTTCTCTCACATCTGAGGAACGACTCCGCCGCCGAACTCACAATCTGTGCCTCTACTGCGGTGAGTCCGGCCACTATGTGAGGACCTGCCCAGCAAAATCTTGTAAGTCTACTTCCATGTCTTCTGTCGACACACCTGTTGTTTTCAACAATTCCGCTCATCTGGCCGTTCCTGTCTTATTACAGCTTCCAGGAGGGGCTATCCGGACCAGCGCCATACTTGATTCTGGGGCCTGCAGCTGCTTTTTGGACTCTTCCTTTGCCCTTCAGCACCAAATCCCGTTGCGCCCGAGAGCTATTGGACTGTCTGTGCACCTGGCTGATGGGTCAGTTCTAAAATCGGGACCAGTTACCCAAGAAACCCTGCCCATCGCCACCACTATCTCGGACATGCATAGAGAATTTCTCTGTCTAGACGTTATTGAGTCCCCTCTATTTCCTATAATCCTGGGCATACCCTGGCTCCAGGCCCACAACCCTCAAATAAACTGGACTACTGGTGAGATCCGCTTCAGTTCTACCTACTGTCAACAACACTGCCTGCAATTGATCTCATGTCCCCCCTCTTTGCTTTGCATGGACTCCGACAGTGAGACTCGCCAATCTGTTCCCGAAGTTTACCACGAATTTCTGGATGTCTTTAGCAAAAAGGGGGCTGACACCCTTCCTCCGCACAGGCCCTATGACTGCCCGATCGAGTTTCTCCCTGGGGCTGAAATCCCCTTCGGCAGAATTTTTCCCTTGACAGAACTGGAGCTGGAAAATCTGAAAACCTATATCGACGATAACCTCGAGAAGGGGTTTATCCGCCCCTCCACCTCCCCAGCAGGAGCGGGAATTTTCTTCGTCGAAAAGAAAGACCATATTCTTCGCCCCTGCGTAGATTACCGCAAGCTTAACAAGGTGCCGATCAAGAATCGGTATCCTCTTCCCTTGGTGCCGGAATTATTCCAAAGGCTTGGAGCAGCAGTCATCTTCACGAAAATTGATCTGCGGGGGGCCTACAACTTGGTGCGCATCCGGGATGGCGATAAGTGGAAAACTGCCTTCCGCACCCGCTTTGGCCACTTTGAATACCCGGTGATGCCATTCGGGCTCTGTAACGCCCCTGCCACGTTTCAGCACTTTGTGAACGACATCTTTAAAGACTATCTTGACCTGTTTGTTGTTGTTTACCTCGATGACATCCTCATCTTTTCTCCCTCTATTGACAAGCATCGTGAGCACGTTAAAAACATACTTAAGCGACTCCGAATTCACGGACTATACGCTAAGCCTGAAAAGTGTGAATTCGAACGCGAAAGCATACAGTTTCTGGGACTTATTATTTCCGTAAATGGCATCGAGATGGACAACAAAAAGTGGCGGCAATCCTCGACTGGCCTGCGCCTGTGGATAAAAAGGGCGTGCAACGGTTTGTCGGATTTGCAAACTTCTACAGGACATTCATTAGAGGATTCTCCAACATTATCTCCCCCATAACCAGCCTGACCAAACAAACTGTCTGTTTCCATTGGTCTCCTGAAGCCCAAGTAGCCTTCGAAGCCTTAAAAAAGTTGTTTACATCGGCACCTGTTCTTAAACACCCTGATGCCAGCCTGCCCTACATCCTGGAGGAGGACGCCTCGGAGACGGCAGTGGGAGCAGTCCTCTCCCAGAGACAAGGGCCGAAAACTCTTCTGCACCCGGTCGCTTATTTTTTCCGTAAATTATCTGACGCAGAAAAGAATTACGATGTGGGTGACCGAGAACTCTTAGGCCTCGTACACACGATTAAATAAGTCTGTTCAAATCGGTCGGACCGACCGATTTGAACAGATCTGTCTGCTGGGATTTTGGTTTGCTCGCGTGTACACACGAGCAAACCAAAATCCCCGCCAGCAGACAGCGCGCTGACGTGTCGGTGACGTGGCGGTGACGTTGACGCCGCCACGTCACCGCACCAGGAAGTAAAACACTTCCGCGCATGCGTCAAAATCAATCGGCGCGTGTGTGAGAAGACATGTCTGCTGGTTAGCATACTAACCAGCAGACATGTCGGGCGGACGGGTTCCCAGCCGACAGATTTCAAAGCATGCTTTGAAATCTGTCGGGTGGCCAAATCCGTCTGTTTGCCCGTACACACGATCGAATCTGTCTGCTGAAACGGTCTAGCAGACCGTTTCCAGCAGACAGATTTGATCGTGTGTACGAGGCCTTAGCGATCAAGGCCGCACTGGAGGAGTGGCGGTACCTATTGGAGGGTGCAGCTCATCCGATCCTGGTCTACACAGACCATAAGAACTTAGAATATCTGAAGATAGCTAAAAGATTAAGGCCACGACAGGCCAGATGGGCGATTTTTTTTACTAGGTTCAGCTTCCATATAACGTACAGGCCTGGGTCTAAGAACACCAAACCCGATGCCCTTTCACGGATGTACTGCGATTCTGAAACCCCTGCCCCCCCGGACACTATCCTATCCGCTGTGAATTTTCTGTTGTTACAAGACGACCTACTGTCTCGGATCAAGCAAGCCTCTGCAGGAATTCCCTCCCCTTCGGATACAAATTTGCAACCTAGGGACGGCTTGTTGTGGCACGATAACAAGATCTTTGTGCCAGAAGACTTGCGGGTCAGTATCCTGAGTCTCTGGCATGATCATGTACTGGCTGGTCATTTTGGGGCACAGAAAACCTCTGAACTTTTGCAGCGCACGTTCTGGTGGCCCCAACTTATGAAAGATTGTAGAAGTTACGTGGAGTCGTGCACCACGTGCATCCGAAATAAAGGGAGCAAATCCAGAGCTTGGGGACTGTTGAGACCTTTGCCCGTACCAGAGAGACCTTGGCAAATGATCTCCATGGATTTTATCGTTGAGCTTCCCCCGTCTGAGGGTTTCACCACCATTTTTGTGACAGTGGATAGACTGTCCAAGATGGCACACTTTCTGCCTATGAAGGGTACACCCTCTGCTCCAGAAACTGCCAAAATCTTTATTAAAGAAGTCGTGCGGCTTCATGGCATCCCCACAAACATCGTTTCTGACCGCGGGGTGCAATTCACCTCCAGGTTCTGGAAAGCGCTCTGCGAATCTCTCAAAATTGAGCTATCCTTCTCATCCGCTTATCATCCTCAGTCAAATGGCCAGACTGAGAGAACAAATCAGACATTGGAGCAATACCTACGCTGTTTTTCTTCATTCTCTCAGGAAGATTGGGTCTCTCTATTACCACTGGCCGAGTTCGCATATAATAATTCAGTTCACTCTGCTACCAAGCAATCCCCTTTTTATGCAAATTACGGCTACCACCCGCTATTTTTGCCTAACTGTGCCCCGGAGTGTACGGTGCCCGCCGTACAAGAGACACTGGACTTCTTTAGCGCTAACAACAATCTACTACAAGAAACCATGTCAAGGACCCAGGAGCATAATAAAGAGGTATTCGATAGGAAGCGGAGGGGTGAACTCAATCTGGAACCCGGATACCTGGTGTGGTTGTCTACCGTCAACCTGAAACTTGCCTGCCCATCTAGGAAATTGGGGCCTAAGTTTATGGGGCCCTTTACGATCAAGATTATTAGTAATTAATAGTGTGGCCTATAAACTTGAACTGCCAGACTCACTCCGCGTTCATCCAGTCTTTCATGTCACCCTCCTTAAACCTGATGTCGCTAACCCCTTTCCGGGGCGAAGCACTGACCCGCCCGAACCGGTCATAGTGAACGGCGAGGAGGAATTCGAGGTGGAGTCTATTGTAGATTGCAGAAGGAGGCACAATCAGGTTCAGTTCCTGGTGAAATGGAAGGGCTACGGCCCTGAATAAAACTCGTGGGAACCTGAGCGCAACATCCACGCTAAGAGACTGATTCGGTCCTTCAAGGACTCTCACCCACTCAGGGTGGCCCGGTTGGGCATCCAGAGGCTGCCCGTTGGAGGGGGGCAATGTCATGGACGTGGTCGACCACCAGGTGGCGCTAGCACATTCGCGGCACATCAGCGCATCCCCGCGCACGTCAGGCTCTGCTCTGTACCAGGTACGTGACAGTTGGCCTGGAATTAAAGCATGAGAAAATCTTTATTGCCTGTCTGGACATTCAAGTTATTGCCACCAGCCCAGATCTAGGCATTCCATCAGCCCAGACCTAGGCATTACACCCAAATATACATCCTCATTTCAACATCTACCTCTACCACTCCTAGATCTTGGTCCAGCAACCCAAGATCTACAACCACTTATAGCAGGCCTACCTTCCTGCAACATTTCCATATATATCCCTTCCAATCTCCCTTTCAATTCCAAGTCTGCCTCCAGAAATCCAAGATCTGCACCCACCATTTTTAATTCTACCCTCAATAGCCTAAAGATCTACATTCAACCAATTGCAGATTTACTTGAGCAATCCCATGTTTAGCTCAACCAATGCCAGATTTACCTCCAGCAGTTCCAGATCTACCTCTACCATTCCCACTTTTACCTCACCAATTTCAGTTCCACCTTCAATCCTAGTTCTACTTTCGGAAGTCCCGATCACTCTCCACCAATCCTGGTTCAACCTCTAGCCCTCCTAGGTCTGCCTAAACGAATGCCAGGCCATCCTTCACAAGCCCAATGTCTGCCTTCAGCTGTCTGAGGTCTATCTCCAACTATCCCAGGTCTAGCTCTACCAATCCTAGAGGCATGCCCAAGTGTGAGAAGGTGTACTGCCTAGATATAGGCTGGATGAATGTACATGTTATGTGCTGATGGAAAGCCTTGTTGTTGGCTGGGGAAATGTCTAGGCATGGGTTGGTGAACTGCTTAGGTGTGGGCCAGTGGAATGTCTAGGTGTGGACTGGTGAAATGTCTAGGTGTAGGATGATGGAATGCCTAGGTGCTGGGTTGGTGGAATGCCTAGTTGTAGGCTGGCTAAATGAGTAGGTGCCTAGGTATGTGCTGATGGAATGTTGTACAACTAAAGTCTCTGTTTCTGATGCAAACTGTATTTTTTTCTGATGGTTAGCTATTTGCTGGGAGATAAAATGAGGAATGGGCTGCCTCCAGGCATATACCTGCCCTTAATTTATCCATTACTACGCATGCTTCAACATAGAAGTTCTCATAGATTTGAGTAAGGACTTTACAATACAGAGGGGCCTTGACGAGGCAGTGTGGCTTCCACATATATTTGCAAATGTTGCTCAACTAAATCTTTTGTCTGGGCTGGTGGAATACCTAGGTCTGGGCTGGTAAAATGCCTAGGTCTGGGCTGGTGGAATACCTAGGTCTGGGCTGGTGGAATACCTAGGTCTGGGCTGATAAGATGCCTAGGTCTAGGCTGGTGGAATGCCTAGGTTTGGGTTGATGGAATACCTATGTATGGGCTGGTGGAATGCCTAGGTCTGGACTGATGGAATACCTAGGTCTAGGTTGGTAAATGTCTAGGTTTGGGCTGGTGGAATGCCTAGGTTTGGGTTGATGGAATACCTAGGTCTAGGTTGGTCAAATGCCTAGGTTTGGGCTGATGGAATACTAAGGCTTGGGTTGGTGTCATGTCTAAGTCTGGGCTGGTGGAATGCCTAGATCTGGGCTGGTGGAATGTCTAAGTCTGGGTTAGTGTACTGCCTAGCTCTGGGCTGAATGAATGTCTAGGTGGGCTGATGGAATACCTAGGTCTGGGCTGGTGAAATGCCTAGGTTTGGGCTGGTGGAATGCCTAGGTCTGGGTTGGTGGAATGCCTAGGTCTGGGCTGGTGGAATGCCTAGGTCTGGGTTGGTGGAATGCCTAGGTCTGGGCTGGTGGAATGTCTAGGTCTGGGCTGGTAGAATACCTATGTCTGGTCTGGTAAAATGCCTAGGTCTGGGATGGTGCAATGCCTTGTTTTGTACTGGGAAAATGCTGAGGTATGGACTGGTGGAATGCCTAGGTCTGGGTTGGTGGTATACCCAGGTCTGGGTTGGTGGAACGCCTAGGTCTGGACTAGTAAAATGCCCAGGTCTGGGATAGTACAATGTCTTGCCTTGGGAAAATGCCTAGGTATAGACTGATGGAATGCTTAGGCGTGTGCTGGTCAAATTTAGAGGTCTGGACTAGTGGAGTGTCTAGGTCTGGGCTGGTAGAATACTAAGGTCTGGGCTGGTAGAATACTAAGGTTTGAGTTGATGGATTGGAAAGTGGAGTAAGTGTATTTAAAAACAAGATGCCACTATTAGGGGTTAGATATCACTGCTATTAAGCACCAATGTTGGGATAAATTGTCAGGTGTATACTGTCTAACTGGAGATAAGGTACCCCAATACTAAGGTAGTGTTTGGGGCTGCAATTGAGGCACCCTATAATCTTGAAATTGACCACCACTGGTCGTTGGGGCCAAAAACATACAATTCTGTTTTTTTTTGAGCTTCACACAACAGATGACCAGTCAAGCTCAGGTGTGGATTGGCCCATTGAGAATAATAGGATTGTTCATATTGAGCACTATCAGGAATCGCATTGGCAAAATGCTTGGTTGAGAATGGGGGCTCACTCTGATGTACAAGAAAATCCAAAGATGATGTCACTCCAGCACTTGGCTCCTCTCTGACATCAGACGCAAGGGGCCAGATCCGTCATCTGCAGCCCTTTATGACCCGTAAAGGTAGAAGAGGCACCTAATGCCAGTCCTACCAGGTGGCATTGTTGCCCGTCCCCTTTCTTCCAGGGGAGCTGTAACTGTGAACATTACGCAAGCAGAGCCTGCGACTGTTTACAATGTAACAAACCGCGTTATCGCTGCACTTGAGCAAGAGATTTACAGCGTGTTTCCAAACTTCATAACTTCATAACTAACATTTTTCAGAGATTTCCTCAATAATGATCATCGCATTGCTGAGTCTGGGCGTTCTCTTCCCCCTCTGTTATTTCATAATAGTTTTGATATTAAAGTGTGTCTAAAGCCACTTTTTTATTTGTTTTAGATGGAGTAGGGAATGTTTGCCTCTCTTGTGTTGCATAGTGGAGATATTTCTAGCGATACAACAGGAAGTGAGAAGAAATCTCTCCAAAGTGTCCCCTCTTAGGGCTCATTCACATAGGCGGCGAGGGGGTAGTATAAACTTTAAATTTGCCGCACCGCCAGAGGCGCCCGCCACGTTCCTCGTGAGTGCGCCCGTGGGGACCCGGGAACTCAATGTTCCCGGGCGGCCTGCGATTGCAATCGGCAAAGGCAGAACAGGCCTTTGTACACAAGACATTCCCCTGTTCTGCCTAGTGACACGTCAGGGATCTACTGCTTCCTGTCATCGGGAACAGCGATCGCTGACGTCTCACTGGTAGCTCCTCCCCCTAACAGTTAGAATCACTCCCTAGGACACACTAAACCCCTTCAGCGCCCCCTAGTGGTTAACTTCTTTACTGCCAGTGTAATTTTTACAGTAATCAGAGCATTTTTATAGCACATTTTAAATGTGAATGGTCCCAAAAATGGGTCAAAATTGTCCGCCACAAAGTCGCAGTCACGATAGTCGCCGCAAAATATATAATAAAAATGCCATAAAATGATGATCCCCTATTTTGTAAACGATATAACTTTTGCGTAAATCAATCATACACGATTCGAATTTCGATCGAAAATCGCATACGAGCGTAAAATCGGCCGATTTTCGTATCATTAGTGTGCTTGTTCGACACGCGATTTTCGTACGACAGGCGAAATTTCAAAAACCAACATGTTGGTGTTTTTTCCGAAAAACGTCCAAAAATCGTATCGTTAATGGTAGAGTTGGACGATTTTTCCCAAGAAACATAACTGCGCATGATCCGAGTTGGCGCGACCCGACTTTTGACAGTAGGGGGTGTGTTTAAAAGGTCACAGAAGATTACATCACTTCCTCTATGGTATGAAAACATTGTGTTTTCTCGCTCGATTTTCGTACGTAATTGATGGTACACTCGCATGCCTTTGTGAGAGCCGCGTTCGTTTATCGCTCGACGGCTCGTTCGAAATTCGAATCACTTATTGCGATTTTTTTTACCAAAAATATGTAGAACACATATCGGCCTAAACTGAGAAAAAATGTACTTTAAAAAAAAAAAATTGGAAATACTTATTATAGCTAAAAGTACAAAATATTGTGATGGGAGCCAAAGCATTAGAGCAGGCATGTCCAAACTCAGGCCCTGGGGCCAAATGTGGCCCCCCTGTTGATATAATATGGCCCCCTGGGGATTTGGATATATATATTGTTTGTGGCCCCCAGGGCCACAAAAGATATATACTGTATTTATTGGCGCTGCCTTGGAGGGGACAGGGATGGGGCAGGACAAGCATGGTCAGATTACATGAAGAGAATCTCCTACTGGAAGTCTCCTGTGATGCCATTGGACTAATGTTCTGTCTATCATAGGAGGTGGGACTTTGTATTAAAGAGGCCACAGAGTAAACAAGAGATTCTCATGTTTGTAATCTGTCGGCACTCGTCCCGCCCCCCTCCCTCTGTCCTCCGAGGCTGCAGATGGGCATCGTTCAGGCTGCACTGATGGCAACGGTAAGGCTGCATTTATGGCACATGTAAGGCTGCATTCATGGCACATGTGAGGCTGCATTGGTTGCAATGGTGAGGCTGCATTCATGACAATATTAAGCCTGTGCGTGTTATACACCGATAAATACGGTATATCCAAATAACATGCCCAAGCTCATCCTTAGTCCTAAGCAGCGCTCTGGGATTCATTGGGGCTACAAAGAAAATATATACAGTATATCCAAATAACACTCCCGAGCTCATCTCTTCACCACACACAGCCACAAAAGCAAGAGAATTCTTGTTGGGCCATGTATTAGTGCTCGGACGAACACACTTAGACCGAATTTTAATGGTTCCAAGAATGTCAGGCAAAATAGTCGGCCCTCACGCATGTTCACTTCATCAAATCTGTCCCTCTTTGAAAAAAGTTTGGACACCCCTGCAGTAGAGGGAGTTGGTGCTGTATCGCAGGTCTCCACAAAATCCAGGCGTCCGCTCGCAGTTGCGACAAGAAATTGTGACCTGGCACCCGGGCAAGCTTAGGTCTGCAGAAGACCGCAAAGCTGTGGCCTCAATTACCAGCGGCGCCGGCCCGCCGCGATCGCGCCGCGGCCTTCACAGAAGGAAGCTTAGGCCTGTAGAAGGCGCGGGCCCGCCGGGAATTGAGGCCGCGGCTTTGCAGCCTTCTGCAGGTCTAAGCTTCCTTCTGTGATCTGGCATCATCTTGTGGTGGCCTTACAAGTAGTTACATTACAAGTAGCAGTTCTAATGTGTTTTTCACTGTTTTCACTGCCATCTCCTTCCCTCTAATTAGAACCCCCAAACATTACATATATTTTTTATTCTAACACCCTAGAGCAGGGGTTCTCAAACTTTTTAAACAGGGGGCCAGTTCACTGTCCCTCAGACCGTTAGAGAGCTTCTGACACAGTGACTTTTATCACAGCGCGCCCAAACTTTTCAGTGAGCTTCTGACACAGCAGTCTACCGGCCCTGCATGCAGTGGGCCGGATAAAGGTGCTCAGCGGGCCGCATGCGGCCCGCGGGCCGTAGTTTGAGGACCCCTGCCCTAGAGAATAAAATGGCGGTCATTGCAATACTTTCTGTCACAACGTATTTGTGCAGCAGTCTTACAAGCGCACTTTTTTGGGTTAAAAAATACACTTTTTTTAATAAGAAAATAAGACAACAGTAAAGTTAGCCCAATTTTTTTTTATGTTGTGAAAGATAATGTTACGCCAAGTAAATCGATACCCAACATGTCACGCTTCAAAATTGCGTCCGCTTGTGGAATGGAGACAAACTTTTACCCTTTAAAATCTCCATTGGCGACGTTTAAAAAAATTCTACAGTTTGCATGTTTTGAGTTACAGAGGAGGTCTAGGGCTAGAATTATTACTCTCGCTCTACCAATCGCAGTGATACCTCACATGTGTGGTTTGAATACCGTTTACATATGCGGGCGCTACTCACGTATGCGTTCGCTTCTGCGCACGAGCTTGGCGGGACGGGGTGCGTTTTTTGGCTCCTAAATTTTTTAGCTGGCTCCTAGATTCCAAGCAAATTTGTCAAACCCTGCTGTATAGGGTGATTAGGGTGCGCCTGGGCACAGCCAGCACACCCTGTGCGCACGCCTATGGTGCCAAATGTGACACTGGAGCAGTGGCGGTGTTTCCAAAGAGGGCCCCCTCTGCCTCTCGCACCGCCACTGATACAAAACATAGATTCATGCATTGCATGGATCTATGTATTGTCGCTGCCGCCGACTATTCAGATGTCCGGCCCCCTGGCGAGCGCCGGCCATCTGAATAAAGGCAGCTGGTTGGCTGTGGAAGTGCCTATCAGAGCCAGCGGCTCTGATAGGCTTTCCGATTACAGCCAGGCTTCCAAATACTTATCCAGGGACGCACGGGGGTGCGTTTCTTTGGATAAGACTGACAGGCATCTCAGCCAATCAAGTTCACCGGTTCTGATTACTGGTAACCTGATTGGCTGAAACATCATCGAGGGCAGGAGAAGACATCGAGGGACGGTAAAAGCAGGATGGCCGACCCCAGGGCTGGACTGGGACAAAAATTTGGCCCTGGACTTCATCCAGACTGGCCCACTTTGACAGGTCTCTCTCATGGCGGCCGGACAACTCCCGCACCCCCCCGCCACCCACACCCCCTCTCCCGCTTCACTAGCCATTCTACTTTATTAGAATAGAACGGCTGGTTCTGGTACTCTTATAGGCAGTACCAGTGGGGAAGCTAGACATTCTTTCACCCGGGGAAAAGAATCAGTTTGGTGCCCCCCTTTTGGGACAAGATTAGGCAGAAGTGAGAAACTCCCAGGCCATAGCTGTTGATTCAGATGTCTGTACCCTCCCCCCTGTACCTCTGTCGTCCCCACTGCTCCTTTGGTCCCCCCTGCTTCTCTGTTTCCCCCAGGTGAGCGCTGCGGGAAGGGAGAGACAGAGGAGCGGAGGGGGGCGGCGGTCCGCTGTCACTGAAGCCGGCCCACTGAGCCATCGGCCCACCGGGAAACTCCCTGTAGTCCCAGTGGCCAGTCCATCCCTGGCCGACCCCAGAAAGGTAAGTGCCAGGCGGGGGGAAGGGGGCATTTTACAGGGCACAGTGGCCAAAATTGATGGGCACAGTGGCGACAATTGCTGGGTACAGTGGCGACAATTGATGGCACAGTGGCGACAATTGATGGCACAGTGGCGACAATTGCTGGGCACAGTGGCGACAATTGCTGGGCACAGTGGCGACAATTGCTGGGCACAGTGGCGACAATTGATGTTACAGTGGCTGCGTTTAATGGCATGGCACAGTGGTGACAATTGATGGGCACAGTGGCGATAAATGATGGCACAGTGGCTGCGTTTCATGGCATGGCACAATAGCTGCATTTGATGGCATGGCACAGTGGCGACAATTGATGGGCACAGCGGCGACAATTGATGGCACAGTGGCTGCATTTGATGGGCACAGTGGCTGCATTTGATGGGCACAGTGGCTGCATTTGATGGGCACAGTGGCTGCATTTGATGGGCACAGTGGCTGCCTTTGATGGGCACAGTGAGGCTGAAATAGATGGGCACAGTAGCTTCGTTTAATGGGCACAGTGAGGCTGCACTGGAGGGGGATCCAAAAGGCAAAAGTTTGATTTTTTTTAAGTTTTTAAAAAACGTCATTTAAAATGATCGTGTGTGGGAAAAACGTTGTTTTTTGTCTTCTGAAAAACGAAAACATTTTTTTTTAGAACATGCTTGAGTTTTTTGTGTCGTTTTTCAAAATGTCGTTTTTTGTGTCATAAAAAGTGATGCTGTGTGGGCAAAACAACGTTTTTAAACCCGCGCACGCTCAGAAGCAAGTTATGAGACGGAGCTTCAAAGGAACAGAGTGCCGTCGAACGTGGTGTACGTCACCGCGCTTTGCTAGAGCTTTGTGGAAAAACGATGGTGTGTAGGCAACGTCGCTTTGGAAAATGAAGTTTGAAAAACGTCGTTTTTCTTTCATCGCAAAAAGTGATCGTGTGTACACGGCATAAAGCGGCGTACACACGACCGAGGTTCTCGCTGGAAACCAGCGAGAACCTCGCTGGAAGCTGCATTCCAGCGAGGACCTCGGCCGTGTGTACACAGAGCGCTCGCCCCGCCCGTCGGGAATCCCGTCGAGCGAAAAGAGAGCACGCTCTCTTTTTGCTCGACAGCCCGCCTGGATGAATGGCTGGTTGCCATTCCCGACGGGCGGGTCGCCGATTTCGACGGCCGGCAGAGAACCTCGACGGGCGGAACGATGTGTTCTGCCCGTCAAGGTTCTCTGCCGTGTGTACGCGGCCTAAGTCTCAGCTTTCGGGAAAACTTGCAGGATCAGAAATCACGCCAATGATACATTGGGCCAGATTCAGGTAGATGGGCGAATCTTTATTTTGGAGTAACTTTTCTCGTTTACGTTACTCCGCCGAAACTTTAGGAGCAAGTACTGTATTCACAAAGCACTTGCTCCTAAAGTTGCGGCGGCGTGGAGAAAATGAGCCGGCGGAATTCAAATTGGGCGGGTAGGGGGCGTGTAGTATTTAAAATAGGCTCGAACCCGCGGCGAACGTACTGCGCATGCGTCGACTGTCAGTGCGCATGCTCCAAATTCTGTCAGGGAACGTCAATGACGTCAATCCCCATTCACGGACGTTTTACGCAAACGACTCGAAATTTTTTAAATTTGGCGCGATGACGACGGCCATACTTAACATAGGATACTCCACTAGGGGGCTGTTTTTTTTTTACGCCGCGTATCTCTTACGGAAACGTCGGAAAGTCACTGCGTCGGGCCCGAATACGATCGTGAATTGCCGATTCCCGCTGATTAACATATTCTCGGCGTTAATCAGCGGGAACGCCCCGAGCGCCATTTTTAAAATTGCAGTTCCGATACGACGGCGAAATACAATTACGCCGCTCGTATAGGAACTCCAACCTGGCGTTTTCGTGTTTTCTGCTTACAGAAAACAGAAACGCTGGGTCAAAGTGAGAGTTAGGCTGGAGTATCACTGATACTCCAGCCTAATGCCGCGTACACACGATCAATTTAAATGACGTTTTAAAAAACAACGTTTTATTTTCATCGCAAAAAACGACCGTGTGTACGCGGCATAACTCTACCTGAATCTGGCCTCTTGTTTTCTATTTTCCCCCCCATATTTATTCCAGGAAATTCTCGACTTCTGATGAAACATTTTTATTGTTTAATTTTTTTTATTTTATTTCATAGCGGAGTAAAGTAATGAACCCCCCCCCCCCCCTCTAATACAATAAAATATGTGCGTTGTCTGATGGAAATGGGAGAAATTTAGGAGAATAATGAGCAATACGTGATTTTTCTTCTCCTGAAATTCATGTGGAATGGCTCTGATATCAGTAACAGATGCAGAATGTGAAGTCACCTAACATAAACCCTGTGCCCCGCCGGATACAAAGCGTCATTCATGGCGGTGACCGCGCTGTGTGCCCCCCGGTCAGTGAGCGGTTAACCCCGCTGGCAGCGTTCTATGGGGTCAGCTGTGCTCCCCTCCTGCACAATGCAGTGATGTAACTCCTCACTCTGATTACAGGCAGGTCTGAGCCTGAGCCTGGGAGGAGGGGGGTGTGTCAAACTAGGGGGGTGTGTACTGACTGACAGGCCTGAGAGCCAATCGCAGGCGGCCAAGGTCATCACATACTGTGATCATGTTGGGGGCGGAACAAAAGAAGGGGGGGTTGGGGTGAGTAGATGGAAAAAAAAAAAAGAGGAAAAAAAATGTGCAATAAAACAGAACAGGAAGCAGAGAGGAGATAGAAAGCGGTCAGACCAGTTTCTGAAAACCTCCAGCTCAGCGACGGCTGCTGAGTTATCCATCACCGCTCTCGCCACCAAACCGGCGAACGATCGGTTATTGTGCAATAATGTCACTTTTCAGAAACAGGGGTTTGTTTTTGTTACTTTACATTTTTTTTGCTAAAGAACCAGAGACAAGAAAAAAAAAATCACTGATATAAAATATTTATTAATAGCGGCATTGTGTGTTGTAGCGCAGTACAAAGTACGGGCCGCGTCAAGCGAGCGATCCGGCTGCTGGCAAAGACTTGCCGGCGATGAAATGGCCGACAGACCACGAACCTGTTCCTATAGAGTTGATCCCTCACTAGTTAGATTTTAAGACCCCCCCCCCATACACACTACCTCTTACCTCTTCTCCCATGCAGCCAGCGAGTTAAGAAGCAGGGTGAGGGGCCGAAAATGACTTCTCACCAGACGGGGCCATCTTCTCACCAGACGGGGCCCTAAGTTAGGGTGACCAGACATCCCCAGTTTCAGGGGACAGTCCCCTGATTGAGGACACTGTCCCCGGACCAAGTCTGTCCCTGGTTTTGTCCCCAGATTGGATTTAATAAGCGTTCCATAGTCTGGGACCTTGGACCGCAAATCTTCTATCTCCTTTGGACTTATAGTTGGCTTTCGGAATCTGGAGCAGGTTTTGATTGGTGGATCGCAGAATGCGATTGGGATTATGAGCTTTTATTTTCTCGCATAAATAATGGTGAGCATTCCCATGGACACATCTATGCGTTAGACAGAGTGCTTTAAAAGTGATTCTGTCTTTTACTGGTAACCAGTGAAGAGATCTCAACGAAGGTGAGATTGATTCCCAAGGTTTTTTCCCAGTCACAAGTCTGGCGGCCGTATTTTGAACGACTTGTAGACGAGCGATTTGGTACTTGGGAAGTCCGAGGTAGAGGGCATTTGCATAGTCCAGTCTGGAGTTCACAATTGCTCCCACCACGACCGCTATGTCTTCTTTGGGGATAAAAGGAGTAAGTCTGAGTAGTAGGCGCAGCAGATGGTGAGATCCGCTGACTACTGACCCTATTTGTGCATCCATTGTCATGTAGGAGTGGCTGATGGCACAGTGGCTGCGTTTGATGGCACAGTGGCTGCGTTTGATGGGCACAGTGGCCTCCAGGCCGCATTTTGGAGACCACTTTTTTGGACAATCGAAAAAAAAAAAAAAAACATTTACAAGCCAGTTTTTAAATTCAGCAACATTTATGACACAAAGCTTCCAAAGTGGTGCTTCCTGGGATTGGGAAATACAGAATGAATCTGATTGGTTGTTGTGGGTTACTGCATGGTACACGTTACTCTTGTCCTAAATCCATTATTCCTGTCTATGAGAGTGGAGTATAAAAGTATAAAAGTATAAAAGTGTCCTCTCATTCCTGGGGCCCCTGTACAGAACGTGTTCTTCCCTCCACAGGCTGAGGAAAGAGCACCCCCTGCCGTCCCCTTCCAGTACTACAGTGTCTCTCCCGAGGTTCCACTTTCAGTTTCAGTTTTACCTTCTCCTTGTACATGGAAGGGAAAGGGACGATCAAGGACAGGGATTGAGACCAGTTATTTGAACCGCGTTGGTTATTCTGTCTCTCGCAACAATTGCCCCATCATGAAGTCCAATTAAGACCCCAAAATATCATGGAGTGGAATTGTTGTTATTCTTTTTTCACAATAGTTATTTAAAGCGACTCCCTGTCACCGTACTAAATTTAGTCAGGCGAAGATATGCCTATAAAAGAAGACGGTATATAGTTACCTCTCTGGGAGATCGCAAAGCCCTAACCTTTCTATTCAGAAAAAAATAAATAATAATAATCCCTCAAAGTCCGCGCTGAAACCGACACTTTAGGAACTGTCCTTTTTCTGGGTCCCCCGCAGCTGTTGCTGGTTCCTCTCAATGACCTCAGAAAGGAAAGAGAAGGTCTGGCGCTACCCGTGGCACACCTTCATGCAACACAGAAACTGTGCCATCAATTGTCACCACTGTGCCATGCCATCAAACGCCAACACTGTGCCATCAATTGTCACCACTGTGCCATGCCATCAAACGCCACCACTGTGCCATCAATTGTCACCACTGTGCCATACCATCAAACGCCACCACTGTGCCATCAATTGTCACCACTGTGCCATGCCATCAAACACAGCCACTGTGCCATCAATTGTCACCACTGTGCCATGCAACACAGCAACTGTGCCATCAATTGTCACCACTGTGCCATGCCACCAAATGCAGCCACTGTGCCATCAATTGTCACCACTGTGCCATGCCATCAAACGCCACAACACTGTGCCATCAATTGTCACCACTGTGCCATGCCATCAAACGCCACCACTGTGCCATCAATTGTCACCACTGTGCCATGCCATCAAACGCCACCACTGTGCCATCAATTGTCACCACTGTGCCATGCCATCAAATGCAGTCACTGTGCCATCAATTGTCACCACTGTGCCATGCCATCAAACGCCACCACTGTGCCATCAATTGTCACCACTGTGCCATGCCATCAAACACAGCCACTGTGCCATCAATTGTCACCACTGTGCCATGCAACACAGCAACTGTGCCATCAATTGTCACCACTGTGCCATGCCACCAAATGCAGCCACTGTGCCATCAATTGTCACCACTGTGCCATGCCATCAAACGCCACAACACTGTGCCATCAATTGTCACCACTGTGCCATGCCATCAAACGCCACCACTGTGCCATCAATTGTCACCACTGTGCCATGCCATCAAACGCCACCACTGTGCCATCAATTGTCACCACTGTGCCATGCCATCAAAAGCAGTCACTGTGCCATCAATTGTCACCATTGTGCCATGCCATCAAATGCAGTCACTGTGCCATCAATTGTCACCACTGTGCCATGCCATCATATGGAGTCACTGTGCCATCAATTGTCACCACTGTGCTATGCCATCATATGCAGTCACTGTGCCATCAGTTGTCACCACTGTGCCATGCCAATCAATGCAGTCACTGTGCCATCAATTGTCACCACTGTGTCCTTTAATTGTCACCACTGTGCCCCATGCCACTGTGCTCATTGTCGCCTCTGTGCCCTTTGTCACTACTGTGCCCCATGATGCCACTGTGCCCCATGCTGCCACTGTGCCCCATGATGCCCCTTTCCCTGTTAAAAAAAACACTTACCTGATGCTTCCATGTCCTCCCTCGATGTCTTCTGCCGCCGTGGAGAAGCTTCAGCCAATCAGGTTCCTGATAACCAGAATCCGTGAACCTGATTGGCTGAAACGGCTGTCAGTCTAATGCAAGGACCGCAGGTTGCCTGCGCTCCGAGTATAGACTTCCGAGAGCCGGAGGGCGGTACTGGAAAAGCCTATCAGAGCCGCTGGCTTTGATAGGCAGTTCCCCTCAGCCAACCAGCTGCCGCTATTCAGGTAACCGGCGACCCATGTCCGGTTATATGAATAGACCAGGCAGCTGGCAAGAATAACACACGTTCAATGCATTGCATTGAACGTGTGTTATTTGCGAGAGGGGGTGGCGCTGCAGCGCCCTCTATAGACGGCCGCCAGAACTTCGGCTAAAATGTCAAAATGACATTTTAGCCGAATAAAAGTTCTTAAATGGCCCGTTTTTTTTTTGTGACTGCGGGAGGGGGGCGGCGCCCGTGCACCCATATGGGCGGGCCGCCACTGTCTAAGACACTCAATAAAAGACCTGGGGGACTCAGTAGAAGACATGGGGCACTCAGTAGAAGACCCGAGACACTCAATAAAAAGACCTGGGGGACTCAGTAGAAGACCTGGGGCACTCAGTAGAAGACATGGGGCACTCAGTAGAAGACCCGAGACACTCAATAAAAAGACCTGGGGCACTCAGTAGAAGACATGGGGCACTCAGTAGAAGACCCGAGACACTCAATAAAAAGACCTGGGGGACTCAGTAGAAGACCTGGGGGACTCAGTAGAAGACATGGGGCACTCAGTAGAAGACCCGAGACACTCAATAAAAAGACCTAGGGGACTCAGTAGAAGACCCGAGACACTCAATAAAAAGACCTGGGGCACTCAGTAGAAGACATGGGGCACTCAGTAGAAGACCCGAGACACTCAATAAAAAGACCTGGGGGACTCAGTAGAAGACCTGGGGGACTCAGTAGAAGACATGGGGCACTCAGTAGAAGACCCGAGACACTCAATAAAAAGACCTAGGGGACTCAGTAGAAGACCCGAGACACTCAATAAAAAGACCTGGGGCACTCAGTAGAAGACATGGGGCACTCAGTAGAAGACATGGGGCACTCAGTAGAAGACATGGGGCACTCAGTAGAAGACATGGGGCACTCAGTAGAAGACCCGAGACACTCAATAAAAAGACCTGGGGCACTCAGTAGAAGACCTGGGACCAGGGCGGTGCATTGCTGCCTAAGTAGCCCAGCTGTTGATTTTCCCTACTCTTCATCTCCTACCGCTATGTAAGTTTTCGGTGCTGTATTATGAATACCTCTGTAATAAATGTTATAACGTCTAGTGGGCGCTGCTGGGATAAAGTGTGCACATCTAGGGGGATGCCTCTGCTGCATGTTACTCAGGTAGCGGCCCTGTAGTGTCAATATAAAGGCGTAGCACTGGAGGACATGTCCTGATGGCACGGAAGCAGACATCCCCTGCGTGCCTCTGTGATCAATGCTCTCTACTGTAGCCGCATGCTTCCTCTAACGCCTGCTCCTGTCACACTAATGTTTGGGCAAAGGGGGTGCTCTGTCGGGTTGAGGTGCAGGCCAGTCAAGTTCCTCCCTCCCAAACTCGCTCAACCTTGTCTTTATGGACCTTGCTTTGTGCACTGGTCCCAATCATTTGGTGGAGGGGGGGGGGGGGGGTTACGGTGGGAGGTTGTTTTTCAGGGGTTGGGCTTGGCCCCTTAGTTCCAGTGAAGGGAACTCTTAAGGTTTCAGAATACCAAGACATTTTGGACAATTTCATGCTCCCAACTTTGTGGGAACAATTTTCGGATGGTCCCTTCCTGTTTTTGGAACCTGGGCTTTGCCAATTTGTAAGTGCTCCCACAGACACAGACTGTCAACCAGTGCGGGTGAGAAGTGCTGGCTCTTTCCCAATAGTGTCCCCTCCGGCATGACGCCTGGTCCTCTCCAGACCATACTGCGGGCACAATAGGAGCGACAAGCAACAATCATATGGGAATGGGCTAACAATCAACAGGACAGAAGGATGAGAGATTAATAAAACCTGCGTTTGTTTGCATTGACATAACAGATGCCTCCGGTGTGCCGTGTAAACCTGGCGGTGACTCCACTGACACGTTTCCTTTTCTGTTTTACATTTCACCTTCTTTCTCAACATGCAAATCATGTCGGCCATATAAGTCTATTTTTGCACAGTAATACTTCCTGCGCGATACGCACTGGCCTTATATTGTTTGTTCCTGTGAAATTTTAATTCCTGAGGATCGTTTCCCTAATGTCAAAGTCAAACTTTTGGCTAATATTTTACAGTTTCCCAGGGGAAAAAAAGCAGTTCACGCTGCAATATTCACCTTCTATTTGGAGCTGTCCCATGCAGTACCTCCTATTCACCATAAGAGGTCCCCAGTCTTCCAGTCATTAATACTAGTTGAATAATGCCCAGCAGAAAAACGGCAAGTACTGTTGTTGACACACACAAAAATGTACAGTTGAACCTCGGATTACGAGTATAATCCGTTCCAGGAGAACGCTCGTAATCCAAAGCACTCGCATATCAAAGCGAGTTTCCCCATAGACGTCAATGGAAACGAAGATAATTTGTTCCGCATTGACTTCTATGGCATGCAATACCGCATGTAGCCAGAGGCGCAGGGGCGCCGGAGAGCCTCGGAAATACTCAGGGACGGCTCGGCTGATCTCAGAATCCCTTGGAAAGGTTTGGGAATGGAGTATTTGCGAGTGTTTCTGAGTATTTGCAAGTGATTCCAAGTATTTATGAACGGCTCCGAACCGTTCCGTGTGTCACCGGTGTCCCCCGCACCTCTGGCCAAATGCGGTACTGCACATCCCATTAGCTTGAATTCTGCTCGTTTTGCGAGACAACGCAAACCGAGTCAGGATTTTTTTTTTAAGTTGCTCGTCATTCAAAGCGCTCGTTTAACCGCGTTACTCTTAAACCAAGGTTCCACTGTAGTCCCTAAAAGAACTGTTGGGTCTCTAAACTGTGAACACGGAGGGTGAAAACAAGAATATGTAGCACACCACACTGCAAACCATAGCAAAATAGCATTATATATACCACAACATAGAACCAGAGGCGGCTCTTTAATTAGGCAAATTAGGTGGTCGCCTAAGGCCTCGCTCTCACAGGGGCCTCACAGCCTCCTAATGCATTACCCCAGTTTTGAGGAACCCTAACGCTGCTGGGCTCAGGCAGGAAATAGTTTCCGAGTCACAGGCTGCAGAATAAGTTTGCAGATCAGGAGTTCTCACTGCTCTAACTTTACTGGCTGCACGTTCATTTTGGAATTGTAGCTCGGAGAGTGTTGAAGCCAGAAAGCTAGCATGTTCAGAAAGATGTCAGAAGTTGTAGACTACATGCTGCTCCCTTCAGCCCCCGACTGTCATCCCATGTGGGTGATTAGTGCCGGGACTTTCCCGGGGGTGACACCTCCAGAATAACACCTTGTCCTCTCCTGGCCGCACTGCGGGCACAATGGGAGTGACAAGCGATAATCACGTGAGAGTGCGCCAACAATAAACAGGACAGACGTATAAAAGATTAATGTTATCCGCTATTTAGTTGTGTTGGCATAACAGCTGCCAGTGTGACGTGTGAACCCGACGGTGACTCCCCTGACACATTTCCTTTTTCTGTTTTATTGTCTGTGTTACATTTCACCTTCTTTCTCAAAATGCACATTATATCTCTCATATACGTGTATTTTTGCATGGCCTCTTGCACAGTAATAATTCCTGCGTGATACACGCTGGCCTTATATTCAGTGGCGACTGATGCTCAAAATTTTTGGGGGGCGCAAACAAACGGAAAAAAAACAAACAATTGCAGTCTCACTGTGCCCATCAAATGCAGCCACTGTGCCATCAATTGTCGCCATGGTGCCATCAATTGTCACCACTGTGCCCATCAATTGTCACCATGGTGCCATCAATCGTCACCACTGTGTCCATCAATTGTCACCACTGTGCCCATCAATTGTTACCACTGTGCCATCAACTGTCACCACTGTGCCCATCAATTGTCACCACTGTGCCCATCAATTGTTACCACTGTGCCATCAATTGTTACCACTGTGCCCAGCAATTGTCACCACTGTGCCCATCAATTGTCACCACTGTGCCATGCCAAATGCAGCCACTGTGCCATCAATTGTTACCACTGTGCCCATCAATTGTTACCACTGTGCCCATCAATTGTTACCACTGTGCCATGCCATCAAACGCAGCCACTGTGCCATCAATTCTCACCACTGTGCCATGCCAAATGCAGCCACTGTGCCCATCAATTGTTACCACTGTGCCCATCAATTGTTACCACTGTGCCATCAATTGTCACCACTATGCCCAGTCAAATGCTGCCACTGTGCCCTGTAAAATGCCCCCCCCCCCCCACGCCTGGCACTTACCATTCTGGGGTCAGCCATGCTTCTAACATCCCTCGATGTCTCCTCCCACCCTCAATCAACATTTTTTGGGGGGGGGGGGCACAAACAGACGGAAAAAAAAAAAAAAAACAATTGCGGCCTCACTGTGCCCATCAAATGCAGCCACTGTGCCATCAATTATCGCCAAGGTGCCATCAATCGTCACCACTGTGCCCATCAATTGTCACCACTGTCCAATCAATTGTCACCACTGTGCCCAGCAATTGTCACCACTGTGCCATGCCATCAAACACAGCCACTGTGCCATCAATTGTCAGCCACTGTGCCATTAATTGTCACCACTGTGCCATGCCAAATGCAGCCACTGTGCCATCAATTGTTACCACTGTGCCATCAATTATCACCACTGTGCCCAGCAATTGTTGCCACTGTGCCCAGCAATTGTCGCCACTATGCCCAGTAAAATACTGCCACTGTGCCCTGTAAAATGCCCCCCCCCCCCCGCCTGGCACTTACCTTTCTAGGGTCAGCCGTGCTTCTAACGTCCCTCAATGTCTTCTCCTGCCCTTGATTACGCTTCAGCCAATCAGGTTACCGGTAACCAGAACCGGTGAACCTGATTAGCTGAGACGCCTGTCACTCTTATCCAAGGAACGCACCACCGGTACGTCTCGAGGATAAGCATCTGGAAGCCGTTTACAGCCTGAGGGCTATAATCGGAAAGCCTATCAGAGCCACTGGCTCTGATAGGCATTTCCACAGCCAACCAGCTGCCATTATTCAGATGGCCGGCGCTAAATAGTGGGCCGGCCATCTCAATATTCGGCGGCAATACATAGATTGCCGCCAAATTTTTCTCTACGTGAAAAATGGGCATTAAAAATTGCTAGAACATTTTTTTTTACAATCGCGTGTAGGCAAGGTCGACTTGACAAGAATCACGTCCTGTGCTATTCTGCCGACGAATATAGGCCCAGATTCACAAAACACTTACGCCGACGTAAGTGCAAATGTGCGCCGGAAAGTGCAAATTTGCGCCAGTGTATCTGTGCGCCGGACCCACAGACCAACATACGCCAAAAAACTGGCCAACCTAAGTCGACGTAGCTTACATACCCTGGTGTAGCGTGGGCGCACTTTTCGTCTGGACGCATGTTGCTGCTCCCATTGATTAGGCATTCAAACATACAAAAAAGGGAAATACGGCGATTCACGAACGTACAGGTGCCCGATGCGAGGTGCGTGTAAGTTGTACGTCCGGCGTAAAGTTATTCCCCATAGATGAGGTGCAACCCGGCAATAGACATGCAAAGGTCTGCACCAGGGAACACAGGCCGGCGTATTGGGCATACGTTACGTCCACGGCGTACATGGTGATCCGGTGTAGCTTAGGCAGTTGTGCCGGCGTGGTTGTGAGCATGCGCATAAGGGTGCTGTTTCATGCGTCCACGTCACGGCAACGTCACGGCGCACGCGCAGTTCACGATACGCCGGGCGTAAAACACTGCACCCTGCTCGGACCATCATTTGCATGGGATCACGCCCACTTCCACCTACGCCGGCCTGCGCCTTCGAAACCTACGCCACGCTGACGCAACATTGGGAGCAATAGCTTGCTGAAAGCAATGCTTGCCTCTCTGCGCTACATTGGCGTAGCGTGCGGTGTTTGCGCTACGGCGGAGTAATGTGCGCCCACTCTCTCTGAATCTGCTTAATAGTCCTGAGGCAGTAGGCAATAGGCATCTCCTCGTTCTGCCTCTCCGTGACACGATCGCGGGACACTGGCGGACATTGGGTCTGCGGGTCCTGGGGGCACGGCCACAGAGCTCGCAAGCGGGCGCGCGCCAGCTAGGCGGCAGATTCAAAGCAACGTATAGGTACGTTGCTTTGCCTGCCTGTGCTATTCTGCCGACGTATATAGTCGTGAGGCAGTCAGCAAGTGGTTATTAGTTATGCCGCGTACACACGACCGTCCTTTTGATGTCACAATGTAGAGTATAAGATTTCCTATCATCTGTGCCCAGTCTTGCCACACAGAGTTAATCCAGCGCTGAGTAATCCTCTTTTAGAGGTTAAGTGCAAATTAACAGAATTCCAGATAAAAACTTGCCAAATTATAAAGTCCGTTTCTCTGTTATTGCTTTCAGTAACAGGTTATTTACATATCTAGCTTGGACATGTTTATCATAACAAGAGGTGATCCAAAGTTCATTGTATATTACCAGGATGTGTTATGATGTTATATCACCTCATGTTATGATAAACATAACATAACATATGATAAACATATCCTAGCTAGGTATGTAAATAACCTGTCACTCAAAGCAAGGAGAGAGAAAACTGACTTTTGATTTAGGCAGGGTTTTATCTGGAAGGCTGTTCATTTTAACTGAACATAAAAGAGGATTTCTCAGATCTGGATTAACTCTGTGTGTCAAGACTGGGCACAGATGATAGGAAATCTTATACCCTACATTGTGATGTGATTCTTGTCAAGTCGGCCTTGCCCACACACGATCGTGAAAAAAATAAAAAATGCTCTAGCAATTTTTAATGCCCATTCTTCACGTCGAGAAAAATGCTCTGCTGCTCAGGCGGCGTACACACGACCGAGGTTCTCGCTGGAAACCAGCGAGAACCTCGCTGGAAGCTGCATTCCAGCGAGGACCTCGGCCGTGTGTACGCTCTTGGCGAGCATCCCGTCGGGAAGCCCGTCGAGCAGAAATAGAGAGCACGCTCTCTATTTGCTCGACGGCCCGCCTGGATGAATGGCTGGTTGCCATTCCCGACGGGCGGGTCGCCGATTTCGACGGCCGGCAGAGAACCTCGACGGGCGGAACGATGTGTTCTGCCCGTCGAGGTTCTCTGCCGTGTGTACACGGCCCTACACACGGACGTTTTTAATGACCAAATATAAAAATTTCACTTTTCACGTCATGAAAAAACGGCCGTGTGTACGCGGCATTAGTTATTATTAGTTAGTTAGCTCGTTATTCTTTCGAAATGTTCGCATTTCCGTCCTTTCAAATCTTCGGAATTTCTTTCTTATTTTTTAATTTTCAAATTTACGAATTTACGAATTGCGATCATAACGAATTACCTGAAAAACGAAAAAAAAAAAATGAAACGATAACGAATGCATTTTTTTTCGATAGTGCACATGTCTTCTCATGCCGCGTACACACGACCGTTTTCCGGGTTGTAAAAAACATCGTTTTTTTTTAATGTCATTAAAAAACGACCGTGTGTGGGCTCCAGAGCATTTTTCACAATGTAAAAAACAGCCATTAAAATTTTCAAACATGCTCTAATTTTTACGTCATTTTTAACGTTGTCGTAAAAAATGGTGGTGTGTGGTCTTTAACCACTTCCTTACTGGGCACTTATAACCCTTCCTGACCAGGTGAAATTTCAGCTTCTGGCACTGCGTCGCTTTAACTGACAATTGCGCGGTCGTGCGACGTGGCTCCCAAACAAAATTGGCGTCCTTTTTTTCCCACAAATAGAGCTTTCTTTTGGTGGTATTTAATCATCTCTGCTGTTTTTATTTTTTGCGCTATAAACAAAAAAAGAGCGACAATTTTGAAAAAAAGTCAATATTTTTTACTTGTTACTATAATAAATAGCCCATTTTTTAAAAAATAAAATAAAAAAAATTCTCAGTTTAGGCCGATACGTATTATTCTACATATTTTTGGTAAAAAAAAAAAAAAATCGCAATAAGCGACTGGTTTGCACAAAAGTTATAGCGCATACAACATAGGGGACAGAATTATTATTAATTTTTATAATTTTTTTTTTACTAGTAATGGCGGCGATCTGCGATTTTTATTGGGACTGCGACGTTATGGTGGACACATCGGACACTTTTGACACATTTTTGGCGCCATTCACATTTATACTGAGATCAGTGCTATAAAAATGCACCAATTACTGTATAAATGTGACTGGCAGTGAAGGGGTTAACACTAGGGGGGCATGGAAGGGGTTAAATGTATTCTGGGTGTGTTCTAACTGTTTGGGGGGAGGGGGGTGACTGGGGGAGGTGACCGATGCTGTGTCCCTATGTACAAGAGACACAGATTGGTCACCTCACTCCCTGACAGGACATGGATCTCTGTGTTTACACACAGAGATCCATGTCTTGTCCCTGTAACCGCCGATTGCGAGTGCCTGGCGGACATCGCGGCCGCCGGGCACGCGCATCGGCATCTCAGGAATGCAGAGGGCACGCGCGCGCCGCCGGCCTCTAGTGGCCATTAAAAGCACAGGGCGCATATATGCGCCCTGTCAGAGATTCAGGACAGCCCGACGGCCGCAAATATTCGTACGGCCGTCGGGAAGTGGTTAACAATGTGAAAAAAACACGCATGCTCAGAAGCAAGTTATGAGACGGGAGCGCTCGTTCTGGTAAAACAATCGTTCATAAGCACATTCATCACGCTGTAACAGACTGAAAAGCGCGAATCGTCTTTTACTAACACAAAATCAGCTAAAGCAGCCCCAAGGGTGGCGCCATCCGAATGGAACTTCCCCTTTATAGTGCCGTCGTACGTGTCGTACGTCACCGCGCTTTGCTAGAGCATTTTTTTTTTCACGATCGTGTGTAGGGAAGGCCGTTTTAATGATCGGGTTAAAAAAAATATTTTTTTCTAGACCCTTAAAAACGTTTACAACCCCAAAAAAACGGTCGTGTGTACGCGGCATCATTTTCAATTTTTCCAATTTACAAATTGCGAATGACCTGAAAAACTAAAAAAAAAACATTTTTTCGGCAGTGCACATGTCTTAGGCCCCGTACACACGACCGAGCTTCTCGGCAGAATCCAGCGTGAAACTCGCTGGGATCCATATTCTGGCGAGAAGCTCGATAGTGTGTACGTTTTCGCCGAGCAAACTGACGAGCGAGGCGTCGAGCCAAAATAGAGAGCAGGTTCTGTATTTCCTCGACGGGCCATCGGGACTAATGGCTCGACGCCTTTTTCGACAGCCTGGTCGACGAACTCGACGGCCGGCCGAGAACCTCGTCGGGCGGAACGATGGGTTTAGCCCGACGAGGTTCTCGTACGTGTGTACGCGGACTTAGTCCCATTTCATTTTTTTGGTTCACAAAGTCATATAGAATTCTGCACAGCTTTGGCGCACTACAAATCCCAGCATGCTCTGATATCTATACTATATTGTATAAAACCATCCTGGATAAGTTGTACAGACATGTCCCGTGCACTGGGCGTGGCCTGCGTCTGTATTGTATGCCGGCGCGATGTATAACCAAACCTCTGGACACACAGCGGGCAGAATTGGACCAGTCTGGTGATGTCCTCAGGATTAGTTTTTGTTACATTATACAGCATAATAACTGTAAGCGGAGATTATTTATTTAATCATTTTTAGAGTTGCGTGTTGCTTCTTGTCCGCCCACGTTACCTTCACCTAGTGATCTGCTTGCCAAACTTCTATCCAGCAGTCATCCTCCAACTGACGGCAATCTGAACACCGGTAATATAGTGTGATATTGTAATATAACCTTATTATGTTGCAGAGATTACAGAGTATAGAGTTCCTCTTTAATCCCCCCTTAAAGGGGTTGTAAAAGAAAACATTTTTTTTCCATTATAAGCATCCTTTACCCACAGACATTACTCTCTTCACTTCCTCATTGTTCGTTTTTGCTCAGACGTTGCTCTATTTCTTCTCTGTTCTGTTCACTTCCTGCTTGTCTGATTGTTACTGACCACCGTGAAGGGAGGCTTTACTGCGGTGGTCAGCAGGGGAGGGCTGGCAGGGGGGGAGCAGGGTGGAAATCTCCCCCCGGGCTGGTGACACTATGCACAGCCACCGGCCGCCACTACCAAATGCTGTTTTTACAGAGCAGGAATATGCCTGCTGGAGCTCTGTTAACACAGGTCACGGCCGCTGCTCACCTCCCACTGTGCAGCTGTGCCTGTGTCAGCTCCGAGGTAGATGGCTGCAGAGCTGAGCTATGTCTCGTCTCACACATAGCTCAGCCTCAGCGCACACCAGCTCTGAATCCCCTTCTCTCTCTGCACAGACACAAGGACTCTGATGTAAGGGGAGGCTCTGTGTGGACTCTGATGTAAGGGGGGCCTCTTTGCGGGCTCTGATGTAAGGGGGGCCTTTGTGCAGACTCTGATGTAAGGGGAGGCCTCTGTGCAGACTCTGATGTAAGGGGGTCCTCTGTGCGGACTCTTATGTAAGGGAGTCCTCTGTGCGGACTCTGATGTAAGGGGGCCCTCTCTGCAGACTATGATGTAAGGGGGGCCTCTTTGCGGGCTCTGATGTAAGGGGGTCCTCTGTGCGGACTCTGATGTAAGGGGGGCCTCTTTGCGGGCTTTGATGTAAGGGGGTCCTCCGTGCGGACTCTGATGTAAGGGGGGCCTCTGTGCAGGTTCTGGTGTAAGGGGGTCCTCTGTGCGGACTCTGGTGTAAGGGGGGCCTCTGTGCGGGCTCTGATGTAAGGGGGGCCTTTGTGCGGAATCTTATGTAACGGGGTCCTCTGTGGGGACTCTGATGTAAGGGGGGCCTCTGTGCAGACTCTGATGTAAGGGGGGCCTCTTTGCGGGCTCTGATGTAAGGGGGTCCTCTGTGCGGACTCTGATGTAAGGGGGTCCTCTGTGCGGACTCTGATGTAAGGGGGTCATCTGTGCGGACTCTGATGTAAGGGGGGCCTCTTTGCGGGCTCCGGTGTAAGGGGGTCCTCTGTGCGGACTCCGGTGTAAGGGGGGCCTCTGTGCGGACTCTGGTGTAAGGGGGCCTCTGTGCGGACTCTTGTGATCATGAAAAATCTTAGACTGTTTTCCTCGATCCATCACTTTTCCACGCTCTATGGGCCACTTGACTGGACTTGCCCCCCAGGCCTAAGGCTGCCAGCCCTCCCCTGGTGGTCAGTGACGTGCTCGCCCCCTCCTGGGAACTACAGCTGTGTGGCAGGACGCTCTTTACGTGTTAGAGACTTCAAGGAGGTGTGAATTACTGGGCGTGTCGCAATGCATACTGGGAAATGTAGTTCTTACATGAACGAGCGCCGCAAATCAGGACGTGAATGAGAGAACAGAAACTAGAACGCCGGAGGTGATATAGATGAAGGAATTTAATATTTACTCGTTTTTTAACAGAATCATTACACTATTCTGTCTGTCTACCTTGCAGTCTATTAGCCGGATTCACATACATCGGCGCATATTTATGCCGCCGTAGCGTATCTTATTTACGCTACGCCGGCGCAACGCAGAGAGGCAAGCATGGAATTCACAAAGCAAATGCTCCCAACGTTGCGCCGGCGTAGCGTACATTAGACGGCGTAGGCCGACATAAGTGTAAGTGGTCTGGAAGTGGGCGTGATACATTTAAATGAAGCGTGACCCCATGCAAATGATGGGCTGAGCTTTAAACAAGTACTTAAAATGAACGACGCATGCGTCGTACCTTGGACGCATCCCAGTGCTCACTATCACGTCAAAACAACTGGCTAAGATGCGTCGAATCACTGCCTACGACGTGAACGTAACCTACGCCCAGCCCTATTCACGTATGTAGCGCTTACCCCCGAAGGAGCCGCTGGTTTGATTTGGGATCGGCAAATTAAGTTACCCCAGCTTGGCCTAGGGATGCATCGGAGGAACTAAGTAGTAAACGGAGGTCCACACAGTCAATAAAGGTTTTCTCAATGCTTTAATTCCAGTCCAACATTAGCCAACATCAACTTTGGTGAAGGAAGAATAGATTGATGAGAGAAGGGAAACTTTCGATGTCAGGCCTGGATATATGTGTGGCAGATCAGCCCTCAGTAACACAATTCTCACACGTCGCCACTCCTATGAGACTGAGTGGGTAAGGTGCCCCCAGACAGGTGTCTCTCACACAGTCCTGGCAGCGGAGGCGCCACCTCGTATCTTGGCTGGGAGGAACGGGTCTCTCTCACAGGCCCGTCTCTAGGCCTCTGCCACAGGCCAGTTAATTTGGATAGACTAAATGTGTGAACAGAGCGAATCCTCCCAGTAATTTCTGAGCATGGGTCACCGGGTGACAGTAGAGCGTACCTGCCAGCATCCCGGTCACCGAATCCCCATCTGGGACTCTCTTAAGCTTCGGGAACCCAGCAAATCAATGGGGTCCCTTAATTCTCGTCTCCGGCTGAGACTCAGGAAGGCCCAGGAACCTGGCCAGGCGGGGCACGCCGGCAGGGTCCATGGGACCGCACACCCTGAAGGTGGACGCCGCACCCCGAGTCCGGGACCTCGCACACTTGAAGAAGAAGAACCCCGAAGACACGACCTAGGTCCCAGATATACCACTCCCCAGCATGCCCAGCGAGGTAAAACCCTCTCCAATTGGCTGCTGAGGAAGACTCCATCCGCCAGAAACCCTGCTGGCTCCCACTGCCAGCCAAGGATGAAATGACATCCCCAGAATGCAGTCCGAGCCAGTGGACCCTTCCAGAATGACACAGGTCAACAACCCAAACAAATCACAACTGGGAGCAACTTAGGTCTCCCAGTTCAACTAGTTTTAAACGCAGCGCCCATGCAAAAAGCAAGGGGGGGCGCTACACGTACAACGTAAACTACGTAAAATTTGACGGCGTTCGTTCCCGTTTCCATACCTTTGCATGAGTTGCGCCTCCAATATGGGGAATAACTTCACGCCGGACGTAAACCTTACGCAAATCGCTTAAAACATGCGCCGGGCGCAAGTACGTTCGTGAATCGGCGTATCTCCCTCATTTGCATATTTGCATCGAAAATCAATGGGAGTGCCAAATGCGTCCAGCGTAAATATGCGCCCACTCTACGCCGGCTTAGATTAAAGCCCCCGCAATGGTCCTCAGGCACGTCGTCCGTCGCTGCCATGATACCCGGAGAGACTTCTGGGTATCGCCGCTCTGTCGATGTGACTGCCCGAAACGGCGATAAAGTCACTCCCACGCATGCGATCGTGCCGTTCCGTGCACATGCGAAGGAGTGACGTCATCGCTACTTCGGCCAGTCACATCGCCAGAGCGGCGATACCCAGAAGTCTCTCCGGGTTTAATGGCAGCGACGGAGGACGTGCCTGAGGACCGTTGCGGGGGCTTCAATCTAAGGTAAGTAATTGATAATGAACTAGTGTTCTAGTCATACTAGTTCATTATGCCTTTTCCTTGCAGGTTTTTTTTTTTTAATTTCTGGGATACACAACCGCTTTAAGAGGTTTACCTCCTTAACCGCTTGCCATCCGGCCTGCCGAATATTTACGGCCACAAGGTGGCTCCAATATGCTGGGGGGCCCTCAATATACGGCCTCTGGCCGCGCGCCGCTGGGGGGCGCCCGCGCGCTCACCACGTCACGCAGGTGCCGATGCCCGTGCTTGATGGCCGCGATGTCCACCAGGCGGCCGCGATGTCCACCAGGCACCCGTGATCGGCATTCACAGAGCCAGGGATGTGGAGCTCTGTGTGTAAACACAGAGATCCACGTCCTGTTAGGGAGAGGAGACCGATGCTGTGTCCCTTGTACATAGGGACAACCATCGGTCACCTCCCCAGTTAGTCCCCTCCCACCACAGTAAGAATCACCTAGCAGGGAGCATATATAACCCCTTCCTCGCCCCCTTCATCAAGGCTTAGAAAAATTAAATATAGACTTCATTGGAGTCTTTAATGTAATGGATCTATGTTAGGTTTGATATAAATGCTCCTTTTCCCCAATTATGCCTTGGAGTCAGTGGCAGGTAAAGTTGGGGATCTTGGCTCGGACACTGCCTGGAATCTGGAGCAGACTCACCACTATTGTGAACAGAGGAGTTGAACACAAGTGGTGTGACGTTCAAGCTTCTTATTTAGTTTTGCCGGAGTCATCTGACTAGGCATGTTTCTCGCTTGCCGGTGAAAGTTTCTTGTTTGATAAATAAAGATTAGTTTTATCTCGGTATTTTGTAAATATTGTCAATGTCATCGATCATCTAAACCACAATAAAAGCGCTGTGGCCATTGAATGCCGCGTGCCAGCCTTTGACTCATTTATTCCATTGAGTGCATGCCGGTTATGGTTGGGTGGAGTATTTACGGGTAGACACGTGCCGTGCCCCATCTTCATTATGAGAGGTGACTACAGGGCAGATCCTAGGGTCTCAGACGCCTGGGTGCAGAAATATTTCTGGAGAAAAATTTATTCTGAAGGTATCTCATGGTCCCCAGCTATGAGAATTTATTCTGAAGGTATCTCATGGTTCACAGCTATGAGGCTGAATATTCTGGAGTTATCTCATGGTCCCCAGCTATGAGAATTTATTCTGAAGGTATCTCATGGTTCACAGCTATGAGGCTGAATATTCTGGAGTTATCTCATGGTCCCCAGCTATGGAACGTTAAAGGGGTTGTAAAGGTATAATATTTTTTTCCTAAATACCTTCCTTTACCTTAGTGCAGTCCTCCTTCACTTACCTCATCCTTCCATTTTGTTTTCAAATGTCCTTATTTCTTCTGAGAAAGCCTCACTTCCTGTTCTTCTGTCTGTAACTCCACACAGTAATGGGAGGCTTTCCCCCTGGTGCAAGGGCGGATCCAGAGTCTAGTCTCGGGAGGGGCACTGCCAGAAAATAAGGAGTTGCTTACAGAACTCAATTAGGTGTCCGATGTGTCCGCTGCAATGTTGCAGTACCGCTAAAAAATCAATGATCGCCGCCATTACTAGTAAAAAATATTTAAATATAAATGCCATAAATCTATCCCATAGTTTGTAGACGATTGTCATGGTACAAGAGATGGTCAGAGACTGCAGATGTGGTACAAGGGATGGTCAGAGACTGCAGACGTGGTACAAGAGATGGTCAGAGACTGCAGGCATGGTACAAGGTATGGTCAGAGACTGAAGACATGGTACAAGAGATCAATGCAGCCTCATCAGTGCCCATCATTGCAGCCTCGCTGTAAATATGAACGCAGCCCCACCTTTGTATATAACTTCAGCCCCACTTTTGTAAATGAATGCAGTTCCACTTTTGTATATAAATGCAGTCCCACTTTTGTATATAAATGCAGTCCCACTTTTGTATATGAATGCAGTCCCACTTTTGTATATGAATGCAGCCCCACTTTTGTATATTAATGCAGCCCCACTTTTGTATATTAATGCAGTCCCACTTTTGTATATCAATGCAGTTCCACTTTTGTATATAAATGCAGTTCCACTTTTGTCTATGAATGGAGTCCCACTTTTGTATATAAATGCAGTCCCACTGTTGTCTATGAATGGTGTCCCACTTTTGTCTATGAATGCAGTTCCACTTTTGTCTATGAATGCAGACCCACTTTTGTCTATAAATGCAGTCCCACTTTTGTCTATGAATGCAGTCCCACTTTTGTCTATGAATGCAGTCCCACTTTTGTCTATGAATGCAGCCCCACTGTGCATGGCACTCACCATGGCATTGCCTCAATCACACACAGCAGGTATCTCCTCTCCTGACGTGTGTCATGGAACAAACAGGAGTTGTAGGTCTGTGTTCGGCAGGGCAGTGTGCTCTAGCAAGGTCCCCCCCCTAGACGGGCTTGTGTGATAGACAAAACACTGATTCAATCAGTGTTCCATCTCCATCTACTATCACACGAGCAGGTCTAGCACAGGCAGCACAGCCGAACACAGATCCAGCTCTCTTTTTTTTTTTGAAAAAAGCCAATGTGACATGATTGCTTAAGGGGGGGGGGGGCAATTGCTCTGTTGCCCCCCCCTGGATCCGCCGTTGCCCTGGTGTGGAGTGTCATGCTCGCCCCCTCCCTTGGACTACAGGAGAGTCCAGTAGTGTAGATAAAGACGGCTCTCATTCACTTCAATTGAGTTTCTCATGTCGCGTGACTTGGGGTGACACAATTCGGATGCCAAGTCGCTGTAGTGTGAACCGGCACCAAGTGGTTAAACTTAAAGCATTTACACCAGGGGTGCCCAACCTTTTGAAGCGCGAGGGCCTCTTAAGCGACTTGGTACCTGGTCATGGGCCACAATCAACAGAGTGGGCAGATGGCAGGTCCGTGTCCGCTCTGCATATGCAGAGTGGACACAGACACAGCCGGATCGGATTGGAGGTAGGACACAAGTTGGTTTACATCTGACACTCCTTAGAGGTGAATGGAGGGTCCAATTGGTTCGGGCTGACTTTGTGGAATGGACCCATGGCTGCTTTCACACCACTGCGATTTACCCACACTATGGGTGCAAGGCAGTGTACCTTTCGCTTTTCTGCACTTTGCAAGAGACTTCTATTATCTTCTGCAGGTTTAGTGCACTTTCAGAAAGCTCACCAAACTCACAGGTGATAACAAAACTGTATGGCTCAGTGCAGGTATCCCGCACCAGCACTGCTCTGCAACTGCGGATCAGTTTGAAAGCAGCCCAGTAACCACTAGACATGTGCACACTGAAATTATTTGTTTCGGAATTTCGTTTTCGTCCGAAAAATACATTTATTTAGTTACTCCCGAAATTAGTTTTTATTTATTTAGTTTTTCGTTAAAAAAATGCTTTCGTCTGAAAATCCAAATTAATTAATAAGGTTGAATCTGTCATTGTAGGCTTATGGTGTCTGTCGAATGTTCTAAGAAGTTTCAACGGAATCTTAAAAAAAAAAAAAAGATTTGACGGAGCAACAAAACTGTACGACGCCGCAATCATACATTTCCGGTGGAATGTTCCGCCTACAAGCTATAGAAGAATTCTAATGTTGTATGACACTAGTGATAATTATATTTATAAATTATTATTACGAGTCAACCAAAATTCAAATTCTTCTATAGTCTATGGGCCGAGCATTTCACCGGAAATGTCCGCTTGCTGCGATCATATGTTTTTAGCTACTTTGTTGAATCTTCATGTCTCTCTATGTAGAATCTTCTTCATGTCTTCATAATCTTTTCTCTTTATGTAAAATAATATTGGACTAAGACCCCTTTCACACTGAAGCGTTTTTACAGCGTTTTAACGTTAAAAATAGCGCTCATAAAACGCTCTCCATGCATCTCAATGGACCTTTTCACACTGAGTTCTGCAAGAGGCATCTTTGGAGCAGCTTTTGAGCGCTAAAAAAAACGCTCCAAAAACGCCCCTCTCTATTGAAATGAATTGAAAGCACTGTAAAAACGCCTTACCCTTTCACACTGAGGCATTGAACTGGCGGGGCGTTGAGAAAAGTCCTGCAAGCAGCATCTTTGGAGCAGCTTTTGAGCGCTGAAAATAACGCTCCAAAAACGCCCCTCTCCATTGAAATGAATTGAAAAGCGCTGTAAAAACGCCTTACCCTTTCACACTGAGGCACTGCAAAAACGCCCTAAAACGCTAGGGTCTTCGCGGCGCTTTACCAACACATTGGGATTGCAGATAAGGCTTTGCTGGAATAACGCTGGAATAACGCCCCAGTGTGAAAAGGGCCTAATAGAGTTAAGGTTAGGCACATTCGACCGCAACAAAAACTAAAATAAAGCATTTGTTTATGTCGGATCTTTCGGTTTTTGTTTTCTGTGCTTTCGTTATCGTTTGTTAAAACGATAACGAAAATACCTGAAATTCGGATGAAAATGCATTTGGATGAAAACGAATGCACATGTCTAGTAACCACTGTAGAACAGACATGCCCAAATATACTCTGGGCCAGATTCTCAAAACAGGTACGACAGCGTATCTCCAGATACGCCACTGTAATTTCAAATCTGCGCCGGCGTATGTTTACGCCGATTCTCAAACGCAGATACGTTAAAAAAATAGGTTTCTTCCGCCGACGTAACTAGCCTACGCCGGCGTATAATTGTGTGCAATTATACGATGGCCGCTAGGTGGCGCTTCCGTCGTTTAGCCACGTTGAATATGCAAATGAGCTAGATACGCCGATTCCCGAATGTAATTGCGCCCGGTCGTTGTATTTTACGTTGTTTGCAAAAGCGTTAGCTTAAGCATATATGAGGGGTAACTTTGCGTAGGTGAGGCGTACGCATTGTTAAGTATGGACGTCGATTTTTACGTCGTTTACGTTGTTTGCGTAAATCGTTCGCGAATAGGGATTTGCGTAAGTTACGTTCACGTCGAAACCAATGTATTTGCAGCATAATTTGGAGCATGTGCACTGGGATACGTCCACGGACAGCGCATGCACAGTTAAAAAAAAAAACGTCAAAAACGTGGGGGTCACGATTCTATTACATAAAACACGCCCACCTCATCCACGTTTGAATTACCCGGGCTTACGCTGGGCCATTTATGCTACGCCGCCGTAACTTGGGACGCAAGTGCTTTGAGAATACGGCACTTGCGTCCAGAGTTACGGCGGCGTAGCGTAAATAGGATACGCTATGCTCCGCTCGTACTAACGCCACCGTACGAGAATCTAGACCTTTAATAACAGTATTCTATTCTATTCCATCCCAGAGCAGGAGGTTGTGGGCCACATCAGAGGGCTCCATGGGCCACATGTGGCCCTTGGGCCACTGGTTGGGCACCCTTGATTTCCACACTGAAATTTTATCCCTTTGATCTAAGAAGGAAGTGTTACAATGTTTCTACTTATCTACTAGCACTGACAATGTTGTTAAAAACTTTGCAGACTGCCGGAGTGAGCAGAGAAGTCTCTACACTTGTTACATGAAATGTTAACGATGAATTGTGCAGCTCTAGGCCTATTTATTATCCATAAAGATATTTTACACAGCAGGTCAAAATCAATTTGGAGGCTTTTTGTTCCCTAACCTCCCCATAACCTGCCAGGTTCTCCTTTCTCCTGGATCACAGGGCACTAATTGGAAGTTCCAGGAGTTGACGTGTGACAGACAGTGAGGTCATCGGAGAGGAAATGGCTGAGAGATGTCATGACATAGAAGTGTACAAATCCCGCACTCGTCAGCATAGTAACAACATATTGATATATCGGCTTCCCCATCGGGAATCAGAATCCACCAATCGGTGTCCTCGTTGCCTAATCCAGACGATTGTAATGTCACGCTTCCTCTAATTAGTCGGATTTCCCCCGAGGCGGCAGAATGCGGCCGAACTGTTTAAAGTGTCAGACAATAATCAGAATAAATCAGAATATATTATGAAGCCGGCTGCTCGGTCCCGGCCCGGGGTTTCCTCTGTCAGACAGCAGCAGCGTTAATAATTGCTTCTTATTTTCTGTGTTTGACATTATAATGATCCCCGGGGCCGAGAGGGGAGCTCCGGAGAAAGAGACGGGTCCCCGGGGGCCCCTAATAATAATAATAATATGAAATATTCAGCGCTCAGAGAGGAAGTGCCCTGTGTGCACAGACAGATCTCGTTACAGGACAGGAAGATGTGATTTGGATGATTCAGCTGAATGGTAAGATGGACAAAGATCGGAATGAAGAGACCTTTATACATCGACATTGTCCGCCTGTGACTGCACGCAATAGGCTGGATAATTCAAATACAGTAAAACCTTGATTTGAGAGTAACTTGGTTTGAGAGCGTTTTGCAAGACAAGCAAAAATGTTTAATACATTTTGACTTGATATACAAGCGATGTCTTGATATACAAGTAGCGTCATGTCACAACTGGGTATAAAAGAGAAGAGAGGAGCCTCTAAGTGTAGCAATATGGTTACATTTAATGAAGGTGCAACACTTAGCAACTCACATGGGTGATGATTAAAAGAGGCACATCTAAGTATGCAGGAATTCCGGGTAAAGCTGTCCACATAGACCATGTCACTGTGCCATGCCATCAAACACAGCCACTGTGCCATGCCATCAAACGCAGCCACTTTGCCCATCAATTGTCACCAATTTGCTATGCCAAACGCAGCCACTGTGCCATCAATTGTCGCCACTGTACCATCAATTGCCGCCACTGTGCCATGCCAATTGCAGCCACTGTACCATGCCATTGTCGCAACTGTGCCCATCAATTGTCGCCACTGTGCCATGCCATTGTCGCCACTGCACCCATCAATTGTCGCCACTGTGCCATGCCATTGTCGCCACTGTGCCCATCAATTGTCGCCACTGTGCCATGCCACTGTGTCATGCCATTGTCACCACTGTGCCATGCCAAACACAGCCACTGTGCCCATTAATTGTCTTCACTGTGCCATGCCATTGTCATCACTGTGCCATGCCATTGTCGCCACTGTGTCATGCCATTGTCGCCACTGTGCCCATAAATTGCCGCCAGTTTGCCCCCTCAAAAACCGCTATATTGTCCCCCCCCCCCCGCCCCCCGTCCCCCCCGTCTCCCAGGACTTACTTTTCTCGGGTCAGCCATCCTCCCTCCGTGCTCCTTCGATGTCTTCTTCTGAGTCCTGCCCTCGATGTCGGTTCAGCCAATCAGGTGACCGGTAACCAGAACCGATGAACCTGATTGGCTGAGATGCCTGTCAGTGTTACCCAGGGAATGCACACTCCGTCCGTCCCCTGGTTAACTATTTGGAAGCCGATTACAGCCCTCAGGCTGTAGTCGGAAAGTCTTTCAAAAGCCGCTGGCTCTGATAGACACTTCCAAAGCTAACCAGCTGCCGTTATTCAGATGGCCGGCGCTTGCCAGGGGGCGGGCCGTCTCAATAGTGGGTGGCAGTGACAATACATAGATTCATGCAATGGATCTATGTATTGTTTTTCAGTGGCGGTGCAGGAGAAATAAGGGGCGGCACTCCTACGCCCTCTATGGATGCACCGCCATTGCTAAGGAGTCTTTGATGGAGTCTGATAAGCCGAACCTAAACTGGCTCCCTAAAGCTGGGTCATTCCACCATGAGTCAGGTGCCGAGTGGCGGAAATCAGTGTTATTCCGTGGTGCGTTTATCCTGATGTAATGACCTAAGGTTAGCTTCAGCTGAGTGGGCACGGTCATGGAGCATCGGACCGGGTTGCATGCACGCAACGGAGGCGTGCGCGCGCAACCCACAGCTGGGCTCTTAAAGGCGACGTACCTGTACGTGCCTGTGCCCAGCCGTGCCATTCTGCCGACGTATATCGGCATTAGGCGGTCCTTAAGTGGTTAAGGCAATAGTTCAATATCCGATCCAGGTCATACACAGGGAAACCCAGACTAGAAAAGCAGGGCAGACAGGAACTATCACAGGCACGGGATAAAGTATTTGGTTTGCCTATAACAGGTGACTGACCATATCAATCACCTTGCAGGTGAACACAGACAAGGAGAATTCAACCGCCAACAGCTGGAATGAGGAGCAGGAGCTCAAAAGTGATCCTGACACCCTGATGAAGTAGATAAGGATCCCTGAAATGCATTGACTTACCTGGAGCCTTCAGTAAACCATTAGGGATGCACCAATACCATTTTTTTTACGAGTATGAGTACTGATACTACTTTTTAGTACTCGCTGATACCAATTACCGATACCTAATGGCAACACTTCAGCTATCAACAATGGTACAAAGAATTGAAAAGTTATTTACAAAATAAATAAATATATATTTTTTTAATTTTGTGCTTTATTTTTTATTTTTATGTGAAACATGTAAATATATGTTACAGGTGTAAAAATAATAATATACAAAGCAAACTATTTAAAAAAAAATATTATTAGTTTATAAAATAGAAGTGAAGAAGAACAATAAATCAGCAGGAAAATAATTAAATGGAAAAGGAGAATAAGGAGTTAATTAAGGCTGATTAGAGTCAATTAAGGGTTGAACAGAGGAACATTTAATTACAAATAAAGAAATAAATAATTTTCTTTTACTTGACAGGTTGCTTTAACCACTTAAGATCCAGACCATTACGCAGGTAAAGGACCTGGCTAAGTTTTGCGATTCGGCACTGCGTCGCCTTAACTCACAATTGCGCAGTCGTGCGACGTGGCTCCCAAACAAAATTGGCGTCCTTTTTTCCCCACAAATAGAACTTTCTTTTGGTGGTATTTGATCACCACTGCGGTTTTTATTTGTGGAGCTATAATTAAAAATAGAGCGACAATTTTGAAAAAAAATCCAATATTTTTTACTTTTTGCTATAATAAATATCCCCCCCCCCAAAAAAAAAGATATAAAAAACATTTTTTTTCCTCGGTTTAGGCCGATACGCATTCTTCTAACATATTTTTGTTAAAAAAAAAAAAAAAATCGCAATAAGTGTTTATCGATTGGTTTGCGCAAAATTTATAGCGTTTACAAAATAGGGGTTAGTTTTATAGCATTTTTAATAATATTTTTTTTTTTTTACTACTAATGGCAGCGATCAGCGATTTTTTTCGTGACTGTGGCATTATGGCCGACACATCGGACTATTTTGACACATTTTTGGGACTCATTTTCACAGCAAAAAATGCTATAAAAATGCACTGATTACTGTGAAAATCACAATTGCAGTTTGGGAGTTAACCACTAGGGGGCACTGAAGAGGTTAAGTGTGACCTCATATGTTTTTCTGGATGTGTGACGTCATTGATCGCTGTGACAGACTCAGATTCTCCTATGTCTAAAATCATCCTATGACCACTGGGGCCATAGGGTGAATGGAAGAATGATATCTTGGACTACCTGAGATAGGATTATTAGGTATGGATTATACATATTATATTCTGAGATATCTGTAGGGCTATTTTAAGTTTGTTAATTCTGAACTCAAAGGGTTAAATGTAGAGTGACTCTTTCATACTGCTAAATGCTAATGTCCTCTTCCCCAGCTAATTGACTCTTTTGTGTATTGTACTACAAGTTAGCAGTCTCCTGTCAGGTGTATTGAATTAGCATGTCAATTATGGTCATGGGAACTTGTCAAGCTTTGCGGTGCCGAAATGTCTAGATACTGATAAGATTATCTGTGATTTGTGTATTATTCTAAAGGTTAATTGAATTCTATTATCTGAAGGAATGTGACTTCTTTAGACTGGTGCCAAAGTGTCTACCTTGAAGCCCCCCTGTGTAAGGAGGGGGCAGAGAGTTTTATTGTTCCTTTGATTACTCACAAGCTTGTAACTAGATATAAACCAGGAGAATGTACCGGATGTAAAGGCTTCCATACTTGGCACACATACAAGTCTCGTCTCGTTGTGTGTTTCAAGGCAGCTAAAATGTCGTGACTATGGGAAGCAGTATCTAATGGAAGCATTCGGTCTAGATGCGGGGACCTTCCGTGACAATCACCTTTCCCTATATCAGGGAACAGACGACCAATGACAGCACCACTGTGAAGAATGGGGGAAGGTTTGTTTACACTCACCTCTCCCCGTTCTTCCGCTCCTGTGACCGATCGCGGGACTCCGGCAGCGATCAGGTCCGCAGATCGCGCGGTCATGGAGCTTCGGACCCACAGCTGGGCACTTAAAGAGGACGTACAGGTACGTGCTTGTGCCCAGCCGTGCCATTCTGCCGATGTATGTGTGCAGGAGGCGGTCCTTAAGTGATTAAACTGACTTTATCTGCAGGTCGAATAGATGAATAAACAGAAAGATACAAAAAGAAACAATGTTTATTTTTATCTTTCTGTTTCAGGGGCTGAGCAGTGAGCAATGTTGTTGATAATCATTTCCCAGCTGCTTTTTTTTTTCTTTGACAGCTCCAATTGTCGGGACTTCATTTACACTTCAGCTGTCAACGGGGGAACCCCATTGACAGCTGAATGAGTCATCGGTTGTTAAGGAGGTGGCGGCCCTGCTCCTTAACAACCGATAAAGTCTGTGTCGCAAGACTTCAGTCCTGCGACACAGACTTTAGTGCCCTGACTTTGACTTCAGTACCCTCTTAAAGAGCCTGCTGTCCTGACACTGACCCCAGTGCCCTGCCCCTGACCAGGCGTGTAGATAGAAAGGGCATGCTAAACCATCTCAGAATATCCAAGGCGCCACAGCTGGTACTTAACCCGGGTTCTCAAAAAAAGCACTGCAGCGGCTGCTCTTACCACCTTTCAGGATTCAGAGGCAGGCAGCACCAGTTCAGAGAGAGGAAAGCTCTTTGTATCTACTCCTCGGCTCCTGTAACATGACAGCTGACGGGTGACTTCCCTCGACTGAGCTCACTCTAAAATGCCTGGTCTTGTTTGTGGGTTTTGTAGGAGAGAGACTGGATTAGAAGATTTGTACTGGGGGGTGGGGGTTGAAATTTGTACTCGGGGGAGCTGTACTGGGGGCGGGGGGTAGATCTATACCAAAGGGAGAGGATCTTTACCAGTTCAATACTGGTGGAGGGATATCTATACTGGGGGAGAATCCAGACTGTGGGGATCTGTACTGGGGGGGGGGGGGAGATCTATACTGGAGGTAGTAGATCTGTACTGGGGTGGGAGATTTGTACAGGGAGGGAGATTCATACTGGTAGGGGGAAATCTGTCCTGGGACATCTGTACTGGGAGGGGAGATCTATACTGGGGGGAGGGAATCTTTAGTAGTGTGGGGGAGAGGTCTGTATTTGTGGGGGATCTGCACTTGGGGGAGATCTGTACTGGACTGGGAGATTTGTACTGGGAGAGAGATCCATACTGAGGGGAGCTGTACTTTGGGGAGATTTGTACTGGGAGGAGGGGATCTTTACTAGTGGGAAGGAGGATCTGTACTAAAGGGGAATTTTGGCTTGGGGAGGGCAGCAATTTTTTGTTGAAGTCTGTCTAATGACCTATGTGTTACCTACTCCTGACCCCTTGCACTCTGTGTGTTACCTACTCCGGACCCCTTGCACTCTGTGTGTTGCCTACTCCTGACCCCTGCACTCTGTGTGTTGCCCACTCCTGACCCCTGCAATCTGTGTGTTGCCTACTCCTGACCCCTGCACACTGTGTGTTACCTACTCCTCACCCCTGCACTCTGTGTGTTGCCTACTCCTGACTCCTGAACTCTACGTGTTGACCTACTCCTGACCCCTGCACTCTGTGTGTTGCCTACTCCTGACTCCTGCACTCTACGTGTTGACCTACTCCTGACCCCTGCACTCTGTGTGTTGCCTACTCCTAACCCCTGCACTCTGTGTGTTGCCTACTCCTGACCCCTGCACTCTGTGTGTTGCCCACTCCTGACCCCTGCACTCTGTGTGTTGCCTTCTCCTGACCCCTGCACTCTGTGTGTTGCCCACTCCTGACCCCTGCAGTCTGTGTGTTGCCCACTCCTAACCCCTGCACTCTGTGTGTTGCCTATTCCTGACCCCTGCTCTCTGTGTGTTTCCTACTCCTGACCCCTGCACTCTGTGTGTTGCCTACACTTGACCCCTGTGCTCTTTGTGTTTCTTACTCCTGACCCCTGTGCTCTGTGTGTTGCCCACTCTCCTGACCCCTGCACTCTGTGTGTTTCATAGTGCATACTCATAGACCCTGGTAAACTGTTCCTTGTGGCACAATAATTACGGAATATTTTTTAGGTATGGGGATTAGGGTGACCACATTTCCAAACTGCCATTCAGGGACTTACTATTTTTTTTAATACCTTTGTTTTTGTGACCCAATAGATTTCACTGGTTCATCCTGGGACCTGTAGTTCTTTACTGGTTGGGGGGGCGGTCACATTTTCAGCTCTGAGGGGTTCATGGTGGGACATGTAGTCCTTCACTTTTGTGGGTCACATAATATCTAAAGATGTGACCCCCCCCCCCAAATTTGAAGGACTACAACACCCAGCATGAACCCCTGACATCTAAGGGTGTGATCCCTTAGATTTTACAGGTTTATGCCAAGACCTGTAGTTCTTCACTATTTGGGGGACAAGGGGGTCTGACATCTTCAGCTCGGGGGGGGGGGTCATGCTGGGACCTGTAGTCCTTAACTTTGGGGAGGTCACACCCCGGTAAAGTAAAGGACTACCTGTCACAGCATGAACCCCTGAGATCTAAGGGTGTCACCCCTCAAATTTAAAACTCCCAGAGTTAACCTGTGAGTTCTAGAGTGTGATCCCATAGATTTCACAGATCTATGCTGGGACCTGTAGTTCTTCACTATTTGGGGGTCACGGGGGGGGGGGGGGGGTCACATCTTCAGCTCTGATGGGTTCATGCTGGGACCTTGTAGTTTGTCATTGGTTGGGGGGATTGGTGTCACATCTTAAGCTCTGAGGGGTTCATGCTGTGACCTGTTTTAGTTTCATTCCGAGACACTGAACTGTCCCAGAGTGAAGGTGCCTGGGACAGACCTGCAGAATGCGGGACTGTCCCGGGCAATCCGGGACATCTGGTCACCCTAACGGGGACACTGCCGTACATTACAGTGAGTAAGCTCAAGTTTCAAGTCACGTCTAGGTGCCAAAAGCTGAATGCCCTCCGCGTGATGAATAAAAAATGATAGCCCTAACTGACCCCATTGCACTGACTAGTACCTACTGTATATGCCCATTGCAGTTTGGGCAGTTGGTTTGATTGTACTATTGGTGATGCTGTTCAGCCTTTTAACTTTTTACTGTCTATGACTTTTAACACCGGGTTGAGTCAAAGTAGATGTAATCTCCTTAATGACACCGACCTCAGTGCCCGGACATGGTGATGGACACTGACCTCAGTGCCCGGACATGGTGATTAGTGTTGAGCGGAATACGCCATATTCGATTTTGCGATATTGCGTGAATATATAGAAGAATATTCGCTAATATCGAATATTTGTGATATTTTATCCAAAAAAAATGTTGCGAAATTTCGCTAATGCGAAATTTCGCTAATGCGAAAATGATTGCGAAATTCTCATAAACGGAGATCATTTCCTGTATTACTAAACTAATATGCACTAAACACTAACTCTACACTAACTCTACTTAAAAGAAAGGAGAATAAGGGGGCAAAAGAAGGGCGGAGAAGATAATCGCGCAATATTCCTATTGCGCGATTATCTTCTCCGCCTTCTTTTGCATCAGAGCCAATCAGATTAACTTGAATATTTGGCAAAAGGAATATTGCGCGATATTCCTTTTGCTGAATATTTGAGTTATTCTGATTGGCTCTGATGCAAAAGAAGGGCCGAGTAGCTGATGCGATTCTTTTATGTTGCCGAAAATTCGCAATGCAAATTTTCGGCAACATAAAAGGATCGCCTCAGCAACTCGGCCCAGGGTCTCTAATCATATCAGCAATGCTTTTAGACGTCGATGGAGATCACTAGGATGTGATCTGTTTTAAAAATAAATTTGAAAAAATACGAATATTCGCCATAGCGAATATTCGCCGCGATATTCGAGTTATTCGCGAATACTCGAATATGCAATATTCGTAGCGAATATTCGTGAGCAACACTAATGGTGATGGACACTGACCTCAGTGCCCGGACATGGTGATGGACACTGACCTCAGTGCCCGGACATGGTGATAGACACAGACCTCAGTGCCCGGACATGGTGATGGACACTGACCTCAGTGCCCGGACATGGTGATGGACACTGACCTCAGTGCCCGGACATGGTGATGGAGCGGCATGATGAAGGTTCGGCATCGTCTCTCTGCAGCTGATTAATATTCCCGGGTTGCTAAATGTGCGAAATCCAGCCCATCCTCACACTGCATTGTTCACAGCAGCCGGGAATGATGCAACGTTCGGGGGGGATTACATGCGCGCCCATGGCGGCACACTGCGAGAATTCATCTCCTTTATTCTCCTTTTCTTCATTCATTTCCAATAAGAAATTCTGATTTACTGATTTACACCCCCATCTGCACAATGACAGCCTGTGTGTTCAGGGGCCACCTAATCTATAGTGTCCAATAGGATGATGGAGACCCGGTCTGTGACTGGCCCTAGCTGGGAGCAAAGATACAATTATAAATGTGACTGTGGTGGGGACATTAGAGTGCAAGCTCTTCTAGTGCAAAGGCTGACATGAATGTCTCGGTGTTCTTTATAGAGCACTAGAAAATATATCAGAGCTGTATAAATTTATAATAATATTAATAATAGTGTGTGATTGCGATTAATTAGACTTTATAGTGTAAGCTTCTCTGGTGCCGTGAGACTGGTCCTGAGTCCTGACACTGACCCCAGTTCCTTAACATTGGCCCCAGTGTCCTGACACTAACCTCAGCCCTGACACTGACCCCAGTTCCTTAACACTGGATCCAGTAACCTGAGACCGGCTCTGGTGTCCTGACACTGACCCTGGTGTCCTGACACTGGCTCTGGTACCCTGGCACTGACACCAGAACCATGTTCTGACCCAAAGCCTTGACACTGACCATAGGTGTGCGCAGCCTATTGCATTAGGGTGTGCACCCCATAGCCCAAACACACACTACCGATCGCTCACATTGTTTATTCAGAAAGGGAAGGGGCCGGTAAATTACATATTTACTGGCCCTTTCCCCACTCCTAAAACATCCCAGCAGCAACAGCCGATAGGAGAGGAAGGAAGCTGGCAACGCTGCGGGGGGAAAGATGGGAGCCATGGCAGTAGGGGGAATCTGTGCTGTACAGGGTGATTAGGGTGTGCCTGGGCACATCTGGCACACCCTGTGCGCACGCCTATGACACTGACCTTGGTGGCCTGACACTGACCCTCATGCCTTGGCACTGACCCCAGTACTCTAAAACTGACTCTGGTGTCCTGACACTGACCTGGTGCCCTAAGACTGGCTCTAGTACCCTGTCACTGACACCAGACCCATGATGCTGACCCAAAGCTTTGATGCTGACCTTGGTGGCCTGACACTGTCCCTCCTGCTTTGACACTGACCCCAGTACCCCGAGACTGGCTCTGGTACCCTGGCACTGACACAAATCCATGATGCTGACCCAGTGCCTTGACACTGACCTTGGTGGCCTGAGACTGGCTCTGGTGCCCTCACTCCGACCCTGATGCACTGACCTGGTGCCCTGACACTGGCTCTGGTGCAATGAAACTGACCAGGTGCCCTGGCACTGACACCAGATCCATGATGCTGACCCAGTGCCTTGACACTGACCTTGGTGGCCTGACACTGACCCTCATGCATTGACACTGACCCCAGTACTCTGAGACTGACTCTGGTGTCCTGACACTGACCTGGTGCCCTAAGACTGGCTCTAGTACCCTGGCACTGACACCAGATCCATGATGCTGACCCAAAGCTTTGATGCTGACCTTGGTGGCCTGACACTGTCCCTCCTGCCTTGACACTGACCCCAGTACCCCGAGACTGGCACTGGTACCCTGGCACTGACACAGATCCATGATGCTGACCCAGTGCCTTTACACTGACCTTGGTGGCCTGACACTGACCCTCATGCCTTGACACTGACCCCAGTACCCCGAGACTGGCTCTGGTGCCCTCACTCTGACCCTGATGCACTGACACTGACCTGGTGCCCTGACACTGGCACTAGTGCAATGACACTGACCTGGTGTCCTGGCACTGACACCAGATTCATGATGCTGACCCAGTGCCTTGACACTGACCTCGGTGTCCTGACATTGACCCTCATGCCCTAACACTGACCCCAGTACCCTAAGACTGGCTCTGGTGTCCTGACACTGACCCTGATGCCCTGACACTGACCTGGTGCCCTAAGACTGGCTCTGGTAGCCTGGCACTGATACCAGATCCATAACGCTGACCCAAAGCTTTGATACTGACCTTGGTGGCCTGACACTGACCCTCATGCCTTGACACTGACCCAGTACCCTAAGACTGGCTCTGGTGCCCTGACTCTGACCCTGATGCCCTGACACTGACCTGGTGCCCTGACACTGGCTCTGGTGCAAAGACACTGACCTGGTGCCCTGGCACTGACACCAGATCCATGATGCTGACCCAGTGCCTTGACCCTGACCTTGGTGGCCCAACACTGAGCCTCATGCCTTGACACTGACCCAATTTTCCTGAGACTGTCTCTGGTGCCCTGACTCTGACCCTGATACACTGACACTGACCTGGTGCCCTGACACTGGCTCTGGTGCAATGACACTGACCTGGTGCCCTGACACTGGCTCTGGTGCAATGACACTGACCTGGTGGCCTGGCACTGACACCAAATCCATGATGCTGACCCAAAGCCTGGACACTGACCTTGGTGGCCTGATACTGACCCTAATGCTTTGACACTGACCCCAGTATCCTAAGACTGGCTCTGGTGCCCTCACGTCACTCTGACCCTAATGCACTGACACGGATTCCAGTGTCCTGACACTTACCTCTATGCCCAGTTGCCAAATACAGTTTAGGTAATTCCACTGCCGGTGATGATGCTCAGTCACTTAATTTGTGCTTGCTTGCTAGCCCTAATAAAGTTCTCCACACTCTAAAAGTCTGGAATTGTTTGGGAATACAATGGAGGAATGAATGTGTCACCTACAAATGCTAAGGCTTCAATAAGTGTGGGTTGACTTTAATCTTGACATTCATCTCATTTGCAGAAGATTTTTTCCCAGTAGGGTCATTGACAACACAACCTTACATCGTTCAGTAGCATTAGATAAAGTCTCAAGTCTTTAGTCGATTAACTATTATCTTTAATCCCCCAGCCAACAGGCAGATACAGGGCCATCACAATATCCAATGTTTCCCATTAAAAGGTAACGGTGAAAAGTGCGCTACTGCCACCTACTGAATGGAAGGGTCAGTCCCAAAATTTGAATTTCAGTCAAACCTCACAAATGGAACTTATCTAGAACTGTTTGTATTTGATGAATCTTTAGAGATTATTCCCACACAACTACATACTTTGGAAGTCAGAGACCTGGAAGCCAAACTCTCTGACGTCCCTCCATGACTTTGTATGTGGAAAGAATGTAAAGTGCTATGTATACATTTACTGTGAGGGCAGCTGGTTGTGCAAAGGACCAATCCATACAAAATTGGTTTGTTTTATGTACAGGACTGCATATCTCTTTAGTCTACTGGTGAGTAGGGATGGGCGAACGGTTCGGCCTGAGCATTGGTTCGGGCAAAACATTGGCTGTTCGCATTTTTACCAAACAACCGAATTATCAGAACGTTCGGCCCACCGAACGACCACAATGCACTGCTCCACAGCACAGTGCATTGAAAGCCCTGATTGGCTGACACAATAAAAGCTTTGCCCAATCAGGGCACTGTCGGAGCCATGATTGAATGCTGTCATGATGAATCTATCCAATCATGGCTCATTGCTGTTAGTCCCGCCCCACACTATAAAAGTATTTTCAGTGTGATATTGGCATGGAGAGAGATAGAACAGGACTCTGTTTAGTGCAAATCTAGGAAAAGTTCAGTATGAGGGTAGTGACCACCATTCATCTTTTAGTGTGAATGTAGGGATAGTCCAGTCATTGTGAGTGTAGTGCGATTATTCATCTTTATATTAGTGCGAATCTAGGGATAGTTCAGTCAGTGTGGGTGTAGTGACCTTTTACCACAGTATATTTCAGTGCGTTACTGCAAGGTTAACGACTATCTTTCAGTGCGTTACATGCCATTTAACACAGTTTATTTTAGTGCGTTACTGCAGTTATCTTCCGATTAACGCAGTGCATTTCTGTGCATCAGTTCATGCTCAACACAATATATTTCAGTGTGTTACGGGCCATTTAACGCAGTAAATTTCTGTGCGTTATTGCACGTTTAACGCCGTATATTTCAGTGCGTTAGTGCAAGGTTAACGCCCTATCTTTCAGTGCATTACGTGCCAGGTAACGCAGTTTATTTTAGTGCGTTACTGCAGGTTTAATGGCATATATTTCAGTGCGTTATCTTCCGTTTAACGCAGTACATTTCTGTGCATTAGTGCATGCTTAACGCAGTATATTTCAGTGCGTTAGTGCAAGGTTAACACCCTATCTTTCAGTGCATTACGTGCCAGGTAACGCAGTTTATTTTAGTGCGTTACTGCAGGTTTAACGGCATATATTTCAGTGCGTTATCTTCGGTTTACGCAGTACATTTCGGTGCATTAGTGCATGCTTAACGCAGTATATTTCAGTGCGTTACGTGCCAATAAACACAGTACATTTTTGTGAGTTGTTGCACGCTTAGCACCATATATTTTAGTGCGTTACTGCAAGTTAAACGCTGTATATTTCAGTGTGTTATCCTCCATTTAACGCAGTATAGTTCAGTGCGTTACTGCAAGTTTAACAGTGTATATTTCAGTGTGTTATTCCCCGTTTATGCAGTATAGTTCAGTGCGTTACTGCAAGTTTAACAGTGTATATTTCAGTGTGTTATTCTCCGTTTATGCAGTATAGTTCAGTGCGTTACTGCAAGTTTAACCACTTAAGGACCGCCTACTGCACATTTACGTCGGCATAATGGCACGGCTGGGCACATCAACGTATATATACGTTGGTTCTAGTACCCAGCTGTGGTTCACGGGCGCGCGCCCGTGCCCCCCGGTCCGAAGCTCCAGGACGGGAACCGTGGGACTCGCGGACCCGATCGCCGTTGCAGTGCGGCGATCAGTTCCCGGAGCTGAGGAACGGGGAGAGCCGTGTGTAAACCGTGCTTCACTGTGGCCGCAGCATCGATCACGTCATCCCTGTTATAGGGGGACGTGATCGATGACGTCACACCTACAGCCACACCCCCCTACAGTTAACTCCCAAACTGCAACTGTCATTTTCACAGTAAACAATGCAATTTAAATGCATTTTTTGCTGTGAAAATGACAATTGTCTCAAAAATGTGTCAAAATTGTCCGAAGTGTCCGCCATAATTCGCAGTCAGGAAAAAAATCGCTGATCGCCGCTATTAGTAGTAAAAAAATTGTTTTTATAAAAATGCAATAAAACTATCCCTTATTTTGTAAACGCTATAAATTTTGTGAAAACCAACCGATAAACGCTTATTGCGATTTTTTTTTACCAAAATTAGGTAGAAGAATACGTATCGGCCTAAACTGAGGAAAAAAAATATATATTTATTATAGCAAAAATTAAAAAATATTGAATTTTTTTCAAAATTGTCGCTCTATTTTTGTTTATAGCGCAAAAAATAAAAACCGCAGAGGTGATCAAATACTACCAAAAGAAAGCTCTATTTGTGGGGAAAAAAGGGCGCCAATTTTGTTTGGGAGCCACGTCGCACGACCGCGCAATTGTCAGTTAAAACGACGCAGTGCCGAATCGCAAAAAGGGGCAAGGTCCTTTACCTGCATTTTGGTCCGGGTCTTAAGTGGTTAACAGTGTATATTTCAGTGCATTATCCTCAGTTTCTGCAGTATAGTTCAGTGCGTTACTGCAAGTTTAACACTGTATATTTCAGTGCATTATCCTCCGTTTAACCTCTTATTGACCGCCGCATGTACATTTACGTCGGCAGAATGACACCGACAGGCACATCAATGTATATATACGTTGGTGCCTAGACGTGGGTCGGGGGTCCGATCGGGACCCCCCCCGGTACATGAGGCGGTCCGGTTACCTGGCCGAGCGATCCGTGCTCCCTCCAGATCGCTCACAGCCAATCCGCGCGCTCCCCCGCCGTGTCATTTCCTCCTCCTGTGTAAACACAGGAGGAGGAAGTGATGTGATCTCTGCTCTCGGCGGTTTTTTTCAACCACCGCTGAGGAGAGATCACATCTCACAGTAAGTCTGCACAACACTACACTGACACCAGGACACACAGGCACACTTAACCCCTTGCGATCACCCCCCCCTCCCCTGTCACAGTGTCACTGAATGCAGTGATCATATGTATGATCACTGCAGTTAGTGTCAGTGTGACAGGCAGTTAGTGTTAGGTCCTGGGTAGCCCCCATACCTCCCTAATAAAGTTTTAACCCCTTGATCACCGCCCTAGTTAACCCTTTCACTCCCTATTGCCAGGGCCGTCTTTAATATGGTTTGGGCCCTGGGCAAACATTTTTTTTGGGCCCCCCTCCAGCTTATTTTGGGCCTGGCTGGTTCACATGTATGTGTTTTGGTGGCCCTCATTTGTGCAGGCACAGCAGCCCATTGATCTGAATGGGCTGCCATGCCTTTGTTTCCTGCAGAAAAAAGGTTCATTCAGCATTTTAAAAATCAGCTACCTTGAAATCCATTCTACTTTTGCACCATGCTACTTACCTGCAGTTCTTGCACCATGCTACTTACCTGCAGTTCTTGCACACACAAACGCACTGTGTTTTTAAAAGCGTGACCTAAACGTCTAAAAATGCAGCAAGTTTGACAGTGCGGGAACTGCAGATAAGTCACAGCAGACAGCAGAATGGACAGACAGTGCTGTATTTCATTGCTTGATGGGCATAGGTGTGCCGTGTGCTCAGCCTATTACATGAGGCATGTGCTTTTCTTTGCAGGAAATGCAGGCATGGCGGCCCATTCAAATGTGGGCCGCCAAAACACATACATGTGAACCAGTCAGGCCCAAAATAAGCCCATCAAGCAGTTAAATACAGACAGTAATGCCATGTGCTCTGAGGCCTTACTCAGCCTGGACTGCAGGGCTGCTCTGTGATTTAAAGAGTTCCTGTATTTTACACATGGCATGGCCTGGGGTCCCATGGTGCTAAAGCAGAATGGACAGAGGGTGCTGTGACCCCATGCCATGCCATGTGTAAATTACAGGAACTTTTTAAAACACTGACCAGACCTGCAGTGAATCATCAAATATTATAAAGACTTTGGGCACACTCTACAGAAAACTTCTATTTACAATATAGCAAACAGTGACATACCTTGAGGAGCAGGACATGAAGAAGTCAGCCTCGGGAAGAGCAAACTGGGGATGTTAAAAAATCACATTCTAATTCACTTTTATATACAAGCAGCACCCAGTGGCAGGAAGGGAGAAGTGCACGTCTAAAGGGAAGCCAGGGGTGCTGTACATTTTAAAACACTGGGAAGGGAAGCAGTACTGTCACCTGGCTGCGTGCCGCTGATGATTTTCAGCCTGATTTGTGGGCAGCACAGGGGCTTAACGGGCGGCAGGGCCACCATCAGGAATCATGGGGCCCCTTACACAGCTTCAGGCATGGGCCCCCTGGAGCAAAGAACGGGGGGGTGCTGTCCCCTTAAATTGAGAAGCGGGGGGGGCGGGGCTGCCGCGAATTTAGAAGCGGGAGGCCCTTTACAAAAAAAAGATTTAATAAAGAAAAATATATATAAAAAAAGGGGTGTAGCCATCCGGGGCCCTGGGGACCTCTGGGCCCTTTAATAAAAAGAAATAAAAAATATACTATTTTTTTTTAAAAAGGGGGTTGCCATCTGGGGACCTCTGGGCCCTTTAATATTTTTTTTTATAAAAATAAATTACAAAAAAAGGGGGGTTGCCATCCGGGACCTCTGGACCCTTTAATAAAAAGTAAAATAAAAAAAATATATTAAAAATAAACATTTATATAAAAAAAAGTGGGATTGCCATCCAGGGGACCTCTGAGCCCTTTAATTATATATACAGGTATATATATATATATATATATTTATTAAATAAAAAGAAAAAAAAGAAATAAAATATAAAAAAAATTATAAAAAAAGGGGGGTTGCCTGGGGAACTCTGGGTCCTTTAATAATAATAAGATTATTAGTTTTTTTTTTATAAAACAAGTTTTTTTATAAAAAAAGGGGGGTTGTCATCTGGGCCCCTGGGGAACTACGGGCCCCTGGGGACCTCCAGACCTCTAAAAAAAATTGTCCCTTTAATAAAAAATAAAATAAAAATATATAAAATAAATATATTTTTTTTATTTAAAAATAAATAAAAAAAGGGGGTTGTCATCTGGGGCACTGGGGGCCTCCGGGTCCCTGGGGACCCCTAAAAAAAATTGGCCCTTTAATAAAAAATAAACATATATTAAAAAAAATTGGCCCTTTAATAAAAAAATAAAATAAAAATATATACAATAAATATATATTTTTATTTAAAAATAAATAAAAAAAAGGGGGTTGTCATCTCGGGCCCTGGGGACCCCTAAAAAAAAATTGGCCCTTTAATAAAAAATAAAAATATATTAAAACAAATTGGCCCTTTAATAAAAATAAAAATATATAAAATAAATATATTTTTGTATTAAAAAAAAAAAGGGGGGTTGCCATCTTGGGCCCTGGGGACCTCCGGACTCCTAAAAAAAAAAAACAAAAAAAAAAAAAAAGTTTTTTTTTTTTTCTTCAAAGGGGGTTGCTTTGGGCCCCCAACAGTGACAGGGCCCTGGGCAGCTTCCCCTGTTTGCCCTATGGTAGAGACGGCCCTGCCTATTGCCAGTGTCACTAAACGATCATTTTTCTGATCGCTGTATTCCGCGTACACACGGTCGTTTTTTGCGATGGAAAAAAAAACGAAGTTTTTTAAAACGTCATGTAAATTGATGGTGTGTGGGCAAAACGTCGTTTTTTGTCTTAAAAAAAACTACCAAAAAAAAATTCCAACATGCTTGAATTTTTTGTGTCGTTTTTCAAAACGTCGTTTTTTGTTTCACAAAAAGTCACCGTGTGTAGCAAAAACGTCGTTCAAAACGACGTTTTTCAACCCGCGCATGCCCAGAAGCTAGTTATGAAGCGAGCTTCAATGGAAAAGAGTGGTGAACGTAACCTTGCTTTTTGTGAAAAAACGATGGTGTGTATGCAAAATTGTCTTTGAAAAGTGACGTTTCAAAAACGTCGTTTTTTACTTCACAGAAAACGTCGTTTTTTTTTTTTTCATCGCAAAAAAACGACCGTGTGTACGCGGCATTAGTGTCGCTGTTCCCGCTAGGTAGCTATTTTTTTTTTTATTGCGACTTTTTTCTACTAAAGACATGTGTCTGAATACATTTTGGCCTAAATGTTTGACTAAAATTTAGTTTATTTGATTGTTCTTATAACAAAAAGTAAAAAATATAGATTTTTTTTCAAAAATGTCGCTCTATTTTTGTTTATAGCGCAAAAAAATAAAAATCGCAGAGACGATCAAATACCACCAAAAGAAATCTCTGTTTGTGGGAAGAAAAGGACGCACATTTTGTTTGGGAGCCACGTCGCACGACCGCGCAATTGTCAGTTAAAGCGACGCAGTGCCGAATCGCAAAAAGGGGCCTGGTCCTTTACCTGCATTTTGGTCCGGGTCTTAAGTGGTTAAGCAGTATAGTTCAGTGCATTAGTGCAAGTTTAACACTGTATATTTCAGTACATTATTGTCAGTTTATGCAGTATAGTTCAGTGCGTTACTGCAAGTTTACCACTGTATATTTCAGTGTGTTATTCTCCGTTTATGCAGTATAGTTCAGTGCGTTACTGCAAGTTTAACCACTTAAGGACCGCCTACTGCACATTTACGTCGGCAGAATGGCACGGCTGGGCACATCAACGTATATATACGTTGGGCCTGGTCCTTTACCTGCATTTTGGTCCGGGTCTTAAGTGGTTAAGCAGTATAGTTCAGTGCATTAGTGCAAGTTTAACACTGTATATTTCAGTACATTATTGTCAGTTTATGCAGTATAGTTCAGTGCGTTACTGCAATTTAACGCTGTATATTTCAGTATATTATCCTCCGTTTAAGCAGTATAGTTCAGTGCATTAGTGCAAGCAGGGGCAGACTGACAACTCATGGGGCCCCCGGGCAATAGAAGATTATGGGGCCCCCGGGCAATAGAAGATTATGGGGCCCCTGGGCTTACAGATGGCCACCATGCCAGGAGGCAGTGCAGAGGCGGGGCAGCTAAAATCTCACATCAAGCATGTCGGTTTCTGACATTTTAGGGACAGATGTAAAAAAAAAACATACATTTTTACATACTGTCCCTGGTTTTACTGAGCCTGGCTTCCTTGAAGGGGCCCCCTAGTGGCATGGGGCCCTCGGGCAATGCCCGAGTGACTCAATGGTCAGTCCGCCCCTGAGTGCAAGTTTAACGCTGTATATTTCAGTATATTATCCTCCGTTTAATGCCGCATAGTTCAGTGCGTTACTGCAAGTTTAATGCCGTATATTGCAGTGTGTCGCCTTCCGTTTAACCCAGCACAATTCAATGCGTTACTGCAAGTCCTACTGATACCAGTAGGATTGTTGACATTGACAACACAATGCTATGTCCTATTTCGACAACACAACGTTACATTGTTCAGTAGCATTAGATTTAAAAAAAACAAGCTTACAGTATCTATTTTCTTTAGTCCTTCAGCCAAAACTCAAAAGGCAGATACGGGGCCATCGGGATATCTAATGTCTCCCATAGAGACTAAAGGTGAAAGGTAAAGCGCGCTACTGCCACCTATTGAAATAGGGGACAGTCCCAACATTTTTATTTTAGTAGAACCTCATGGATGGAATTTATTCAGAACTGTTTGTATTTAGGTAATCTTTAGAGATTTCTGTTTAATAGCTGTGTCATATTTATTTCAACACACCGACATATTTCAGAGATCAGAGGAAGCCCTGGAACCCAAACTCTCTATTGTTCCTCCATGACTTTGTATGTGGAAAGAATGTAAAGTGCTATGTATACATTCACAGCTGGCTTTGCAAAGGACACATTTTTACGAAATAGTTTTTTTATTTGTATGTACTGTATATCTTTCAGAAAGTCTACTGGTGTGACCATTGTGATGGAGTTTCAAGGACCTTGACATATATTTATTTTTTGATACCAGTAGGATTATTGACAATGTCCCCCATAGAAACTAATGCTGAAAGGCAAAGCACCCTACTGCCACCTATTGAAAAAGGGGGCCAGTCACAAAATTGGAATTTTAGTTGCACCTCATGGATGGAAATCATCCAGAACCAGGGATGGACTGGCCATTAGGATTACAGGGAGTTTCCCGGTGGGCCGATGGCTCAGTGGGCCGGCTTCAGTGACAGTGGACCGCCGCCCCCCCCCCCTCCGATCCTCTGTCTCTCCCTTCCTGCAGGGCTGACCTCCTCTCCCTCCCTGCAGCACTCACCTGGGGGGAACAAAGAAGTAGGGGGAGGAGCAGTGGGAACAACAGAGGAGCATGGGGGAGGGGACACAGCTGACTCAACAGCTATGGCCTAGGAGTTTCTCACTTCTGCCTAATCTTGTCCCATAAGGGGGGGCACCGAACTGATTCTTTGCCCCGGGTAAAATAATGTCTAGCTTCCCCACTGGTACTGCTTATAAGAGTACCAGTACCAGTTGTTCTACTCTAATAAAAAAGAAGGGCTAGTGGCTAGTGAAGGGGGAGAGGGGGCTTGGGTGGCCGGGGTGGGGGGTGCGGGAGTTGTCGGGCCGCCATAGGAGATACCTGTCAAAGTGGGCCAGTCTGGATGAAGTCCAGGGCCAAATTTGTGTCCCAGTCCAGCCCTGTCCAGAACTGTTTGTATTTGATGAATCCTTTGAGATTTATGTTTAGTAGCTGAGTCATATTTTAATTCCAATACACCAACATATTTCAGAGGTCAGATGAAATCCTGGAAGCCACACATTTTGATGTTTCTCCATGGTTGTATATGAGGAAAGAATGCAAAGTGCTATGTATACATCTCCTGCGTGGGCTGCTAGTTGTGCAAAGGATCGCTCTATCCAAAACTGGTATTTCAACTTTATATATTGCATGTATCTCAAGGAGTCTGGTGGTGAGACCACTATGATAAAGTTCTAATGCCGCGTACACACGGTCCTTTTTTGTCTTGTATAAAAACGTTGTTTTTTCTCATGAAAAAAAACATGGTTTTTCAAAGTTCATTTTAAAAAACGACGTTGCCTACACACCATCGTTTTCTGAAAATGCTCTTGCAAAGCCCGGTTACGTACAACACGTACGACAGCACTCTGTTCCATTCAAGCTCGCGTCGCAACTTGCTTCTGAGCACGCGCGGGTTTAAAAAACGTTGTTTTAAACGTCGTTTTAGCCCACACATGATCATTTTTTATGACACAAAAAGCGACATTCTGAAAAACGACATAAAAAAAATTAAGCATGTTGGAATTTTTTTTTTTGTTGTTTTTCAGAAGACATAAAACAACGTTTTGCCCACACATGATCATTTTAAATGACGCTTTTTAAAACGTTGTTTTATTTCATCACAAAAAATGACCGTGTGTACGCAGCGTTAGGTTTAGGAGGAACTACCATTCTCCCTGTTGGGTTTTCAGTTTAAGTTTTAGAAAAACTGCAAAAAGAAGTGAAAACCTCTCTAGATCCCACAATATGGCCCATGCCAGAAGACACAACACACCCCCAATCATCTCTTTACTTGCCTTTATTATACTTTACATTAGGGATGAGCAGAGTGAATTCAGCTGAATTGATTTCACAGTGAAATAACTGATTTCACCATCAAAAATTTTCATTGAAGAGGAAACTTTCAATTATGGGTAACAAAACCATCCCATTCGTTTCTCCCAAGACCTCCTGCTTTCTAGCTCTCGTCACCTTTTTCAGAGCCTCTCCCAACCTCTGGAACTTGCAAATGCTACAGTGGATATATTGCCAATATGGGAGAAATAGACACAAGTTGGAGGAGAGCTACAAGTTTCAGGCTTGGTCATTGACCTGCAATGCAATAGAAAAAAGATACATGTGCTTGTCAGTGGCGGTGCGTCCATAGAGGGCGCCGGAGTGCCGCCCCCTCTCGCTCCAGCACCGCCACTGAATACAATATATAGATTCATGCATTGCATGAATCTATGTATTGCTGCTGCCACCGACTATTCAGATGTCCGGCCCCCTGGTGAGCGCCGGCCATCTGAATAACGGCAGCTGGTTGGCTGTGGAAGTGCCAGCGTCTCTCCGATTACAGCCCTCAGGCTGTAAAAAGGTTCCAAATACTCATCCAGGGGACGCACGGGGGGTGTGTTCCTTGGAAAAGACTGAGAGGCGTCTCAGCCAATCAGGTTCACCGGTTCTGGTTACCGGTAACCTGATTGGCTGAAGCATCCTCGAGGGCGGGAGAAGACATCCAGGGAACGTGGAAAGAGGATGGCCGACCCCAGAAAGGTAAGTGCCGGGCAGGGGGGGCAGCATTTTACAGGGCACAGTGGCGACAATTACAGGGCACAGTGGCGACAATTACAGGGCACAGTGGCGACAATTGGCACAGTGGCGACAATTACAGGGCACAGTGGCGACAATTACAGGGCACAGTGGCGACAATTACAGGGCACAGTGGCGACAATTAAAGGGCACAGTGGCGACAATTAAAGGGAACGGTGGCAACAATTGGCACAGTGGCAACAATTAATGGGCACAGTGGCTGCGTTTTATGGCATGGCACAGTGGTGATAATTGATGGAACAGTGGCTGCATATGATGGGCACAGTGAGGTTGCAATTGTTTTTTTTTTTTTTTTCATTTGTTTGCTCCCCCCCTAAAAAAAATGTTGAGCACCAGCCGCCACTGGTGACTGTGCTCAAATCTCAATCGCTTTTACATGCATATCCACTGTAGCTTTTGAATTTTGCAGAGCAGAGTAGGGACTGGCCATACAGGGATTACTTTGATGCAGTTGGCCAGCTAAAACAGGTAGTGCAATGTATGTGAACTAAAAATCATAATTTTTTTTTTGAAAGGTTTGCTAGAAAGGGTTCTTCCAGAATGTATAGAGTTAACATGTGGTCACGCCCCTTTAGCACCTGATGGATTATATATATGTAGAAACTGTTGGGATTTGAACACATTTATATCTTATTTCTATTGCATTGCAGGTCAGTGGCCAGACCTGAACCGTGTAGCTCTCCTCCAGCTTGCGTCTATTTTCCCCATACTGGCACTAGATCCTCCTTATCATTTGCGTTTTGAAGAGCAGAGCAGGGACTGGCCATAGAGGGATTACTTTGATGCAGTTGGCCAGCTGAAATGTGTATACCAATATGTGTAAACTAAAAATCCCTGTTTTTTTTTATTGCAAAGTTTGCTAGAAAGGGAGGGTTCATGCAGAATGAGTTACGAGTACATTGGCACCCGCTGAAGATTGCGCACCCAGTGCGTTTGGAACACAGTGTGGGAAACATGCATGGGATGTGGTTTTGCCGCACCGCTTTCCAGTGTGAATGAGCCTTGAGACCGGATTTTGGAAATTCTTTATACAATTAAATGATTATTCAGGATTTACAGTATATTACACTAACAGTTTGCATGGAGCTTTAAAAAATAAAATTGTTGGTGAGACGAAGGTGCTGCAAAATTTCCCTGCAGCTGAATAATTGTCACAGAGCCGGGGCTGATATTTGTGCTAAATCCACCCCATTCTCCTGATGCATTGTTTATGGCAGCCGGGAATGATGCAACAATTGGGGGAGATTGCACACGTCCGTGGCACACTGCGAGTATTCATCTCATCTCCTTCATTCTCCTTTTCTGCATTCATTACCAATAAGAAATTCTTCCCACAAATACATTCCTGATTCACACCCCCATCTGTATACTATAGTATCAGAGAGGGTGAGGGAGGGACATCAGAGTGTAAGCTCTTCTGGTTTCCGAGACTGTGACTGGCTTAGTGTTCTCTGTACAGCACTGCAGTATATGTCAGAGATACACTATGATTACAATTAGGGCTGTTACTGATCAAAATTTTTGTGTTCGATTAATCGTTTTTTATTTTAATCGATTAATCGACTAATTTCGATTAATTATAACGCACATACAGATCCAACTACTTTTAGTTGATCTCCTTGCAGGCTGATTTCCAGTGCAGCTGCCAACAGCAGGATACAAAATCACACAAAGGCAGCGCTTGATAGGAATAGCATTAAAACTTTTATAGTCTTCAAGTAGGTAACAAAATAAATATTGCACTGGAGATAAAATCGATGTAGCAACATAAACTGTAAAAATGGTGCGAGTAATACCAAACGGTACCAAAAGCAGTCATAAAAATATGTAGCCAAGTATGATACTGGTATAAAAATGTGTACAACGATATCACTGCTGAATCCAGATGAGGTTACCATCAGTCCGTCGGCATGTAGCTGTCCCATGAAGGGAACTATCACAACTCCCAGTGGATGGTTGTAAAATCCCAGGTTAATAAAAGGAAGTGATAGAGGGAAGTGTAACAGCTACTATGTGGCAGATAGTAAGGTCTCCCACAATGCAGATATGAAGGCACAGCTAAGGAGCCCTTCAGATGGATACGGCAAGCTCTGCCGGTGTCCGTGATGTTACTGGATCTCCGACGGAACTCCCTGAAGGCCCAGAAGCTGGGCGGAGAGGTGAGTGCCAATCAAAATAATTTTAATCGATCAAAAAAATTAAAGATTAATCGATTAATTAAAAGTTAATTTGCACAGCCCTAATTACAATACATTTGTATATGGCAGAGGGAGGACATGAGAGTGTAAGCTCCTCTGCTGTGGTGAATGATGTTAAAGACTCAGTGTTCTCTGTACAGCAATGTAGTACAAGTCAGAGCTATATAAATGTATAATAATAATAGAGGAGGAGGAGCCTGCGCTCGAGGGACACACAGTGTGTGTATCTGTCAGTGCTTTTCTGAGGTATGTAAGGGGGGCATCTATACTGCTGGGGGGTCTGCACTGAGGGGGGTCTGTAATGCTGGGGGTCTGCACTAGGGTAAGGTGACCAGATATTTAAAATAAAAACCGGGGACATATTTTTTGTTTACTAGTAATGGCGGCAATCAGCGGCAATCTCTCTGCCCATTGCCGCCCGCCTCACAGCCTCTCAAGTCTTACTCTTCGGGCCCCGGCTACTACTGGGTGGGGAGCGGAGGAAGATCACTCCCCCAGGGAAGGCAAGGAGATAAGCAGGTGGCTGGCCAAGATTTGTGCCAAGGCAGAAGAACATGCGAGCGAAGCTAAATGGGCATGCGCCCGAAACTGAAAAAATATTCCCTCCACTCCGACCAGCACATGATCATCAGAAAGAGGCACAGATAATGGGAAAAATACAACCCCCCTATGCTAGTAGGCACGGCGGAGCGGGGGGGTGTAATTCTAATTTTTTTATTTAAATTCTACACTGACTGTCTTTAAAAATTGCCCCTGCCCCCTATTAAATCTGGGGACAAAACCAGGGACAGACTTGGTCCAGGGACAGTGTCCTCAATCAGGGGACTGTCCCCTGAAACTGGGGATGTCTGGTCACCCTACACTAGGGGGTGTTCTGCACTGAGGGGGGGGGGCTCTGTACTGCTGGGGGGTCTGCTCTGAGGTGGGGGGTGTAACGGAATGACCCGTGACGCCCAGAGACTTTTGAGGAATTAGAGGTACTCCTGTGCCAGCGTCACTAATGACTCTTGGGTCTAAGGTCACCCTGTGCTTCTTTTGGGCATAGGGTGACTGATAAATGATAATTCATGTTTTGCAGGAGATCTGGACATATTACAAGCTGTAAAGGTCAATGTTTCATTCAAGGTGGGGACACATGCTTTTGAGGTGTTAATTGCGTCTGCTCCTAATGCCGCGTACACACGATCATTTTTTGTGATGAAAAAAAACGACGTTTTCAAAAACGTCATTTAAAATCACTGTGTGTGGGCAAAACGTCGTTTTATGTCTTCAAAAAAACGACCAAAAAAAAAATTCGAACATGCTTGAATTTTTTGTGTCGTTTTTCAAAACGTCGTTTTTTGTGTCATAAAAAGTGATGGTGTGTGGGCAAAACGATGTTGAAAACAACGTTTTTTAAAGCCGCGCATGCTCAGAGGCAAGTTATGAGACGGAGCTTCAATGGAACAGAGTGACGTCGAACGTGGTGTACGTCACCGCGCTTTACTAGAGCATTTTGGAAAAACGATGGTGTGTATGCAACGTCGTTTTGGAAAAAGAAGTTTGAAAAACGTCGTTTTGTTTCATCACTTAAAACATCGTTTTTTTTTCATCACAAAAAATTATCGTGTGTACGCGGCATTAGACCTTTCATTGTGTGATGCTAATAACACTGTTTAAAGTCTATTGATGATCAGGTGTGAATACTTTATTGTCGCAGACAGAACGTCTGACATAGGAATGTGTATTCTGCAGTTGAATTACTTATTGGCAGAGTCGGGACCTCGGGGGGGTAATTAACGCACCTGAATGTCATTATCTAAAAGAATGTGATTGAAGCCCCACGGTGTGATGAGGGGGGTGGAGAGTTTCTTTGTTCCTTTGATAAATGTAACATGCCTGTACTGTATATAAGAGAGCTAACCATTAAAGAGTTCATTCATACATTTTGAAACTAGAGAACAGAGCTGAGTCTCGTTATTCTGGGAAATGGAATGGATCGTGTCTACATGGATTGTCGGACTGTCGTATAAGCTGTCTTGGGTTGATGGGAAATCATAAACGGTGGTGACCGTTACAGGGGGGTGTCTGTACTGATGGGGGGTCTGCACTTGGGTGGAGGGGTCTGCACTTGGGTGGAGGTGTGTGTACTGATAGGGGGGTCTGCACTTGGTCTATACTAAGGGGGGTCTATATTGATGGAGGGGGTCTGTACTTAGTGGGGGGTCTGTACTGAGGGGGGGTCTGTACTTAGTGAGAGGGGTCTGTACTGAGGGAGGGGGGTCTGTACTGCGGGAGGGGGGTCTGTAGTTAGTGGAGGGGGTCTGTACTGCGGGAGGGGGGTCTGTAGTTAGTGGAGGGGGTCTGTACTGCGGGAGGGGGGTCTGTAGTTAGTGGAGGGGGTCTGTACTGCGGGAGGGGGGTCTGTAGTTAGTGGAGGGGGTCTGTACTGCGGGAGGGGGCCTGTACTGAGGGAGGACTATAATTGGTTGGGGGTGACACAATTTTTTCTTCCCCTCGGGTGACACCAACTCTAGTGATGCTACTGTTGGGGGACCTTAGAGTGTAAGCTCCTCTGGTACAGAGACTAATGAGGCTGGCACAGTGTTCTCTGTACAGCGCTGTGGTATATGTCAGAGCTATATAAATGTGTAATGATAATAGTGTGTGGTGGACCATGCTCAGCTCCTCTCACCCATTGTCCCAATAGTCTATGATTGGATCCCAGTCTTTTTCCTCTCTCCTTTCCTGCTCCAGGATTAGATCTTGCTCTGCGCCCCTTTCTGATGTTCCATGGTCAACTGTCACTTCTGTCTCCCCTCCACCACCTGCCACGGTTGGCTCCTGCTCTATCTCTCTAGGCCACCTGGTCCATCATCAGTTGCCATCCCATATCCCCGTTTCTTGCCCCAATTGTCAATGATTAGCTAAGGTATTGCCTCTTTCTGCCCCCATAGGGATGCAACCAAACCGCTTCAATTACCCCCCCCCTCAGTCAGTTTACACCCTACCCCCCCCCCCCCCCCCCAAATTATCCACCCAGGTGTTAAAGCACATGACCAGTAATGTCTGTAGTAATTGTAGCAGTGTGTTATGAACCACTCAGAGACCAACATTGTATTCAGTACTATTTTACCCCTTGATGAAAGGACACACATTGGATGAAATATAGAGTACAATCTACAATTGGCCACTAGAGGGAGCTCTGTATTTGACTCATTCAACCTGTTTTTTAAACAGCCAAAAATTTAGTAACTAATTGAAAAATTAGCTATTATTCCATTGCAAACCGTAGGCGAGGAGTTTTTGCCCAGTGTTCAATTTTTCTTTAAAGGTAAACTTTTATGGTTTTGGGAAAAATTTTCTTGCTACATTTTATTTTTATATTTAAAGGCTATTAAATTTATGTTATAGAACTTTTTTTAACCATACACATACAATCTTTGTTAAATAAATTGATATTTGATATAGAACACAAAGGACTCCTAGTGCACTATAGGTTATCTAAAGATAGAACGTGGTAGACGCTTTTAGCTTTCAGGCACTTTGTCTCTGATTGAAACTTTGTATACGGAAGAGAAGAAGAGTCAATGCATAACTTGTGTTCATGAATTTCTGCATGAGCTATTGAGGTCTATAAACAACTGGCTTTTATTTTTTGCAGCTCAGCAGATTTTTCTTGGATCTTTTAAAAAAAAATTTGACTATACACATACAATCACTCACGGGGAAGGCGGCAGGGTCACGTGCGCGCCGCCTCGCGACCACGCGTCAGGCATTTAAAGGGCTACATACAGGTACATGATTATGCCTGTCTGTGCTATTCTGTTGATGTCTATATACAGTGGGCGGTCCTTAAGCGATTAAGGTCAAATCTGTCATTGAAGGCTTATGGTGTCTGTCGAATGTTCTAAGAAGATTCGATGGAGCAGCTAAACGGAACAACGCCGCAACTGTACATTTCCAGTCAAATGCTACGCCTACAGCTATAGAAGAATTCTAATGTTGCATGACACCAGCAGGGCTGGACCGGGACCAAATTTGGCCCTGGACTTCATCCAGAAAGACCCACTTTGACAGGTCTCTCCTATGGTGGCTGGACAACTCCCGCCCCCACCCCAACCACCCAAGCCCCCTCTCCCCCTTCACTAGCCACTAGCCATTCTACTTTATTAGAGTAGAATGGGTGGTACTCGTACTCTTATAGAAAGTACCAGTGGGGAAGCTAGACATTATTTCATCCGGGGCAAAGAATTAGTTTGTTGACCCCCCACCCCCATGGGACAAGATTAGGCAGAAGTGAGAAACTCCCACATAGCTATTGAGTCAGCTGTCTGAATCCTCCCCCCTGCTCCTACTGGTCCCCCCCCTCATGCTCCCCTGGTCCTCCCCCTGCTTCTCTGTTCCTCCTAGGTGAGCACTGCGGGGGGGGGGGGTGAGGAGGTGAGCACTGCAAGGAGGAAGAGACAGAGGAGCCGAGGCGGGCGGTGGTCCGCTGTCACTGAAGCCGGCCCACTGGGCCATCGGCCCACCAGGAAACTCCTGATAGTCCCAATGGCCAGTCCATCCCTGGACACTAGTAATAATTATATTTATACATTATTATTACTAGTCAACCAACATTAGAATTCTTCTATAGCCTATGGGCGGAGCATGGAAATGAAAGATCGTGGTGTCATAGAGTTTAGCTGCTCCGTTGAATCTCCTTAGAACATTCGACAGACACCATAAGCCTTCAATGACAGATTCAACGTTTGTATGTTTTTTGCTGCTTTGTCGAATTTTCATCGTTCATGTCAAATGGTCTCCCCAACACTATCTCTAGTGTTGAGCAGAATATGCCATATTCGATTTTGTGATATATCTCGAATATATAGTCGAATATTCGAGATATATTCGCTAAATACGAATATTCGTGATATTTTTTGGAAATGAAATTATTGCGAATTTTCGCTATTGCGAATGCGAATGCGAATGCGAATTGCGAATGCGAAATTTCGAGAAATGCGGAATGGAGCACTCTGATTGGCTCAGAATATTCGTGATATATTACAATACAAAATAATTGCGAATATTCGAGAAATGCGGAAGGAGCACTCTGATTGGCTCAGAATATTCGTGATATATTACAATACACAATAATTGCGAATATTCGGCAAATGCGGAAGGAGCACTCTGATTGGCTCAGAATATTCGTGATATATTACAATACACAATAATTGCGAATATTCGAGAAATGCGGAAGGAGCACTCTGATTGGCTCAGAATATTCGTGATATATTACAATACAAAATAATTGCGAAATTTCGAGAAATGCGGAATGGAGCACTCTGATTGGCTCAGAATATTCGTGATATATTACAATATAAAATAATCGCGCGATATCGCTATTGCCGAATAATCGCATTGCGATTTTTCGGCAATATAAAATGAGCGCTGCAGCTACTCGGCCCAAGGTCTCTAATCATACCAGCAATGCTTTTAGACGTCGATGGGGATCTCTAGGATGTGATCTGTTCTAAAAAAAAAATTGAAAAAATTCGAATATTCGAAATAGCGAATATTCGCCGCGATATTCGTGTTATTCGCGAATACTCGAATATGCAATATTCGTAGCGAATATTCGCAATGCGAATATTCGTGAGCAACACTAACTATCTCTATAATGTCCAATCTTTCCTCTCTATGTAGAATAATCTCGGACTAATAGAGTTAAGGTTAGGCACATTCCACCGCAGATTTGATAGACACAGATTGTTATTGTCACCTTCATGTCGAATCTTCGATCTATATCCAACTGTTGTAGCAACGAAAACGAAAATAAAGCATTTTTTATGACGGATCTTTCGGATTTCGGATTCTGCACGTTCGTTTTAGTTTGTTAAAACCATAGCGAAAATACCCGAAATTCAGACGAAAACTAATGCACATGTCTAATTATAAATACCATTTCGCCGCAACCTAAACTAACCTTCTCACTACCGGCCGCCGTCAATTGACGGCGGCACGATACCTCTCTTGTTCTGAGAGGACGTCATATGACGTCCTCGTCTTTCAGAGCCACTAGGGGGCGCGCACCTGCCGCGTTACTAGGAACCCGATGCGCATGCCCGGTGACCGCGATGGCCGTCGAGCACCCGCGATTGCCAAGTAACTGAGCAGGACTGTGGATCTCTGTGTGTAAACACAGAGATCCAAGTCTTGTCAGGGAGAGGAGACAGATGCTGTGTCCCTTGTACATAGGGACACAGATGGGTCACCTGCCCCAGTCAGTCCCCTCCCCCCACAGTTGGACACACCCCTTCCTCGCCCCCTAGAGTTAACCCCTGCCAGTCACATTTATACAGTAATCAGCGCACATTTATAGCATTGGTTGCTGTATAAATGTGAATGGTCCCAAAAATGTGTCAAAAGTGTCCGATGTGTCCGCCATAATGTCACAGTCCCAATAAAAATCACAGATCGTGGCCATTACTAGTAAAAGAAATGTGCCCTATTTTGTTTTGCGCCAACCACTCACTATACACTTAATGCGTTTTTTTTTTTTTTTTTACCAAAAATGTGTAGAAGAATACGCATCGGCCTAAACTGAGAAAAAAGAAAGTTTAAAAAAAAAAAAAAATTGGGATATTTATTATACCAAAAAGTAAAAAATATTGGGCCAGATTCGGTAACCAGTTACGTTGGCGTATCTATAGATACGCCGCGTAACTTCTAAGCAGCGCCGTCGTATCTGTTTTCTGTATTCATAAAACAAGATACGCCAGATTTCTGCTAAGATACGAGCGGCGTAAGTCACTTACACCGTCGTATCTTAGTTGCATATTTACGCTGGCCGCTAGGTGGCGCTTCTGTAGTTGTACGCGTAAAATATGTAAATTAGGGAGATACGCCGATTCACGAACGTACTTGCGGCAGGGCGTCGTATTTTACGTCAGTTGCGTAAGCGTTAGTCCGGCGTAAGGTTGCCCCTGCTATATGAGGCACAGCCAATGTTAAGTATGGACGTCGGGACAGTGTAGAATTGTACGTCGATTACGTCGTTTGTGTAAATCGTTCGGGAATGGGGCTGGACGTAATTTACCTTCACGTCGTTTACATTGACAACTTGCGACGTGATTTCACGCATTTGCACTGGGATACGTCCACGGATGGCGCATGCGCCGTTCAGAAAAAACGTAAATTACGTGGGGTCATGATTCATTTACATGAATCACGCCCCCACATTACTAATTTGAATTAGGCGCCCTTACGCCGGCCACTTTACGCTACGCCGCCGCAACTTATAGAGCAAGTGCTTTCTGAATAAGGCACTTGCCCATAACAGTTGCGGAGGCGTAGCGTAAAGAGCATACGCTACACCCGCACACAATTACGCCCCCTTCTCTGAATCTGGCCCCATTGTGTTTTTTTCAAAATTGTCGCTCTTTTTTTTGTTTATAGCGCAAAAAATAAAAACCGCAGAGGTGATCAAATGCCACCAAAAGAAAGCTCTATTTGTGGGGGGAAAAAAACGACACCAATTTTGTTTGGGAGCCACGTCGCAGGACCGCGCAATTGTCAGTTAAAAGCGACGCAGTGCCGAATCGCAAAAAGTGGCCAGGTCCGTTACTGTACCTGCATAAAGGTCCGGGTGTTAAGTGGTTAATGTTGTGTCTTATATATGCTCTTTGGGGATTGCTACATGTTCACTACCGGAGACAAAGTTAAAGTCCCAGCTATTTGCACTTAGGCTGCATTCACACCTAGGCGTTTTGTCGCCCTACGCCCGACGCTGTAGCAGCCTGAGATACGCTGGAGGGCCGAATTAACATTGTCGGCTATGGAGATGGTTCACATCTCCACGCCGAAACGCCGAAACGCTGTATGCCTGAAGTTCAAAACAAGTCCCGGACCCGTTTTTTTCAGGCGTATTAGGCGTTCGGGCATAGCCGACAATGATAAAATCACCCCTCCAGCGAAAAACAAGGAGCGACTTGTCGCCGCAAATCGCGGGGACAAAACGCCGAATGCATGTCGCTGCAATACGCCGCATACTGCCTACGCCTAGGTGTGAATGCAGCCTGAGACATGGAATGAATGTTTTGGGGATGATGCCTTTTGAAGTGTAATAATAGCATATGATTACTTTTAACACTCCTCTATGGTATGTTATAAATACCATTTCACCGTAACCTTTAGAGATTCCATTTAAGGCCCCGTACACACGGCAGAGAATAGTGTTGCTCACGAATATTCGCATTGCGAATATTCGCTACGAATATTGCATATTCGAGTATTCGCGAATATCTCGAATATCGCGGCGAATATTCGCTATTTTGAATATTCGTATTTTTCAAATTTCGCAATACATTTCGCAAATAAATCGCAATCAATTTCGCATTCGCGAATTTCGCAATAGCGAAATTTCGCAATAGCGAAATTTCGCTATTTTTTTTTTTTTAAATATAGCGAATATTTGTAAATATCGAATATTCGTGATATTTTATCCAAAAAAAAAAAGCGAAATTTCGCAATAATTTTCGCTTTCGCATATGCGAAATTTCGCTATTTTTTTTTTTTTTAAATATAGCGAATATTCGTAAAGATCGAATATTCGTGATATTTTATAAAAAAAAAAAAAGCGAAATTTCGCAATAATTTTCGCTTTCGCATATGCGAAATTTCGCTATTTTTTTTTTTTTTTTAAATATAGCGAATATTCGTAAATATCGAATATTCGTGATATTTTATAAAAAAAAAAATCGCGAAGTTTTGCATTAGCGAAATTTTTTTTTTATAAAATATCACGAATATTCGATATTAACGAATATTCGCGACCGCATATGTGAAATTTCGCTTTTTTTTTTTTTTATAAAATATACCGAATATTCGTAAATATCGAATATTCGTGATATTTTATATAAAAAAAAAAAAACGCGAAATTTCGCATTAGCGAAAATTCGCATTGGCGAAAATTCGCAATTTTTTTTTTTTTTTTTTTAAATATCACGAATATTCGATATTAACGAATATTCGCCAATATTCTTCGAAATATTCGCGAAATATCGCGAAATCGAATATGGCGTATTCCGCTCATCACTAGCAGAGAACCTCGACGGGCAGAACACATCGTTCCGCCCGTCGAGGTTCTCTGCCGGCCGTATTCAGCGACCCGCCCGTCGGGAAAGGCAACCAGCCATTCATCCCGACGGGCCGTCGAGCAAATAGAGAACCTGTTCTCTATTTTCTCGACGGGTTTCCCGACGGGCGGGGCTCGCCGAGAGCGTACACACGGCCGAGGTTCTCGGCAGAATGCGGCTCCCAGCGAGGTTCTCGCTGGTTTCTGCCGAGAACCTCGGCCGTGTGTACGGGGCTTCAGTCTATCATGGGTCCCCCTACACGGGGGTCCAGCTGGTTCCCTCATCTGTGGATTTTTCCACAAATTGCTGAAATATGAAGATGAAGAAGTGAAAAGGATAAAAATATCCCGGTGATGCGCGGGGTCAGCCTGCGAGCGAAGCGGCGGAGAGAGGATTCCCCGCACTTTCGTGTCCATTCCGGAAACAATCGTCACGTTCTGTAGGCTGGTCACTGATCCGTATCACACGCAGGATCTGACAGTTGGGGGAAGATTTCACACCAGGGAACGTCACCCGATGACGCAACGAGGAAATGTGACAGGTGACGGGGAGCTGCGTGGTGTTTATTCAATGAGTCGGGGCTGATGAATCTCCAATAAACGGTAAACTGATCGAGTAACGATAAGAGGTCACAGCCGGGCCGCCATGTGCGCAGTTTCCTGGACAAAAATAAACAAACTCACCACCGCAGATGATGTGTTCCAGACATCGGAAAACCAAAAAACTGAAGTGGATATTGTGATATAACAGGGAATATACAGTATCTCACAAAAGTAAGTACACCCCTCACATTTTTGTAAATCTATCGTTTCATGTGACAACACTGAAGAAATGACACTCTGTATCTACAATGTTGTGTAGTGAGTGTACAGCTTGTATAACCAGGGCCGTCTTCATAGAATCATGGGTCCCTGGGCAAAGTGATGCTCTGGGGCCCCCTACAATGTAGACAGTGAAGGTAAACAGAAATCAAGTAGGTAGGAGGTAGGGGACATCTAGGGTGTAGAGGGGTCAGAGTGCTGGGGGGATAGCTGGGATGTGGAAGGGCAGCCCGGGCTCAAGGATCAGCTGCCTTGGGGAAAGGGCAGGAGGGCAGGGGCCCCCCATGCAGCTGGGGCCCCTGGGCAGTGCCAAGGTGTGCCCTCTCATTAAGGGATAAGGGACATCTGCCATGCTGGGAGGAAGGAGATCCGCCATGCTGGGAGGAGGGACATCTGCCATGCTGTTGGGAACAGATGAGGTTAGTAAACTTATTAGGGAGGGAGGATTGTGTAGAAACTGACCTGGGTGGGTGTAATGATTGTGCTAGGGGAGAGACTGCTGCTCAACCCACCCCATGTAATGTGCTCTCTTGTGCCCACTATGTCATGTGCTGTGCAGTTCCTTCCATGTAATGTGCATTGCCCACAATGCCATGTGCTTTGCCCACCATGTAATGTGCTATGCCATGCAGTGCCCACCATGTCGTGCAGTGCTCACTATGTAAATTACTATACAGTGCCCACCATGTAATGTGCTGTCATGCATTGCCCGTGTCATGTGCAGTGCCCACCATGTAATGTGCAGTGCCCACTGTGTGCATGTGCTGTGATGTGCTGTATTGTGCAATGCCAACCATGCATTGTGCTGTTCCGTGCTCACCGTTGAATGTGTTGTGCCCACCATGTAATGTGCTTTGCTATTACCCCTCCCCATGTAACATACCATGCTGTGCCCCCCACAGTCTCTCTCTCTCTCTCTCTCATCTAACTTCTAACATCTTATAGTTTTAGGATAATCCTCCACACAGGACAGCGGGTGCTCTGCGGCTTTGTCACCGTGTGTCACATGGCTGGTGCTGACTTTGCTGTGATGGGGGTACAATCTATAACACACAGTACAGCTATAAATGAACAAAGTCAGAACCCAACAGCCATGTGATACAATATGACAAATTCATAGACCCCCGCTGTCCTGTGTGGATGATTATCCTAAAGCTATAAGACCCAATGCACTCAAATATTTACTACCCACATCTGCCACTATACCACCCTATACTACCCACACCTGCTACTATATTGCCCTATACTACCCAAACCTTCCACTCTACCACCCTATACTACCCAACCTTGCCACTATACCACCCATACTACCCAAACCTTCCACTATACCACCCTATATTACCCAAACCTTCCACTATACCACCCTATACTACCCAAACCTTCCACTATACCACCCTATACTACCCAAACCTTCCATTCTACCACCCTATACTACCAAAACCTTCCACTATACCACCCATACTACCCAAACCTTCCGCTCTACCACCCTATACTACCCAAACCTTCCACTATACCACCCTATACTACCCAAACCTTCCACTATACTACCCAAACCTTCCACTATACCACCTATACTACCCAAACCTATACCATCCTATACTACACAAACCTTCCACTATACCACGCTATACTGCCCAACCGTGCTACTATACCACCCATACTACCCAAACCTTCCACTATACCTTTTAATACTACACAAACCTTCCATTCTACCACCCTATACTACCCAACCCTGCCACTATACCACCCATACTACCCAAACCTTCCACTATACCACCCTATACTACCCAAACCTGCCACTATACTACCCAAACCTGCCACTATACCACCCTATACTACCCAAACCTGCCACTATACCACCCTATAATACCCAAACCTTCCACTATACCACCCATACTACCCAAACATGCCACTATACTACCCAAACCTCCCACTTTACCACCTATACTACCCAAACCTGACACTCTACCACCCTATACTACCCAAACCTGACACTATACTGTATCGGCCTGATCTCGCCTTTACTGTGTCCCCTAACGCCTCTGTACTGTGCCTTCCTGCCCCCCCCCCCCCCCCATACCGTGTAACGTCATACATAAATACAGGCCACTGATAGGCTGGGAGAGGCATTTATGACAGGCGGGCAGTATGTACAGGGAGGGGGATAGTTTCAAAAAGGAGTGGGAGCAGTGTGTACAGGGAAAAGAGTTAGTGTATACAGAGAGTCAGTGTATATGGGGTGGGAGGACAATGTGTATAGGGGGTGAATTTAATTTTAGATAATTCACTGTGTGTATTTTTTGTTTCTAATCAGACTCAAAAGCCACACCCAATATGTAGCATTATTTATCCACACTCTATCCTTGCCACCATGCACATAGTGTTCCGCGGGTCACCATCTCCCTGGTAGGGGCCCTAGTGCATTACTTTGCCCAGGGGCCCATGATGTTATTAAGATGGCCCTGGACCTAGGCTATAAGAAGATTGACAAGACCCTGAAACTGAGCTGCAGCACGGTGGCCAAGACCATCCAGCGGTATAACAGGACAGGTTCCCCTCAGAACAGGCCTCGCCATGCTCCACCAAAGAAGTTGAGTGCACATGCTCAGTGTCATATCCAGAGGTTGTCTTTGGGAAATAGACGTATGAGTGCTGCCAGCATTGCTGCAGAGGATGAAGGGGTGGGGGAGGGGTCAGCCTGTCAGTGCTCAGACCGCACGCTGCACACTGCATCAAATTGGTCTGCATGGCTGTCATCCCAGAAGGAAACCTCTTCTAAAGATGATGCACAAGAAAGCCGCAAACAGTTTGCTGAAGACAAGCAGACTAAGGACATGGATTACTGGAACCGTGTCCTGTGGTCTGATGAGACCAAGATAAACGTATTTGGTGTCAGATGGTGTCAGGCGTGTGTGGCCAGGGCCGATCCTAGGGTTACAGGTGCCTGGGTGCAGAAATATTTATGGCGCCCCCACGTGGGTGTGGTCATCTTAATAACTCCTCCCCTTTACAAATGTTTTTATATGGCTACGACTCAAACACAGAGATGCTCCCCTAAGAAGTCTCCATTAGTGTCCTCCATTAGAGTCCCCCCAGCAGGTGTCCCCCATCAGAGCCCCCCACAGCAGGTGTCGCCCATCAGAACCCCCCCCCCCCCGCAGGTGTCCCCATCAGAGCCCCCCACAGCAGGTGTCGCCCATCAGAGTCCCTCCCAGTAGGTGTCCCCCATCAGAGCCCCCCCCCAGCAGGTGTCCCCCATCAGAACCCCCCCCAGCAGGTATCCCCATCAGAGCCCCCCACAGCAGGTGTCCCCATCAGAGCCTACCACATTAGGTGTCCCCATAGATCAGTACTTGTCCAATGGATCCCTGTAGCTTGGGTGCTCTGGGAGCAGAATCGCATTACAGGGGGTGGAGCATATGTGGCATCTTTGGTTACTTGGAGGGTGGCACTCGGAGAGCATATCTGGGAGTGCACGGGATGATTGGCAGCAGCTCCGGCCAACCCAGAAGCCTCTCATTATATAGCCTATGGGAGAAGAGCCGACACACACAGAGGGGGTGGGGCAGACAGAAGACTGTTCCACGCGCACCAGACAGAATTAATTAGTGGAGCCTGGTGCCGGAACGTGTTCTGGTACTAGGCTCCACTGTGGTACCCATCCCGGATTCCGGGTATGCACTCTTGTCAGTTGCCAGCAGAGAGAGCAAGCGGGATGAGGAACCACAGCATCATCTACATGAGCTCCGCCTCTGGACACAGACAAGGAGGAGAGATGGGAGCACTTTGGAGCTTTCGGCGCCACCACCTCTGCAGCACCTGAGTGCGGAGCATCCCGTGCACCCTGCCTAGGATCGGCCCTGTGTGTGGCGGCAACCAGGTGTGGAGGACAAAGACAAGTGTGTCTTGCCTACAGTCAGGCATGGTGGTGGGAGTGTCATGGTCTGAGGCTGCATGAGTGCTTCCGGCACTGGGGGGCTACAGATCATTGAGGGAACCATGAATGCCAACATGTACTGTGACATACTGAAGTAGAGCATGATCCCCTCCCTTCAGAGACTGGGCCGCAGGGTAGTATTCCAACATGACAAACACACCTCCAAGAGGGCACCTGCCTTGCTAAAGAAGCTGAGGGTAAAGGTGTTGGACTGGCCAAGCATGTCTCCAGACCTAAACCCTATTGACCATTTGTGGGGGATCCTCAAATGGAAGGGGGAGGAGCGCAAGGTCTCCAACATCCACCAGCTTTGTGATGTCATCATGGAGGAGGGAAGAGGAATCCAGTGACAACCTGTGAAGCTCTGGTGACCTCCATGCCCAAGAGGCCTAAGGCAGTGCTGGAAAATAATTGCGGCCACACAAAATTGACATTTCACTTAGGGGTGTACTCACTTTTGTTGCCAGCGGTTTAGACATTAATGGCTGTGTGTTGAGTTATTTTGAGGGGGTGGGAAATTTACACTGTTATACAAGCTGTACACTCACTACACAACATTGTAGCAAATTGTTATTTCTTCAGTGTTGTCACATGAAAAGATAAGTTGACCAAAGCAAATAAATAAAGAATGTATTCATCAAACCGCTTTACATTTCCTGTAATGATTTCAGAAGTCATATAAAACACTATCACAACTTTCTGCATCTTTTGCCAAATTGCCTGCAGCAAAATCCTAAACCAAACACCCATTGATCTGAGCAAGTAACAACTCACTGCGGCACCCACCCATGCCCATCCTTTGTGATGCCAGCTGGAGAAAGCCAAATATTGCCCGTTGAATGTCACGGGTGAGTATTAACCCTTAAGTCACCATGGACTCAATACCAATTCCTCACTACTACTATCTCGTTACTATTACTTATACTGTACCTACTACTTGTAGGTACAGTATAACACCGACCCTTAGAAAAAATATCCTTAAAGCGGAATTTCACCCTAAATATAAGATCTCCCATGTGATCCAGCATACTGGCGTCAGCGCCAGTATGCTGTTTTTTTTTTTTTTTTATCCCACACTTACTGTATTATCCTGTAATTTCATTTTTTTCCCCCGCGGTGGACGGCGCCAGTATAGCGCGTCACATCTTTCGAAAATACCCAATATGGACTCGGGTAATCTCGGCGAAAATGCGGCGCCTGCGCACAGACCTAGGAGCTGACTGCGCAGGCGCCGTATTTCTCCGAGTCCTACGGCTATGGCGCGTCACGCCCTCCGAAATAGGACTCGGAGAAATACGGCGCCTGCGCAGTCAGCTCCTAGGTCTGTGCGCAGGCGCCGCATTTTCGCCGAGATTACCCGAGTCCATATTGGGTATTTTCGGAAGATGTGACGCGCTGTACTGGCGCCGTCCACCGCGGGGGAAAAAAATGAAATTACAGGATAATACAGTAAGTGTGGGATAAAAAAAAAAAAAAAACAGCATACTGGCGCTGACGCCAGTATGCTGGATCACATGGGAGATCTTATATTTAGGGTGAAATTCCGCTTTAACCCGCCGCCTGTGGACACAGGAGTACCAAGAAATTTCCAACATGGCGGTTGCTATGCGATGCGCGGAGCTGGCCATCCGCTTCCTGCCATTTGCCCGGTGTCAACGTTGCCAGGTTCCTCTGTTCGAAGTTGTGCCTTTGGTCCAGCCTTCACGGGAATACTGCATGGATCGGACCTCGGGTATCATCACCACTGAGGTGGAGGCTGCCTGGCTGGAGGTTTCCCCATCCGAGGAGATCGTGGAGTCGGGGACTTCGAGTGATGCCACTGTTCCCGTCAGTCGAGGCCTCTCTACCGGCTACCTCATTCATCTGCTTTTCGGAGGTAAGCCCATTGAACGGAACAGAGTGCGAGATTGAACGCGTGGCCTACGCGGAGAATACATGGAGTGAACCCAATCGAGATGTTGTTTCAGTGTGCGCTGCCCCAGTTCGGTGCATTGTACCTGAAGAAACACCTCCTCACCAGCCTAGATTCATCGATTGGAGTTCACTGCCCCATTGGCCTGATTTGGGGCCTACTCTTTCAAAAGGCCGCACCTGCATCCCCGGGGGAGAGGAGAATTCCTCAGATCTGGACTCTCCTTCGCATGACTCTGCCACCAGGGATGGCGATCTGCCGGACTATTTGTTCGATCAACAATGTTGTGTCCGACCTTGGGTGGAAACCTGATGCTCTGCTATCAGGGTTTCTTGTTTCCCTGGTAAGTAGGCCCGATGATTGTTTTTATTTTTTTTGACTTTTGAAACTTTTTTGGACAAGGGTACTCGCCCCACTTCGTTGTTTTTCTCCCAGTTTCCCTTTCCCCCTGCTCCTCTAGATCCACATGAACATTATGTGCAGAACTCTTTTGGGGGTGGGTTCAGTCAGTTAGAGGGGAACCTTGCCAAACTATCTGCAGCACCGGAAGATTTTATGGGAAAGAACAGTTCTATTTTTTTTGAGTGTCTTCATTTCCCTTTTTGCTGCTGTTTCTTTGCACTTGAATTGGACTGCCGCAGTACCAGCGCACTGACCGCTAGGGGCAGTGTTCTGCAACGCTCTCTGCAGAACAATATTGTACATATAGTTTGCTAATAGGATTGAATGGTACCTTAGCACTTGAAACTCCCTGGGAGGAAGGGAAATTTCACGTTCGGGCCCGAGCGTGCAGTTTCGATTCCGACCTCGGTGACTGTATATAGATAGGGAAAAATCATATGGTATATTAGGATGTATATTTTGTGCATATGTTTTTGTTTCCTATGCAGGTTCTGGACCCACCTACTGTCAACGCTGTGGAGAATGGGCAGACTAGATAGCTAGGGTTGTGTATGTTTGTATTTCATGTGTTATAATATTGTAATTTCAATGTTCTTGCGATTGTTTCTCTTTTCCTACTTTTCTATCTGGTTAGCAGTACCAGGCCAGCATTCGGGCTCTAATGCTTTAGGACACTGGGGACAGTGTGAATTTAACTGGGGGGAATATGTAGCGCCCCCTTACTTTCAGTATGGGCACTACGCTAAAGTTAGTGGGTGAATGGGAGAGTTATTTGGCTCCCATTCATAATTTGTCAAATTTCAGGCTGCTGTCTTCCAGAACTATCCTGTGGGTCAGACTGCATTCTAGGGATGCGATCCCATCCCCTGGGCGGCAGGTGGCACTAGAGGCGTTCTGGAAAAGCCACTTTTCCCCAGCAGCCAATTAGAGGAGTTGGACCTCGCAGGGCATGCTGGGGAGGGGTATATTTGTGACGTACGCCATGATTCGGGGTAGCGTGGGCTCTCTTTTTCACGGGGTCCAGGCTCGGGGTGCGGCATCCACCTTCAGAGTGTGCGCATCCACGGACCCCGCGGGCATGGTCCATCTGGCTGAATCGCACGCTGCGCGGAGTTCCATCCTGATGTTGAGAGGGTCCCCAGTGACATACTGTGTCCCCGACTTTATTGAGAGGATCCTAAGCTGAGGGCTGAGCGGTGGGGGATCGGCTCAGGGAGAACCCAAAAGCAGGTTGTCCAGGAGACTTGAATGAACCATCGGGAAACGGTCACCAAGGCCTTGACAGGTACATGGCAGCTGTCCACCGGTGACCCTTTCATTGCATTCACTGGGAGGATTTGCTCAATCCGTCTTGTTCATTTGAGTACTGAAGTACTAGGCCTGTGGCAGAGGTCTGTTCCTCCCAGAAACCTAAAGTGACATTTCGGCTGCCAGACTTGTGGCAGATGTCTCTGGCTAGAGTGGCGACGTTTGTTACATTGCTACTGAGAGCAGGCTTGCTTTCTTCATCATCCAGGGCCTGATATCGCACGTGCTCTTCTGCTTCATCAATCTTTCCTATCTTACCTCATGTTGATGTTGGCCGTTGTTGGGCCTTGGAATAAAGCATTTAAAAAACCCATTGGATGACTGGACATTCACTCACTACTACTCACTGCTACTACCCTTAGACATACTACAAGGTAACTTAATACGCCGGTCCCAAAAACAACCAGCGGCTCCTGAATGGGGTAGTGCTACACGTGTTTACAAGTGACAGCTCTGCACTCTGCATGTAACTCCCCTGTATGTAGTGCAATCCTGGTATTTAACCACTTGCCGCCCGCCAATGACATATTGACGGCGGCAAAGTGGTTACTAGTTCCTGACCTGACGTCATATGACGTGGTCGGGATATTGAGCCACTGCGCGCCCCCGGGGGCGCGCATCGCGGCGATCGGTGATGTGGGGTGTCAGTCTGACACCCTGCATCCCCGATATCGGTAACGAGTGTCCGGCGGAGCCTCGTTACTACGTGATCAGCCGTGTCCGATCACGGCTGATCACAATGTAAATAGGAAGAGCCGTTGACGGCTCTTCCTCACTTCCATCTGATAGACGCGAGTAGAGGAGAGCCGATCGTCGGCTCTCCTGACAGGGGGGGTTCGTGCTGATTGTTTACCAGCGCAGCCCCCCCTCGGATCGCCACACTGGACCACCAGGAGGCCCACACTAGACCACCAGGGAGTAAAAAAAAAAAGGGGCAGAAAAAAAACAAAAAATGTAAAAAAAAAAGACAGTAAAAAAAAAAAAGATGCCAATTAGTGCACTGATTGGCAACATGGATGCATCAGTGCCACCCCTCAGTGTCCATCAATGCCACCCCACAGTGTCCATCAATGCCACCCCACAGTGCCAATCCATGCCCAGTGCCCACCTATCAGTGCCCATCTGTGCCACCCATAAGTACCCATCAGTGCCACCCATAAGTACCCATCAGTGCCACCCATATGTGCCGCCCATGAGTGCCCATATGTTCCGCCTATGAGTGCCCAGTGCCGCCTATGAGTGCCCATCAGTGCCGCCCATCAGTGCCCATCAGTGCTGCCTATGAGTGCCCATTAGTGCCGCATACCAGCGCCGCCTATCAGTGCCACCTCATCGGTGCCCATCAGTACTACCTTATCGGTGCCCATCAGTGCCACCTCATTGGTGACCATCAGTGCTGCCATATCAGTGCCCGTAATTGAAAGAGAAAACGTACTTATTTAAAAAAAAATAACAGAAAAAAATAAAAACTTTATTTATTTTCAAAATTTTCAGTCTTTTTTTAGTTGTTGCGCAAAAAAAAAATCGCAGAGGTGATCAAATACCACCAAAAGAAAGCTCTATTTTTGGGGGAAAAGGACGCCAATTTTGTTTGGGTAGAGTGTAGCATGACCGCGCAATTGTCATTCAAAGTGCGACATGGCTAAAAGCTGAAAAATGGCTTGGGCGGGAAGGTGCGTAAGTGCCCTGTACGGAAGTGGTTAACGCCCCTTTAAGACCCTTCTGCTGTTTGTGAAATCTGAACGGGGTCGTGGTTGAGTTCCTGCACCCATCAGGGTTTACTTCCTCTTTAAGCTTTAGTGACAGTCATCAGACAGCTCTATCGGAAAGACGCGGCGTACCAGGCATGCCTCTATTGTGTGCACTGATATTCAGGTGTATAAAGACGGCTCGATTGGAAATGGGGCGTGAAGTGTGAACATAGAAGGACTCTATATATTATCAATCAGGTGTGAGAAGTTTCTCCCTTCAGTGACTCTGCATTCGAGCGCGAAGGCCAAAGAGATTAAATCGCAATTAAATATTATACCAGAGGGATTGTGCTGCTTTCTGCTATATGGTTAGAAAACGCACCGAATACCTTCCCAATAATTGTCACAAGGTTTAAATTTTGTGATCAGTTGTTACAAAGTTCACCTGAATCTTTTATATCATTAACCTCCACTTGGGGGGCTTGTGGAAGGATAGTCACCTGGGTCAGCAAACAGGTAGATTGGTGCAGGAGTCAGCTGATGAAGGTGTGAGTTAGGCCGGGTTCACACTGGTGCACGACAGTCGTAGTACTCTGGATCTGACTTTTCCCTGCGACATGCGTCCGACTTCAATGAACAGGGATCTGACTTTGATGCCCGGCAAATACCAGTCACTGTGTCTTGAGGGGGAACCCCACGCCACAAATAGAAAAAAAAAACAGCATGGATTCGCCCTCCAAGAGCATACCGGGCCCTTCGGTCTGGTATGTATTTTAAGGGGAACTCCCTACCCTTAAAAAAAAAGCTGCGTGGGGGTCCCCCCCCCCACAAAATCCATACCACACCCTTATCCAAAAACGCAGCGTGGCTGGCCAGGAAGGGGGCGAACAAGCGCACCCCCCTCCTGAACCGTACCAGGCCACATTCCCTCAACATGGGGGGGGTGGGCGTCGGGGATTCCCCCTAAAATACATACCAGACCGAAGGGCCTGGTATACTCTTGGAGGGGGAACCCATGGCAGTTTTTTTATTTGTTGTGGAGTTCCACCCTCAAGATTATCAGAGTACAATTCGCATGCCAAAGTTGGATCAGGCAAGACGGTGATCTGACTTTGATCCGACTTCAGTGATATTCAATGGAGTGAAGTAGGGTCAAAGCCGGACCAAAGTAGTGCAGGGAGCATTTTCAAATTCGGACCAGTTAAGACGGCTCTCATAGTGAAATCCTAAACTGTGACCTCTCTTTTAGCCCCCACATCCAATCACTGGCTACATCTTGCCGCCTTATCCTCCGCAACATTTCAAGAATTCGCCCCTTCCTGACTAACGACACCACAAAACAACTTATTAACTGCTTCGATATTTCCCACCTGGACTACTGCAACTCTCTCCTCGCTGACCTACCTTTACACAGGCTATCCCCCTTCTGTCTATTATTAATGCTGCGGCTTGACTAATACACCTCACTAACCGACCCGTGACTGCTGCCCTTCTCTGCCAATCCCTTCATTGGCTTCCCCTACCCCACCGTATAAAATTCTATATACTAACCATAACATACAAGGCCACCCACAACATCGCCCCGAGCTACATCACCAACCTCATCTGCAGATATCACCCAAATCGTCCCCTCCGCTCCTTCCATGCAAGGGGTCCAGAACTGTTAGTGGGGTGTCTGTGTAACAAACTGTGGGGAACTGTGTAATGTAAAGGAGTCCAGAGGTGCGGTACTGTGTAATGTGAAAAGGTACAGAGGTGCAGGGTGCTGTGTAATGTGAAAAGGTACAGAGGTGCAGGGTGCTGTGTAATGTAAAGGGGTCCAGAGGTGCGGGGTGCTGTGTAATGTAAAGGGGCCCAGAGGTGCAGGGTGCAGAGTAATGTAAAGAGGCCCAGAGGTGCAGGGTGCTGTGTAATGTAAAGGGGTCCAGAGGTGCAGGGTGCTGTGTAATGTAAAGGGGTCCAGAGGTGCGGGGTGCTGTGTAATGTAAACTGGTGCAGAGGTGCGGTGCTGTGTAATGTAAAGGTGTACAAAGGTGCAGGGTGCTGTGTAATGTAAAGGGGTGCAGAGGTGCGGTACTGTGTAATGTGAAAAGGTACAGAGGTGCAGGGTGCTGTGTAATGTAAAGGGGTCCAGAGGTGCAGAGGTGCTGTGTAATGTAAAGGGGCCCAGAGGTGCAGGGTGCAGAGTAATGTAAAGAGGCCCAGAGGTGCAGGGTGCTGTGTAATGTAAAGGGGTCCAGAGGTGCAGGGTGCTGTGTAATGTAAAGGGGTCCAGAGGTGCAGGGTGCTGTGTAATGTAAAGGGGTCCAGAGGTGCGGGGTGCTGTGTAATGTAAAGGGGTGCAGAGGTGCGGTGCTGTGTAATGTAAAGGGGTACAGAGGTGCAGGGTGCTGTGTAATGTAAAGGGGTCCAGAGGTGCGGGGTGCTGTGTAATGTAAAGGGGCCCAGAGGTGCAGGGTGCTGTGTAATGTGAAGAGGCCCAGAGGTGCAGGGTGCTGTGTAATGTAAAGGGGTCCAGAGGTGCGGGGTGCTGTGTAATGTAAAGAGGTGCAGAGGTGCGGGGTGCTGTGTAATGTAAAGAGGCCCAGAGGTGCAGGGTGCTGTGTAATGTGAAGAGGCCCAGAGGTGCAGGGTGCTGTGTAATGTAAAGGGGTCCAGAGGTGCGGGGTGCTGTGTAATGTAAAGAGGTGCAGAGGTGCGGGGTGCTGTGTAATGTAAAGAGGCCCAGAGGTGCAGGGTGCTGTGTAATGTAAAGGGGTCCAGAGGTGCAGGGTGCTGTGTAATGTAAAGGGGTCCAGAGGTGCAGGGTGCTGTGTAATGTAAAGAGGCCCAGAGGTGCAGGGTGCTGTGTAATGTAAAGGGGTCCAGAGGTGCAGGGTGCTGTGTAATGTGAAGAGGCCCAGAGGTGCAGGGTGCTGTGTAATGTAAAGGGGTCCAGAGGTGCGGGGTGCTGTGTAATGTAAAGAGGTGCAGAGGTGCGGGGTGCTGTGTAATGTAAAGAGGCCCAGAGGTGCAGGGTGCTGTGTAATGTAAAGGGGTCCAGAGGTGCAGGGTGCTGTGTAATGTAAAGGGGTCCAGAGGTGCGGGGTGCTGTGTAATGTAAAGAGGTGCAGAGGTGCGGTGCTGTGTAATGTAAAGGTGTACAAAGGTGCAGGGTGCTGTGTAATGTAAAGGGGTGCAGAGGTGCGGTACTGTGTAATGTGAAAAGGTACAGAGGTGCAGGGTGCTGTGTAATGTAAAGGGGTCCAGAGGTGCGGGGTGCTGTGTAATGTAAAGGGGCCCAGAGGTGCAGGGTGCAGAGTAATGTAAAGAGGCCCAGAGGTGCAGGGTGCTGTGTAATGTAAAGGGGTCCAGAGGTGCAGGGTGCTGTGTAATGTAAAGGGGTCCAGAGGTGCAGGGTGCTGTGTAATGTAAAGGGGTCCAGAGGTGCGGGGTGCTGTGTAATGTAAAGGGGTGCAGAGGTGCGGTGCTGTGTAATGTAAAGGGGTACAGAGGTGCGGGGTGCTGTGTAATGTAAAGGGGCCCAGAGGTGCAGGGTGCTGTGTAATGTGAAGAGGCCCAGAGGTGCAGGGTGCTGTGTAATGTAAAGGGGTCCAGAGGTGCAGGGTGCTGTGTAATGTAAAGGGGTCCAGAGGTGCAGGGTGCTGTGTAATGTAAAGGGGTCCAGAGGTGCGGGGTGCTGTGTAATGTAAAGAGGTGCAGAGGTGCGGTGCTGTGTAATGTAAAGGTGTACAAAGGTGCAGGGTGCTGTGTAATGTAAAGGGGTCCAGAGGTGCAGGGTGCTGTGTAATGTAAAGGGGTCCAGAGGTGCAGGGTGCTGTGTAATGTAAAGCAGTGCAGAGGTGCAGGGTTCTGTGTAATGTAAAGGTGTACAAAGGTGCAGGGTGCTGTGTAATGTAAAAGGGCCCAGAGGTGCAGAGTGCTGTGTAATGTAAAGGGGTCCAGAGGTGCAGGGTGCTGTGTAATGTAAAAGGGCCCAGAGGTGCAGAGTGCTGTGTAATGTAAAGGGGTCCAGAGGTGCAGGGTGCTGTGTAATGTAAGGGGTCCAGAGGTGCAGGGTGCTGTGTAATGTAAAGGGGTCCAGAGGTGCAGGGTGCTGTGTAATGTAAAGGGGTCCAGAGGTGCAGGGTGCTGTGTAATGTAAGGGGTCCAGAGGTGCAGGGTGCTGTGTAATGTAAAGGGGTCCAGAGGTGCAGGGTGCTATGTAATATAAAGGGGTCCAGGGTGCTGTGTAATGTAAAGGGGCCCAGAGGTGCAGGGTGCTGTGTAATGTAAAGGGGTCCAGAGGTGCAGGGTGCTGTGTAATGTAAAGGGGTCCAGAGGTGCAGGGTGCTATGTAATATAAAGGGGTCCAGGGTGCTGTGTAATGTAAAGGGGCCCAGAGGTGCAGGGTGCTGTGTAATGTAAAGGGGTCCAGGGTGCTGTGTAATGTAAAGGGGTGCAGGGTGCTGTGTAATGTAAAGGGGTCCAGTGCTGACCATCCCCCCAGCTATTACCTTTTGTGCCTCCTCCCCCTCACTGTAGATTGGAAGCTCCGCGATCCGGGCCCTCCCGTCCCTTCTGCATTTAACTGTATTGTAATTGTGCTGCCCCCCCCCCCCCTCTACATTGCAAACTGTTGGCACCATATAAATCTTGTATAGTAATAATAATAATAATATTTGATTGAACGTTCTGAAAGCTTCAATTTTATAATGAAATTCTAGAGATAATGCCAACAATCGTGTACCTAGCCGGATTCTTTCATAGGGACGGGGCAGCTGTTTACTTTCATGGTATGTCACACTGTCATTGTCCTCGTATTGGCTGTTCTGTGTTCTCCCTTCCTTCCATGATATGAGGAGACAGATAAGGTCCTCCACCTGGCTGATCACCGGCATTGCTCCACAGTCTGCAGCTATCACGTCCCGCTCATACCTGCCGCCGGTCCTGTGCGTGTCCTGGGCTGACTCATAGGTGACTCAATATATTATCCATTCATCGGGACTTTCACTGCTGTGCAAGTCACATCCTGGTTCCATCATTTTCACCCAATTCTCACCTGAGTGGCGGGGTCAATATCTGCAGATCAATATCATACACAACATGCCATCATCAGACTTATCTACGACAGCTTCTCAACTTCCGTGAGAAATTTCCCCGTCCCGGCAAATTCACCTGTGCAAGTGACTAAGAGTGACTAAGAGTGAGCAGGGCAGCCATTACAAATTTTGGGGCCCCTTACACAGCTTTAGGCAGGGCCCCCCTGGAGCAGAGAACCAGGTGTGGGGGGGGGGGGGGCTGGGGACCATTGGGACCCTTGCAGGTGTAATGCAAAAAAAAAAAATTAAAACAAAAAAAAACGGTTGGGGGGCCAGCCAGGCCTGTAAGGGGCCCTGAGGACCATCGAACCCCTAGCAGATGTAAGGAAAAAAATCAAATAAAAAAAACGGGAGGGGGCCAGCCAGGCCTGTAAGGGGCCCTGAGGACCATCGAACCCCTGGCAGATGTAAGGAAAAAAATCAAATAAAAAAAACGGGAGGGGGCCAGCCAGGCCCCTGGGGACCATTGGGCCCCTTACAGATGTAAGGCGAAAAAAATCAAATAAGAAAAACGGGAGGGGGCCAGCCAGGCCCCTGGGGACCACCGGGCCCCTTACAGATGTAAGGCGAAAAAAATCAAATAAAAAAAACGGGAGGGGGCCAGCCAGGCCCCTGGGGACCATCGGGCCCCTTACAGGTGTAATGCCTGTACCCCCCTGATGGTGGCCCTGAGAGTGAGGTTGGGGTGGACCACCAAGTCCTCTGTGTCCATGATAACACTGGACCCGCCTACGAGAAAGGGGCACCTTTTATATGTCCCCTCTTATGCCGCGTACACACGATCGGAATCTCCGACAACAAATCTTCGATGTGAGCTTTTTGTCGGACCGCGTGTAGGCTCGATCGGACATTTGCTGTTGAAATATCCGACAACAAATGTTTGAGAGCTGGTTCTCAATTTTTCCGACAACAAAAGTTCTTGTCGGAATTTTCGATCATGTGTATCCGATTTCGACGCACAAAAATTCTACGCCTGCTCAGAATCATTGAACTTCGTTTTTCTCAGATTGTTGTAGTGTTGTATGTCCCCCCGTTCTTCGCGATCGGAATTTCCGACAACATTTGTGTGACCGTGTGTATGCAACACAAGTTTAAGCCAACATCCGTCGGAAAAAAATCCACGGTTTTGTTGTGGGAATGTCCGATCGTCGGTACGCGGCATTACACCCGTGGGAAGATCTATAATGGTCCCAGGGTGGTAACTAGAGATGTGCAATGGAAAGTTTTGTTTCGGATTAGTTTGTGAGTCTAATAGTTTAATTTCGTCATATTCGTTGGGTTAGAATGATTCGAAATTCAAATTTCAAGGGACGGCTATATTCGTTGTATTTTATTCTATTTAACCACTTCACGCAAATCGCCGTACCCGTATGTCGGTACTTTGACGCTAATTACCGGGCTTATGGCAGCAGCTATCTGCCATAACGCCAGTATTTTGGGGAAAGCTGTACGTTTCCCTTTAGGATAAAAGTGGTCTCTGCGATGGATTCGCCGCAAGATCCCGATCCCTTTTATCGGTGGCGGGAGAGGTGCCCACCCTCCTCCCGCCGCACCACGGTCGTCTCTGCCTACCCGGCGGTAGCGGCGGAGATGAACGCGTCCTCTCCCATGGATGCCTGGCTGCCAATTGAGGGGAAGATGGCCCCTGCTCGGCTCCATGGCATGGGAGGGCGGAAGCGACGTCAAACGTCACTTCCGCCCATAGCTCTTAAAAGAGATTTTTTTTTGTTTTTATTTTATTGCATTTTAGTGTAAATAGGAGATCTGAGGGGCCAGATTCTTAAAGGGGATACGACGGCATATCTCCAGATACGCCGTCGTATCTCTGTCTATGCGACTGATTCTTAGAATCAGTTACGCATAGATTTTGTTTATATCCGACTGGCGTAAGTCACTTACACCGTCGGATCTAAGTTGTAATGTTACGCTGGCCGCTAGGTGGCGTTCCCGTCGGTTTCAGCGTTGAATATGCAAATGAGCGTGATACGCCGATTTCCGAACGTATTTGCGCGCCGTCGTCGTAGTTTACGTAAGTGTAAGGTTACCCCTGCTATATGAGTTGTAACCTTGCGTAGGTCCGGCGTACGCCATGTTAAGTATGGACGCCGGGACAGCGTCGTGTTTTTCCGTCGTTTACGTCGTTTACGTAACTCGTCGCGAATAGAGCTGTGCGTTAATTACGTTGCCGTCAAAATCAATGTATTTGCGGCGTACTATGGAGCATGCGCAGTGGGCTACGTTTACGGCAGGCGCATGCGCAGTTCGTTTGGCGCGGGGGCGTGCTTACTTTAAATACAGCACGCCCACCTCCTTCCTACTTTGAATTACGCGGCCTTACGCCGGCCCATTTACGCTACGCCGCCGCACATTACGGAGCAAGTGCTTTGAGAATACAGCACTTGCCCATAAAAAGTGCGGAGGCGTAGCGAAAATACGGAAAACTACGAGAATCTGGCCCGAGGTCTTTTTGACCCCCAGATCTCACATTTAAGAGGTCCTGTTTTTTCTATTACAAGGGATGCTTACGTTCCTTGTAATAGGAATAAAAGTGACTTAAATTTGTTTATTTTTTAAAACGGCGTCAAAATAAAAAACTAAAAGTAAAATAAATAAGATTTTTTTTTTTTTAAGCGCCCGTCCCAACAAGCTCGCTCACAGAGGCGAACACATGTGTGAAAACGGTGTTCAAGCCACACACGTGAGATATCGCCGCGATCGTTAGAGCGAGAGCAATAATTCTATCCTTAGACCTCCTCTGTAACTCAAAACTCGTAACCTGTAGAAAGAGATTTTTAAGGATAAATGCTTGTCACCATTCCACGAGCGGGCGCAATTTTTAAGCGTGACATTTTGGGTATCAATTTACTCCGCGTAACAATGTTTCACAATATAAAAAAAATTGGCCCAAATTGCAATAACTGCCATTTTATTCTCTAGGGCACGGGTGTCAAACACAAGGCCCGCGGGCCGTATCCGTCCCTCCAGGCCATTTTAAGTGGTCCTCACAGCTCCAGCCCTCCCTCTGGTCCTCCTCCAGACCCCTACTTTCTGCTTTCAAGCAATGCATCCAGCTTCTTCCCAGCAGCAGCAGCATAAGGAAAGGGGGGTGCACTGTGATGTAAGGGAGAGTGGGGGACTCAACTTCTGATGGTGGGGGGGGCTCTTGACATCTAATGTAAAAGGGAGGGGATGCGCTGGACATCTAATCTTGATGAAATTAAGTTTGACACCCCTGCTCTAGGGTGTTGGAAAAAAATATATATATCATGTTTAGGGGTTCTAAGTCATTTTTTATCAAAAAAAAAAAAAACTGATGTAAACAACAATTGTAAAAAAGAGGCCCAGGGCTGAAGTGGTTAAAAAAAAAATGATTATTTTCTTTTCTATTTTTTTCTATTCTATTCTATTCTACTATTAAATGTTCTATTCATTTATTTTCTAGTCTTTTCTATTACATTCTTTTATATTCGGTTTTATTCTGTTCCATTTTATTCTAGTCTGTTCTATTCTATTCCATTATATTTTATTTTTTATTCTGTTCTGTTTTTATTATATTCAAAGAAAAAGAACCAAGAATGAACATGGACAGTAGACCCAAGATCAAAAAGAGAGCACTCAATTGCATGAAAATCCAAATTTATTTAAAGAGGAGCTCCACCGAAATTTAGAACTTCCTCTTGTTCCACTCCTCATCCCCATACATGCCACATTTGGCATGTAATTTTTTTGGGGGGGGAGTGGGGGCTTCAGTAGGAGTGGGACTTCCTGTCCCACTTCCTGCTTCCGCCGAGGGGCTGGTTAGGCGATTAAGCTTAATCGCCTACACCAGCCCCTCCCTATAGGCGATCACATGGGACACTTACAGGTCCCATGCGATCGCCTCTCCAATCAGCGGCGAGCCGCGCCGTGCGCGCATGCGCAGTGCGGCTCGCGCATGCGCAGTGGGTGCCCGGCCATGAAGCCGAAGGCTGTCACGGCTGGGTGCCCACAGTCGGGATGGAGACGCCTGCCGGGGAGGGGGGGGGAGCGGAGCCCCGGCCGGCGCTTCGCTGGAACGCAGAGCAGGTAAGTGAGTGTTTATTAAAAGCCAGCAGCTACACTTTTTGTAGTTGCTGACTTTTAATAAACACATTTTTTGGCTGGAACACCCCTTTAACATTGGATAAAGTATTGTGATAAGCGCTTCAAAACGAAAATGTGCAAACACCAAATAATATTAGACTAATAACAAACCATAAACACTTCTAGGATTCTTGAAATGTGAAAAGAAAACTGTGTTACAAGTGCTAGATGATCAAACTGCAAGTCCCATATAACAGGTGTATCTGAGTGCCAATGGTGAATTCCTCATCAACCAATGAGAGTGGCACTAAGTAACAGATATGGTAAATACTAGGCAGTCTCTATAAAATGGTGAAGTAAACAGCTGGGTATAGTGTGATGGGAGTCTTCACTTGGGATGCTGTGCAGGATCTTTCGAATCCAAAGGAGTATTGTAGTTCCCTTACCTTAGGGCTGCTATATATGGGCATATATAGATGTATCCTGCTGTATTAGAGGCCTCGATTTCTCTGTAGGATTCCCTCTTCCTTTTCCTTATGTCTGAGATAGTCCGGGCTCAGTACTCCATAGATGGATCAAAGGGGATGTGGGGTGAGAAAAAGAAAAAATTGCCTCCAATGGTGAAGTACATCGATGCCCAAAAAAAATGGTTTATTTAAAAATGGGTCAGAGATAACAAATAGTAGTCCGAGATGTACTACGCTGAATACAAAATCAATATGAATGAGAATAAAAATACAAATAAAAGAGACGAAGCGGAGCGATCGTATTGCCACTACCGCTAAGTCTGTTGGCCTCCGGCTTGCGCGGGTGTCACGTGATCTCGGTTCCCTACGTCGTTACGTCAAGTTCCTCGTGACTTCATCAGGGGATTCCCATTGGTTAACGGATCACAGCTTATATTCACTATTGGCCGGATGTAAACAAGCCGCCATTTTCTTGAAGTCCCGTTCTTGGGACAAATGTGGGCTATGTAGGGGCCAGGATTGGATAATGGAGAAACAATGAAAAAATAAAAAAAATAAAAAAAAAACGAACTGACATACACACTGCTCAATCATCATAGGGCTTCCAAGCCATCCTTATTGGTGATGATACATTTACTTGGAGCAATTGTAGAAGATATGGGGGTAGATTCATGTAGAGATCCGACGGTGTATCTACTGATACACCGTCGGATCTGTGAGATCCGACGCTCGGATCTATGCGGCTGATTCCTCGAATCAGGTTCCGCATAGATCTCCCTTAGAGCCGACTGGTGTAACTGAGTTACACTGTCGATTCTTAGGCTGCATTCTCCCGCCGTCCGCTAGGTGGCGCTTCCGTTCTTCTTCGCGCCGAATATGCAAATGAGCAGAAACGCCGATTCAGAATCGAATGCCCGGGCAACTTTTTTTCTTTACGTCGTTTGCGTTCGCCTTTTTCCGTCGGATTGTTACCCCTGCTATATGCGGGGTAAGTGCGGCGGATCCTATGTTAAGTATGGCCGTCGTTCCCGCGTCGAATTTTGAATTTTTTACGCCGTTTACGTAAGTCGTCCGGGAATACGGCCATACGTTAATAGCGTTAACGACGAACACAATGACGTCCTAGCGACGTCATTTAAAGCAATGCACGCTGGGAAATGTAGCCGGTGGCGCATGCGCAGTACGATCGGCGCGGGGACGCGCGCAATTTAAATAGTAAACTCCCCCTAGCCGCGGAATTTGCATTCCGCCGGGGGATTTACGATCCGCCAGGGCTACTTACGAGGCAAGTGCTTTCTGAATACAGCACTTGCCTCAAAAACTGGCGCAGGCGGATCGTAAAACAGATAGATCACGCGGATCAAAAGATCCGCTGATCTACATGAATCTACCCCATGGTGTGGTTTCCCACATGCTATAGGAGTTCCCTTGGATCAATTAACATGATTAAAATATTAAAATACAAATAAAAATATATAAAAATAATGGATACAGGGTGTGATTCTTATATACGTCTCATAGTGGAAGAGGACAGTAGTGTCATCTTTTACAGAATCCACCCATTCCATATAATAGAGTGCATGAGATGAAAGGCTAGGGATAAGGTAGCTAAAAGTAGCCTAATGGTGCACTGAAGACCCTATTGGCGGATTATTAGGCAATCACACATGTAGACTCGTGGACTATGGTATATAGTAGAGGCTCATATGTTTGCGTTCCACATTAGTATAGGAGGAAAAATGGGCATGGGATGAAGTACTGGTCTATATATATGTGGTCCCTGACACCCTCTCAAGTCCGAAGCCATCAGACTAGACTAGGATACATATTGTAGTGATGCTCATATAGTACCAAAATCCTATATAAGAATCACACCCTGTATCCATTATTTTTATATATTTTTATTTGTATTTTAATATTTTAATCATGTTAATTGATCCAAGGGAACTCCTATAGCATGTGGGAAACCACACCATATCTTCTACAATTGCTCCAAGTAAATGTATCATCACCAATAAGGATGGCTTGGAAGCCCTATGATGATTGAGCAGTGTGTATGTCAGTTCGTTTTTTTTTTTTATTATTTTTTTTTTCATTGTTTCTCCGTTATCCAATCCTGGCCCCTACATAGCCCACATTTGTCCCAAGAACGGGACTTCAAGAAAATGGCGGCTTGTTTACATCCGGCCAATAGTGAATATAAGCTGTGATCCGTTAACCAATGGGAATCCCCTGATGAAGTCACGAGGAACGTGACGTAACGACGTAGGGAACCGAGATCACGTGACACCCGCGCAAGCCGGAGGCCAACAGACTTAGCGGTAGTGGCAATACGATCGCTCCGCTTCGTCTCTTTTATTTGTATTTTTATTCTCATTCATATTGATTTTGTATTCAGCGTAGTACATCTCGGACTACTATTTGTTATCTCTGACCCATTTTTAAATAAACCATTTTTTTTGGGCATCGATGTACTTCACCATTGGAGGCAATTTTTTCTTTTTCTCACCCCACATCCCCTTTGATCCATCTATGGAGTACTGAGCCCGGACTATCTCAGACATAAGGAAAAGGAAGAGGGAATCCTACAGAGAAATCGAGGCCTCTAATACAGCAGGATACATCTATATATGCCCATATATAGCAGCCCTAAGGTAAGGGAACTACAATACTCCTTTGGATTCGAAAGATCCTGCACAGCATCCCAAGTGAAGACTCCCATCACACTATACCCAGCTGTTTACTTCACCATTTTATAGAGACTGCCTAGTATTTACCATATCTGTTACTTAGTGCCACTCTCATTGGTTGATGAGGAATTCACCATTGGCACTCAGATACACCTGTTATATGGGACTTGCAGTTTGATCATCTAGCACTTGTAACACAGTTTTCTTTTCACATTTCAAGAATCCTAGAAGTGTTTATGGTTTGTTATTAGTCTAATATTATTTGGTGTTTGCACATTTTCGTTTTGAAGCGCTTATCACAATACTTTATCCAATTTATATACACCTGTGTTTTGTGGACACTCTAGATTGAGCCGCCTCAGATTAGTTTATGTGATTCTAGTTCACACTCGTTTACTCCTAGTAGCGCACCAGTCCTTTTTTATATATTTTTTACCCCTTTAACATTGTATAAAAAAAAAACATATTAAAACACATATTGAAATACATATCAACATTGTGTGGTGTTATCCCACCTTGGTGAGACCTATATGAACCCTTGAGAACCCCTGTAGGTATGCCCATAGATATGATGGACTCTGAAGCCAATAGGACTCGGAAGGTCTTACATATCGGGGCCCCACAGGAAATCAATGTATCAAGGGATCACTACGCGTTTCGCATATAGCTTCCTCAGGAGAACCTATTGGTACCAAGTTGCAGAAGAAAAAGAGAAACAGGAAATGTCCATCCACATGTCACAAGAGGGGACAGAGAACCAGCGTGTGGAATGGCTTCAAGGCCGGAGGGGTTCATGTGTGTTTCAGACAAAAAAAGAGAGGAACTTGCCATAAGGTGAAATATATACACACACCACGTATATATTTAAGGGGCCAGATTCTTGTAGATCATCTGACAGCGGGACCTAGCGTATCGTATTTACGCTACGCCGCCGCAACTTTGAACACAAGTGCAGTATTCTCAAAGCACTTGCATCCTAAGTTAGGGCGGCGTAGCGTAAATGTCCCGGCGTAAGCGCGCCTAATTCAAATGTGGCGGTGGTGGGCGTGTTTTATGTAAGTTACTTGTGACCCCACGTATTTGACGTTCTTAATGAACGGCGCATGCGCCGTCCGTGGACGTATCCCAGTGCGCATGCTCAAAATTACCCCGCAAATACATTGGTTTCAACGTGAATGTAATTTACGCAAAGCCCTATTCGCGAACGATTTACGCAAACGACGGAAAATTCGACGCTGTCCCGACGTCCATACTTAACATTGCGTACGCCTCACCTACGCAAAGTTCCGCCACCTTTAGCAGGGGTAACTTTACGCTTACGCAAACAACGTAAAATACGACGACCGGGCGCAAGTACCTTCGTGAATCGGCGTATCTAGCTCATCTGCATATTCGACGCGTAAATCGACGGAAGCGCCACCTAGCGGCCAGCGTAAATATGCAAGAGACTTACGCAGCTCGTATCTAAGCAAAATTCCGGCGTATCTTGTTTTCTGAATACAGAAAATAGATACGCCGGTGCTTCTTAGAAGTTACGCGGCGTATCTCAAGATACGCTGACGTAACTCGGCTGAGAATCTGGCCCAAGGAGTGTAACATTTGCACGTGAAAAACCATTAACATATTGTGAACGCGAGAATGCGTTTGCACGCAATAATGCGCAAAATTGCACGAACGCAAATGCGTGAGGTTACTCGCAAATACATACAAGAAAAAACAGCTGAAAAAGCTGATGCTCAAACAAGAGTATTGTGTGCAAGAGGCCTTAAAGTGGAGTTTCCATCCCAATTCTTTTTTTTTTCATTATTGTGCTCATTAGACTTAAAGAAACTCATCTGGAAATGCCTGTTGCTATGCGGTCCCACAAAATCTGCCCTTGGAATCACCTAGGATTCTGACATCATCTCCCTCTAATGCTCCTGGGAAATGTGTGTCATCACTTCCCAGGATGCAGTGCGCTACCCAATTATCACTCCCCATCCAAGACTTCCAGGAAGTAAGTGCTTGTGGGCTTCCCAATGCCCACAAGCAAAATGACGGAGCGGCGGCGGATTGTAAAATAGTAAGTGACCGGATTTATATTATAAAAACGCAAAATGAAAGGACATACATTTAAAAAAATGCTAATTGTGGTTGGAACCCCCGCTTTAAGTGTGTCTGTGAATAATGTCTGAATAATGTAAATTTTCGCACATGTCTAGTGGTAACAGAGCTGGTCCTATTAAGCTACAGGCTCTTTGTTGGTGATTGAAGGAAGAAGATCATCCTAGATAGTCTTATTGAGGAAGGAGACCCTCCCAGATAGTCTTATTGAGGAAGGAAACCCTCCTAGATAGTCTTATTGAGAAAGGAGACCCCCTAGATGGTCTTATTGAGGGAGAAAACCCTCTTAGATAGTCTTATTGAGGAAGGATATTATATTAAGGGGGAGTGGGGAAAGGGGATGTGCAAGTCTTATTGAGGAAGGAAACCCCCTTAGATGGTCTTATTGAGGAAGGAAACCCTCCCAGATAGTCTTATTGAGGAAGGAAACCCTCCCAGATAGTCTTATTGAGGAAGGAGTCCCTCCTAGATAGTCGTATTGAGGAAGGAGACCTGTCTATATAGTCTTATTGAGGAAGGAGTCCCTCCTAGATAGTCGTATTGAGGAAGGAGACCCTCCTAGATAGTCTTATTGAGGAAGGAGACCCTCATAGATAGTCTTATTGAGGAAGGAAACCCTCTTAGATGGTCTTATTGAGGAAGGAAACCCTCATAGATAGTCTTATTGAGGAAGGAAACCCTCTTAGATGGTCTTATTGAGGAAGGAAACCATCTTAGATAGTCTTATTGATGAAGGAGACCCTCCTAGATAGTCTTATTGAGGAAGGAGACCCCCCTAGATAGTCTTATTGAGGAAGGAAACCCTCCTAGATAGTCTTATTGAGGAAGGAAACCCTCCTAGATAGTCTTATTGAGGAAGGAGACCCTCCCAGATAGTCTTATTGAGGAAGGAGACCCTCCCAGATAGTCTTATTGAGGAAGAAGTCTCTCCTAGATAGTCGTATTTAGGAAGGAGACCCGTCTATATAGTCTTGTTTATGAAGGAGACCCTCCTAGATAGTCTTATTGAGGAAGGAAACCCTCCTAGATATTATATTTGAGAAAGGAGACCCTTTTATATAGTCTTATTGAGGAAGGAGATCCGTCTATATAGTCTTATTGAGGAAGGAATCCCTCTTAGATAGTCTTATTGAGGAAGGAGACCCTCCTAGATAGTTTTATTGAGGAAGGAGACTCTCCTAGATAGTTTTATTGAGGAAGGAGACTCTCCTAGATAGTCTTATTGAGGAAGGAGACCCCCTAGATAGTCTTGAGGAAAGAGACCCCCCTAGATAGTCTTATTGAGGAAAAAGACCCCTCCTAGATAGTCTTTTTGAGGAAGAAACCCCTCCTAGATAGTCTTATTGAGGAAAGAGACCCCCTAGATAGTCTTATTGAGGAAGGAAACCCTCCTAGATAGTCTTATTGAGGAAAAAGACCCCCCCTAGATAGTCTTTTTGAGGAAGAAAACCCTCCTAGATAGTCTTATTGAGGAAAGAGACCCCCTAGATAGTCTTATTGAGGAAGGAAACCCTCCTAGATAGTCTTAATGAGGAAGGAGACCCTCCCAAATATTGGTGGATAGACTGAATATGATCTTTACGCAGGCCATTGTTCATTGGTCAATGTATTCGACTTGGGCTGAACATTGTCACCTCTGCAGACCTCCACCGGTATGTCCTGATAGTAGTGTCAAACAATACACCCCTCCCCCAATAGTAGTACATTTCTAACCTAACAATCTAGCACCATCCAACAATATCCTACTGCATATTCTGGCCTCCCCACTTTCTCCGTAGTACACATTCAGCCTAGCAATATATCTACTGGCAGTAATATATACCTCGTCCAGCAATAAAAAAAATAATCTCATGATGTCTTTTTCTGCCAGGTTCTGCCCTAAAATCAGATGGCTCGGTCACATGAACATTCCTGTTTAGGGCATTTGGGGAGGTAGAGGAATGTAGGTGGTCATACCACCAGTAGCAATACAACAGCAATTAGGTGAGATATACTAATCCCTCCGATCCCTTTGATCTCTGAGTCATTCAGGGCCACAGGCATCTACCACATAATTAATAGGAAGCCGCTCAGTCTGGATAAAAACCTCTGCAGTGCATGCGGTGCACATAAAGTTCGGTAATACTGCAGGTGGTCTTTTCTAACTTGTGTTCTCAGATTTGTCCCACCTTAGCAGGAACAAGACCCCCTCTGGTGGCAATATATGGGCTACTGTGACAACTTCCTGACAAGCTTGGCAATCTTCCTCCACCTTCCCTAATTACCTCTATGAAGGGCTGAAGGGCACAGCAGTACCACTTTACCTTGCAACCAAACACTTCATGGCAGGATAAAGGTAGAGGAGGAAGAAGCACGGTGCCACCATTCAGTCACGCTGACCTTCAGCCGTGTGTGACATCCCTACTCCTGTCAGCCCATGTTGGGTGAATTCACATCTGCATGGTGACGTAAGAAAGGCCTGCTTGCTGCATCTTTGATGTGGTTCCCATGTTAGCTCAGCGAAGCTGGCCCCCCTACAATCAGCACAAATAAAAACTCAAGTGTGTTTCTTTAGTGCTACGTTTGTGCTGTTTTGTGCCGCAAAAAATTACGTTTGTGCTGCTTTTATTTTGAAGATATTAGCAATTGTTTTTTCCAGACTATGACATCATCTAGCCCCCCTACAACGCCCAAATGACACAAAACTGGTCTCATTGGTTAGTGCTACTTTTGTGCTGTTTTGTGTTGCAAATTATTCTGTTCTATTTTTTATCGTTTTTGCGTTATTAATGATTTATTAAAGGTCACCAAAGGTCACACAGCCCCCCTACAACGCCCAAATGACATGAAACTGGTCTCATTGGTTAGTGCTACGTTTGTGCTGGTTTGTGCTGCTAATATTTTTTTTTGTGCTGTTATGCTTTTAAAGTTATAACAGTTTATTTATTTTTTTCAAACCCCACTCACTTTGCCCACCTTACAATCAGCACAAATAAAAACTCATGTGTGTTTCTTAAGTGCTATGTGTGTGCTGTTTTGTGCTGTTTAAATTTCCATTCTATCTTTTATCGTTTTTGTGTTAATGATTTATCAAAGGTCACCAAAGATCACACAGCCCCCCCTACAACGCCCAAATGACATGAAACTGGTCTCATTGGTTTGTGCTACATTTGTGCTGCTAATATTTCCATTCTATCTTTTATCGTTTTTGCGTTATTTATGATTTATTAACCACTTACCTACTGTGCACCTACACCCCCTTCCTGCCCAGACAAAATATAAGCTTTCGGCACTGCGTCGCTTTAACTGACAATTGCGCGGTCGTGCGACGTGGCTCCCAAACAAAATTGGCGTCCTTTTTTTCCCACATATAGAGCTTTCTTTTGGTGGTATTTGATCACCTCTGCGGTTTTTATTTTTTGCGCTATAAACAAAAATAGAGTGTCAATTTTTAAAAAAATGCAATATTTTTTCCTTTTTGCTATAATAAATAACCCAAAAAATATATAAAAAAAATATTTTTTCCCTCAGTTTAGGCCGATACGTATTCTTCTACATATTTTTGGTAAAAAAAAAATGCAATAAGCGTTTATCGATTGGTTTGCGCAAAATTTATAGCGTTTACAAAATAGGGGATAGTTTATGGCATTTTTTTTTTATTTTATTTTTTACTATTAATGGCGGCGATCTGCGATTTTTTTATTGGGACTGCGACGTTATGGCGGACATTTCGGACACTTTTCTGACATTTTTGGGACCATTTACATTTATACAGTGAAAAATGCTATAAATATGCATTGATTACTGTATAAATGTGACTGGCAGTGAAGGGGTTAACCACTAGGGGGCGGGGAAGGGGTTAAATGTGTGTCCTATGAGTGTTCTAACTGTAGGGGGAGGGGGGGGTGACTGGGGGAGGTGACCGATTGTGTCCCTATGTACAAGGGACACAACCGCTCTCCTCTCTCCCTGACAGGGACGTGCAGCTCTGTGTTTACACACAGAGCTGCACGTCCCAGCTCAGTTACTGAGCAATCGCGTGTGCCCGGCGGCGATCGTTGCCGCCCGCGGCTTTAAAGGGACATCACGTCATATGACGTGATGTCAGAACAATGGAGTCGTCTGCCCGCCGTCATTTGACGGTGGGCAGATGACAAGTGGTTAAAGGTCACCAAAGGTCACACAGCCCCCCTACAATGCCCAAATGACACACAACTGGTCTCGTTGGTTAGTGCTACGTTTGTGCTGCTTTGTGCTGCTAGAAAATGTATTTGTGCTGTTATGGTTTTTAAGTTATAAAAATGTTTTTGTTTTTTTCAAACCCCAGTCACCCCCCCCCCCCCCCCCCTTACAATCTGCACAAATAAAAACTCAAATGTTTCTTTAGTGCTATGTTTGTGCTGCTAATATTTTTATTTGTGCTGATTGTAAGGTGGGCAAAGTGAGTGGGGTTTGAAAAAAATAAAAATAAACTGTTATAACTTTAAAACCATAACAGCACAAAAAAAAAAAGTTAGCAGCACAAAGCAGCACAAACGTAGCACTAACCAATGAGACCAGTTGTGTGTCATTTGGGCGTTGTAGGGGGGGCTGTGTGACCTTTGGTGACCTTTAATAAATCATAAATAATGCAAAAACGATAAAAGATAGAACGGAAATATTAGCAGTACAAAACAACACAAACATAGCACTAAAGAAACACACTTGAGTTTTTATTTGTGCTGATTGTAAGGTGGGCAAAGTGAGTGGAGTTTGAAAAAAATAAATAAACTGTTATAACTTTAAAAGCATAACAGCACAAATAAAAATATTAGCAGCACAAACCAGCACAAACGTAGCACTAAAGAAACACACTTGAGTTTTTATTTGTGCTGATTGTAGGGGGGTATGGTGGGACACTATTTCTCCTTCTACTGGCACTCAGGGGCGGACTGACAACTTATGGGGCCCCCGGGCAATATAGGATTATGGGGCCCCTGGGCTTACAGATGATCACCATGCCAGGAGGCAGTGCAGAGGCGGGTCAGCTAAAATCTCTGGATTTTCACATCAAAAGCATGTCGGTTTCAGACATGTCAGGGACAGATGTAAAAAAAACACAGCTTTTGACATACTGTCCCTGGTTTTACTGAGCCTGGCAACCCTGATGGGGCCCCCTAGTGGCATGGGGCCCTCGGGCAGTGCCCGAGTGCGTCAATGGTCAGTCCGCCCCTGCTGGCACTATATCATTTTTGCACTACCACTGACACGGGGGCCTTTTCTATTCCCACTGACCACCTTGGCCGCTATAAAGTCTGAAGGACAGTAAACTGACTCTTTGTTTAGAAACGTTGGAGACACTTGCTCTAGAAGTTGGAAATCCCAGTAGTAGACATCCCTATTACACCACTACTACAGTGGTGTCCAGTAGGTTCCAGGACCCACGGCGAGCAGCTGACCTGATTCATTGTGAATACAGGAGGTTGGCCACTCAGCATGGGCACCATTCAAAGAATGCTTTGTATTTTCTCAGTGAATGCAAAGAGTTATCTGGAGGAGGTGGAGAGTATGACATCACTACCCTGCCTATCCACCTCATCAAATCAGAGAGCGCTTTGCATTGATTAAGAAAATACAAAGCATTCCCTGAATGATGCCTGTGCAGAGTAGCCAGCAGTGGCGGTCCGTCCATTAGGGGCGCATGGGCGTTGCCCCCCCCCAGCTGGCCCCTTGATCTACATGTGGGGCGCCGTATGCATGGATTCCAATCAGGGTTTTTTTCTTGAAGCACGTGAGGCTCTAATAGGCTTCAAAAAAAGGTGGGCTTGGGGCGCAGATCACTGTGCCCGAAGCCCACCTGGTTGTGTGACAATAGCGAATGAATATTCGCTATTGTAACACTGATTTTCCTCCCGGCCAATCAGGAAGTGGGTCATGAGACCCATCACCTGACTGGCCAAAAGGAGATTCAATCGGATTGGCCACCAGGAGGACAGGGAACCGAGAAAGCAGCCGCCTATAGCCAGGAGAGAAGCCGCCGCTGCCCGGAATGCTGCCCACGAAATGGGGTAACTGCGGGGCGCTGACTACTGACTGACTGAACAGGGGGGGTGCCACCCGTGATCTGGCCAGATCTCTGTAGTAATAGTGTAGTAGCGATGTCTACTACTGGGATTTCCAGCTTATAGAGGGATCCCAAAGGTATACTATATGCATAGTTACATTGTTTCAAGTTAACTATGTATGCAATATTCATACCTGGAATTCTTTCATTTATTTATCCTTTTTTTTTATTGGTTGGACTAGATAGACTTTTTTCCAACTATTTACCTATGTAGTAAGGTCCCATTCACATATGCATTGCATGAAAACTGTGCCTTTACCTGCAATTTATGTGTTTTAGATGTGTTACAATTGAAACTCAATGTAGGGGGGCTAGAAGATGTCATAGTCTGGAAAAAACAATTGCTAATATCTTCAAAATAAAAGCAGCACAAACGTAATTTTTTGCGGCAAAAAACAGCACAAACGTAGCACTAAAGAAACACACTTGAGTTTTTATTTGTGCTGATTGTAGGGGGGCCAGCTTCGCTGAGCTATTATTGGGAGGAGTTGTGCTTAACTGTTTATATCAGTGGGAGGAATTATGCCCTATTGCTTGTGTCAGTGGGAGGAATGGTTCCTCACTGTTGGTATAAGTGGAAGGAATGATGCCCCCTTGTTGGTGTCAATGGGAGGATTGGTACACCAAGGGTCAGATAAAGGCAAGCAAAGGGCCGCATTCGGCCCATGGGCCACAGTTTGGAGACCCCTGTTCTAGAGGGATCCTAAAGGTATAGTATATGCATACATACATTGTTTCAAGCTGGACCAATGTAACTATTTATACAATATCCATACCTGGAATTTATTTAATATTTTTTTTTTTTTTTTATTGGTTGAACTAGATGGACTTTTTTCAAGATATGTTATAAGGTCACATTCACATATGAGCATTGCATTGCCTGCAAACTAGGGGTGCTCATCTTTGCTGGTTTCACCATTTGATTTGTTTACGATTAACCTGTGCATCACAATTACTGCGCAATTGCGCATAGTTAAAAAAATATTATCTAAAAATTCAAGCAGTCAGAAAAACTCAATTTTTCTCCAGAGGCAGAGGGATGGATGGGATCAGATGCAGAGGGATGGATGGGATCAGAGGCAGAGGGATGGTTGGGATCAGAGGCAGGGGAATGGTTGGGATCAGAGGCAGAGGCATGAATGGGATCAGAGGCAGAGGAATGGATGGGATCAGAGGCAGAGGGATGGATGGGATCAGAGGCAGAGGAATGGATGGGATCAGAGGCAGAGGGGTGGATGGGATCAGAGGCAGAGGGATGGATGGGATCAGAGGCAGAGGAATGGATGGGATCAGAGGCAGAGGAATGGATGGGATCAGAGGCAAAGGGATGGTTGGGATCAGAGGCAGGCGGATTGTTGGGATCAGAGGCAGAGGGATGGATGGGATCAGAGGCAGAGGGATAGATAGGACCAGAGGCAGGGGAATGGTTGGGATCAGAGGCAGAGGCATGGATGGGATCAGAGGCAGAGGCATGGATGGGATCAGAAGCAGAGGGATAGATGGGATCAGAGGCAGGGGAATGGTTGGGATCAGAGGCAGAGGCATGGATGGGATCAGAGGCAGAGACATGGATGGAATCAGAGGCATGGATGGGATCAGAGGCAGGGGAATGGTTGGGATCAGAGGCAGAGGCATGGATGGGATCAGAGGCAGAGGGATGGATGGGATCAGAGACAGAGGGATGGATGGGATCAGAGGTAGAGGGATGGTTGGGATCAGAGGCAGAGGGATGGTTGGAATCAGAGGCAGAGGGATGGATGGGATCAGAGGCAGGGGAATAGTTGGGATCAGAGGCAGAGGCATGGATGGGATCAGAGGCAGAGGGATGGATGGGATCAGAGGCAGAGGGATGGATGGGATCAGAGGCAGAGGGATGGATGGGATCAGAGGCAGAGGCATGGATGGGATCAGAGGCAGAGGGATGGATGGGATCAGAGGCAGAGGGATGGATGGGATCAGAGGCAGAGGGATGGATGGGATCAGAGGCAGAGGCATGGATGGGATCAGAGGCAGAGGCATGGATGGGATCAGAGGCAGAGGGATGGATGAGATCAGAGGCAGAGGGATGGATGGGATCAGAGGCAGAGGGATGGTTGGGATCAGAGGCAGAGGGATGGTTGGGATCAGAGGCAGAGGGATGGTTGGGATCAGAGGCAGAGGGATGGATGGGATCAGAGGCAGAGGGATAGATGGGACCAGGGTTGCCAACCGCCAGTAAATTTACTGACAGTTTGTAAAAATCTGTGATTGTGTTGACTTTTTAAGTGTGAATCAAGCAAATTACTTTGTTATAGTTATTGTCAGTGTTTCCATATCATGTTTATACTGTTCAAATATTCACTGAGTTTGTTTTCAATAGGAGTTCTGTAACTTCTCAGGTTGCCAGTAAAAAACATGCTCCGCCAGTAAAATTTCCATCTGTCAGTAAAAAATGCTGCGGGAGGTTGGAGTCAGAGCCAGGGGGATAGATGGGATCAGAGGCAGAGGGGTGGATGGGGTCAGAGGCATGGGGATGGATGGGATCAGGCAGAGGGATAGTGGGGTCAGTGGCAGAGGGATGGATGGGATCAGTGGCAGAGGGTTGGATTGGATAAGGCAGAGAGAGGGATGGTGGGATAGGTGGCAGAGGGATGGAAGGATGGGATCAGGTAAAGGAATGGATGGAATCAGGCAGAGGGATGGTGGGATCAGAGGCAGAAAAATGGTTGGGATCAGAGGCAGAAGAATGGTTGGGATCAGGCAGAGGGATGGTGGGATCAGAGGCAGAGGGATGGTGGGATCAGAGGCAGAGGGAAGGATGGGATCAAAGGCAGAAGAATGGTTGGGATCAGAGGCAGAAGAATGGTTGGGATCAGGCAGAGGGATGGTGGGATCAGAGGCAGAGGGAAGGATGGGATCAGAGGCAGAAGAATGGTTGGGATCAGAGGCAGAAGAATGGTTGGGATCAGGCAGAGGGATGGTGGGATCAGAGGCAGAGGGAAGGATGGGATCAGAGGCAGAAGAATGGTTGGGATCAGGCAGCGGGATGGGTGGGATCAGACAGAGGAATGGCTGGGATCAGGCAGAGGGATTGCGGGATCAGTGGCAGAGAGATAGATAGGATCAAGCAGAGGGATGGTGGGATCAGGCATAGGGATGTATGGGATCAGGGGCAGAGGGATGGCTAGGTTTCATGGATAGATGGGATCCGTGGCCGAGGGACCCCACATATACTGTACAATTACATTGGTCCAAGCTGTAAAAATTTCCATACCTGGAATTCTTCTTTAAAAAAAAACCTCTATATTCAGAACCCTATACCTACAGTTGATACAGAGGAAGGCAAAAAAAAACTTAAAGCGTGATCCAATTTGCTCCATCAGGGGAATAAAATCCTTCCTGATCCCCTAGGTCAGGGGTGTCAAACTCAATTTCATTGCGGGCCGCAACAGGATATCTGTATCTGTAAGATTAGAAGTCCCGCGCATCTAGCACCTGTTTATATTAATGGGGAACTCTCACTCAGGGTTTCCATATTATGTTGTTATTTCTTTCCACCTGTGGCATCGGGGCGTAGAGGGAGCTGACTGACACAAAGTCTTCTCTCCCCCCTTTTTGTACCTGGGGTCATAGGTTCCCCTTAAGTTCTGATGGTTTCTACCACCGGGCTCACTGTCATTGCCATTTCATTGCAAATCTCTGAAATTCTTCTTAATGGTAAAGCTGCCATTGGGGAATATTCTTTCCCTTGTATACTCATTAATATCCATTAATACCCATTTACAACCTCTGTTATTTCTTTGCTGTCTTTTGCATTTGCATTCTGTCTTTGAATTATGTCCAAAGCCTCCAAACCCAAGGGTGTCAAGCCCCGTACACACGGCCGAGGTTCTCGGCAGAAACCAGCGAGAACCTGGCTGGCACCCTGATTCTGCCGAGAACCTCGGCCGTGTGTACGGATTCGGCGAGCATCCCGTCGGGAATGCCGTCAAGCCGAAATAGAGAGCAGGTTCTCTATTTGCTCGACGGCGCCATCGGGATGAATGGCTGGTCGCCTTTCCCGACGGGCTGGTCGCCGAATCTGACGGCCGGGCGAGAACCTCGACGGGTGGAACGATGTGTTCTGCCCGTCGAGGTTCTCTGCCGTGTGTACGGGGCCTCAGAGGTGTCGGGAGGCTTGCAAGTTCAGGGCGACCTCTGGGGACAAGTCATCTTCCAGTGGCCCCTACGAGGGTAGGGGGCTACACTTATAATAGCCAGCTATATTCTGTGCATTCAAGAATTCATTAACATTTATTGATGGTTCCAATCTCTCCCCATCAAAAAAGCCAGGACCACCTAACACAAACTCTTATTCACAGCGGTGTGAACTTGGAGCCCCCATCCCACCCATACCAAATCTTTGGTTGATTTAGGAGGTACTTCTATTTTTACGTAAATTTGAACAAATTTGTGTTCCAGCATTACATATGTAAAACAATCATTGGGATTATCTCTTTAAAAACGTCTTATAAAACATTTAAACACAAAGAAAGTCCCTAGGTATACATGGTACTATGGTGCCCACCACAAGGGAGTACATGGTAAGTCCCCAGACATTATTAATGGGGTGCATACACTGAGACACATTGGCAGGGCCGATCCTAGGCAGGGTGCTTTGCACCCGGGCTACTGCAGAGGTGGGGGTGCCGAAGTGCCAGAGCTCTCCCCTCCCTTCCCTCCTTCGCTCCTTTTTTGTGTCCGTCCAGAACTGGTGTGTGAGCATAGGGCAGCCCGTCCAGCCTGGCAGTGCTCGGGGGAGGGGCCGCTCCTCTTCCTGATACGAGGGTTCTAGTTTTCAGTGGCTGTTGAGTGCTGATGTGCAGGAATGAATTCCTCAAACTGGGAGTCTTGGATCCCGCACTGTCTGCACCAACTCCAGTTGGAATGCCTTCCCCTCCCATCTCTCTATCTTGGGCTGCACAGAGAGAGAACCAAGGTAAGTCAGTGTTCAGTGTGGTGTGTGCTGGGGGAAGGCATCCCCAGCATCCCTTTACATGTGCTCTGGGCTGGCCCATGCTCTAGATGTTTTATGGCATGATAGATTGCATTGGATACACAGCCCCTGCCCATTCCAGCGCCTCAGTAGTCCATCTACAGATGTGATGTATAATGAGATGTACCAAGAGCCCTTTCACACTGACGGAGTGGGGGTGTCGGCGGTAAAGCGCCACTAGTTTTAGTTTTTCTCTCTAACAGAAGCCCTCTCTGTGTCCATCAGAGAGACCCCCCTCCAGGTCCCAATAAAGTACTCTGCTTCTCTTCCTGTATTTTGTTTATTGTTAAGAGATCATGTAAGGATCCCAGGGTAACGAAGACTTTGTGGGGGAGCATCTCTGTGGTTGAGTCTTTGCCATAGAAACATTTGTAAAGGGGAGGAGTTAGTAAAATACCAGCTATGAATAAGCACTGTATGATAGTGTAAAACGCGTCAGCTTTTTCATCTGAGTTTTTGCTGTGACATGTTTGTTTTGTGACCAGTTTTATTAAAAAGGAACAACATTGTTTTTGGAGTGCGGCCATCCTAGTTTTTTTCTACAAATCTTGCAGTAAAATGACCGCGCCCATGTGGGGGGCACCAGAAATATTTCTGCACCCAGGCGCCTGTGACCCTAGGATCGGCCCTTCACATTGGGTTATACTGTATACTATGGGGATACGTTTTACAGGTGGACTGTTTGCTAACACTGAGTACTGGGTCATATCGCGTACCACGGTGTCTTCCCAACCACGTGTGTACAGTCTTATCGGATGACTAATGCTGACTCTGTAAAGTTCACACCTCTATCAGTAACCATTGCTAGAACTTGTACATAGTCTCCATTGATTCATAAGTATGAATGAACAAACGTTGGATTTTGTGAACTGAAAGGAACGAATTCCTCACCTAAATTCCTATCATGTCTGACACATAAACACGCTCCTAATGTACTGTACAGGCAGACTGCCAGAGGTGACATGAGGTTCACAGCGTCCTCCTGGCCCTTTGTTTGTGTCTATGCAGGGCCGGCTACCACTGAGTGAAGTGGCGGATGCCTAGGGCGCACTGCCACCTAGGGGACTGCCACAGCCTTTGTCCCAGTGGGGGGGGGGGGTGAGTAGTGAAGAAAGTAGCAGTCAGGTGGGTCAGTGTATGTGTCAGGTAGGTAGGTCAGTGTAATGGTCAGGTAGGTTTGTGTATGTGTCAGGTAGGTAGGTCAGTGTATGTGTCAGGTGGGTAGGTCGGTGTAATGGTCATGTAGGTCAGTGTATGTGACAGGTAGGTAGGTCAGTTTAGGATTCAGGTAGGTCAGTGTAGGGGTCAGGTAAGTCAGGGTATGTGTCAGGTAGGTCAGTGTAGGGGTCAGGTAGGTCAATGTAGGTGTCAGGTAGGTAGGTCAGTGTAGGTGTCAGGTAGGTCAGTGTAGGGGTCAGGTAGGTCAGTGTAGGGGTCAGGTAGGTCAGTGTAATGGTCAGATGGGACACATGTGTTACAGGAGTAGGGCGAAGGGGGTGCGGTCAGGGGCGGTGCCAATAGGGTGGCAAAATTAGGTTTTCGCCTAGGGTGTCACAAATCCTTGGACCAGCCCTGTGTCTATGGGTGCTTCCATAGATCAGGGAGGTGACACCAGGGACTCCTCAAGTGCCCTACATACTTCCTAATTCTCAGTACACAGCTATGACAATCTCCCCAGCCACCCATCATCACCAGAATCACCCATCAATTGTCGCCACTGTGCCATCAATTGTCGCCACTGTGCCCAGCGGCACCGGCGACAATACATAGATTCCAGCAATGCATGAACCTATGTATTGTTGATTTCAGTGGCGGTGCAGGAGAGAGAGGGGGCGGCGCTCATTCGCCCACTATGGATACACCGCCACTGTTTTATGTCACACGTTGAGGCACACTGCCTTAAAAGCTGTCTGTTGATTTTGAGTAGGCTGCCAACTCACCCCAGCATGTCCAAAAGTAGGCCTGACCATGTAATACTGTGCAATACTACAACGCGGGTACCTTGGACTGCCATTTAATAGAAATGGCACAGCATCACGCCAATACACACAATCGGTGTTATCATGCATTGCAATAACGCAAAAGTGAAATGTGGCCCTTTGTGGGGTTGTGCGGCCCTGAATGCAGTGCAGGTGCCACAATAAAATGATAATATCCATGCAAACATTAGCCTACTAATTCGATATCCATTGTTGATTTCCTTTATCTGATTGTAAGCTCCTGTGCATCACCCGCTGGCCCTGGATTACATAATCACACAGGAAATGTCTGTCAGCTCCTTGAGCCCGGCCTCTCACTGCTTACATAGTAGTAACACGAGCGCTGTGTTTACCCCGCGGTGACAAAGCCAAGTCCCGTCCCAGAAAGGTAAATACCAGGGCGAGAGCACACCCATCCAACCCCTGCTATTGTACATGGCGGGAATGCTGCAGGGTGATATTGGGACAAGACGAGGGAGACTGAGGAGACGACTCCTGTGCCATTATAAGTGTAGAAGGGGATTCTGGGTAATGAGGGGAGTCACTTACCTACCCCCTGGGGTACACACAGGAGTTGGCAGTAGGGTGAACACGTGCCCAGGACAGTCCCGCATTTTGCAGGTCGGTCCCGGGCACCTTCATTCCAGGACAATACAGTGTCCCGGAATGAAACGGACACAGCCACCCCCCCCCCCCGGGGGCCAATCTGATGCCCCGAAAAAGGCCGCCACATTACCACTTTACTCACTGACAGTACATGTCCTGGCCGGGAATACCTGGAGGCCGCCCCCTGCTTGTGATTGGAAAAATCATAAATCCCGCCTCTTGTGTCCAATCACTGCGTTGTGATTCGTTACACCACAAGCTGATTTTTGGGAAGGGGGGGTGTCCCTGAATGGTAGTTTGGAAATGTGGTCACCCTAATTGGCAGTAGGGTTGCCATCTTTTCCTCAAGACAAACCCAAACACTTTAGCGGTCTGGCACACCTTTGGGTGCCCCAAAGACAATAGCTCTGCGGTGCGCATAGCGTGTCTTAGCGAATGGTGGGTGTGGCTAAATTGCTCTCGCTGACATCATCGCCCTGCCCCCCCCCCCAGTGATGCCAAACCTGCCCCCAGACAGCCGCCCACAGCTTCCGGGTGACAGATGTGTTAGTGACTATCTTGGTTACTTTGGGAGCTGCAGCCCGAGCTGGATAATGTGTCCAGGTTTCAGTCCATCTGACACATGATTCAAAACCCAGACAGGCGCTGTGATTGGACGCCTAATCATAGGAGAGGACGGGAGGAGCAGGCGGAAGAAGACATCTAGGAAGACATGGAGGACAGCGGACACAGCTTGCCGCCTGCCGCCGTCAACCGCTGCCCACCCGAGACAGGATAAGTGCCGGGCAGACGGCCGGCGGGCTGGCGTTACAGTGGCAGATATCTATTGGAACAGTGGCAGCACTTGGGGCACAGTGGCAGCATTTTGGGCACAGTGGCAACATTTGGGGCACAGTGGCAGCATTTAATGGGCACAGTGACAACATTTGGGGCATAGTGGCAACATTTGAGGCACAGTGGCAGCATTTGGGGAACAGTGGCAGAATTTGATGGACACAGTGGCTCCGTTTGATGGGCACAGTGGCAGCATTTGATAGGCACAGTGGCAGCATTTGGGACACAGTGGCAGCGTTTGATGGGCACAGTGGCTGCATTTGATGGGCACAGTGGCTATGTTTGGCACAGTGGCTGCGTTTAATGGGCACAGTGGCTGCATTTGATGGCACAGTGGCAGCGTTTGATGAGCACAGGGGCTGTGTTTAATGGGCACAGTGGCTGCATTTGGCACAGTGGCAGCGTTTAATGGGCACAGTGGCAGCGTTTGATGAGCACAGGGACTGCGTTTAATGGGCACAGTGGCTGCATTTGGCACAGTGGCAGCGTTTAATGGGCACAGTGGCCGCATTTGGGCACAATGGCTGCGTTTGATGGCACAGTGGCTGCATTTGGGCATAGTGGCAGCATTTGGGGCACAGTGGCACAGTGGCTGCTTTGATGGGCACATTGGCAGCGTTTGATGGGCACAGTGGCATTTCAGAATTTTTTCAGTTTGTTTGTGCCCCAACTCAAACATTTTGAGTACCACTTGCCACTGATGGCAGTATATTATCTACCTCTGCCTGAAGGAGGTTGAATGTGTCCAACTTAGGGTGACCACATTTCCAAACTACTATTCAGGGACACCCTCACTTCCAAAAAATCAGCTTGTGCTGTAACGAATCACAGCGCAGTGATTGGACACAAGAGGCGGGATTTGTGATTCTCCAATCACAAGCAGGGGGTGGGGATTGTGCTCCTCCAGGCATTCCCGGCCAGCACAAGTACTGTCAGTGAGTAAAGTGGTGATGTGGCGGCATTTTTTGGGGGCATTAGATTGGCCCGGGGGGGGGGGGGGGGATGCTGTGTCAGTTTCATTCCGGGACACTGTATTGTCCTGGAATGAATGTGCCCGGGACAGACCTGCAAAATGCGGGACTGTACTGGGCAATCCGGGACACCTGGTCACCCTAGTCCAGCTGTCTGTGGGGGGGAAGAGGTTTTACCCTTCTGGAGGAAATCTGACCACCTTTTATCATGTTTTACCTTCTTCTGGGCCAGCTCTGGTGTTTAGGGTTGTGAGATGCTGCAAGGTGTATTCATTTAGTTTTTTTCTTTGGCTTTCTATGTAACTATGTCAAGGAAAGCGATGAGCCCAACCGCCCTGGATGCCACCCATTTGAATATTTAGAACTTGGGCCAATCCCAGCGGGTCCAATTTTTTGTATGCAGCATTATCATGCCAATGTATACAATGTATATTTGCCATTTGGCAGAGCTGTTCTTTGAACAAATGAAATCTGATCTGTGATTGGCTGGGTTGTTCCTCGCTCCATGTTATTTAATATGGTCCATATGATAGAAGACTTGTGTAGTTGGATTAGATGGATATATATCTATATATAATTACTGTTTTCATGGCGGGTACTTGTCCGCACACGGGGGGGAATGTGAGCGGCGGCAGAGAAGAGAACTTTTCTGGCTGATGTGATAATAATTCATCCTGAAGAGGAGGCTCTGCCCAGCCGTGCCAATGTTTGCTGGCTGACGACCTACAAATATAATTCTCTGCCACCGCAGATTCCTGACTCCGCTCCAAAACCCCCGACATTGGAAAAATGAATACACTTGTGCCCAGTGCCATTCCGGGGTATAGTGTGTATCCAGGTGTCCTACTGTCACACTTCACCTTGTCCTGCGCAGATGCCCCCCCTTCTGTCATAATGCCCAGGTACCCCTCTCCTGTCACTTTACCCAGGTGCCAGTCTACTGTCTTAATGCCCAGGTACCCCTCTCCTGTCACTTTACCCAAGTTCCAGTCTATTGTCATAATGCCTAGGTGCCCCATTCCTGTCATCATGCCTAGGTACCCCTCTCCTGTCATCATGCCTAGGTACCTCTCTCCTGTCAAAATGCCCAGGTACCCCTTTCCTGTCAAAATGCCCAGGTACCCCTTTCCTGTCATAATGCCTAGGTACCCCTCTCCTGTCATAGTACCTAGGTACCCCTCTCCTGTCAAAATGCCTAGGTACCCCTCTCCTGTCATAATGCCTAAGTACCACTCTCCTGTCATTGTGCCCAGGTACCCCTCTTCTGTCATAATGTCCAGGTACCCCTCTCCTGTCAAAATGCCCAGGTATCTCTCTCCTGTCATAATGCCCAGGTATCTCTCTCCTGACATAATGCCCAGGTACCCCTCTCCTGTCATAATGCCCTACTTCGAGGGATCGTAGAGGAGGAGCCAAGGATGGCTGACCGAAAAAGGTAAGTGCCAGGCGGGGGGCAATCTGGCGGCATTTTAGGGAAAAACTGGCGACAATTGATGGGCACAGTGGCGACAAAGGCATGGCATAGTGGCTGCATTTGGCATGGCACAGTGGCGATAATTGATGGCACAGTGGCTGCGTTTGGCATAGCAAAGTGGTGACAATTGATGGCACAGTGGCTGCGTTTGGCATGGCACAGTGGCGACAATTGATGGGCACAGTGGCGACAATGGCATGGCACAGTGGCTGTATTTGGCATGGCACTGTGGCAACAATTGATGGGCAATCTGGCGGCATTTTAAGGGAAAACTGGCGACAATTGATGGGCACAGTGGCGACAAAGGCATTGCATAGTGGCTGCGTTTGGCATGGCACAGTGGCGACAATTGATGGAACAGTGGCTGCGTTTGGCATGGCACAGTGGCGACAATTGATGGGCACAGTTGCGACAATGGCATGGCACAGTGGCTGTATTTGGCATGGCACAGTGGCAACAATTGATGGGCACAGTTGCGACAAAGGCATGGCACAGTTGTGAAAATTGATGGCATGTCACAGTGGCGACAATTAATGGGCACAGTGGCTGCATTTGATGGCATGGCACAGTGGCTGCGTTTGATGGCATGGCACAGTGGCGACAATTGATGGGCACAGTGGCGGCGTTTGATGGCATGGTACAGTGGCTGTGTTTGATGGTATGGCACAGTGGCGACAATTTTATGGCACAGTGGCGACAATTTTATGGCACAGTGGCTGCGTTTGATGGGCACAGTGGTGGAAATTGATGGGCACAGTAAGGCTGCAATTGATGTTTTGTTTTTTTGTTTGTTTGCACCCCCCACCAGTGTTGTGGAAAATTCTATAAATGTATGTTGTCAGATGTCCCCCCAGTGTTAGTTTTGCTGTAATGCACTCAGGTGAGCGTATTCACGCATACAGACGTTGGTGGAAGGCCATTGGCGCAACACCTTTTCATGGACAACAATTTGCGAGCTCCTTTTAGGGATGTTCATTTATGCCTCAGCAAGGAACTGGCCACTTCTTGTCGACTGCATTAAATGACTCCGAGTGGATAGATCTGCGTACATGAAAACTGTAGCATAACTATACAGACTTTATGGGTATCTGATCCATGATTTTAGTATGGTTAGCAAAGATGGCGACAGTTTGGCTTGCAGATGGCTTTGTGCTAAGCCATGCTTTTTACAGAGCATGGCTCGGCACCCAGCTGTTTTGCACACCTCACTGATAGCATTATTTTGAATCACATGTCTGTGATACAAACATGTTTGATTGGCTGTTTTGTAAAGCCACCACCTTCTTTTGTTACTCTTGTTGACACTATAAATAAATGGGGCTAGCTGCTGCTAAGGGCAGTGATGTCTGGGAGCTATGGATGAGAAGAAGCTGTTGTAATGTCTCTTGACTTGTATGGATGGGTAGAGAATGATGGTGAGTGAACTTATTTTAGCTTAAACATGGCATCATTTAATTTAAGATGGCGAATGTGCTCTAGAAGCACATGGCAAGGTGGTGGTGTGCTTTGCACACCCCATGTTTCCATGACACCAGCCATAACTGGACCTCGGCATCTCAGTCCAAGAAGTAGGTGACCTTATGTTATATTTTTTATTAAATGCCAATCATGATACACCACATGCAAAGAAACTAATTGTCACATAGTTAAGGTTTATGTCTGCAGATATTTCCAATGTTGCCAAATTTGATTGCTACTGGTATTACTCTCATGCCTGGTACACACGACCAGGATTCCCTGCGTTAAAAAGTCCGCTGGGGATCCCGGGGGGAGAGCCAAGAACCTGCTCGGTCACTTTCCCCCCGTACACACCAGAGGTTTTCCCGTCGGGAAAACTGCGTTGAGAGCTTTGGCCGGGAATCCCGACTGTGTGTATGCTCCACCGCCGTGTTTCCCATAGGGAAACTGCCGGAAAAAATACTGTCGGGAATCGCAGCAGGTAAATAGAGAATGTTCTTTTTTCCCGTCGCGATTTGTGGCAGTGCAGCATACACACGGCCAGTTTTGCCGGCCAAAAGCTGTCATGGCAGTTTTCCCAAATGGGAAAAACGGTTGTGTGTATGAAGCATAATGCCTCGTACACACGACCATTTTTCACGACGAGAAAACTGCCTTTTCTCATATTGGTCGTGTGTATGCACCCTAGCAGTTTTTTCAACGAAAAATCTGCCCACAATTTTTTTTTTAAACCAGCTCTCTTTTTTTTCTCATCGTGTTTTACGTCAATCTTTTTCTCTTCGCAAAAAAACGTTGTGTGTATGCTTTTCCGGGGGTAAAAAAAACGTGCATGCTCAGAATCAAGTTATAAGATGGGAGCGCTCGTTCTGGTAAAAGTAGCGTTCGTAATGGAGATAGCACACTCGTCACGCTGTAACGGACTGAAAAGCACGAATTGTCTCTCACCAAACTTTAACGTATGCGTTCGCTTCTGCGCGAGAGCTTGACGGGACGGGGTGCGTTTTTTGGCACCTAACTTTTTTAGCTAGCTCCTAGATTCCAAGCAAATTTGTCAAACCCTGACTTAGCATACCTGTTGGACCCAGCCATTGGGTGCAAAGGGCATCATGGACCATACTTGGCCTCAGTGGCGTCGCTAGGGGGTGGCTACCTGGGCTATAGCCCCGAATCTGAGGCCCATAGCCCCAAATCTCTTACCTAGGGTTGACTCTGGGCTCCATCACCTCAGCTGGTGGCCGGGGGAGGAACAGGACTAGTTAACGTTATCAGGCACAAGCTCTTATCTATATTCAGCAGTTCCGACAATGTAATCATTGTCCCGATGTCCACTTCTTTACCAATCTGCCGGGCAATGGCGCAGTTGTGCATTACTTGTGGCATTACTCCGCCGGGACTATTTCATGATTTTTCGGGCTCAGGCGGAGTTATCCTTGTGCTGAGTTTTTGAACGTCAGGAAAAACGATGGTGTGTTCGCGGCATAAGAGCGCCTCGTTGCACACGTAGCCCAGCTGGAGAATTGCGGCATCTCCTTGGCATTTTCCACATTATACATAAAAGCGTGTCTCCCTTTCACGATTTAGGTGGCATTTCCTGCAGGGAGCAGAGAAGTCTTTGAGGAGCCGGAGGAGACGAGCGGAGGCAGCTGCACGAGGACGTGCGTGGTTCAGTTCTCTCGCAGGGTTCTCAGCTGACATCATCACTGGATGAATGAAGACACAGAAGGGTGTCGTTGTTCAAAGCTTTTTGCTGCCTGAGCTCTCCCGGACAAAAGATCTGTTAAACGGAGTCCAGAGAACGTGTTCTACGCACATCTCATACCCACCTGTGAGCGCCAACAGCCACCGAGGGTTTCCGGGAGCCCCCCTCCCCAGGCACCACGATTAGACCATAGAATGGAGGATGTGGCTGCTAGAGACAGTCAATGAGAAGCCTCAGCAAAGTATCCGTCGCCTCAAAGAAATAAGAAGAAGACTAGGTTGCAGCCATGCTAAAGTCACAGATTCCACCAAAAGCTCTGCATGTAAAGGTCCAAATCCCTGTTTAAAATATTTTTATGACAGCTTTACGGCTTCTATGTTTGGGAAAATAGATTTGCGTTCAGGTCCGCTTATCTTGCTTATGAGAAATGGCAACCGCTCACATCAGAATATACCCAGAGCAAAAAGGAGGTGCACGGTGGGGGGGGGGGGGGGGGGGGGGGCAATACATCCAACAATATAAAAGGTCACCAGTCTTCAATCTAGCGCCTCTGTACAATGGATGCACTAACTATAAACTATTTTATTTCCCAACTTAGGAACATCTAGCTTTATACATTTATATATTATACAATGCCAGGACAAGGATCTCCAGCACCCAGGGGCAAAGTCACGTAACTGTGCTCCCTCCCGTGCTGCTAACCCATTAAGGATAGATGTATCTTGGTCTGGTGCACTCATTCTCCACCACTTGCTCTACCACCCAGGGTGCATTGTGCATGTGTAGCCATTGGCTTGTTTTCTAGCAGCTAGGGTAGGGTAGTTGTGCATGTGCAGTAGGCAGATGACTTCCTTCTGAACTGTAGTTGACCTTTTCCTGACCTAAAGCTGACCTTCTCCTGACCAGCAACTGACTTCCTCCTGGCCTATAGCTGACCTCCTCCTAACCTGGAGCTGACTTCCTCCTGAACTGCCGACTTCCTCCTGAACTGCAGTTAGCCGCCTCCTGACCTGACCCTTTCCTGGCCTGCAACTGACCTTCTGCTGACAAGCAGCAGACTTCCTCTTGGCCTGCAGCTGACCTCATCCTGAACTGCTGACCTCCTCCTAGCCTGCAGCTGACTTCCTCCTAAACTTTTGACCTCCTCCTGACTACAGCTGACATCCTCTTGAATTGCTGACCCCTCCTGTCTACAGCTGACATCCTCCTGAATTGCTGACCTCCTCCTGACTACAGCTGACATCCTCCTGAATTGCTGACCTCCTCCTGACTACAGCTGACATCCTCCTGAATTTCTGACCTCCTCTTGACTATAGCTGACTTCCTCTTGAACTGCTGACTTCCTCCTGACATACAGTTGACCTCCTCCTGAACTGTTCACGTCCTCTTGACCTACAGTTGACATCCTCCTGAACTGCTGACCTCCTCCTGACATACAGCTGACCTCCTCCTGAACTGCAGTTAACCACCTCCTGACCTTAAGCTGACCTATTCCTGACCTGCAACTAACCTTCTGCTGACAAGCAGCAGACTTCCTCTTCAGCTGACCTCATCCTGACCTTCTGCTGACCTTCTCCTTAACTGCAGATGACTTCTTTTGACATGCAACTGACAAACCCCTGGCCTGCAGCAGACTTCCTCTTGGCCTGCAGCTGACCTCATCCTAAAATGCTGACCTCCTCCTAACCTGCAGCTTACTTCCTGCTGAATTGCTGACTTCCTCCTGGCCTGCAACTGAACTCCTCCTGACCTACAGCAAACTTCCTCCTGAATTTCTGAGCTCCTTCTCACCTATAGCTGACCTCCCCCCGATCTGCAACTGACCTACCTCTGACCTGTAGTTATCTCCCCCTGAACTGCAGTTGACTTCCTCCTGACCTGCAGCTTACCTCCTCCTGACCCTCAGTTGACCTCCCCTTGATCCTTAGTCATTTACATTCTGCAGCATGCAGACGCAGAGGGAAACCAGTGGCCGGGCGCCCTTAGGCAGCAGTGCGCCCTAGGCGGTTGCCTAGTTTGCCTAGTGGTATCACTGGCCTTGGCTTCAAGCAGCTTTGCATTTTGATTAACTTGTATGGGGGAGAAAAGGGAGCATACACCTGTGTACACAGGCTGTTCCCTATTCCTGAAGCTCCTCTGACATCTTCTTGGCCCACAATTCTCCAAATGTTTCACTCAGGGGCAGACTGACAAGTCATGGGGCCCCCGGGCAATAGGAGATTATGAGGACCCCGGCAATAGGAGATTATGGGGCCACACAGTATACACTTATACAGTATACATACACACACAGACACACAATATACACACACAGTATACACACACTCAGAATACACATACACACACTGAAAAAGGTACTGGAGAGGTAAAGCAACTATAATCTTGGGATTCTGGGAGCCCCCCCCCAGGCACCAGAATAAGACCATGGAATGGAGGGTGGCTGCTAGAGACAGTCAGTGTGAAGCCTCAGCAAAGTATCCGTCATCTCAAAGAAATACCGTATTTATCTGGTATAACCCGCACCGGCGTATAGCGCGCACCCAGTTCTAAGAGGAAAACTTCCTGGAAAAAAATAATAATTACAGTTTAAATGTCCCTCTTGGCTCCACCTTGCCCGGCGTCCATCGGCGGCCTTGTCGGGTCCAGCGTCCGTCTTCTGCCTTGGTGGTGCTCTCTCCGCTTCTCCCGCGCTGTCTCCGAGCGCCGCCGCCGACATATACTGAGCACAGTACACTCGGCTAGGCTCGGCCACGCTTAGCTCCTCTCGCAGGGCGTGACCGCGGGCGGAGCCGAGCGTGGCTGAGCCTAGCTGAGTGTACCCGAGTGTACTGCACTCGGTATATGTCGGCGGCGGCGCTCAGAGACAGGGGATCGGCGTATAACACGCACCCGCGATTTTCCAGTTTTTAAGGGGGAAAAAGTGCGTGTTATACGCCGATAAATACGGTAACAAGAATAAATAATTGAGCTGCTAAAGACAGCCAGACAATGTTAAAGTCACAGATTCCACCCAAAGCTCTGCTTGTAAAGTTCCAAATTCCTGTTTAAAATATTTTTATGAGAGCTTTACGGCTTCTATATTTGGGAAAATAGATTTGCGTTCAGGTGCGCTTATCTCGCTTATGAGAAGAGGCAACCGCTCACATCAGAATATACCCAAAGCAAAAAGGAGGTGCATGGTGGGGGGGGGGGGGCAATACATCCAACAATCAGGGGCGAACTGACCATTGACTCACTCGGGCACTGCCCGAGGGCCCAATGCCACCAGGGGGCCCCATCAGGGTTGCCAGGCTCAGTAAAACCCTGGACAGTATGTAAAAATCTGTGTTTTTTTACATCTGTCTGTGATATGTCCGAAACTGACATGCTTTTGAAAATCCTGAGATTTTAGCTGCCCGCCTCTACACTGCCTCCTGGCGTGGTGGCCATTTGTAAGCCCGGGGGTCCCATAATCTTCTATTGCCCGGGGGAACCATGAGTTGTCAGTCCGCCCCTGCCAACAATATAAAAGTTCACCAGTCTTCAATCTAGCGCCTCTGTACAATGGATGCACTAACTATAAACTATTTTATTTCCCAACTTAGGAACATCTAGCTTTATACATTTATAAATTATACAATGCCAGGACAAGGATCTCCAGCGCCCAGGGGAAAAGTCACGTAACTGTGCTCCCTCCCGTGCTGCTAACCCATGATGTAGATGGATGTACCTTGGTCTGGTGCACTCATTCTCCACCACTTCCTCTGCCACCCAGGGTGCATTGTGCATGTGTAGCCATTGGCTTGTTTTCTAGCAGCTAGGGTAGGGTGGTTGTGCATGTGCAGTAGGCAGGCGACTTCCTTCTGAACTGTAGTTAACCTTCTCCTGACCTAAAGCTGACCTTCTCCTGACCAGCAACTGACTTCCTCCTGGCCTGTAGCTGACCTCCTCCTAACCTGGAGCTGACTTCCTCCTGAACTGCTGACTTCCTCCTGAACTGCTGACCTCCTCCTGACATACAGCTGACCTCCTCCTGAATGGCTGACTTCCTCTTCACCTACAGCTGACATCCCCCTGAACTGCTGACCTCCTCCTAAACTGCAGTTAACCGACCCTTGACCTGAAGCTAAACTTTTCCTGAACTGCAGCTGACCTTCTGCTGACCAGCAGCAGACTTCTTATTGGCCTGCAGCTGACCTCATCCTAGCCTGCAGCTGACTTCCTCATAAACTTCTGACCTCCTCCTGACTACAGCTGACATCCTCCTGAATTGCTGACCTCCTCCTAACCTGGAGCTGACATCCTCCTGAATTGCTGACCTCCTCCTGACTACAGCTGACATCCTCCTGAATTGCTGACCTTCTGCTGACCTCCTCCTGAACTGCAACTGACCACCCCCTGGCCTGCAGCAGACTTCCTCTTGGCCAGCAAATGACCTCGTCCTGAACTGCTGACCTCTTCCTGACTACAGCTGACATCCTCCTGAACTGCTGACTTCCTCCTGGCCTGCAGCTGAACTTCTCCTGACCTGCAGCTAACTTCCTCCTGAATTTCTGAGCTCCTTCTCACCTATAGCTGACCTCCTCCCGATCTGCAGCTGACCTACCTCTGACCTGTAGTTATCTCCCCCTGAACTGCAGTTGACTTCCTCCTGACCTGCAGCTTACCTCCTTCTGACCCTCAGCTGACCTCCCCTTGATCCTCAGTTGACCTCCTTTTGACTTGCAGCTGACCTTCTTCTGACCCGAATTTGACCTTCTAAGCTATATCAATGTGCTTCAAGCAGGGCTGGTGCAAGGATTTTTAACACCCTAGGCAAAACCTAATTTTGCCGTCCCCATTGGCTCCACCTCTAAACCCCCCTTTTTGCCCTGCCCATGTGACAGGAGATGGCACTATACAGGAAGCATCGGCTGGGCTTCCTCTGGTGCTGGCTCCTGTGCTGCACTGCGCCTCTAATTACACTATCAGTCGGACGGAGTTAGTTACATGCTGCAGCCTGCAGACGCAGTGGGAAACCAATAGCTGGGCGCCCCTAGGCAGCAGTGCGCCCTAGGCGGTTTCTTAGTTTGCCTAGTGGTATCACAGGCCTTGGCTTCAAGCAGATTTGCATTTTAAATTCTCTGTTTTCTCCTGCCTGCAGACTGATGTCATCATCTCTGACTATGCAAAGTCACTGAATTAGGGTTGATTCTTCCTCTGTAACGTTACATTGTAGCAGTTTGATTACTGGGGAAATGCTTCCCCCTGCCTGCAGCAAACTGATGACATTATCTCATCCTAGGCAACATCACTGAATGAGGGTGGCTGTGGTCTGGTCACTGGAGGAGGGGAGACTCAAATGCTTCTTCCTGCCTGCAGAAGGTGATGACATCATCTCAACCTGGGAAAAGTAACTGACAGGAGTACAAGGATGGCTTCATAATGATAAAATGTGGGGCTTTTGTGACAAATGATACTATTTCTGTACATCGTGACATGTCAGAAATGTGATAATGGAGACGTGTAAAGTCCACTTTTGGTTTATAATAATTAGGATTGTCCCGATACTAGTATCAGCATCGGGACCGATACTGAGCATTTGTGCGAGTACTTGTACCCGCACAAATGCTCCCGATGCCTATTCAGATACCTAGGATGGGAAAGGCGGCATGCAAAAGAGGCGGAGTCAGTGGGCGGAGTGAGCCGGTGGAGAGCGAGTTCTCAAGCAGGTAAGCCAGCCTGGCAGGGGTGCTGCCGTATCATCCATCATGATCGGTGACCGGAGCCGTCACATTCGGTAACTGAAGTGACGCTCTGTGTTCCCGTCAGTGCTTGGACACCCCGACGCCCATCTTGGTACACCCTGCACTCGGCTACATTAAGCCAGCAGCGGACATCTTCTTACACCCAGTCCGAACTATATGGGCTGGGTGTAACAAGATGTCCGCTGCTGCTTTTATGCGGCCGAGTGCAGGGTGTACCAAGATGGGCGTCACAGGCAGCATAGCAAAATACTAGTTTCGTTCTTTTCCTCTCATGTCATTTATTTCCGTGCCCATAAGTGCCAGCCACCTGTCAGTGCTCAGCAGGGCCGCCATCCAGGGCCCCTGGGGACCTCCGGGCCCCTTACAGGTGTACTGCCTGTACCCCCATATTTTTATATATATATTTATTTTATTTTATTTTTATTAAAGGACCAAGAGGTCCCCAGGGCCCCGGAGGGCAACCTCCCATTTTTTTATACATTTTTATTTATTTTTTATATATTTTTTAATTGTATTTTTTATTCTTTTTAGAGGTCCCCAGGGCCCAGGATGGCTACCCCCCTTTATATATATATATATATATATATATATATATATATATATATATATTTTGTAAGGGGCCCGTAGGCAATCCCCCTCCTTTTTGTTTGCGGCGGCAGCACCCCCCCCCCCCCCCTGCTTCTCAATTCTCAATTCACGACCCCCCCCGCTTCTCAATTTTCTCAATTGGTGGCACCCCCTGTAGCTGGCCAGCTAGAACCTGTCCTAGGTAGCTAATATAACTTACATGTATATACAGCTAAACCTGCTAAGAGCCTAATGTAGAGCACATTTTTATATGTGAGAGACAAAAGCAGAGTTATTCACTGTGATTTTGTGTTTGAATGTTATATAACAGTTGTATGTTGTGTTCACAGAAGCAAAAGAAAAAATATGCCTTTAAGAGTAGACAGAAGATGCAAAGTTATTCACTGTACGATTCATGCCAGCAAGCATAAAGTTAAGCTTTTGTGACTCATTGGTAGCCTTGCCCAATCACAGCTAATCTCACATTGAGCAGAGTCTTGACCAGTCACAGCCAGCTTTGCCTTCTATGCTGTCAGGAAGTTTCCAGCACATGTGCTCTGCTAGTTCATTCCACCACATACAGAGGACAGAACACACACAAGGCCAAAGCAGTTCTTATGGAAGCCAGAGGGTGAAAATTAGGTAAATATACAGTTATATATATATATGTTCTTATTATAAATAGTGTGATTAGAACTGTATACTGGTGTAGCTGTGTGTTCACGTGTAGGTCCACCAAACCTGAATCACTCATCAAACCCAAACCTTCATACCGAACCACTCATCATACCATACCTTCAAACCAAACTAAGCTAACCCTGCAAACCACAGTTATACCTTTCAGAGAAATCAGAGAATGCTTTGATAACCTACAGAGAGAGAAAGAGAGAGAGTAAATACCGAAGAAAGAAATATATCCACCATCTTATGTTAAATGACAAGATTGAATATTTGAACCTCCATTTTCTGTTATACTTATTCATCACGTGTTTTTGTACATGGACTGTCTGCTGCAAAGCAGCAGTATCTTATATGAAGAAAAGTGAAGTTATTAAAGAAGTTATTTAAGCATTTTGGTGTGCTCTTTAAACCTACTGCTTCCATAGAACGGCAATAGAGGAATTTCAGAGTAATAGACAGTCTTGTTGGACTGAAAAGTCAGAGATATCACAATTCTTCTAATGCCACAGCGCATGTGGCACTTCATAGTCCTGCGCCTGCCACACCCCCCTGCTTCTCAATTTGAGGCGGCAGCACCTCCCCCCCCCCACTTTTCTGATCCAGGGGACCCATGCCTGAAGCTGTATAAGGGTCCCCATAATTCCTGATGGCGGCCCTGGTGCTCAGCTGTCAGTGCCATCTGTCAGTGTCCATCCATCCATCAGTCAGTCAGTGCCAGCGATCTGTGCCATCCATCTGTGCCATCCGTCAGTGCCACTGCCAGCCATCAGTCAGTGCCCATCCATCCGTCGGTGCCCATCTGTCAGTGCCCACCCATCAGTGTATGCCACCTATCAGTGCTGCATAATCTGTGCCACCTATCAGTGCACTGCTGAATCAGTACCACCTATCAGTGCTCATCAATCAGTGCCAGCCATCAGTGCATGCCACCTATCAGTGCCCATCCATCAGTGCTACTGCCAGCCATCAGACCTGACTCCCAACCATCAGTCAGTGTCACCTTTAAGTACCCATCAGTCAGTGCCATCTATCAGTGCCAGCCATCAGTGCGTCATTGTCACATGACATTGGTAATCGGTATTGGCGAGGATCGGTACTTGTACTCTGTCTTATAAAGTGGTATCGGGACAACCCTAATAATAATATTGTAGCGCTCACCCAAGAAGGAGCAGCCGATTAGTTTGGGACCGGCATTTTAGGTTACCAGTGAGTCTTGTCTAGGGATAATATTAGTGAAGGTGGTCAAAGAGAAAGTGTCCAGACATTAACTTGAGTTTTCAATGCTTTATTCCAAGGCCCAACACAGCCAACATCAACATGACACATGATAGAGGAAAGGTTGATGAGCAAAGAGAGAACTGTAGTATCAGGCCTTGGATATCAGAGAGAGAGCAAACCCTGCTCTCAGCATAGTCAAGTTCAAACGTCGCCACTCTCCTCAGAGTGGGCAAATTGCCCCCTGACAGGTGATTTACTTGAGCCTGGCAGCCGAAGGGGGCCACTTTAAAACAAAGTCACTGGGAGGAAACAGGGACTCTGTCACAGGCCTAGTGAATTTTTCTTAGATTTGTCAAGGGTTAGAACCAATGAATCCTCCCAGTAAGTCCAATTTCAAAGTCACCAATTGACAGCTGAAGTGTACCTGTCATGTGGTGTGGTGACCGGATCCCCGGTGGTTCGTCCAGGTCTCGCGGACAACCTCTGCCTCTGAGTTCTCCTGAGCCGATTCCCCACCGTTCAGCTCCCGGCTTAGGATATGGGACCCAGCAAGCCACTGGGGCCCCTCTCTGCATCAGAATGAGGTTCCGCTGGGTACGCAACTTCGGCCAGATGGGCCTCGATGGCGGGGCCCATGGATACGCACACCCTGAAGGTGGATGCCGCACCTGGAACTCGGGCCCCGCATAGCACAACTCATGCAGGTGACTGCCCCAGATATACCCTCCTGCCAGCAGAAGAAGAAGAAACCGCTACTCTGATTGGCTGCTGGGAGAAGGTGGGTCTGTCAGAACCCCCTCTAGCGCCGACTGTCACTCAGGGGTAATAACACACCCCTGACATGCAGACCGACCTACAAGGCAGTTCCAAATGGCAGCAGCCTAAATTTAGGCAATTTGTAATTGGGAGTTACTCACTAACTTTAGCGTAGTACCCCACCAATATCGGGGGGGGGGGGGGGCGCTACAATATATGAAGTCCCCCCATAGTTGATATTCTTTTTAAAATGAAGCACTCAGGTAGATGGGATCTATCACACCTTCCTTATGCTGATTTCACAGTGACACCCTGAGTCCAGCCGGCGTTACAGCGGGCAGAATGGGGCTCCGTTCCAGTGATCACATGATGAACCCGTCTCTCTTGGGCATTTGGCATTGAGAAAAAAAGGGTCATTCTAGTGAGAATCATCCTTTGTCCCGGCCCCTCTTCCTGCTGCATTCATGTGCCTCTGGCAGCCCGGAGACAAGGGCCTGTGTTACCCTGCCAGACACACAATGCAAATCTTGTTGGTGCGTACGCGGATACAGACACGTAGCATCAATCTGAAACTTGAGTCCCGAGAGCCAGATTGCAGGAGAGCGCCCGTGAAAACGAGGGAGACTTAACCCGTTCATCGCTCGCCCGTCGTCACAATGCATCCAGGAGACCACAAAAGCTTTGCTTTTGATAATCAACTGACATAATAATACACAACGCTGCATCGCCTTTCTTACCTAATTCTGTATAATACCTCGAAGGTGTCAGGACCTGAAAATTGTTATCTTCTGAGCAGGTGTTTGGTCTCAGATTATGATTACAAAATGAGAGAAGTCCCAACAAGTTAAAGAGAATATGAAATCGTAAAATTTAGATCCACACCGTCATCCCTGAAAGCCTGATCAATGTGGTAAATCATATCAATGACCTCTAATGCTAATTGAATCATTGGCAGTGTTCCATCTCCTCCCTTAGTTCATACTCCAGTCAGTACGTGAGTCCAGCAATAGACCGTAATGGGCAGACTGGGCCCTACTTTCAGATGTGGTGGGCCCAGTCATAGAAGGTAAGGACATCCTGGCTCTAACTTGGAAAATGTGCCGGGGCCAGACGTAGAGGGTAATGGGCAGCCTGGGCCTAACTTGCAAATGCTGTGGGCCCTGCAATAGAGATTAAGGAGGACAGCTTGGGCCTATCTTGAAAAATGTGCCAGGGCCAGCCTTAGAGGGTAATGGGCAGCCTGGACCTAGCTTGACATATGTGCTGAGCCCCGCTATTGAGTGTAATTGGAAGCCTGGAATTATCATGGCATATGTGTTGTTCCCTGCCATACCGAGTAAATGGCAGCCTGGGTCTAACAATGGGTATGTGTTGAGTCTAGCCCCCAAAGAGTAATGACCAGCCTAGACCTCAGCAAATGTGCTATTTACAGCCATTGAGCTTAATAGGCAGCCTGGCCCTAACTTCAGAATGTGGTGGTCCCAACTGTAGCAGGTAATAGGCACCATGGACCTAGCTTGGCAGATGTGTGGGGCCCAGCCATTGAGCGTACAAGGCAGCCTTAACCTAACTTGGTGTATCTGCTGTTCCTAGCTATACAGAGTAATGGGTAGCCAGGATTTGACAAGGTGTGTGACCAGCCTTGAAGGGTTTCATTTATAAATCAAACAAATTTTAATGAAAATTAAATTAAATTTAACAAAACCGAAACAAAACTAATTATGAAACCAAACTAAACGAATTCCAGAACAAAACTAAATTAGTAACATAACGAATCTATCCAAAGCAATTTTTTCCGTTTTGCATATCTCTACTGCCCACTACATTAATTGGCTGGGAACCTCACATTTGCTGAAGACTAGGCTGTGGGGCCCAGCAATTGAGTATGATGGACAACCTGGACCTAACAAGGCACACAAGCTAGGCCCATGGGCAGTCTGAACCTAACTTGATGCACGTGTTAGGCCAATCCATTGAGTATAATGGGCATCCTGGACCTAACTTTGTGAATCTGCTGAGCCCAGCTATTGAGTGTAATGCCGTGTATACACGATCACTTTTTGTGATGAAAAAAAACGACGTTTTAAAAAACGTCATTTAAAATGATCGTGTGTGGGCAAAACATTGTTTTTTGTATTCTGAAAAACGACCAAAAAAAAATTCGAACATGCTTGAATTTTTTGTGTCGTTTTTCAAAATGTCATTTTTTGTGTCATAAAAAGTGATGGTGTGTGGGCAAAACGACGTTTAAAACAACGTTTTTAAACCCGCGCATGCTCAGAAGCAAGTTATGAGACGGAGCTTCAATGGAACAGAGTGCCGTCGAACGTGTCTTACGTAACCGCGCTTTGCAAGAGCATTTTGGAAAAACGATGGTGTGTATGCAACGTCGTTTTGGAAAATGAAGTTTGAAAAACGTTGTTTTGTTTCGTCACATTAAACGTTGTTTTTTTTTCATCACAAAAAGTGATCGTGTGTACGCGGCATTAGAGTGTAATGGGCAGCCTGGACTGAACGTGGTGTACTGTATGGCCGTGTACACACGATCAGTCAAAACCGATGAAAACAGACTGAAGGTCCGTTTCATCAGTCCAAACCGATCGTGTGTGGGCCCCATCGGTCAGTTATCCTTCGGTCAAAAAAAAGAGAACTTGCTTTAAAAGTTAACCGATGGACGCCTAACCGACAGGTCAAAACCGATCGTTAGTATGCAAAAGCATCGGTTAAAAAGTTGCGCATTCTCAGAATCAAGTCGGCGCATGCTTGGAAGCATTGAACGTTTTTTTCAGCACGTCCTTGTGTTTTACGTCACCGTGTTCTGACGCGATCGTTTTTTTTAACCGATGGTGTGTAGGCACATCAGACCATCAGTTAGCTTCATCGGTTAACTGAGGAAAACGGTCCTTTGGACCATTCTCATCGGATGGACCGATCATGTGTACACAGCCTATATGTTGGGCCAACCCAAAGACCATAATGCGCACCCTGGACTTAAATTGACATGCAATATATGCCAATAGCATGTTAATGTTATTTTGCATGTAATGAAGGACAGGACTGGGAACTGGGACTTTTTGGTGCTTGGGGCAGGGGAAATGTATGGTTTATTTAATTAAGTGTTTGTATTTGCATTGTTTTTTTGTTGTTGTTGTGTATTTGATCATTATGTACCAATATGGATTACAAACATACAGTAAAGCACTGTACCTTCCAGTATCTCAAAGCATCGCCTGTCCCTCCAGTGATCAGTGTATCGGGTGACATCATATTTGTGTGCCAAACAAAAGGATTGTGGAATGAATAGTCCTCCCGTCAGATAATTGCTTTGCGCGATTATGCGCCAGGACTACATATCCCATGGATCTTTGCTGCCATCCGGAGATTGCGGGTAGTAGCTATAGAAGAAGCAAAAGCCCGCACAGAGCTCTCTTCCCCCTGGGCTGGACACAAGATGGACCAGGGAGAGCGAGGTCGCGACCTACCATGTGGAGTACCACTTTGCAACCCGTAACCTGAGAGGCCTAGCTCTGTCTGTTGCTGTCGGACATCTTTCCAGCTCCACTCCGGTCGCCTGCCAGTCATTGTGTGTCAAGCTTCATGTCGGGAGATCGAGACAGCGAACCCACTGCTCGAGCGTCGCTAGACGAGTTCCTGTCCGGAAGACACTGGAGCGATCTGGTCGTTGGTGAGAGGGCAAATCTCTCGACCTTTACCCGTTCTTTGTCACAGTTACATTGAGACACTTTGCACAGACATCTCTACTCCAGGAATACTTCACTGCATTTATTTGAACACTGTGCTTAGACATCCTGAAGCCTCGTACACCTGAACAGTCCATCCGATGAGAATGGTCCGAAGGACCGTTGTCATCGGTTAACCGGTGAAGCTAACTGATGGTCTGATGTGCCTACACACCATCGGTTAAAAAAAACGATCGTGTTAGAACGCGTCGACTTGATTCTGAGCATGCATGGTGTTTTAACCAATGGTCGTGCCTACTAAAGATCGGTTTTAAAGGGGTGTTTCAGCCCTAAGTTGTGTTTATTAAAAGTCAGCAGCTACAAAAAGTGTAGCTGCTGGCTTTTAATAAACACTGACTTACCTGCTCCTGCGTTCCAGCGACGCGCCGACCGGGGCTACGCTCCTCTGCCCCCCTCCCCGGCCGGCGTCTCCATCCTGACTGTGGGCACCCAGCCGTGACAGCCTTCGGCTTCACGGCCGGGCACCCACTGCGCATGCGCGAGCCGTACTGCGCATGCGTGCGCGGCGCGGCTCGCCGCTGATTGGAGAGGCGATCGCATGGGACCTGTCAGTGTCCCATGTGATCGCCTACAGGGAGGGGGCTGGTGTAGGCGATTAAGCTTAATCGCCTAACCAGCCCCTCGGCGGAAGCAGGAAGTGGGACAGGAAGTCCCACTCCTACTGAAGCCCCCACTCCCCCCCCAAAAAAATTACATGCCAAATGTGGCATGTATGGGGGTGAGGAGTGGATTGAGAAAAGGTAATTTTTTTGGGTGGAACACCCCTTTAACCTATCGGTTAGGTATCCATCGGTTAAATTTTAAAGCAAGTTGGCTTTTTTTTAACCAAAGTTTAAACAACCTATGGGGCCCACACACGATCGGTTTTGACCGATAAAAACGGTCCATCAGACCGTTGTCCTCTGTCTAACCTATCGTGTGTACGAGGCCTTAGCCTTCTTCCTTACAAGATATCTACTGTTTCCCCCTTACACGTAATTGGATTACAGATAACGAGCTCCAACACGCCGGTGAAGAACATCAGATCTGCAACGTGGACTTTTTTGCCATTACTGATAAAAAGATATTATCATTTCTAGACCTGCTCTCCATTCTTAGGATAGCGTTATAGGCTGGCTAGTATCAATCTTTTACATTGTGGCAGTATAAGCAGTTAGCTGAAACATCCGTCTAAGGCAGTGTTTTTCAACTCCAGTCCTCAAGGCACACCAACAGGTCATGTTTTCAGGCTTTCCATTATTTTGCACAGGTAATTTGATCAGTTTCACTGCCTTAGTAATCACCACAGCCATTTCATCTGAGGGAAATCCTGAAAACTTGACCTGTTGGTGTGCCTTGAGGACTGGAGTTGAAAAACACTGGTCTAAGGCAGGGATCCTCAAACTACAGCCCTCCAGCTGTTGCAGAACTACACGGCCGTAGTTTGAAGACCCATGGTAAGGCATGGGTCTTCAAACTATGGCCCTCCAGTTTTTCAATAACTACAATTCCCGTCATGCCTAGTCATGTCTGTGAATGTCAGTGTGTTACAATGCCTCATGGGATGTGTAGTTCTACAACAGCTGAAGGGTCGTAGTTTGAGGATCCCTGGTCTAGGGCATGGGTGCTCAACCTGTGGCTCTCCAACTAATTCATAGTTTTGATGCCTCCAGTGTGACTCTACAATTTTCATAGTCATGAAAATAAAGAAAACTCTTTGAATGAGAAGGTGTGTCCAAACTTTTGGTATGTACTGTATATATCTCTCTCTCTCTCTCTCTCTCTATATATATATATATATATATATATATATATACTGTATATATAGAGATAGATAGATAGATATATATATACATATAGTATTGTCATTGTTAATATTTGTTTTGTGGCTTTCGGAGGAATTATTTTGCTGAGTTGGAGCTGTTGCCTAGAACTCTGCAGGTCTATTACCTCCTCTCTTTTTGTCCACGTTCCCCATTATTGGTTCAAGTAAAATATTCATAGAACGTAAATACGCTGAGTTGTCTAATTATTAATCTACTGTGATACAAGGATGTCTGAACCCAGAGTGTCAGGTGGGTTGGAAAGTTCACCAGTTCATGGCTGTGCAGATGAGCAGGTAATTCTAATCAGTCCTCTAGGGGGCCGTGCTACAATTATATGCACATTGTCACTTTGCATTTTTATTTTACTTCTTTTCAATTTACCTTTCTTTCCATTATTTGTTTTGGCACAGGTCCAGAATAGATGAAAGGATCTTTCATATCCATTTGGAGACAATTAAAGTCCTACAGACCACCATCCTATAGTTCCACCATTCTCATTGACCCCTAAATGACTGAACTTGAGGCAAAGTTGTGCGGTATCGGTGACACTGGGTTGGTGGGATTAATGGTCCCAGTGCTACTAGCTGGTTAAACTGGTGCACACGGGCTCTGGAGCTCCATGTAAACACTGGCGCTTTCACTTGTGGCCAGTGATATGTTTAGACACGCGTACACACCTAATTAAACACCCAGCAAAAATTAGCAGCTACTTCTGTGAACGGATCCCTTCAATGCGAAGAAATGTGACACTACTAAACTTCACCCGCAAAGCAAACACATGTAGCTGGAAATAGCCACAGGATGTATTTTATAGAATTACTGGGTGCTCTGTCCTTTAAGAATTACCCTCCCCTTCCACAAAACGCAGGACTGTTGGAAAGTACTTGGCAGAAGTATTGTGTGGCAAGGTCCAGGACTGGTGACCACCTCTCGAACTTTCATCAGTCGTCTTCCAATAAATCAATCCATTTTCTGTGCCCCCTCCTTCTCCCAGGTCATTTTATCAGGTCTGAAAGACAGTCTACAGGGTATTCAAACAAGAAAAGCACTATTGAAGGTCATATTATGCCTTGTTTCCACTGAGCGGATCGGTTCGGTACGGTTCGGTACGGTTCGCTATTTTGGGTGTTTCCATTATGAAAGCGTGCCAAAAAAGCGAACCGTACCGCACCAGCAAGGGTCCTGCTTCAGATGAGGGTCCAGAGAGAGTGGAACGGTTCCATTAGGGCGGACCTACAAATACATCTCGCTGATTGGTGGATGCACTAGGAATTTTTTCTAAAACCTAAATGGTCCCTGACGGTCCGATTTGCAGTGGAAACACTCACGGGAATAGACCGGTCCCATCCTAACCGCTCCGAGTTTACTGACCCGAACCGTTCCGTGCAGTGGAAACAAGGCATTAGAGTCCATGAGTAGGGAGGTCCATTTCATGGGAGTCACTTCGGCCATGGGTGAAAACAGAAGTGTACAGGTGATACTCGAAAAATTATACAAAAGTGTACAGACGATACTCTAATATTGTGCAAAAGTTCATTTATTTCACTAATGCAACTTAAAAGGTGAAACTAATATATGAGAGAGACTCATTACGTGCAAAGGAAGATAGTTCAAGCCGTCATCATTGTGATGATTATGGCTTCTAGCTCATGAAAACCCCAAATCCACAATCTCAGAAAATTAGAATATTGTGAAAAGGTGCTATATTCTAGACTCAAAGGGCCAGATCCACAAAGCACTTACGCCGGCGTATCTCGATATGCGCGGCGTAAGTGTCTATATGCGCCGCCGTAACTATGCACCGTATCCACATAATAAGATACGCCTGAAAATCATCTCTTTAGACCGAGACAGAGTCGGCGCATATATACGCCGGACGCTGTTGCGCTCCCATTGATTTCCTATTCAAATATGCAAATGAGGGAGATACGCTGATCCACGAACGTACATGCGCCCGACGCCGGCTCCGTGCGCCGCGCGTAAGTTGTACGTCCAGCCTAAGGTTACCCCTCATAAAAGCAGGTGTAAGTTAGCAGCAGACGTGCACAGGTCAGCCGGAGAGCAGCTGCCACAGCACCGTTACGGACGAGCTGAGCAACCACACTTGCAGGACAACAATCTTTAGGCCAACATGCCAGGGGCATCCATGGTCATTGCTATACTAGTGGCTTTAGAGGCGCGTAGAAGGAGGGAACGGGAGAGGATATACCGAACGCGCATCGACCTCTTTGGCATGGGTGATTTGGAGGTGTATCGCATCTTCAGATTCAGCCCTGAAGCCATCCTGGAAATTGCCACAGCCCTGAAAAAGATGACCTCACCAGCAAGACACACTGCTCCCAAGCAGTGGAGCCACTGGTCAAGGTACTGGCAACCCTGCATTTTCTTGCCAGTGGATCATTTTAGCGTACAAGTGGAGTTGTGTCTGGGATGTTACAATCCACCATGAGCAGATGTGTGCACCAGGTTGTCCCCGCAATCCTCAGACGCATGTCCCACCACATCATCAGACCCACCTAGGAGCACCTACGGCAGAAGGCAATGCAGGATTTCTACAGGATTGCCAGATTCCCACGCACCATCGGGGCCATTGATTGCACACATGTGGCACTACAGCCCCCCCCGTGCCACAGAGCACATGTACCGCAATCTGGTATTGGTATTCCATCAACGTACAGGTGATAGCCGATGCCAAATACCTCATATGGCACGTCCGGGCCAAACACCCTGGGGCCAGCCACGACAGCTTCATATACCGTCAAAGCCCCATCCCCACGGATTTCGAGCAGAACGTGTACAAGGACAGCTGGTTGGTTGGTGAGTGACATGGGAGTCAGGCATGACTCTCCGACTCCATGATGCAGAAATCACGAGGGGCACATGCATGGCTAACATCCTCCTGTCTTTTCCCTTTCAGGTGACGCGGCATATGCACTTGGACCCCATCTCATGACTCCATTCCGGAATCCCGAAACCAGAGGAGAGAGAAGATACAATGAAGCACATATACGTACCCGTGCAGTGGTTGAGCGCACATTTGGCCTCCTGAAGTCACGTTTCCGATGCCTGGATAAGTCTGGGGGGACCCTGTTGTATTCCCCAAACTTTGTGTGTCAAATCATTGGAGCATGTTGCATTCTGCACAACTTTGCCGTGAGAAAGGGCCTGGAGATTGACATATGTGATGACCTGACCCCAGAACCACACTGCCCCCCCCCCCATAACCGAGGCTACCCATTCTGCTGATGGAAGAGCAGTCAGGAGGGTCCTCGTGGAACGAATCTTTGCACGTTAAACACACACATTCACCATGTCACACAGACAAAGAAAGCCCCATAGTAAGGGGAACCCAGGCGGAGGGGCCACATGACTGGGGGAACACTGTGCGGTGCACACACAGGATAGGGAAGTGAGGTTTTAGGGGTGGGGTTACCTAGCACGAGGAGGGTTAGTTAAAAGTAGTGGGTGGGCGGGGCTGGTCATTCTGGGGCCATTTCATGGAAGAGGTAACACACAGAGTGTTTTTTTTTTTTGCTGTACTGCTACCTCATCCATGGATCACCCCGGCGGCCTGTTGGAGCGGTGGTGATGTTGCTGGGATCGGGGGAAGGTAGGTCCAGCCCCCCTCCACGCCGTGCATGGTGGTCCCGTCCATCGGAGGGGTACAGCCCAGGACTTTTCAGCGCTGGAGTCCCCCGATCCGCGGCACCCCCCCGCGATCCGTGGCCCCCCCCCTCCGTGATTTGTGCCTCCCCCGCAATTTGCGGCCCCCCACCCGCGGTTTGCGGCCCCCCACCCGCAATTCGCGGCCCCCACCCGCGATTCGCGGGCCCCCACCCGCGATTCGTGGCCCCTCACCCGCGATTTGCGGGCCCCCCCCGCAATTCGCAGCACCCCTCGCTCAAAATCTGTGATCTGCGCCCCTTCCCCGCTCCACAACTCCGATCTGCCCCCCCCCCCCGCTCAAAAAAAAAAAAATGTCCCGCTGGGAAAAATGTTAAAATGTTGGGAGGCATGCGGACCCTCCAGGTCCTGGTAAGCATACCGGCTGCCACTTCAACTGGGAACAAAGGGGGGAATCCCAGGCCGCGGCGCGACACTCCGTCGCCTGCCAGGCCTGATCTGGGTGGTGATGATGTGATGGAGCGGTAGCGTGGTACTCAACGCGGGAGAACGGCTGGGGGCCTCTCATCCAGGGCGGCCACGGCTGGAGCAGGAGGAAGCAGAATTCCTGTTTAGGGTGACGTCGGAAGTGGCACGGCCTGATCCCAGGGCTCCTACAGTTTTTCCAGCAGCAGGCATCCGGCCTTGTTGATGGGCGCAGCGTCCCCTGCTGGGCGGGGGGACCAACGGTCGGAAGGAGAGATCTCAGACATGGACTCCGAAGGTCCAGGCATAGTGGCGGGCCCGTTGGGGCTTCAGCGGGGACCCGGAGTGGCGGCTGGTCGGATGGTTTCCTCTGGGCAGCCGGGTAAGTCATCTTCTAGTTCTGCTACAGTTGTTTTTCCTGCTTTACTCTCCCTCCTCCCCTCCTTCTCCCCCCCCCTTTTCTCATGTGCCTGTTGTCTGTATGCTGGGTCCCCGGGTTGGGGGTGGGCTTCTCCTTTTGGGGTGGGACGGTTGCGGGGGGTACGCCTGACGTGGACGCGGTAATGCTGCAGCAGTTGTGGTCCTCTTTATTGCAATGATGTTGGGCCATGGCAGGTGGGGGGGCCAAGCGTGCCCCCTCCTGCCGTCACGGTGCCTACCACTGCCTCGTGGTTGGTTCCTCCCGTGACTGGGCCGGTTAAGGTAGGGGCATTTCATGTGACGCATTCAGTTTGGGGTGGGACTTCCCGGGGTAGCGGGATGGTGGTGTGTTGTTAACCCCCTCCGTTCCGTCAGTGGGTGTCGGGAGTGTGGTTAAGTCCCAGGTGAGTTCGAGTGGAGTGTGGGTGCCTCCTCTGCCGGGGGCATTAACGGTCACAGGGACCGCTGTGGGTGACTTTCCTTTGGTGGTGCCGGGGTTGGCACAAGTAAGTACGGCTCCGGGGGTAGCGTCAGGTGTGACGGCGGATGGCGTACGGTGGGCTGATGCGGCCCGGTGTGAGGTATTTATTTGTTTTCGATGGGCCTTTTGGGTCTCATTTGAAGGCAGAGTAAAGAGCGGATTTGGAAGGGGGAGTTTGCGGTAGTATTCTCGTTGCTTCCGCTTGGGAAGTTTATCTTGGATAAGGTCCGACATGATGTGGGTAAAACGGAGGAGGAGGAAAAGCAGCTTTTTTTCGCATTATTCCTTGGTTGTTTGCGAATTGGGCACAGGCGTATGATATTTTGGCGAGGGTAATTGGGGAATGGCGCCGCAGAATTGCGTGGGCTTGTTTTGCTATATTGTTGTCATCGGAGAGGGTGTACAGGCAAAACGTTATCGCCTTGTGTATGGGGCTTATGACTCAGGCCAGGGCAGGGCCGCAGCCCTTTCGGGAAGGGGTCGGGGGAGCTCAGGCCTTCTCGCCGTCGGTCGCTTTAAGCAAGGGGTTCTGCTGGCAATTTAACGAGGGATCCTGGAAATTCAGGGTTTCTTGTTGTTTCCGCCACGAGTGTTCTGGTTGTGGGGGAGCCCACCCCTCGTCAAAGTGCTGCAAGAAAGGAAAGAAGCTAAGTGACGCTGGAAAAAGGGAGGACCAGTGAAGGTGGAGGAGATGGCTCCGTATCTACGTAGGTACCCGAATAGGATAGCGGCGCAGGCATTGTGGTTTAGGTTTTTTAAGTAGGGTTTCCCAATTCCCAGTGATTTGTAAGAAATCCCTCCTTTGGCGTCTAACCTAAAGTCATCTTATGACTACTCGGAGGTGGTTACTGAAAAGCTACGTAGGGCGGTGGGATTGAGCAGGATGGCGGAGCCGTTGTGGGCCCGCCCGTTGGGGACGTGGGTGTTTCTCCACTGGGGTAGTGCCGAAGCGGGAGCCGAATCAGTTTTGGTCCATCCATCCTCTCTCTCACCCCAAAAAATAGGGTCGGTGAACGATGCATTTTCCTGCCCTGTGTAAGGTGTCGGATGTGTCTTTCGTTGTGGCGGGGTGCTGGGCCCAGTGTTTTGGGGGTGCCTTGTTAGCCATGACAGACAATGAATCCGCATTTTGGCTGTTGCCGGTTCACCCGGATGGTGTGCGTTTTGTGGGCTAACTGGCTTAGCGTTTGTGTTGCATTATCTCGATGATTTCCTGGGGGTCGGTCCGTCGAATGACGGGACCTGCCTTATTTTACTTGCCACCATTCAGCAGGTGTTCAAGGTGTTTGGGGTCCCGCTGGCTCAGGACAAATCATAAAGGGAGGGTGATCGAGTTGAAAAAATTTGAGGCATTATCATTGATTCGGTTAGGATGGAATGCCGGCTTTCAGAAGACAAGCTGGGGAATTGCGTGAGTCAGTCGCGGTGGAGGCGCGGTGTGCGAAAGTCAAGTTACGAATTTGTGGTCTTTATTGGGAAAGCTCAACTTTGCTTGCCGCATCATGCTGATGGGGAGAGTTTTTCTACGGACAACCGCTGCCATAGTGGTCGTTAGAGCCCCGCATCACTTTGTGCGGTTGGGTCATGGGCACAGGGAGGATTTGAAGGTACTGGACCCATTTTTGGAGCAATAAAACGGAAAATCATGGTGGTTGGCTCCAGTGGTCTCAGCGAGTAAATTGGAGCTTTTTACTGATGCGGCCGGGTTAGTAGGTTTGTTGCGGCCTACTTTGAGGGTATGTGGTGCGCTGGTCGGTGGCCAGAGCAACTGGCTGGTTTGCATTGATCAGTAATTTGAGGCTGCTGGAGTTGTTCCCGATAGTGTTGGCGGTTGAGCTGTGGGGGGCGGTGTTAGGAGCCGGCAGGTTCGCTTTCATTGTGTTAGTTTGGGGGTAGTACAGGGCATTTCTCCCCTGACAGCTTCGTCTTTGCCTGTAATTCGTTACTGCGTGGATTGGTTTTAAACTGTTAGGCGCTAAATATTGTTGTGGGTGCAGTGCATGTCCCTGGGGTCAAATATGAGGTGGCTCTTGCACGCTCTCGTTTACAGTGGGACTGGTTCCGGCAGCTGGTGCCGGAGGCAGAGCAGGAGGGGGTTTCTGTCCCCAGTGGCTTGTGGGACCTTGTGTTGGAACAGTGATGGCTCTAGTTTGGAGGTCAGTGGCTGACTCCACTTGGGGGTCATATGATCGTGTTGGGCAGGAGTGGCATGGCCTGGTGAGTGATCTTAAGGTTGGTTCCTCGGTTAATTTTTGCTTTGCTTCACTAAACAAAATAATGGCTGGATTGGCATGCCTTTTTAATTGAATGGGGTGTGAGCTGTTACCAAGGCGTACGTGGTTCGCAAGGCGTTGCGGGGTTATAGTAAAGGTCGGGTCAGGCCGGATTCCAGTTGGAGGTTCAGTTTCGGACGGCGTTTTTGTCAGCAATTTTTGGGGCTTTAAGTGTGGGGAATAGGTCAGCCCTGCTAAGGCGGATGCAGGGGGATGCATATATCTGATGTGACGGTGCTCGCTGATTCGGTCACGTTGTTCGCGCAGAGGTTAATAAACCGATCAATTGGGCAAGGGTACCAAGGTGGTTCTGGAAAAAGTGTCGGTGGCAGTGGCCCGATGGCAGTGGTTCGGGAATGGTTAGGTTCACGGCTTACAGGGATGGGGTCCGCCCCTTGTCTCGGGAATGGGCTGCCTTTGTCCAGGTATCAATTTGGGGCAGTTTTTTAAATGATGTTTGGGGACGGGAGGTTTTTCAATGTGCTGAACTACTCCTCTCATTCTTTTAGGATTGGGGCACCAACGGGAGGCTCGCGTTGGGGCTTGAGCGTTGAGACCCTGCAGCGGATAGGTCGTGGGGAGTCCCGCCGGTTCAGGTTGTATGTCTGACCGCAACTGTTATAAGAGGGGGGGGGGGCAGGGGGTTAGGCATTCCTTACCCTGTTCTCAAGTCTTGGGTGTTATGTGTCTGTCTGTACGTCAATGCTTGTTCTGGGTGTGTGGTTTGTTCTGTGTGGTTGTGTGAATCTTATATGTTTAATTCTCTGTTTCTGGTATTTTCCTGTTCTGTTTACTTTTTAGGCCTGGTATGCTTGATATATATCTTGGGCCACTCCTATGTTCAGTGGGGGGCCAAGAGGGCGATGGTTAGGGGAGAAGGCAGACAGGTGGTTTTTTTTTTTTTTTTTAAAGTGTATTTTTGTGCGTGAACTCGAGAGAGAGGAGCCGGACTGCAGGAGTTGGGAGTAGGCAGACCCTCCCCCCGGAGGCAATCGCCATCCTTCTCCATGCCCCTGGTGGCAATGGCGGGTGTGAAGGGGGGCCTCCCACTCACCCCGCCCTACCTGCTCCTCTTGGGAGCCCAACTGGGGCTCAACGGGACCCCAATGGGGCAGAGGGACTCCCCCTATGAGGGAGTGAGGGGGCCTAGCCCACCCAGCCAGCCCCGTAGGTCCTTCGCCTCTCTTTATTTTAGGAGACCGCATGGCCAAAGTGCATGTGTTTTAAACCAATTTTGTGTGCGTGCAAGTGTGGTGGTTTTTGTGGGGGGGGTGGGCGTACTAAGCACAGGCGTACCTTGCATAGCACACCCACCGGGAGCCGGGCTGAGACCACCAAACTCAATTCACATGAAGCCGAGACCGGGATCCGAACCCTTGGCTGCAGAGGTGAATGGCTTGTCAGCGCAGTGCCAATCACGTTGAGCCACCACAGCTCCCTCAGGTGGGTTTTTACTAGGGAAGAAGCCAGGGTGAGTTGTATCGGGATTTCCTGCATGCTCTGGTCCAGGGTTATGCCGGAAGTTCGGCATTATGCGAGATTGGACAGGCCCCCGGAGGTGCTGTTGGTTCATGTCTAGGGGCAATGACCTTTGCCTTATGGCGTCTCGTGATTTGATACAGGATATTACATGGTACTTTATGTGCTTACGCAGTGTGCTTCTTGATACTTTAGTCCTGTGGTCAGAAATGGAGCCTGGGTCGGTAGACAGGATTAACAAAGCCAGAATTAAGGCCAATAAGGTGGTCTCCAAGTTCGTCATCCGTGGCAGGGGGTTGGTTGTTCGCCATTGCGAACTGAAAGTGGTTTTGGTCTTTACTTTAGGGGTGATGGAGTACATTTAATCCCGGTGGGTATTGATGTGTGGGTCCTGGGGGCTCCGGGATGGGTTACAACGTGCCTTAGGGCTGTGGCGGGCCGCCCACATGTGAGGTGTCACCGTGTGCGTCTGTGGCATTGGTCTGGGGTTCCTGAGGGTTGGGTGGTGGTTGGTATATATATATGGGATGTATATACCTAAGATGTTTGGTAGGAGTTGGGGCCTGTCATGGGATGGGCACCTTCCCTATCTGGTTAGGTGGGGGCTATTGGTCAATCGGGCTGAAGAGTGAAATGAAGGAGGAAGTCATTGTCTCGTGAGCTGATTGGAGCACGGCTAGAGGCCAGGATGCTTCCTGATGGAGTACAGCCGATTACCTAGCACTTTTTCTTTCCCTTCTCTCAGGAACCCCTCGTTTACAGCAGTTTTGTATAATTGTGTTTGGGTTAATTTATTCTAATTTTGGTAAATATATATATGAAGTTTTATAAAGATATATATATATATTTATAAATGGTATTTTATTAAAGTTATTTTAATATTTACCTTTTGGTATTAAATAAAGGGGCCTTTAGTGGCCATTTAATCCAGAAGGTGTTGCATGGTTTATATAGGGGGTTAAGAGGTTTTGGGGTTTGTTATTGTTTAAGTAGCAAAGACACTAGTAGTACACCAGTCATGCACGCATGCACATCACTGTGGTCCCTAGATCACACACACCACATCCTCATCACATTGGTTTAGCCCAAGTCCAACATGCAGGACTTGGGAGCAGCAACGCCACGTCAAGGCACCAATCAAGTTGCTGTCCATTCACACAGTCGTGGGGATAACGTCTCCCCAACGACCGAGGGTGACACCCCTTACTTGCTGGAGTGTCACCCCCACATTCACACACCATTCACACTGTAGCCTGCACTACTGACCGTGTGCTGGGTCTACCAAAAAAAAAAAACTCTAAAAAAAATCATCTGCCCTGTCTTGGGCCACGTCTGGAGCCACTGCCCCGGCTCTGCAGCTGCATGGGGGATGCCTCAGGTGGGGGGGGGGAATCAGGAGGATAAGCATCCCCTGGTCCCTCCCTGGCTGTCTGGCTGCCCTCCAATGCCAGGGCTATGCGGGTGAGGACCGCATTGGTCTCGGCTTGTAGCAGACTTGACTGTCTCCCCTCCGCCTGGATGGCAGCAGTATTGTCCCGAACGGCCTCTGCCAGGTTCTGTACCTCTGTCATGAGGCCTGCTGTGGTGGCCTGCAGATCCCCCAGGCAGGTGATAACAGCCGCGGAGTTGGCATTGACATCCTGCATACTGTCAGTCAGGGTAGCAGAGGAGGCCAGGGTGTCAGACAGTCGCTGCATCTGTAAGACAACCTCACCCATTTGCCGGGTCTGGCGGTCCTGTTCCCTCCCTAAGTGTTCTGGGAGCAACTCAGGCACTCCCCTAGTCTTCCTGGTTACCTTCCAGGGGCCAGGAGTGGCTTCGGACCGGCTATAAGGGGGGGCCCTTGAGGAGGTGGACATGTTGAAGGAGGACCTTGAGGGCCTTCCCCTGATGGGGGTGGAGGTCACAGAGGGCCCGGAAAAAGGGAAAGACTCCTCAATAAAAAAGGACCACTTCTTGGTCGGAAAGGACCGTCTCCTCCTCAACCACCTCAAGAGGCGAGGTGTGCTCAATCCCCTCCACCACTGTGTCTGGTCTTCCCAGGGGTTCTGGCTTCAGGATGCTGTGGGGGGTGGTGTGGGATGGCCACCAGAAGATGATGGCCCAGCTCCCTCCAGCACATCTGTGGATGACACAAAGCATTCACATGTTGTTGGACCAACACACTTGTCACATGTTCCCCCCCCCCCCACATACTACACACCAGATATTTGTAAAAAAATAAACTTACCAGTTGTCAGGGCCTGATCCTGGGAGTCAAAGCCCTCAACTCCCTCCACTTGGTCCCTGTGGAGACACCGGGCAACCACCTGCTCATCCGGAGTGAGACTTAGAGAAGTGTGTGGTCCTCCTCCAGTGGCCCTGATGACTCCCAGCTTCTCCCGGACAGCACGACGAAGATCGTTGATCTTCTTGCCTATATCCTTGGAGCTGCTGGCCTCCTGTCCAAGGAGATTGACCTGGCTGGTGATCTCCTTCAGGATCTCCTCCTTCCTGGCCTTGCTGGTGAATCCACTTTCTGCCCCATGGAGGTACAAGGCGTTTACAACATTGCATGACTGTAAGTGCTTTTTTATTTCTTTTTAATACATTTTATACGTTTAACATACTATGTGGAGCCATTGATGTTATTTGCATGGTGGGCATCCAAATTGCTGAAACACTTTGGGATACGAGATCCACTAGGACTGCAGACCTGACACCATGAGATTGGGACCCGGTATATGCTGTTTCTGATCCCCTGTCATTGTGGAATGTGGGTTTCTGGTAAAAGACCAATTCATAAGTTTGGTGGAGGACACTTCCTTTGCCTTTAGACACGTTTTATTAATCCGTCATTATCCAGAAGCACAGCTGTTTATTAATCTTTAATCACGGACTCTTTTTTGCCAACACTTTGGACTGTGTATTAATCTAGAGCTAAAGGTTACACCAGTTGATGGTTATCATCACAATTTTTTTTCATGTTTTTTTGTTTTTGTTTTTGGTTCATCACCATCACCAATATCATCACGATTTTGAGGTGACTGCCTATTGTTTAGTGGCCATCACCGGTCACTTTTCGATCCAGCAGCCAGCCTTCTACAAATATTATTTGCGATTATTTACTTGCATTTATTTATGTTGACTTATGTATTTGAGGTAGCATGATTTATATATTTTTCTTGTGGTATTTTAGTGCCATACATATTTGGATGATTTTTTCATGTATGCATATTTGATTCATGTTCCTAGCGCAACGCTAATTCATACACATGTAGCACTTCCCCCGAAAGAGCTGCTGGTTTGATTTGGGTGGCATGTTACCTCTAATTCTCCGCTGTCTATGGTACTGGATGAGAGCTGTAATAAAGTCAATGTCCACACTGTAGGTATTCTTTACCCCAGCGGGGTAAAAATGGTAAAAGTAGTAGTAGGTGAGAAGATAGAAGTGGTAGGTAATGGATTCAGGCGTGTAACTGGGTTTCGGAAGCAGTCCTGCTACCAACGACAACTTTCGTCGCCACTCTAGCCAGAGTGGCTATAGTGTATTTGGATAGGCCTCTCTCACCTGCCTAGCAGCCAGAGTGTCACTCGGAACTTTAGCAAAGTCTCTGCCACAGACCTTCCCAAAGGTCTGTGGCAGGTCTTGGTCTTGGTTCTCCTCTTTTTTGGAAAACCGATTGCAAACAGTAAAGTTAGGACCTTTTACATCTGAGAAACGCACAGTATCGTGCAGAGTCCCTCAAGGATCGCCTCTGTCACCGGTGCTATTTAACATCTATCTTCGTCCTCTTTTTGAGATTATCAGCAGCCAAAAACTGCTCTACCACTCTTATGCCGACGACACGCAACTGTATTTCCGCATTGGCAACAGAAAGGATCACCACCTCAATCTAGAGACATGCCTCTCTTTGATAGAGGACTGGATGAGTTATCTTAAACTCAACGGAGCGAAAACAGAACTTCTCCTGTTTCACGCCAAGCGTATGATTCAACCTGCAACAACCTGGACACCCCCGCCCATTCTGGGCAAAATCATCACCCCTAGCGCCAAAGTCAAAAGTCTAGGGGTCATTTTTGACTCCTATATGACAATGGATGCACAATAGGGTCAGTAGTCAGCGGATCTCACCATCTGCTGCGCCTACTACGCAGACTTATTCCTTTCATTCCTAAAGAAGACGTAGCAGTCGTGGTGGGAGCAATTGTTAACTCCAGACTGGACTATGCAAATGCCGTTTACCTCGGACTCCCCAAGTACCAAATCGCTTGTCTGCAAGTTGTTCAGAATACAGCCGCCAGACTTGTGACTGGAAAAAAACCCTGGGAATCAATCTCACCTTCACTGAGAACCGTTCATTGGTTGCCAGTAAAAGACAGAATTGCTTTTAAAGCTCTCTGTCTAACGCACAGATGTATTCATGGGAATGCTCCCCATTATCATTGCGAAAAAATAAAAGCTCACAATCCCAAACGCGTTCTGCGATCCACCAATCAAAATCTGCTCCAGATTCCGAAAGCCAACTACAAGTCCAAAGGAGAAAGAAGATTCGCGATCCAAGGTCCCAGACTATGGAACGCTTTACCAACCAGCATTCGGTTGGAGGAAAACCACTTAGCGTTCAGGAGAAAGATCAAGACGCATCTCTTTTGATACCAAAGGAGACAGGAACAACAAGCGCCCAGAGGCGATTTAGTTTGCATGTGCCGCGCTATATAAGTTTTCATTCATTCATTCATTCACAGGTGGAGATATTCTCAGTCCGAAATCCTTCTCAACACTGGATTAAGCACACGGATCTCCCTTGAACAGCTTGTATTATTTTTGGACTGATAGGCGACCTTCATCCAGGCTCTCAGAAACGATGTGTCCTTCGATGAAGCAGTAGGCCTGTCCTGAGATACCAGCCTCATGCTCGTTATTCCCTCAGACAGGTTCTTCATCGGTCGTATCTCCAGATACGCCGCCGTAATTTCAAATGTGCGCCGCCGTATTTTTGCTCTGATTCAAAAAGTAAGATACGCCGAAAACATGGCTTCAGTCGTTTGACGTAACTTGCCTATTGCCGGTGTATCGTGGGTGCATAGTTACGCTGGACGCATTCGGCGTTCCCATGTAAAATATGCAAATGAGCAAACTTAGATGTGCCTGGCCGCTTCATAGACACGCTTTGCTTAAGACTTATGTCCAGCGTAAAGTTACCCCTGCTTATATGAGGCGCAGCTAATGCTAAGGTATGGGCCAGGAAACGATGCCATCGAATTTTACGTAGTTTACGCCGTTTACGTAGTACGTGAATAGGGCTGGCCGCAGGTTAGGTTCAAACGTCGTAAACATTGCGCGCCGACGTCACTTAGGCATTCTATCCGACGTGATTCTGAACATGCGCACTGGGATAAGTCCACAGACGGCGTGGACTTGCATGGGGTCACGGATTATTATACTAAAACACGCCCACTGCCTAGCTACTTTGAATTACGCAGACTTACGCCTGCCCATTTACGCTACGGTGCCGTAACTTAGGGAGCAAGTGCTTTGTGAATACAGCACTTGCCTCTCTAAGTTGCGGCGGTGTAGCGTAAATATGATAAGCCCCGGTACGTGAATCCGGCCCAAAGTCTCTTTAGAAAAGTTACGGAACACTGCTCTCTAGCGCCAATGTCCCCGATCAAACATGTGCACCACTGGCTCTCAGTGAATATAGAAACATATTGGGCCAGATTCAGGTAGATGGGCAAATCTTTAATTTGGAGTAACTTTTCTCATTTACGTTACTCCGCCGAAACTTTAGGAGCAAGTACTGTATTCATATAGCACTTGCTCCTAAAGTTGCGGCGGCGTAGCGAAAATGAGCCGGCGGAATTCAAATTGGGCGGGTAGGGGGCGTGTTCTATTATAACTAGGCGCGATCCCGCGGCGAACGTACTGCGCATGCGTCGACTGTCAGTGCGCATGCTCCAAATTCTGTCAGTGAACGTCAATGACGTCAATCCCCATTCACGGACGTTTTACGCAAACGACACGATTTTTTTTTTATTCGACGCGATGACGACGGCCATACTTAACATAGGATACTCCACTAGGGGGCTGCTTTATCTTTACGCCGCGTATCTCTTACGGAAACGTCGGAAAGTCACTGCGTCGGGCCCGAATACGATCGTGAATTGCCGATACTCGCTGATTAACATATTCTCGGCGTTAATCAGCGGGAACGCCCCCGGAGCCATTTTTAAAATTGCAGTTCCGATACGACGGCGAAATACAATTACGCCGCTCGTATAGGAACTCCAACCCGGCGTTTCTTGTTTTCTGCTTACTGAAAACAGAAACGCCGGCTCAAAGTGAGAGTTAGGCTGGAGTATCACTGATACTACAGAGTAACTCTACCTGAATCTGGCCCTTTGTAGAGAAGATACTCCTACCAGTCCTTCTCTCTTGTCTCACAGGTAGAACCTGGGATCAGGCAGGGTGAGGGTCTTTCCCTCATCACCAAGTGTGGTGATCGAATAGACCCGGTCAACTATTCCGGGCCAAAGCTGGAACAGAGGCCCTGAATTTAGCCAAATAAACACGGTCAGAGGCAACTAACTCTCTGGCTACCCTCTAAATTTACAGCAGCACCAGCAGGGCGCTACACATGTATCATGAAAAGTAAATGACTGGGCTCATACACCCTTATTTTATAGACGTTGGCTTGTGATTTTTCTGAAGTCTGTCTTTAAGAACAGTGTGAAGTTGTGAACGGGCTGAGAATTCAGAACAAACCTCTTCAGATTTTTGGAAGCCTTGTGCAATGTTTGCACGGCGTAAATAGGAACGGCAGACTAAAATAATCCCATTTCCTGCACAGAGGGGTATTTGCTGCAAACATACAGAGATATTTCTGAGCAGAGTGAAAACAATTTGTCGTTGGAACTCACAGAAATAGACGAGGGTTTAATTAAAGTAAAAAAAAAAAACACAGGAAAAGCGCATTCGCCGCTGGACGCAGACGACGGCACGGCTTGTAATCATGTCGCATTCGCGCCTATGGATGTGTGACGTCTGAGATGGCGCTGCTAAATGGCGGGCCCGGGCGAAGTACGAGATGAATTCCAGTGGGTAAAAATATGCGACTATAAACAGCCGCGGTCTGCAGTGTTTACTGACTTTTACCGCCACCATTGAAACCCAGAATTACATGTGGTTTGGCAGACGAGCGGGCACAGCGTGTAAAGGTCGGCACCCGTCCTATACTGGTCCCCGAATGGGTCGCCCGCTTCCTCTACGGCTATAGAGACTGCAGACCGAACTCTCCATACAAACAAGAATCTGGTCAATGCCAAGATGACCAAATATTCTGTAATGTCGCCGTGCGATTTTCCAAAATTATGTCAGGAGAACGATTGAGCGGCTTTTATGTTTAGGGATGAGCGAGACGCACCGTGCGAGAAGGAATTCGCTGCAAATGGCCGTCCCCAGGCTCACAGAGAACAAGCGATCTACAATGCGCTGACTTGCGCTATTTATGTACGTTGGTTGTTTTAATTGGAGCCTCACCATAACGCCCAGCATCTCCAGTCCCAGAGGAGGGATGTGTACTGTGTTAGGCAGGCAGAGCCGCTTCATAATCACATCCAGTCACTCTTTTAGCTTAACCACTTCCATACCGGGCACTTACGCACCTTCCTGCCCAAGCCAATTTTTAGCTTTCAGCGCTGTCGCACTTTGAATGACAATTGCGCGGTCATGCTACGCTGCACCCAAACAATGTTTTTATAATTTTGTTTCTACAAATAGAGCTTTCTTTTGGTGGTATTTGATCACCTCTGCGATTATTTATTTTTTTGTGCAACAACTAAAAAAAGACCGAAAATTTTGCAAAAAAAATAAAGTTTTCTTCTTCAATTACGGGCACTGATATGGCGGCACTGATGGGCACCGATGAGGTGGCACTGATGGGCACAGATGAGGCGGCACTCATAGGCGGCACTCATAGGTGGCACTGATGGGCACTCATAGGTGGCACTGATGGGCACTCATAGGTGGCACTTATGGGTGGCACTGATGGGTACTTGTGGGTGGCACAATTGGGCACTGATAGGTGGCACTGATATGGCGGCACTGATGGGCACCGATGAGGTGGCACTGATGGGCACCGATGAGGCGGCACTGATGGGCACTGATAGGCGGCACTAGTATGCGGCACTGATGGGAACTCATAGGCGGCACTGATCGGCACTCATAGGCGGCACTTATGGGTGGCACTGATGGGTACTTGTGGGTGGCACAAATGGGCACTGATAGGTGGGCACTGGGCATGGGTGGGCACTGAGAGGTGGCACTGATTGACACTGAAGGGTGGCACTGATGGCATTGCTGGGCATCACTTGTTTATCCCATATTGTGCCAGTCAGTGCCCATGTTGCCAGTCAGTGCCCATTTGTGGGCACTGATTGGCATCTATTGTTCTAATTTTTTTATTGTTTTTTTGTTGTTGCCTCCTTCCCTGGTGGCTTCCCTGGTGGTCCAGTGTGGGCATCCGAGGAGGAGGCTGCGCTGTCAGGAGAGCCGCCGATCGGCTCTCCTCTACTCACGACCATCAGACGCGAGTGAGGAAGAGCCGATCAGCGGCTCTTCCTGTTTACATCGTGATCAGCCGTGATTAGACACGGCTAATCACGTGGTAAAGAGCCTCCGCCGGAGGCTCTTTACCGAGATTGGAGATGCAGGGTGTCAGATTGACACCCCGCATCACCGAATGCCGCGCTGCGCGCCCCCACGGACGCGCCGGCATGTAACCCTGCAGGATGTCAATAGACGTTCAGTCAGGATAACTGAACCACTTCCCAGACCTCAATTTACTATTGACCGGGCGGGAAGTGGTTAACCACTTAAAGCGGATGTCCACCCAATTACAAATACTGCAGCTACTGACTTTTAAAAAATGGACACTTACCTGTCCGGCGTGCCCGTGATCTCGGCAGACGAGGCTGAGCAATCGCTCGTCTCTCGGATGCTGCCGCCGCCATCCTCGCTGAGGGAATCAGGAAGCTGATTCCCTCCTGTACATGCGCGAGGATCGCGGTGCGCTGTCACTGGTCCCCGCTCTCTCCTGGGACAAGTGTGTTTCCCAGGAGACAGCGGGGGGCGCCAGACGTGGCGTAGACTCCTGCAGATAATGCAGTGATCTGCCCGGAAGTGGATGCAAATACCTTAAAAATTTAATTAGCGGCTACAAATCTTATAGCTGCTGACTTTTAAAAAATGGACACTTACCTGTCCAAGGATCCAGCCCCAGCTTCACCTGGGCTAGTTCTTCATTAGCCTATGGGTTCCTGGCACCGGCATCCTAACTGTACAGAGGGTTAACCTTTATAATCTATATTAAGATCTCTCTGTTTCTCATCCCTGCAAATCTGGGGTGAGAAACTAAGAGATCTATTAGTAAAAGCTGCACACTTTACACATATTACATATAGTTAAGCACATATTTAACCCCTTGATCTCCCTAGGTGTTAACTTTAACAACTTAAGGACCGCCTCCTGCACATATACGTCAACAGAATGGCACGGCTGGGCAGATCCACGTACAGGTACGTCCTGTACTACTACCCAGCCGTGGGTTACGAAGCTCCGGGACCGGGACTCGCGGACCCGATCGCCGCTGGAGAGCTTCACTGTGGCTGAAGCATCGATCGCGTCATCCCTTTTATAGGGGGGACACGATCGATGACGTTTTATTATTAATATAGGATGCGCTGATATTAACTTAAAAGTGTAAATCATACAGACAAACAAATAAATCAGGGAGAAACAGTCTCCATAATGTGTTTGAATACATGTGATTAGTCCTTAATCAAGTGCACAGTGAAGGCAGCAGCACGGATTCCATACAGGGAAAAACACACATAAACGATGCCCTCCTTCACTAAGAGTGTGGATCCCAGACTGTGAATCAGGTGATCAGGCACTCGTAGCAGATGAAGATATGAAAAAAAGGAGAAAAAGAAAAACCTCATTGCACAAACATCGGATAACAGGCAGATAATACGATCCAAAAACCATCAACAGATGCACTCACGGATCCCCGCTTAATACAAGCATGAAACGCCACTCAGTGTGCTGTCTCCTCAACTCGATCCGATGGACTCGGATACGATCGTAGGCTCCTCCCTACGCGTTACGTCACGGGCACGCGACTTATTCATGGGTTGCTACGATCGATGACGTCACACCTACAGCCACACCCCCCTACAGTTGTAAACACACACAGGGAACACATAACCCCTACACCGCCCCCTTGTGGTTAACTCCCAAACTGCAACTGTCATTTCCACAATAAACAATGCAATTTAAATGCATTTTTTGCTGTGAAAATGACAATTGTCCCAAAAATTTGTCAAAAGTGTCCGAAGTGTCCGCCATAATGCCGCAGTCACCAAAAAAATCGCTGATTGCTGCCATTAGTAGTAAAAAAATAATAATAATAAAAATGCAATAAAACTATCCCCTATTTTGTAAACGCTATGGGCCAGATTCTCAAAAGAGATACGACGGTGTATCGCAGGAAACACCGTCGTATCTCTGTTTTTTTTCCCGGGTATCTATGCGTCTGATTCCTAGAATCACTTACGCATAGATACGGCGAAGATCCGACAGGTGTAAAACACTTACACCGTCGGATCGTAGATGTAATGACTTCGCTGGCCGCTAGGTGGCCTTTACGTTGATTTCTCATTTGCCTATGCAAATGAGCCTAATACGCCGATTCCCGAACGTTTTTACGCCGCCCCGTCGTCGTTTACGTAAGCGTAAGGTTACCCCTGCTCTATGAGGGGTAACCTTATGAAGTTCCGTCGTATGCCATGTTAAGTATGGCGTCGGGACAGCGTCGTCTTTTTCCGTCGTTTACGTCGTTTTACTAAGTCGTTCGCGAATAGGGATTTACGTAAACGACGCTCACGTCGGTTTCATTCACGTTTTCCGACGTGAGCTGGAGCATGCGCACTGGGCCATTTTTGCGGCCGGCGCATGCGCAGTTCGATCAACGCGGGGGCGCGCTTAATTTAAATACAAGCCGCCCCCTTTGAATTACGCGGCCTTCCCCCGGGCCATTTACACTACGCCGCCGCAACTTACGGAGAAAGTGCTTTGGGAATACGGCACTTGCTCTGTTAAGTTGCGGCGGCGTAGTGTAAATGGCTTGCACTATGCCGTCGGCCAATCTACGTGAATCTGGCCCAAACCAACCGATAAACGCTTACTGTATTGCAATTTTTTTTACCAAAAATATGTAGAAGAATACGTATCGGCCTAAACTGAGGAAAAACATTTTTTTTTATATATTTTTGGGGGGATATTTATTATAGCAAAAAGTTAAAAATATTGGGCCAGATTCAGGTAGAATTAGATTGCCGCAGAGTATCAGAGATACTCTATGCCGCCGTATTTTACCTGGTTATACGAGGAATTCAGAGAGATTTTGGCCTGTAAGGTACGGCGGCGTAGTGTATTTCTCCCGGCGGAATCAAACTACGCGATTAGGGGGCGTGAGGCATTTAAATTAGGCGCGTTCCCGCGGCGATTGAACTGCGCATGCTCCGTTCAGAAATTTCCCGCCGTGCATTGCGCGAAATCACGTCGTTACGTCATTTTTTGTTTGAGTAGCGTAGTTTACGTACATTCCTATTCCCGGACGACTTACGTAAAAAAAAAAAAAAAATACGAAAGTCGACGCGGGAACGACGGCCATACTTAACATGGGCTGCGTAACGTTACACCAGCTAATAGCTGGTGTAACTTTACGCAGCAAAAAAATGATGTAAGCGATTGCGAACGATGCTCGTAACTTCGTGGATCGCCGGAAAAAGCTCATTTGCATACCCCGACGCTGAAAACGACGCAAACTCCACCCAGCGGCCGCAAAAGGATTGCAGCGTAGATCCGAAGGCGTACGAAGACGTAAGCCTGTCAGATCGAAGCCCAATGCCGCCGTATCATGGTTTGAGGATTCAAACTAGTGATACGGCGTGCGTAATTCGAAAGTACTCCTGTCTAACACCAGTTAGACAGGACTTACGGCTCTCTGAATCTGGCCCATTGCATTTTTTTCAAAATTGTCGCTCTATTTTTGTTTATAGCGCAAAAAAAACAAAAACGCAGAGGTGATCAAATACCAGCAAAAGAAATCTCTATTTGTGGGAAAAAAAGGACGCCAATTTTGTTCGGGAGCCACGTCGCACGACCGCGCAATTGTCAGTTAAAGCGACGCAGTGCCAATTTGCAAAAAAAGGGCCTGGTCCTTTAGCTGCATTTTGGTCCGGGGCTGAAGTGGTTAACGCAAACCAATTGAGAGACACTTATTGGGATTTTTTTAAATCAAAAACATACAGCAGAATAATAGGGTCACATTTTGTCACTACCACCAGAACATGTAACGGGTGAATATGATGGTGAATCAACGTGACTGATGGTGTAAGTTTGGGCAGCGCTGGCCCTTTAAGGACAGCAGATATTGGAACTTTTGCCTCCGATACATTTTCTTTCTCTCTTTTTTTTAGGGAAATGCGATCTGCTGGGATTTTTCTGTCCATCATCCTGCGGTTTGCAGAGTCCTGCGGTCATCCCACTGACCTGTCCATAGTCTGGATCATTCTGAGCAACATTAGGGCCTCTAATAATAAACAGAATGGGTCGTGGAGCCGCAGCGCTGGGCGTTCATCACCCCGAGTGTCCCAGCTGCTTGGGGTTTTGTTCGGATTATTTTTTGCTTCAATAAATATCTGTGGCTTCATCCTGTGAACAGCTTGTGGTGTGTTTATTTGGGTGGCAGCTGCAGGGTGGAGTTCGGAGCGGGACGGATTTTTACCTATATAGTATTTCCCAAGTGCCTCCTGTCCACAGATGAGCATGGAGAAGAGGGGGGCGCTGGGACTTTTAGTTCTTCAAGACGAAGTCAAAGGGAACCTCAAACTGATAAACCTGTATTGTGTACGATAGACCTCCCCAGAGGTTCCCTGCACCCTTAAAACGGTCCCCCCCTCCCCCGAAACGCCAAGCCAAAGCGAGAAAGCTGAACTGTGAAGAGCCCCATAGTTGTGCTCCTTGTATTATCCCAATAGCCAAAATCCGCGGTCCCAGGTCCCCAATAGCCAAATCTTTCATTATCATTTTGTATGAAGTAGAAAGCAGTGTTAACCACTTAAGACCTGGACCATTATGCAGGTTAAGGACCAGGCCCCTTTTTGCGATTCGGCACTGCGTCTCTTTAACTGACAATTGCGCGGTCGTGCAAACAAAATTGGCGTCCTTTTTTCCCCCCACAAATAGAGATTTCTTTTGGTGGTATTTGATCACCTCTGCGGTTTTTATTTTTTGCGCTATAAACAAAAATAGAGCGACAATTTTGAAAAAAAAAAAACAATATTTTTTATTTTTTGCTGTAATAAATATCCCCCAAAAATGTATAAAAAAACGTTTTTTTTTCCTCAATTTAGGCCGATACGTATTCTTCTACATAATTTTGGTATAAAAAAAAACGCAATAAGCGTTTATCGATTGTTTTGCGCAAAAGTTATAGCGTTTACAAAATAGGGGATAGTTTTATTAATATTTTATTAATATATTTTTTTTACTAGTAATGGCGGCAATCAGTTTTCTTTTTTTTTTTTAATGACTGCGACATTATGGCGGACACATCGGACAATTTTGACACATTTTTGGGACCATTGTGATTTTCACAGCAAAAAATGCTATAAAAATGCACTTTAGGAGTTTAGGAGTTAACCACTAGGGGGCGCTGAAGGGGTTAAGGTTGACCTCTTATGTGTTTCTAACTGTAGGGGGTGGGGTCACGTGTGAAGTCAGCGATCATCTTTCCCTATATCAGGGAACAAACGATCACTGATATTGCCACAATGAAGAACGGGGAAGGCCTGTTTACACTCACCTCTCCCCGTTCTTCAGCTTCTGTGACCGTTTGCGGGACACCGGGTCGCGGTCACAGAGCCAGCGCTCTTGCGACTTCACAGCTGGGACTTTAAGAGACACGTACAGGTATCTGAATTCGGGCAATATATATATATATATATATATATATATATATATATATAGTGGGCCAGATTCAGATACAAAAATGTATCTTTCCGGCGGCGTAGCTTTTCCTCTTTACACTACGCCTCCGCAAATATTATGGGCAAGTGCCTTCTTCAGAAAGCACTTGCTCCATAATAATCGGCAGCGTAGCGTAAAGTACCCGGCATAAGGCCGCGCAATGTAAATTTCTGAAGTGGGGGTGTGATTCATGTAAATGAATCATGACCCCACGTAATTGACGTTTTTTTTGGACGGCGCATGCGCCGTCCGTGGACGTTCCCAGTGCGCATGCGCGAAATCAGTCACTTTTTTCTCAATGTAAACGACGTGACCACAACTAACGTCGAGCCCCATTCCCGAACGATTTACGCAAACGACGTAACAGACGTTCAATTCGACGCGGTCCCGACGTCCATACTTAACATTGGCTGCGCCTGCTATAGCAGGGGTAACCTTACGCCGCTATAACACTAACGCAAACGACGTAAACTACGACGCGCCGTCGCAAGTACGCTCGTGAATCTGCGTAAGTAGCTCATTTGCATAATTTACGCAAAGCGTCACCTAGTGGCCAGCATAAATACGCAACTTAAGATATGACGGTGTAAGCAAATTACGCCGCTCGTATCTTAGGAGAAAGCCGGCGTATCGTCTTTTCTGAAAAGATACGCCGGCTATTCTTAGTATTTACGCAGCATATCTATAGATACGCTGGCGTAAATGCTTTCTGAATCTGGCCCACTGTGTGTGTATATATATATATATATATATATATACACACATATATATATATACACATATATATATATATATATATATATATATATATATACACATATATTATTATTATTATTATATAAATAAAAAAATTATATAAACATATAAGATGGGTTTTTAATTAAAAAAAAATTAAAAAATGTCTTAGAAAATAAATAATATACTGTAGATATATTAGGACAAAGCAGAATATTAGATATAATAAAAACAATATGCAAAAAATATCCATATAAAACTGGAACTGCTACGGCTCTGATATGCGATTCATCTAATGCTAGAACTGTAATAAAGCAGATTTTCCAGTATAATAGAAACAATGGCCCAGATTCACGTACATCTGCGCATTATTGGACCGGCGTAGCGCACCGCCTTTACATTAGACTTGCGCAATTTTGCCGCGTAATCACCCTATTCTCATAGCTTTTGCGCAGGAAATTGCGCATACGTAACGTTTTTCCAGAGGCGTAAGGAGGAGTAATACAAATTGGGAAGGACGTGGGCGTGTTACATTGAAATGAGCCGTGACCCCATGCAAATGAAGGGCCGGCCGGCTCGCGCATGCGCGCGTGAAGGAGACCATGTCAGCTCCGCTGTGCGCATGCTCACAACTCGGGAGCGGCGCAATCAGTGAAATTGGAAATGGACTAGGGCAACTTTATGAACTACGCAGACAGCATAAATAGACAGACACAAATGCACTTCCTTTGCAAAAGTACATCCCTTTGTATCCCTCCCTCTACAGCAAGGTGCTTTTGTTTGTTTGTGACGTGTCTTTGAGATATTTGAGGACTGTTTTGCAGAGTGATTTTTGTCTTTTATGGGCCAGATTCATGAAAGGTTACGCTGGCGGATCGAGTGATCCGCCAGCGTAACAGTGGCTTTGAGCCGGCGTTTCTGTTTTCTGTAACCAGAAAACAAGAAACGCCGGGTTGAAGTTCCGATGCGAGCAGCGTAACTGAGTTTCGCCATCGCATCTTTACTTCAATTTAAAAATGGCGCCGGGGGCGTTCCCGCCGATTTACGCTCAAAAAATATGTTAATGAGCGGAAATCGGCAATTCACGATCGAAATCCGGCGCGACGCAGTGACGTTACGACGTTTCCGGACGGGATACGCGGCGCATAGTTATACCTACATGGGGTTGGAGTATCCTATGTTAGGTATAGGCGTCGTCATCGCGTCGGGAAAAAAAAAAAAAACGTCGCTTGCGTAAAACGGTCATGAATGGGAATGTGACGTCATTGACGTTCATTCACAGATTTTGGAGCATGCGCACGGGGATGTTTTGACACTCGACGCATGCGCAGTACGTCGGCGGCGGGATCGCGCGTAGTTAGCATACTACACGCCCCGTACCCGCGACATTTGAATTCCGCCGGCTCATTTGCGATGCGCTGCCGCAACTTTAGGAGCAAGTGCTTCGTGAATGACAGCACTTGCTCCTAAAAATTCGGCAGCGCAACGCAAATCAGAAGCGTTACTCCAGAGCAAAGATGCTCTGGAATACGTGAATCTGGCCCTATGTGTTTTCTTTGTTGTTATTTTGTTTAAATTATATTTTTGCTGGGAATTTTTTTTTTTTTGCTCGTCATTTATTTAATTTTTTTTGGTTCTGTTTGTGTATGATTTTGGAATGTGGGGGTGATATTCCTGTGGAAAAGGGGTGTCACCCTCATTTGTGGTGGAGAAGTGATCGCCAGGTCTGTGTGAATGGTGTATGAATGTACAGTGACATAATTGGAGCCGTGGCGTGGCGTTGCAGCTCACAAGTCCTGCATGGTGGACTGGTGCCAATCCAATGTGATGAGGATGTGGTGTGTGTGCTAGGGACCACAGTGGTGTGCATGCATGCATTCTCATTGTGCCATGATTAATGTGTGTGTTTAACGTGCAAAGATGCATAATGTGAGCTGGCATGAGATGGGGTCATGAGATGGGGTTCCAGTGCATATGCAGAGTCACCTTGAAGGGAAAAGACAGGAGGATGTTAGTCATGCATGTGCCACTTGTGAGGTGTGCATCACGGGAGGGGATAGTCATGCCTGCCACCCATGTCACTCACCAACCAGCCAGCTGTCCCCATACATGTTCTGTTCGAAATCTGTGGGGATGGGGCTCTGATTGTATATGTAGCTGTCATGGGTGTCATGGGTAGTGCCATGTGTTGGGCTGCTGATGTCCTCCTGCAAGGTTGTGGTAATTCCAGGATGGCATGAGGGGTGAATCTGAAGATGCGAGACACCTCAGAATCACTCATGCCAAAGATGTCTATGCGTGTGTGATATATCCTCTCCCGTGAAGAGTGAGGGGCTTGTATCAGATAAGAAAATTGTATTAGATTAGATTAAATTGTAAATTTGATATAAGCAAATAAAAAAAATAAAAAAAACATCTCCCGTGCCCTCCTTAGTGCCATCCTCCGTGCCCTCCTCCTTCTTTGTTCATCTAAAGTCAGTAGTATAGCTATGCGCGACGATGCCCCTGGCATGTTGGCATACAGATTGTTGAGCAACACGTGTGACTGCTGAACTCCTCACTAACAGTGTTGCTTTATCTAACAAGTAGACTTTTTTTCTTTTTTTAGACCAGCTTTTATCAGCTCTAATTTTAGACAGGATATTTTGCTGTTGCGCACACTGCGTCGCCTGCGCTGCCCCAACGTTGTTTTGTGGATCCCCGTAAGTCCCTCATTAGCATATTTGACTAGCAAATCAATGGTGTGTCTATCGCACTTTTGCGCGGACGGATGCGCCAGTCTAACGAAATTACGCGGGACAAAAAAAAGACGATTTTTTGCGTATCTCGTTCTGGGGATGCCGCGCAACGAAACGCACGCGCACATTTAGACTTACGCACGCGCATCTCCTGTTGCGCAGGCGTAATCGCTCTGTGAATGTGGGCCAATATGCATAAAAGCAATAAAACTATTTTAAACAGTATTTTAACACAGATCTGTTTAGTAATTCATGTTAATGATACAATTTATGCTCTGATAACGTTTCTAATGTATGCTTTCATATCATTTCTATAATCACATAACTGAGATCCTTTCACCCTGATATTTCATCTTTTTATACAGAAAGATTCAATGAATATTTAATATAAAAGGATCATTTGGCCCACGTATGTTCTTACAATATTCATGTTTGCAACACTGTTGAAGCATAAAAGCATTCCCATTGTTATATGGGCACCATATGTAGGCCACAGCAGCTTTTTATTATGGACATTTTTATTTTTTATATATAACCTATAATATTTTTTTTTATTATGGACGATAATGGTTTTATGCATATTGATTTTATTATACCTGATAATCCGCTTTGTATTATTACATTTCTATCACTGGATGTATGACAAAGCGGTTCTATTTTTTTTTTTTATATAGGGACAATGTTATTTTTTTTGTATATTGTTTTTATATTACCTGGTAATCTGCTTTGTTTTAAAGTAGAACTATACTGTAGACATTTTCTTTTTCATTTAACCACTTCAACCCCGGAGGAATTTACCCCCTTCCTTACCAGAGCAACATTTGTGTGACCGTGCGTATGCAACACAAGTTTCAGCCAACATTCCTTCGGAAAAAAATCCACGTTTTTCTTGTCGTGAAATTCCGATCTTGTGTACGCGGCATAAGGAGAGGTCGAATAGTAAGTTTGAATATCCTCTTCGGATTACAGTGCCTTTAACCACTTGCTTACTGGGCACCTAAACCCCCTTCGTGCCCAGGCGAAATTTCAGCTTCCGGCACTGCGTCGCTTTAACTGACATTTGCGCGGTCGTGGGACGTGGCTCCCAAACAAAATTAGCGTCCTTTTTTCCCCACAAATAGAGCTTTATTTTGGTGGTATTTGATCACCTCTGCGTTTTTTATTTTTTGCGCTATAAACAAAAAAAAGAGCGATAATTTAAAAAATATATATATGTTCTTTACTTGTTGCTATAATAAATATCCCATTTTTTTTTTAAAAACTATTTTTTTTCTCAGTTAAGGCCGATCCGTATTTTTTGACGTATTTTTGTAAAAAAAAAAAAGTCGCAACCAGCGACTGGTTTGCGCAAAAGTTATAGCGCGTACAAAATTGGGAACAGAATTATGATTTTTTTTACGAGTAATGGCGGCGATCTGCGATTTTTATTGGGACTGCGATATTGCGGCGGACATATCGGACACTTTTGACACAAATTTGGGACTATTCACATTTATACAGCGATCAGTGCTATAAAAATGCACTAATTACTGTAAAAAATGTGACTGGCAGTAAAGGGGTTAACACTAGGGGGTGAGGAAGGGGTTAAGTGTGTATCCTGGGTGTGTTCTAACTGTGTGGGGGGAGGGGGTGACTGGGGGAGGTGACCGATGCTGTGTCCCTATGTACAAGGGACACAGATCGGTCTCCTCTCCAGAGACAGGCCTTGGAGCTCTGTGTTTACACACAGAGCTCCACGTCCCTGCTGTCATCTGCTTGTTTTCCCGCCGATCGTATGTACCCGACGGACATCGCGGCCGCCAGATACATGCCTCGGCTCTTCAGCAATGCAGCGGGACAGTGTTTAGCCGCCGCACGCCACCCAGTTGCGCGCGCGGGTAATGCACTTTAAATGACGTCCACTTGGCACTTGAGAACCGCGCTGTTGACGCCTTTTGTCAATAGCGCGGGTCTCAAGTGGTTAAAATAAGGCTTCAAAGTATGTGTCATGGATTCAAAAAAACTCCCTTGACCCTTATGCTCTGTACACATGATCGGTTCTTCCAAACGTAATAAACTCTGACTTTCAGACGGAATTCCCTTCAAGTTGTCTTGCATACACACTTTAATGCCAAATTCCAACCGTCCAAAATGCGGTGACATACAACACTTACGACAAGCGGAGAAAAATTAAGTCCAATGCTTCCGAGCATGCGTCGACTTGATTCTGAGCATGGGTGGAGTTTACACAGACGATCGGAATTCCCAATATGATTTTTTTCCATCGGAAAAAAATAGAACATATTCTCTTTCTAAACTCTGACGGAAAAAAGTCAGATGGGGCCCACACACATGGTTGGAATATCCGATGAAAAAATTCCATCTGACTTTTTCCATTGGAAATTCCAATCGTGTGTACAAGGCATTATTAGGCGTATAGTGTGATACAAATGTTCAGGTCCCCTGTAACATAATGGCCCGTGGGACCCAGAGACTTTTGAAGGATGCAGGGTACTCCTGTGCCAGCTTCACCAATGACTCTTATGTCTAGGGTCATCCTATATCCCTTAGGGGCATAGGATGACTGAGAAAGGATATCATGAATTACATGAGATGGGACATTAATGATAATTCATGTATTGCAGGATATCTTGAAAAAAAATTGTTTATTCTGACCCCAACAGGTCAATAGGACAGTATTCATTCATGTGGGGGCACATACCTTTGAGGTGTTAATTGAGTCAGGCTCCTAAGATATTTCATTGTCTATTGTGTGATTCTAATTACACTGTATTGTGTGGAAGTTCTATTGATGATAGATATGTGTTGGCAGTCTGAAAGGTCAGATGTCTGACTTCTCAGGTGTAGTGGATTAGCATGTCAATTATGTCTGCAAAGGAATGTATATTATGTAGCAGGTTAATAGCTTATCGCGGAGTCAGAACGTCTGTCTAAGATGTGGATTGAGGGGGACTCGTTAGGAACTCATTGTATGATGCTAATACTGTTTGGTGTGAATTCTATTGATGAAAGATGTGGAATGTCATTATCTAACGGAATGTGTATTGAAGTTCCTTGTGTCATGTTGTGGGTGTAGTTGAGTCATTGTCCACTCTTAGTTTCTACTGTATAAAGCCTGAGTTTTACCATTAAAGTATTCATTCATTTGAACCAGAGAGAACAGAGCTTGTGTCTCGTCTTTCTGGGGGAAAATCCATATGGATCGTGTCTGCTGGATTGTGGAGTGTCGATAAGCTGTCTTGGGTTGGTGGAATGGAATATCGTGAACGGCGTTAACCCCTGACCATTACACCCCCCATCTATCATGTCAATAACGAGCAAATAACGTCTTTCACGTTCTTAATTTTGGCATTGGTACATGTTGCCAGGGCCGCCATATTATATAATATTATATATATAATATTATATTATATATTATATAAAAATAAAAGAAATAAAAAAATATATAAAAAATATTTTTTTATATTTTTTTTATTAAAGGGCCCAGAGGTCCCCAGGGCCCTGGAAGGCAACCCCCTTATGTTTTTTTTTTTTATATAAATGTTTATTTCTTTTTTATATATATATTTTTTTATTTATTTTTTCTTTAAAGGGCCCAGAGGTTTCTTTTTATTAAAGGGCCCAGAGGTCCCGAATGGAAAGCCCCCTTTTTTTGTAATTTCCTTTTATAAAAAAAATGAGGGCCCCAGTTGGCAACCACCCTTTTTAAATATATATATATATATATATATATATATATATATATATATATTATATGTTTTATATACATAAATATATAGAGGTCCCCAGGGCCCCGGATGGCTACCCCCCTTTTTTATATATATTTTTCTATTTTTCTTTATTTCTTCTTTTTGTAAAGGCCCCCCCACGCTTCTCAATTCGCGGCAGGCAGCAGTCCCCCCCCCCCCGCTTCTCAATTTCATGCGGCAGCAAACCCCCCCCCCCCCGTTCTCTGCTCCAGGGGGCCCATGCCTGAAGCTGTGTAAGGGGCCCCAAAATTCCTGATGGATTCCTGGTGGATGCCGGGTGACGGAATGCGGAATGTCAGTCTGACACCCTGCATCTCCGATCTCGGTAAAGAGCCTTTTTACCATGTGATCAGCTGTGTCCAATCACGGCTGATCACAATGTAAACAGGAATACCAGTTCATCGGCTCTTCCTCACTTGCATCTGACAGACACAAGTAGAGGAGAGCCGATCAGCGGCTCTCCTGACAGGGAGGGTTCATGCTGATTGTTTATCAGCCCCCCTTGGATGCTCATTGCTCACCCTGGACCACCAGGGAAGCCACTAGGACCACCAGGAAAGGGGGCAACATGTGGATGGCCAGCTACATTCCCCATGGCCATCCACATGTAAAAAAAAATAGCACAATAGATGCTAATCAGTGCCCACAAATGGGCATTGACTGGCAAAAATTGGTAAATAAATAAACAAGTGATGCCCAGCAATGCCATCATCAGTGCCATCTCTCAGTGTCCATCCATGCCCAGTGCCCACCTATCAGTGCCCATCTGTGCCACCCATAAGTACCCATCTGTGCCGCCTATGAGTGCCCATCTGTGCCGCCTATGAGTACCCATCAGTGCCGCCTATGAGTGCCCATCAGTGCCGCATACCAGCGCCTATCAGTGCCCTAGCAGTGACCTTAATCGGTGCCCATCAGTGCCACCATATCAGTGCCCGTAATTGAAGAAGAAAACTTTGCAGAGATAATCAATCACAGAGATCGCAGAGATAATCGCAGAGATAATCAAATACTACCAAAAGAAAGCTCTATTTGTGGGAACAAAATGATAAAAAAATGTTTGGGTACAGCGTGGTATGACAGCGCAATTGTTATTCAAAATTGGCTTGGGCAGGAAGGTGCAGAAGTGCCTGGTATTGAAGTGGTTAAACAAGGTCTAAGCATCTTGCCAGGTCCTTGAAGGCCAAGCCCCACTACAAACACAATGGGCGCCTCTATCTTGGACTCCCAAAGTACCAAATCGCTCGTCTGCAAGTCGCTCAAAACACGGCTGCTAGACTGGTGACTGGGAAAAAACCCTGGGAATCAATCTCACCTTTACTGAGAGCCCTTCACTGGTTACCAGTAAAAGACAGAATCACTTTCAAAACACTCTGTCTAACGCAAAGATGTATTCTGGGAAATGCCCCCCAATATCTATGCGAAAAACTAAAAGCCTATAACCCCAATCGCGTTCTGTGATCCACCAATCAAAATCTACTCCAAATACCCAAAGCCAGATACAAGTCCATAGGAGAGCGAAGATTCGCGGTCCAAGGCCCCAGACTATGGAACGCTCTACCAACCACCATTCGGTTGGAGGAGAACCACTTGGCCTCTTCAGGAGAAAGATCAAGACTCATCTCTTTTGAGTTCAAATGAGAAAAGGAACAACGAGCGCCCAGAGGCGATTCAGTTCGCATGTGCCGCGCTATATACGTTTTTCACTCACTCACCACCGTGTCCAATCTGTGCCTAACACGGGAAAAATTGGAGAACTTTAGAATTCAGTGCCCCCTCCATTCTGAATTACGTCCGTCTTGGGCGAGAAAAATTTACATTTGGGGGGAACGGCCACCAACCTGCCTGAACTTTGCATCACATCTCTTATCACGTCACGTCTGGAGCTCAGAATCTGCAATTCATTATTTCCAATGATGCTTCAAACCTCATTCTTCCTCCTGTTCTACATCTGGAGGAAAAAACACCTTCCAAGGAATAGAAGGGCCGGTTCAGGAAAGATGATTCAACAATAAACTTGGGAGAAAGTCTATTTTTACCCTCCTAGACATCGGGTTGGAAGGTATTTCTCCACTCACAATACCAATGAGTCCATCTGTAATCATAACATTGTGATTCAGCCAGTGATAACGCATGCGCTCGTCCATCACGTTGACACGCTGTGTGTAGCCAGTCAGGAAGTTTGGTGACATCACCATGACCCAAAACCGCGAGACAGATACCGAGTTCACCGGAGAAAGTGCAAACATATCCCAAGACGTCACAGGGAAACCTTCTCCATCACCAGCAACGTGTGACGTCATCAACCACCACACTTACTACAAGGTGATTCACCACGAGGTCCGTCTGTCCTCAACGACCCAAGAAAACAAGTCAGACAATTTCATTACAGTTGTGCTCCAAAGTTTGCCTCCCCTTGGAGAACTGATAATATACAGTATGGGCCATATTTAACCTCTTGCCCACTGCCCAACGCACTTATACGTTGGAAGAAGGGCACGGGCAGGCAAAGCAACGTACAGGTATCTGACGCCTAGCAGGCGCGCCCGCCGCAGGCGCGCCCGCCGCAGGCTCTGTGACCATGCCCGCGGGACCTGTGGACTCGATGTCCGCCTGGTGTCCCGCGATTATGTCACGGAGAGGCAGAACGTGGGGATGCCTTTGTAAACAAGGCATTTCCCTGTTCTGCCTAGTGACAGGACAGTGATCTACTGCAGTGATCACTGTCTTGTCACTTGTAGCCTACCCCCCTCACTCCCTAGGACACACACATTGGGCCAGATTCAGGTAGATGGGAGCATCTTTGCTCTGGAGTAACGCTTCTCATTTACGTTACTCTGGCGAAATTTTAGGAGCAAGTGCTGTTATTCATGAAGCACTTGCTCCTAAAGTTGCGGCAGCGCATCGCAAATGAGCCGGCGGAATTCAAATTGGGCGGGTAGGGGGCGTGTATTATTTAAACTAAGCGCGATTCCGCGGCGAACGTACTGCGCATGCGTCGACTGTCAATGCATCCCAGTGCGCATGCTCCAAATTCTGTCAGTGAATGTCAATGACGTCACATCCCCATTCATGAAAGTTTTACGCAAGCGACACGATTTTTTTTTTTTCGACGCGATGACGACGCCTATACTTAACATAGGATACTCCACTAGGGGGCTGCTTTATCTTTACGCCGCGTATCGCTTCCGGAAACGTCGGAAAGTCACTGCGTCGTGCCCGAATACGATCGTGAATTTCCGACTCCCGCTGATTAACATATTTTTTCAGCGTAAATCTGCGGGAACGCCCCCTGCGCCATTTTTAAATTAAAGTTGCGATGCGATGGCGAAATTCAATTGCGCCGATCGCATCGGAACTCCAACCCGGCGTTTCTTGTTTTCTGGTTACAGAAAACAGAAACGCCGGCTTAAAGTGACAGTTAGGCTGGAGTATCACTGATACTCCAGCCTAACTCTACCTGAATGGTTGTATACCCTAATGGTATACTTGCCCCTACAGGTAAGCCTACATTAAGGCTTACCTGTAGGTCTTTGCAATATCTCTTTAACCTACATGGTTAAGGAGATATTTGCAGAAAAGCGGGCACCGATGTCTACGGGAAGTGCTGGAAATGTGCGCATGCGTGGTTATTGTGCCGTTCTGCGCGCATTTGCGTCATCATCGCCGCTCTGGCCAATCACAGCACCGGAGCGATAACCGGAAGTCAAGCGGCGATGGAGGATGTGTCTGAGGACCGCTGCGGGGGCTTCGATCTAAGGTAAGTAATTGATAATGAGCTAGTATGCCAGTCATACTAGCTCATTATGCCTTTGCCTTGCAGGTTTATTTTTTTAAGGGTATACAACTGCTTTAACCCATTCCCCACCCCCTAGTGTTAATCCTTTCCCTGCCAGTGTCATTTATACAGTAATCATTTTTATAGCACTGGTCGCTGTATAAATGACAATGGTCCCAAAATGGTGTCAAAAGTGTCCGATGTGTCCGCCATAATGTCGCAGTCACGATAAAAATTGCTGATCGCTGCCATTACTAATAAAAAAAATAACAATAACAATTTCATAAAACTACCCCCTGTTTTGTAGATGCTCTCTGGGCCAGATTCACATACACTTAATTTTGCGCTGCGTAATCGAAATACTCTACGCTGCCGTATTTTACCAGGCTCTACACCGAATCCTGGTCGATTTTTGCCCGTACGCTACGGCGGCGTAGTCTATTTCTCGCCGCGTAATCGAAATACGCAATTGGGGTTCGTGAAGCATTTAAATTAAGCACGTCCCCGCGGCGATCGAACTGCGCATGCTCCGTTCAGAAATTTCCCGATGTGCATTGCGCAAAATCACATCGTTACGTCATTCGTTGTTTGAGTAGCGTCGTTTACGAACATTCCTATTCCCGGACGACTTACGTAAAAAATAATAAAAGACGTCGGAAAACGTAGAAATTCGACGTGGGAATGACGGCCATACTTAACATGGGCTGTCTAATATTAGAGCAGCAAAAAGCTGGTATAGTGTTACGCAAATAAAAGATGACTAAAGGTGCCGTAAGAGATTGCGATTGAAGATCGTAATTTCGGGGATCGCCGGCAAAAGCTCATTTGCATACCCCGACGCGGAAAACGACGGGAAGTCCACCTAGTGGCCGCAATTTTATTGCAGCGTAGATCCGAAGGCGTACGAACACGTAATCCAGTCGAATTGAAGCCCGCAGCCGTCTATTCATGGTTTGAGGTTTTCGACTAGATAAAAAACGCGCGTAATTCGAAAGTACTCCAGTCTAACACCAGTTACACAGGCGTAATGGCTCTCTGAATCTGGCCCAATAACTTTTGCGCAAATTAATCAATAAACGCTTATTGCAATTTTTTACCAAAAATATGTAAAAGAATGCGTATCGGCCTAATCTGAGAAAAAAATATATATATTTTTGGGGGATATTTATTATAGCAAATAGTAAAAAATATTGCTTTTTTTTTTTCAAAATTGTCGCTTTATTTTTGTTCCTAGCCAAAAAAATAAAAATCGCAGAGGTGATCAAATACCACCAAAAGAAAGCTCTATTTGTGGGAAAAAAAGGACGTCAATTTTGTTTGGGAGCCACGTCGCACGACCGCGCAATTGTCAGTTAAAGGGACGCAGTGCCGAATCGAAAAAAAAAAAAGGCCTGGTCATTGGGCAGCTAAATCCTCCGGGGCTGAAGTGGTTAAAGAAAACATGAATGAGCAGCAAAACATTTATTTTATTTCTAATGGGATTCATATTCTGTAACTATATGGTGATAACAGAGTTTTCACAAGATTCCCCATGCCTTTAGAGATAAACCCCCAAAACATAAGTGTTAACGCTATAGGCCTTGTTGACCCCTCTCCAAACATAGTGCTTACGGTTGTGACCGTAAAGTTCCATTTTGGTCTTGTCACTCCAGATGACAGCGTGCCAGAAGCTGCGAGGCGTGCCAAGATGTCCGCCGATGTCCCCTGATCGGGTCAAGGAACGGCATAACAAGGCATCTCCCTGTTCTGCCTAGTGGCACAACACTGATCGTGTGCTCCCCCTCATCGAGAGCAGCGATCAGTGACATATCACAGTAAGCCATGCCCCCTAACATTTAGAATCACTCCCTAGGATACACTTAACCCCTGCCCCGCCTCCTACTGGTTAACCCCTTCACTGTTAGTCACATTTATACAGTAAGCAGTGCATTTATGCAGCACTGATCGCTGTATAAATGTGAATGGTCCCAAAATAGAGTCAAAAGTGTCCCATGTGTCGGTCATAATGTCGCAGCTGCGATAAAAATCGCTGATCGCCGCCATAACAAGAATAATAAATAACTAATAAATAATGAATAAATAATAAACAAATTCATTAAAAAATGAATAATAATAAAAATAATAAAAATTCCATAAAACTATCCCCTATTTTGTAGACGATATAACTTTTGCGCAAGCCAATCAATTTACGCTTATTGTGATTTTTTTTTACCAAATATAAGTAGAAGAATACGTATCGGCCTAAACTGAGAAAAAAATCGCTTTTAAAAAAAAAATAAAAAAATGTTGGGATATTTATTACAGCAAAAAGTACAACATATTTAATTTTTTTCAAAATTGATGCTCTTTTTTTGTTTATAGCGCAAAAATTTGAAACCGCAGAGGTGATCAAATACCCACCAAAAAAAGCTCTATTTGTGGGGAAAAAAGGATGCCAATTTTATTTGGGAGCCACGTCACACGTCACACGTGCAATTGTCAGTTAAAGCGACGCAGTGCCGAATCGCAAAAAAGTGGCTCGGTTATTTGGCAGCTAAATCCTCCGGGGCTGAAGTGGTTAATAAGGGATTGAACAGCACTGATTTGAATATCCTTTTATATCCTTTTCCATCTTTATAGAGTTCCGTAACCTTGTTACGCAGGTTTTCTGACAGTTCTTTTCTGCTCCCCCATGGCTCAGTATCTAGCTTGCTCGGTGCATCCACATGAGAGCTAACAAACTCATTGGCTATTCATACACAGACACTAATAGCTACATAAAAAGTCACAGATGTGAGAAATGAACCTTTAGTTTTAGTCTGTGTGTTTTGAGCACAACTATATATGACCAGAACTTGTGTGTGCAAAACCGGGTCATTTCCAGTATCGTCCTATTCTAGACAGGTGGTTGGATGTATTATGGATGTATTATGTGAGTGGCCCAATGGATGGATTGAAGAATGAGTGAATGGATAGATGGATGGGTGGGTGGGTGGATGGATGGATGGATGGATGGATGGATGGGTGGGTGGGTGGATGGATGGATGGATGGATGGATGGATGGGTGGGTGGATGGATGGGTGGGTGGATGGATGGATGGGTGGGTGATGGATGGATGGATGGATGGATGGATGGATGGATGGATGGATGGGTGGGTGGATGGATGGGTGGGTGGATGGATGGATAGACATACAGAAAAATGGTTGGATGGGAACTCTTTCCCTCTGGGAGTAATAAAATATTCTGAATCTGATGGAGGCACAGTATTATTTTTCTTGTTATGTATGCTGGGTGTAATTCTTGTATCTGTTTTTATGGTGGATGGATGCAGTGGCGGCTGGTGCTCAATTTTAATTGCGCCCCGAGCCCACCTTTTTAAGCCAATTAGAGCCTCAGGCTCTAACCATGTGCTTAAAAAGAAGAAAAAACATTGAAATCCATAAGTCCGGTGCCCTGCATGTAGATTAGGGGCCGGGTGCATGGATTAGGGGGCGGCACCCCTGCGCCCCGTATGGAAGTGCTGCCAGTGGATGGAAGGATGAATGATGCTTAGTAGCACTTCTCCTGTCCTGTATGTCGGGTGTATTTCTCGGTATCTCCTCCTATTCTGTATGTATGGACTCTGCACAGTACCACTTCTCTTGTCCTGTATGTCGGGTGTAATTCTCGGTATCTCTCATTATTCTGTATGTATGGACTCTGCACAGTACCACTTCTCTTGTCCTGTATGTCGGGTGTAATTCTCGGTATCTCCTCTTATTCTGTATATATGGACTCTGCACAGTACTACTTCTCTTGTCCTGTATGTCGGGTGTAATTCTCGGTATATGTTCTTATTTTGTATGTATGGACTCTGCACAGTACTACTTCTCTTGTCCTGTATGTCGGGTGTAATTCTCGGTATCTGTTCTTATTCTGTATGTATGGACTCTGCACAGTACTACTTCTCTTGTCCTGTATGTCGGGTGTAATTCTCGGTATCTGTTCTTATTCTGTATGTATGGACTCTGCACAGTACCACTTCTCTTGTCCTGTATGTCGGGTGTAATTCTCGGTATCTGTTCTTATGCTGTATGTATGGACTCTGCACAGTACTACTTCTCTTTTCCTGTATGTCGGGTGTAATTCTCGGTATCTGTTCTTATTCTGTATGTATGGACTCTGCACAGTACCACTTCTCTTGTCCTGTATGTCGGGTGTAATTCTCGGTATCTGTTCCCATTCTGTATGTATGGACTCTGCACGGCATGAATATGTTGCTTTACAAACATCCCAGCTCACTGGGTCAGTGACCGTCCCATAGGGGCCCCTGGCTGTAGGTCTCTACAGTCACACAGCAGACCCCCCAGAAGCAATGCCGCCACTCACACGTCTTTTCCATGTGATTATTTTCCATGAGGAATAGATGAGACGGGGGGGGAGGGGGGGGGGGACCCGCAGTCACTTCCAGTCCGGGAACCTCGGCCCGGCTGACTCAATCTCCATCATAAATATCTATAAATCTGCCCTCCACTTTATACAAAGAAAACGTTATTTGCGGAATATTTCATCACCTGTCTGATGGAAAATCTGATTCCTCCTCATACTGGGAGATGACGGCTCATAGACTGGGAATACTGGGGGGGGGGGGGGGGGGGGGGGGGTCATAGAGTACATGGCGTTAGGGTCGTTCATTCCTCGTTTTTAGACATTTTGATTATTTTCTTGTGTTCTAGTGGGAATGTACACACTTGCACTGCATATCCAGTTCATGACCCCCCCCCCCCCCATAGCAGATTTCTATGCAGAATCACATATATATATATATGTGATTCTGCACTCCTGCCTGCAGGGGGCGCACCACTTCTACTGTGATTAGTCACAGCAGAAGACAATCAGCAGGGAGGGCTGATTTGTACTGAGAGCAAGGGGAATTTTGGGGGGTAAGCATGCAGATTGGTGTTCCATTTTCTTTTTTGGGGGGGGTTGTGCTGGGAGGGGGGATTTGGAGGGAGGAAAAAGATTTGTGCTTTAAAGGGAAATTTGAGGGGTTCATGATAGAAGTGGTCATTTTTGGGGAGGATTTAGGGAGCTAAGATTTAAACGCGACGGGATTGGGGGGGGGGTTGTGTTGGGGGGATGTGGAGTGGGAGGAAGAAGGAGATTTGTGCTTGGAGGGGAAATTTGAGGGGTAGAGGATTCATGCTAAATGGGGGTTATTTTTGGGGAGGATTTAGGGAGAGAGGATTTAAACGTGGTGGGGTTGTGCGGGGTGGTAGAGTGGGAGGAGGGGGGATTTTTGCTTGGAGGGGAAATTTGAGGGATAGAGGACTTGTTTTTGGGGGAGGGATTTAGGGAGATAGAGGATTTGAGCTGGCACAGAGGGGATGGGGGGGCAAGTAATCGTGCTGGGAAGGGGGATTTTAGCAGGGGGGCAGATTTGTTCTGGGAGCAGGGGGAATTTTAGGGGGTAAGCATGCAGATTAGTGTTCTGTTTTCTTTGGGGGGGGGGGGGAATTGTGCTGGGAGGGGAAATTTTTGCTGGGGAGGATTTGGGGAGAGAGGATTTAAACGTGGCAGGGTTGGGGGGGGGGGGGGGTTGTGCGGGGTGGAGAGGTGGTAGAGTGGGAGGAAGGGGGGATTTGTGATTGGAGGGAACATTTGAAGGATAGAGGACTTGTGCTAGAAGGGGAGTTTTTTGGGGGAGGGATTTGGGGAGAGAGAGAGGATTTGAGCTGGTAGAGGGGATGGGGGGTAATTAATTGTGCTGGGAGGGGGGATTTTAGCAGGGGGCAGATTTGTTCTGGGAGCAGGGGGAGTTTTAGGGGGTAAGCATGCAGATTAGTGTTCCATTTTCTTTTTGGGGTGGGGAGATTTGTGCTGGGAGGGGAAATTTGTGCTGGGGATATTTGGGGAGAGAGGAATTAAACGTGGTGGGGTTGGTGGGGTTGTGTGGGGTGGGGAGGTGGTAGAGTGGGAGGAAGGGAGTGATTTGTGCTTGGCAATTTGAAGGGTAGAGGATTTGTGCTAGAAGGGGAATTTTTTTGGGGGAGGGATTTGGGGAGAGAGAGGATTTTGAGCTGGCAGAGGGGATGGGGGGGGTAATTTATTCTGGGAGCAGGGAGAATTTTAGGGGGTAAGCATGCAGATTAGTGTTCCATTTTCTTTTGGAGGGGAGATTTGTGCTGGGGAGTATTTGGGAAGAGAGGATTTAAATGCGGCAGGTTTGGATGGGGGGGTGTGGAGTGAGGGGGGGATTTGTGCTAGATGGGCGATTTTTGGGAGGGGATTTAGGAAGAGAGAGGATTTAAACTGGGAGAGGGGATGGGGGCAATGAATTGTGTTGGGAGGGGGGATTTCAGCAGGGGGCAGATTTGTTCTGGGAGCAAGGTCAATTTTAGGGGGTAAGCAATGCATGCAGATTAGTGTTCTATTTTCTTTTTTTGGGGGGGATTTGTGCTTTGAGGGGAAATTTGAGGGGTAGAGGATTCATGCTAGAAGGGGTATTTTTTGGGGGAGGATTTAGGGAGAGAGGATTTAAAGGTGGCATGGTTGAAGAGGAGAAGGAGAGGATTTGAACTGGGAGCGGGAATGGTGGGCAATGAATTGTGCTGGGAGGACGGATTTCAGCAGGGGGGCAGATTTGTTCTGGGAGCAAGAGGAATTGTCGAGGGTGTGCCCTCTATACTCTATATTAGTGTTCCATCTTCTTTTTTTTTGGGGGGGGGGGGGATTGTGCTGGGAATGGAAACTTGAGGGGTAGAGGATTCATGCTAGAAGGGGTAATTTTTGGAAGGGATTTGGGCAGAGAGGATTTAAATGTGGGGGGGGGGTTGTGCTGGGTTGTGGAGTGGGGGGGGGATTTGTGCTTTGAGGGGAAATTTGAGGGGTAGAGGATTTGTGCCAGAATGGGAGATTTTTTGGGGGGGAGGATTTGGCGGGAGAGGTCTTGAGCTGGGAGGGGGCAATTAAGTGTGCTGGGAGGGGGGATTTTAGCAGGGGGGCAGATTTGTACTGAGAGTAGGGGGGATTTTAGGGGGTAAGCATGCAGATTAGTGTTCCATTTAAAAAAAAATTGGGGGGGGGGGGGATTTTTGCTGACTCATACATCTTGGGGGAGGGGCGCAGTTTGGTATGGTTTGCCCTTGACCTTGCCCCAGCACTGGTAGTGACCTTCCATGGATTGCAGTCTGGAGTTTCAATCCTCATATTATTTTATCACATCCTCTGCTATCATCTCACACACATTCCTCCAGTAACCCCCCCCCCCCCCCCCCCCCGGTAATAATACCCCCCCCCCCCCCCATCTCAAGTCACATGGTCTCTCCTTCCATTAGACGGGTCACACCTCCTAATCCCTCGGAGCCTCGGTGAGTTCTTGTGTGGCCCCTCGCCGGATGCGCCGCCAGCTGCCGGACTCCATTGTTGACGGTTCTAAGTCCCCCTCATAAATATTGGCTCTTACACCTCCTTCACGTATGACCCCCCCCCCCCCCCCCCCTACACACTCCGGGCGCGCAACAATTTCCTCCGAATGACCCCCCCCCCCATCACTCTCACACAAGTCGTCAGCAGCCTCTCGGACGCTGCGGTCACACATCTGCTTTCGTTTATGGGCCGGGTGGTGGGGGGGGCTGCGATTTTCCTTGCCGCAGAGACCGTCGCGGCACGTATACGCGCGGCACCTGCCCTCTCCGGAGCACGCTTCTCGCAGCATGCGAGTCATGAGCAGTTCACCACACTTCTGCCGCTTCGTTTCCAATGTTAATCATATTCCATAGAAATTAGATTCCTCCACTGCCGTATCCACAGCGCGCCCGCTCGCCCGCCCGCCGCGGGGGGTCGGGTCTCCGTGTCGTCAGATGGAGGATGTTGTAGATTCCGCAGACCAGGTGTGCGATGGAATACGCTGACTAATCCCTATTTGTGTAAAAAATGCGCCACATCTAGAATTTGTTACAAAAAAAAATGTATATTTAACCACTTTCTGTTCGGAGACCGCTGTGCTCATAAGTTTACATACCCTGGCAGAATTTATGACTTTTTGGCCATTTTTCAGAGAATATGAATGAGAACACAAAATCTTTTCTTTTACTTGTGGTTAGTGTTTGGCTGGAGGCATTTATTATCAATCAACTGTGTTTACTCTTTTTATATCATAATAGCAACAGAAACAACACTGATCAAAAGTTTACATACCCTGGTGATTTTGGCCTGATAACATGCACACAAGTTCACACAAAGGGGTTTGAATGGCTATTAAAGGTCACCATCCTCACCTGTGATCTGTCTGCTTGTAATTAGTGTGTGTGTATATACTGTAGAAGGTCAATGAGTTTCTGGACTCCTGCCAGACCCTTGCATCCTTCATCCAGTGCTGCACTGACGTTTCTGGATTCTGAGTCACAGGGAAAGCAAAAGAATTGTCAAAGGATCTGCAGTAGAAGGTAGTTGAACTGCATAAACCAGGAAAGGGATATAAAAAGATATCCAAGGAATTGAAAATGCCAATCAGCAGTGTTCAAACCAGGGGCAAATGCAGGGGGGCAACAGGGAAATTGCCACCCCAGAGAAATTAGTTTTAGTTGCGGAATTCGCGGGCACCGTTGAGTCTGAGCGGGCGGCCTATCAGGCATCCAATCATAGCAGAGGATGGTAAAAGAGGATGGGAGAAGACATCGGGGAGGGTGGAGGACACAGTCGTGACCGGCTGCCCCACCGAAACAGGTATATCCTGGGCGGGCGGGGGATGCACACTGGCAGCATTTGATGGGCACATTGTCAGCAATTGATGGGCACTGTGGCGGCAATTGATGGGCACTGTGGCGGCAATTGATGGGCACAGCGGCGGCAATCGATGGGCACAGTAGCGGCAATTGATGGGCACAGTGGCAGCAATTGATGGCCACACTGGCAGCAATTGATGGGCACAGTGGTGACAATTGATGGGCACAGTGGAAGCAATTGATGGGCACAGTGGTGACAATTGATGGGCACAGTGGAAGCAATTGATGGGCACAGTGGTGACAATTGATGGGCACAGTGGCAGCAATTGATGGGCACAGTGGTGACAATTGATGGCCACACTGGCAGCAATTGATGGGCACAGTGGTGAAAATTGATGGGCACAGTGGCAGCAATTGATGGGCACAGTAGCGGCAATAGATGTCACAGTGTCGGCAATTTATGGGTACAGTGGCTGCGTTTGATGTTGCACACTCCATGGGCAGAAATAATTTACTGCATTATGGCCACTAGATGGTGCCAAGGAGCAGACATCTTCGTAACAAGAGATACAGTGTAACAATTCTATAGAACACTAGTTGGAAAATAGCAAATAAATGTAACCATTGTGTATATTTATTTGCCAATTCCCTCTAGCGTTCTCTAGAATTTCTACTTTGTATCCCTTGTTACAAAGATGTGTGTTTTATTATAGGCAGAAGTTATATACCGCATTATGAACACTTGATGGTACCGAGGAGCAGACATCTTTGTAACAAGAGATACAGGGTGGCTTTACTAAAACTGGAGAGTGCAAATTCTGATGCAGTGTTGCATGGTAGCCAATCAGCGTCTAACTTAATCTTGTTCATTTAGCCTTTGATAAAAAAAAAAAAAAACTGGAAGCTGATTGGTTTCTATGCAGAGCTGCACCAGATTTTGCACTCTCCAGTTATAGTAAATCAATCAAACAATGTAACAATTCCAGAGAACGCTAGTGGGAATCAGCAAATAAATAACAATTTTTACATTGCGTCTCTTGTTGCAAAAACGTTATTATTTTTTACGGGCAGAAATAATTTACTGCATTATGGCCACTAGATGGTGCCGAGGAGCAGACATGTTTGTAACAAGAGATACAATGTAACAATTCCAGAGAGCACTAGTGGGAATTAGAAAATAAATGTAACCATTGTTTACATTTATTTGTTCATTCTCTCTAGCGTTCTCTAGAATTGTAACAATGTATCTCTCGTTATTTATTTGCCTATTCCCTCTAGCCTTCTCTAGAATTTGTACACTGTGGGGCAGATTCACGTAGATCGGCGCATTATCATTCCGGCGTAGCGCACCACTTTTCCGTTAGACTTGCGCAATCTAGCCGCGTAATCCGGCGATTCACGTAGCTTTTACGCAAGAGCTTGCGCAAACGTAAGGTTTTTTCCGTAGGCGTAAGGAGGAGTAATACAAATTGGGAGGGACGTGGGCGTGTTACATTGAAATGAGCCGTGACCCCATGCAAATGAAGGGCCGGCCGACTCGCGCATGCGCGCGTGAAGGAAACCATGTCAGCTCCGTTGTGCGCATGCTCACAACTCGGGAGCGGCGCAATCATTGAAATTGGAAATGGACTAGGGCAATGTTGTGAACTACGCAGACAGCATAAATAGACACACACAAACGCCCTTCCATTGCAAAAGTACATCCCTTTGTGTCCCTTCCCATTGAATCAAGTGCTTTTGCTCTGTTGTTCGTTAGAGTGTGTTTTGTACAGTAGTTGTGAGATTAGTGTTCTGTGTGATCTTGTGCTTGTTGGTAGTTTTGTGAAAGTGTATTTTGATAAGTGTTTGAGACTGTTTGTTTGATTGATAGATTTCTGAGCGTTTGTTTTCTTGCTTTTTTTTTTCATCTGATTTTTTTGTGTGTGTTTCTTGCTGAGTGCTAGTGTGATTTTTGGCTGTTCTTTTTCTCTTTGTGTGTGTTCTTGTCTGATTGGTTGTGCTTGTATTTGTGACAGATTTTTGGTGACTGCTAGTGAGTTTGTTTGGAAGTATGACTGAGAGAAAAAGAAAGCTCAATTTTACTGTGGGGGAAAAAAGAATTCTTGCCCGGGCCATTACCGACTATGGGCGTTTTCTCCACGGCCCGCAGAGTGCCACCACCACCCCGGCCAGGAGGAGGGAGATATTGGATATAATCACGGAGCAGGTCAATTCATCGGGGGAGGGGGAGACACGGACCCGCTCTGGGATAGAAAAGAAAATAAATGACCTCCGGCGTGAGGTGAAAAAAAAACTGGCCGCAATAAATGCCCATGCCAGGGGCACAGGAGGGGGCCCACCATGCCGGGTTAGATTTTCAGAGACGGAGCGTGTGGTGGCCCTGACCTTTCACCGGCATGAAGTGGAGGGCCTGCCAGGCTTTGACACAAGTCCGGTCCCCGCGGTGCCAGGTAAGGTTTTTATTTCTCTCAGGTGTGTAGCATGTGTGGGGGAGGGGGTGAAAGGGAATATGTGGCAAGTGTGTGGATCCTCCAACCTGTGAATGTTTTGTGTCATCCACAGCTGTGCAGGAGGGTGCAGGGCCATCTGGACTGACCGCTCCAACCCCAGGACAGCAGCCTAATGAGGCCCCCCCAACAAGGCCAGAGTCCGCAGAGGAGGAACAAGAGGAGGGGGAGGATCATGCGGAGGACGATCATGAGGAGGAGCAGAATCATGAGGAGGAGGAGTCCATGGAAGGCACTGGCCCTTTGGTTTCTGCGGACTCTTCCCCTCTGGCTGCAAGAAGCCTGCCCTCCCTAAGGGTCAGCCCCCCCCCTCCTCCCCCAACATGGCTCCCCTCACAAGGGCCTCCCCTTCTCCCCGGCCACAACCATCAGCTGGAGCCAGGAGGTCATCCCCAAGCACCAGGGGGGCGCCCAATCTCATGCCCGCCTGTCTGAGAAGGAACCTGGCCACCCAGACCCGCCTTCTGAGACAGCTCTGCCAGACTATGGGGCGGGTGGATCAGAGCCTGTCCTCCATTAATGATAGCCTGGGTAACCTGGACTCCCACTCCCGGGCCTCCACAACCTGCCTAAGGCTGCATTCACACCTGAGCGGCAAGTAACGCCGCATACGCGGCTTTACTTGCCGCGCTTCGATTTATTTATTTTATTTTTTTTTTTTTTTACAAATCTTCCCATTCATGTCTATGGGCGAACGCCAATGTCGCTTGAAAAAAAGGGTCCGGGACTTTTTTTCAGGCGACAGGCGTTCGGCGTCTCAGAGATGTGAACCATCTCTATAGACATGAATGGGAAATTTCCCCTCCAGCGGCACGAGCGTCGCGCGACAGGCGTTTTGCCGCTCAGGTGTGAATGGGCTCTAAATGACCTGCAAACTACAGCAGCAGGCGTTGGGCAGGATGTGAGGGCCCTTACCCAGGCTATCCAGGGCAACACGGCAACACTTGGTGCTGCCCTGGACAGAATAGCCGTGGCCTTGGAGGGCAGGCCGCCAGGTGGGCAGATCTCAGGGGCTGCTCCTCCTTCCCCGGCTTTTCCCCTCCCCCATGCGTCTCCCCTGAGGGTCCGGGGCCGTGGCCGGGGGCGCCCCAGGCGTGGCTCAGGCAGAGGGCAATAATTTTTTTTTCCACCTTTTGTTTGTTTTGAAAGCTTTTTTATTTTTGTTCTCTGCTTTTTTTTGTTTTTTCTAAGCATTTTTTTTTTACTATGCATTTTTTGTTTCTATGCATTTTTGTTTGTTTGACTTTTTTGGCATATTTTGGGTTGTGAATGATGTTTGAATGTGGGGGTGACATTCCTGCTGGAAAAGGGGTGTCACCCTCAATTTTGGTGGAGAAGGGTTCCCCAGGACCAGGGAGAAGTGATTCCCAGGTCCGTGTGAATGGTGTATGAATGTACAGTGACATAATTGGAGCCTTGACGTGGCGTTACTGCTCACCAGTCTTGCATGGTGGACTGGTGCCAATCCAATTTGATGAGGATGTGGGGTGTGTGTGCTAGGGACCATAGTGGTGTGCATGCATGCATTCTCATTGTGCCATGATTAATGTGTGTGTTTAACGTGCAAAGATGCCCAATATGAGCTGCCTCCTGACTGCTCTTCCCTCAGAAGACGGGGTATCCTCGGTTAGGGGTTGATTTTCTGGTTGGGGGGTCAGATCATCACGTAGCTCAACCTGCAGGCCCTTCCTCACTGCGAGATTGTGTAGCATGCAACATGCAGCGATGATATGGCACACGAAGTTTGGGGAATACAACAGTGTACCCCCAGACTTATCCAGGCATCGGAAACGTGACTTCAGGAGGCCAAAGGTGCGCTCCACCACTGCACGGGTTTTGATGTGTGCTTCATTGTATCGTTCCTCTCCTGGGGTTTGGGGGTTCCGGATAGGAGTCATGAGATGGGGTCCCAGTGCATATGCAGAGTCACCTGTAAAGGAAAAGACAGGAGAATGTTAGTCATGCATGTGCCACTTCTGTTGTGCATCACGGGAGGGGATAGTCATGCCTGACTCCCATGTCACTCACCAACCAGCCAGGTGTTCCCATACACGTTCTGTTCGAATTCTGTTCGGATGTGGCTTTGATTGTAGATGTAGCTGTCATGGCTGGACCCTGGGTGTTTGGCACGGACGTGCCATATGAGGCCTTGGGCATCAACTATCACCTGTACGTTGATGGAGTGCCAATTCTTCCGATTGCGGTACATGTGCTCGGTCTCATGGGGGGGCTGGAGTGCCACATGTGTGCAATCTATGGCCCCGATGGTGCGTGGGAATCTGGCAATTCGGTAGAAATCTGCCATTGCCTTGATTCGAAGCTCCTCAGTGGTGGGTTTGATGATTTGGTTGGCCAAGCGTGTGAGGATTGCAGGGACAACCTGGTGCACACATCTGCTCATGGAGGATTGTGACATCCCAGCCACCACTCCACTTGTACGCTGAAAAGAGCCACTGGCAAGGACATGGAGTGTTGCCAGGACCTTGACCAGTGGCTGCACTGCATGTGAGCGTTGTGTTGGGCTGGTGATGTCCTCCTGCAAGGTTGTGGTTAATTCCAGGATGGCATGAGGGGGGAATCTGAAGATGCGAAAGACCTCTGAATCATTCATGCCAAACAGGTGTATGCGGGTGCGGTATACCCTCTCCCGTGCCATCCTCCGTGCCCTCCTCCTTCTTTGGTCATCTATATTCACTAGTGCAGCTATGAGCGACGATGCCCCTAGCATGTTGGCAGTCAAATTGTAGTGCAACACGTGTGTGTGGTCTGCTCCTCAGTAACGGTGTTGCTTTATCTGACAATTAGACTTTTTTTCAAAAGTTAGATCAGCTTTTATGTGCTCTAACTTTAGACAGGACATTTTGCAGTTGCGCACATCGCGTAGCCTGCGCAGCAACTGCGTTTTTTTGTGGATCCCCGTAACTCCCTCATTAGCATATTTGACTAGCAAATCAATGGTGTGTCTAGCGCAGTTTTGCGCGAAGGGAAGCGAATGTCTAACTCAATTACGCCGGACCAAAAAACGTAGATTTCTGGCGTATATTGTTTTGTGAATCGCGTCCAACTATACGCACGCGCACATTTAGACTTACGCACGCGCAACAGCAGTTGCGCACGCGTAATCGCTCTGTGAATCTGGCCCTGTATCCCTTGTTACTAAGACATGTGTTATTATTATGGGCAGAAATAATATACGGCATGAGCGCCACTAGATGGCACCAAGGAGCATATATCTTTGTAACAAAAGATATAATGTAATATATGTAGAGAACGCTAGTGGGAATAGGCAAATACATGTAACCATTGTTTACATTTATTTGTTCATTCTCTCTAGTGTTCTCTAGAATTGTTACATTGTATCTCTTGTTACAAAGACGTGTGTATATCTTCTAAGCTCCTCATCTCCATCTAGTGGCTGAGTTCTGCTGTGCATAGGATGCTACTGATCTCCTACAGCCTCTTTGCAGCCAGGGCTTGTGCAAGGAATTTTGACACCCTAGGCGAAACCTTATTTTTCCGCCCCCATTGGCTTTACCCATAATTCCACCTCCTTTGCCCTGCCCATGTTAAAGGAGGCGGCGCTATACAGGAAGCATCGGCTCTGCTTCCTCTAGCGCTGGCTCCAGTGCTGCAATGCACCTCTAATTACACTACCAGTCGGACAGAGCAGCTGCCTGAGACTGTATTAGTTACTTGCTGCAGCCTGCAGAGCATGCAGATGTAAAGGGAATCCAGTGGTCGGGTGCCCCTTGGCAGCAGTGCGCCCTAGGCGGCTTCCTAGTTTGCCTAGTAGTAGTGCCTGCCCCGTTTGCAATTGATCAAGAGAGAGGGAGGATATAAATAAATGATCAGGAAATAAATGATCAGGAAATAAATGATCCGAATATAAATGATCAAGAAATAAATGATCAGGTTTTAAATGGTCAATATATAAATGATCAGGAAATAAATTTAAATGACCAGGAAATTAATTATCAGGATATAAACGATCAGTTAATAAATGATCAATTTATTAATGATCGGGAAATAAATGATCAGTTATTAAATGATCAGGAAATAAATGATCAGGATATAAATGATCAGGTTTTAAATGATCAATATATAAATGATCAGGAAATAAATGATCAGGATATAAATGATCCAAATATAAATGTTCAGGAAATAAATGATCAAAAGATAAATTATCAGGTTTTAAATGATCAATAAATAAATGATGAGACTATAAATGATCAGGATATAAATTATCAAGATATAAATGACCAGGAACTAAATGATCAGAAGTTAAATGATCAGCAAAAAAATAATTAGGGTATAAATTATCAAGATATAATAAATGATCAGGAAATAAATTATTAGGATTAAATGATCAGGTTTTAAATGATCAGACTATAAGTGTTCAGGAAATAAATGATCAGACTATAAATAATCAGGATATAAATTATCAAGATATACATGATCAGGAAATAAATGATCTGGAAATAAATGATCAGGAAATAAATGATCAGACTATAAATGATCAGGATATAAATTATCAGGATATAAATGATCAGGAAATAAATGATCGGGAAAAACATAAACAGGAAAAAAATAATTAGGAAATAAATTATCAACATATGATAAATTATTAGGAATTAAATGATCAAGAAATAAATGATCAGGACTAAATGTATTTTCTCAACATTATCAAGAATCAAACTATCAGGAAATAAATGATCAGAAAATAAATTATCAGGATTAAATGATCAGTAAATAAATGATCCGAATATAAATTATCAGAATATAAATGATCAGGATATAAATAATCAGAATATAAATGTTCAGGAAATAAATGATTAGGAGATAAATTATCAGAAAAGAAATTATCAGGTTTTAAATTATCAATATATAAAGGAAATAAATGATCAGAGAAAAAATTATTAGGAAATAAATTACCAGGATTAAATGATCAGGTTTTAAATGATCAGAAAATAAATGATCAGGATATAAATGTTCAGGAAATAAATGTTTAAGAGATAAATGATCAGGACACAATTGATTGGGAAAAAATGATCAGGTTTTCAATGATCAGAAATTAAATGGTCGAGGACATAAATAATTAGAAAATAATGATCAGGTTTTAAATGATCAGGAAATAAATTATCAAAATATAATAAATGATCAGAATATAAATGTATTTCCTCATCATTATCGGAAATCAAATGATCAGGATATAAATGATCAGGGAATAAATTATCAAGATATAAATGATCAGGGAATAAATGATCAGGGAATAAATGATCAGGGAATAAATGATCAGCATATATAAATCTATCTCATAGTGGAAGTGGTCATGATGTGTATTGTTAGTACATAGCAGAGCTTGGGACAGTCACCAGGGAAGGCGCACATGACGGCTCTGTGCTGCGGATTAGGTTCGGTTGTCTATCAGCGGATGTCATAGGGGACAGGTGACAGGTGTGACCAGAGACACAACATCAGCCGTCACCCCCCCGCCGTCAGCTGAGCCACATGTCCTGCCAGACCCAGAATACACATCAGCTGCTACACACGGCACACAACGCACGTCTGTATCACCCGCGGGACAATGAGACTCCACATTGCCACAGAGACAGGTCCTCTTCACTCCTGACACCTGACTACTGATCACTCTCTACAAAGTGTGGGGTCACCTTGAGTGTACCGATCCCTCCTGCGCCCCAGACCCCAGACAGAGCCAGGAAGGACGCAGGGAAGGGCGGATAGATGAGAAAACAGACTGCAAGCCCCTCTACCAGAAAGTGATATTTCATGTATACATGGAGGAGTCACAGAATGATGTATAATCATCTAGTCATTACACCTGTTAGTAACTTTACAATAATAATCCTTATGTGTCACATTATTCTTCTCAGCCTTTTATCATTAAACAGCCACCCAGTGACTTTACCCAGGCTGAGATGATGTCATCAGTCTGCTGCAGGCAGGAGAAAGCATTTCCTCAGTCTCCTCTCGATTAGTTATCAGGCTGCAACATTGTAACTTTCTATCCAGTCAGGGAGAGAGGCTGCAGCAGGGGCTGATCTGTGTCAGACATAACCCCTTTACGTCAGGTGGAGACAGTATTTTAAATGGGCCGTGTGCTGCTAGATGTGACTCGTGATCTTGCTTCAAAATGCTGATGTCCTCGGGAGCTCCGCCTACCAGCTCCCGCTTGTCAGTGATTGACCCAGTAGCGGCCCATATATACAGGGCGCACAGCGCCGCCCCCCCCCCCTATTCATGCGTCTGGCCCCCTGATGTGCATATTAGGGCACCGGACTATGGATTCCAATGAGGAGGGGAGTGTTTTTTTGAAGCACTTAATTAGAGACAGAGGCTCTAATAGGCTTAAAAAAGGGTGGGCTTGGGGCGCAGAGCACTGTGCCTGAATATTCACTACTTTCACACTAAATCTCTTCCCCACCAATCAGGGAGCGTGTCTGAAGCTAATTTCCCAATTGGCCAAAATGTCAGGAGGAGCAGAGAGGAGACGCACAGCGGAAGCTGCTCCAGGAGAGGACACAGGAGCCGCTCTTCCCCGAGCCTGCCGCGCTTAATGACACCGGACCGGGGCGACCTCACTGGAAGATGGGGCTAGGCTTAAAGGGGTTGTAAAGGAATTTTTTTCCCCCCCTAAATAGCTTCCTTTACCTTAGTGCAGTCCTCCTATCCTTATCCACAAAGAAATGCCGCTGTAACTTACGGCGGCGTAGCGTAAATGGGCCAGCGTACGCGGGTGTAATTCAAATGAACTAGTGAGGGCGTGTTTTATTATAATTATGAATGACCCGACGCAAATGACGCTTTTTTTTTTTAACTGCGCATGCGCCGGCCGTGGACGTATCCCAGTGCGCATGCGCAAAATCACGTCGCAAAACATCAATGAAAACGGCGTGAACGTAACTTACGCAAATCCCTATTCGCGAACGGTTTACGCAAACGACGTGAACGACGGAAAAATCGACGCTGGCCCGACGTCCAAACTTAACATTACGTACGCCTCTATACAGCAGGGGTAGCTTTACGCCGGACCTACGCTTACGCAAACGACGTAAAAACACTGCGCCGGCCGTACCTACGTTCGTGAATCGGCGTATCTAGCTCATTTGCATATTTTACGCGGACACACAACGGAAGCGCCCGTAGCGCCCAGCGTAAATATGCAACTAAGATACGACGGTATAATAACGTTACACCAGTCGTATCTTAGCGTAATTCCGGCGTATCTTGTTTTGTGAATACAAAACAAAGATACGCCGGCGGGAATTTAAAAATTACGGCGGCGTATCTGGAGATACGCCGCCGTAATTCTTTGTGGATCTGGCCCAATATGTCCCCGGATTTCATTTGAAAAATGTGGTTATCTTATTTAACAACCCCTTTAATTATAGTCTGTAGCTAGGCTGTAGTCAGCCTGAGCTCTGTTCTTGGTATCTGTGTTCACTAGGTTTCCCCTGGGCTCAGGACATTGATTATTACTGTCTGCTACTGTTTACTCTTCCCTAATAGTGTGAGAAGTGACATTGGGGTTGATTTACTAAAACTGAAGTGTGTAAAATCTGGTGCAGCTGTTCATTCACCTCCTGCACATATACGTCGGCAGAAGGGCACGGCTGGGCACAAGCACATACCTGTACGTCCTCTTTAAGTGCCCAGCTGTGCCCGCGACCCGGTCTGAAGCTCCGTGACCGCAGCCACTGGACCCGCAGACCCAACCGCCGCCAGAGAGGTGAGTGTAAACACAGCTTCCCCGCTCTTCACTGTGGCGCCGTCATTGATCGTGTGTTCCCTGATATAGGGAAAGGCGATCAATGACGTCACACGTCCAGCACCGCCCCCTACAGTTAGAAACACGTATGAGGTCACACTTAACCCCTACAGCGCCCCCTAGTGGTTAACTCATAAACTGCAATTGTCATTTTCACAGTAATCAGTGCATTTTTATAGCATTTTTTGGTCCCAAAAATGTGTCAAAAATGTCCGATGTGTCCGCCATAATGTCGCAGTCACAAAAAAAACGCTGATCGCCACCATTAGTAGTAAAAAAAAGTTTTTTTTATAAAAATGCAATAAAACTATCCCCTATTTTGTAAACACTACAAACCAATCGGTAAGCGCTTATTGCGATAGGTAGAAGAATACGTATCGGCCTAAACTGAAGAAAAAAACTTTTTTTATATATTCTTGGGAGGGTATTTATTATAGCGAAAAGTAAAAAATATTGCATTTTTTTCAAAATTTTCGCTCTATTTTTGTTTATAGCACAAAAAATAAAAACCGCAGAGGTGATCAAATACCACCAAAAGAAATCTCAACTTGTGGGGGAAAAAAGGACGCCAATTTTGTTTGGGAGCCACGTCGCACGACCGCGCAATTGTCAGTTAAAGTGACGCTGTGTCGAATCGCAAAAAGGGGCCCGGTCCTTAACCTGCCTAATGGTCCGGGGGTTAAGTGGTTAAAGTGCTTGTAAATCCTTGCAGATCACTTTTACCTACAGGTAAGCCTAGATTGAGGTTTACCTGCAGGTACAAGAAATATCTCCTAAAACTACACGTCGCGGCTGGTGACATCATTGCGGCTTCGGCCAAATACAGCGCCGGATACCCGAAAGTCACTCTGGGAGACATGGCGACGACGGAGGAGGGGAAGGAGGACAGCTGCCGGGGCTTCGATCTCAGGTAAGTAATTCATAATGAGCTAGTACACTATGCATACTAGCTCATTATGCCTTTGTCTTTCAGGTTGTATTTTTTTTCGGCTTTACTTCATCTTTAAGCTTTGTCAAAAAAAATAAAAAAGGCAGCTGATTTTGCACACTCCAGTTTTAGTAAATCAGCCCCAATGTATCATGCGGTAAATATATATATATATATATTTATATATATATATATATTTATTATTTATATTATGTGGTAAATATTTATCTGCCTTGGCCAAATAATACTAACAATAATAAAAAGGAAATTATAATTTATATTATATTAATAAAATTATTATTATTATTATTACTTATAATAATTAGTAGTAGTATCATCATTATTAGTAGAGTTATTATTATTATTATGATTATTATTAGTAAAAAAATATTTTAAGTTATTATTGCTTCTATTGATGTTACTATAATAATAATTGTAAATACATTTTATTATTATTTTCAGGATTACTATTAGTAGCAGTAGCAGTAAAGTCAAATAGTATGATTAGTAGTAGTAGTATAATTATTAGTAGAATTTTTTTTTCTATTACTATTCATAATAACAATAATAGTCAAAAATTATATATATTTATTTTCAGCATTAATATTAGTTGTAGTAATGGTAGAATAGGGGTAGATTTACTAAAACTGGTGCACTCAAAATCTGGAGGAGCTGTGCATGGTAGCCAATCAGCTTCTAACTTCAGATTGTTCAATTAAGCTTTGGCAATAAAACCTGGAAACTGATTGTAGTGTAGAAGTGAGCCTGATTTTGCACTGTTATATAATATAATAATATATAATATATTATATAATAAAAAAGATAGTATATAATAATAACAATAATATGAAAATAATAATAAAATGTATTTACAATTGTAATTATTAATTTTAGTTGTAGTAATAGTAAAATAGTAGTAGTCGTAGAATCATTAGTAGTATCATATTAGTATAGAGTTATTATCATTATTATATTGATATTTATATTAATATAATAATATAATTATAAATATATTTTCTTATTATTTTCAGCATTAATATTAGCAGTAGTAATAGTTGAATATTATTGTTATTATTAGTAATTAGAATTGCTAGTATAATTATTATTATTTTTTTTTTTATATATTATGCATATTAATAACAATATTAATAGTATTATTAGTAGCAATTTATTTTTAATAATTATTGCTATTAATATTTAAATAATATTATTAATAATATTAATAATAATAATATGAACATAATAATAAAATCTATGTATTGTATTATGTATTTAGATTTATTAATATTAGTAGTATTAATAGTAAATGAATAATATAGGATAATCAAAATTAACTGCCCACTATGATTAGCCTCTGCTGCGCTGGACAAGATCCCTAGCAGCTGTTTAACTTATAAAATATGGGAAAGGATAGGTAAATAAATTGGTAATGGGGAGTATACCTATACACAGCGCTGTGAAATGTGTACAAATCACTGAATCTCTACAAAAAAATATAAACCAAAGTGTAAAATTAAACTGCCAACATATATTAATAATACTGGAAGTAAAATAAACAATAAACCTGTGCACATAAAGTGGAAAAAAAAATATATATATATATATTTATATAAAGGAAAAAGTCCATATGATTTAAAGGTAAGTGTCCATATGTTCAGACAAAATGAATATGTCTTCGACCAAAACTTCCACCACACCTCCAGTGTTCAGTGCTTCCGTCACCCGTCAAAGTGCTCACTCACCAAATAAAGATGCCGCTCACTCTCGTGTGCAGGCAAATAAGCTTATAACACCACAAGCTCCTCAGCTGCACGTTCCTAAGATGATCCACACCACTCCATATAAAGTGAAAAAAAAATGAAGCACAATAGTGTAATACTGCAAAAGCATTTAATGCACTCAAATCGCAAACAAATTGCACTCACAAAAGTTTGTGTAAAAACAGCATAGAATCACATCACTGGTCAAGATAACTCTTCTACACACATAGATTGACAGGTCATCATACGTTGGCAATTCGGTCACGGCGGACCCCCAATGCACTATATGGAATCTCACCACTCCGCAGCTTGGGTCTGGTGGGCGGTCGCTTGCTAGTTGGGTGTAACAGTGGCAGCCAAAAGTTTAAAAAAAATAAAACACTTCAAACTTCACTCCAGGTGCTCGGAACAGCTATGTGTCACGTTTGGTTTCCACGCTCTCTCATAGGCCACGCCCCGACATGTTTCGTCGTCACCGACTTACTCATGGGATTGAATCCTATTAAATGCTTTTGCAGTATTACACTATTGTGCTTCATCTTTTTTTCACTTTATATGGAGTGGTGTGGATCATCTTAGGATCGTGCAGCTGAGGAGCTTGTGGTGTTATAAGCTTATTTGCCTGCACACGAGAGTGAGCGGCATCTTTATTTGGTGAGTGAGCACTTTGACGGGTGACGGAAGCACTGAACACTGGAGGTGTGGTGGAAGTTTTGGTCGAAGACATATTCATTTTGTCTAAACATATGGACACTTACCTTTAAATCATATGGACTTTTTCCCTTATATAAATATATATATATATATATATTTTTTTTCACTTTATGTGCACGGGTTTATTGTTTATTTTACTTCCAGTATTATTAATATATGTTGGCAGTTTAATTTTACACTTTGGTTTATATTTTTATGTAGAGATTCAGTGATTTGTACACATTCCCCAGTATTAATAGTAAAATAGTAGTAGTAGTAGTGGTGGTAGTAGTAGTATCATATTAGTAGAATTATTATCATTATTATATTATTATTATTGATATTAAGTACATTTTAATATTATTTTCAGCATTAATATTAGTAGCAGTAATAGTAGAATAGTATTATTATATGTAGTATTATTGTAAGTAGAATTATTATTAATTAATATTATATCCCATCATGCGGAGGGAGGGTGTGTATTACAGTCTTGCAGCATTTGTTTGCCATCAGAACCTGGCAAAGGCGAGGAGAAGACTTTGGCCTTTCGGAGACGTGATGAGTAACTTTCTAATTTGAGCGGTGAATAGTCTCCACAATGTGCGGATGAGGCCATGTATGAACAGAGGACGCGGCGGGCTCGCCCTCATCACACCGCGGCCGATTCACAAAGGTCACGGGTGGACTTTTCACAATTGGGTCCTTCTAGAAATGTCATTTCCATCTATTTATAAAGGTGCTCCGATATCTCCGATATCTTCTTCTCCACTTGTTTTGCTGTCATTGTAAAACAATATTCCACACTCTCCATTCCGCAGATGATGTCAGTTTATAAAACAGCCTGCCTTCTTCAATAAAAATGCGTCAGATTCTTACCGAAACATGGCATAGTGTGTGATTCTTATTGGTGGGGAGCTGGAGAAGAAGTGGGTTTAAAACTCCCCCTTCATCAGGGTTTGAAAGCTGACAATAGAGAAGGGACTAAATGCCCTCCCAGCAGCCAGCATCAGATGGAGTCTAATTGCTGGGAGACACCCGCTGGAGGTCCTACTGTAAGAGTAACTTTACCTCCTGATAGACCCCCAGCAACTAACACAATACACAGCAAATGTGAAGATATAAGTGAACAATAAAACAAGAGACAAAGGGCCAGATTCATGTACACGTAAATTTGCGCAGCGTAATCGAAATACTCTACGCTGCCGTATTCTACCAGGCTCTAAATCGAATTCTGGTAGATTTTTGCCCGTACGCTACGGCGGCGTAGACTATTTCTTGCCGCGTAATCGAAATACGCGATTAGGGGGCGTGAAGCATTTAAATTAGGCGCTTCCCCGCGGCGATCGAACTGCGCATGCTCCGTTCAGAAATTTCCCGCCGTGCTTTGCGCGAAATCACGTCGTTACGTCATTCGTTGTTTGAGTAGCGTCGTTTACAAACATTCCTATTCCCGGACGACTTACATAAAAAATAAAAGAAGAAGTCGGAAAACGTTGATATTCGACGCGGGAACGACGGCCATAATTAACATGGGCTGTCTAATATTAGAGCAGCAAAAAGCTGGTATAGTGTTACGCAAAAAAAAGATGACTAAAGGTGCCGTAAGAGATTGCGATTAAAGATCGTAATTTCGGGGATCGCCGGCAAAAGCTCATTAGCATACCCCGACGCGGAAAACGACGGGAAGTCCACCCAGTGGCCGCAATTTTATTGCAGCGCAGATCCGAAGGCGTACGAACACGTAATCCAGTCGGATTGAAGCCCGCAGCCGTCTTTTCATGGTTTGAGATTTCAGACTAGCTAAAAAACGTGCGTAATTCGAAAGTACTCCAGTCTAACACCAGTTAGACAGGAGTTACGGGTCTCTGAATCTGGCCCAAAATACCTACCTAGCAACCTAACTAAGGCTGGCCATACATTATAATTTTTTTGTACAATTTTTCTTTCGATTTACCATTTATTCTGGGAACCACAGTGCCACCACTTAGTTGAAGGTAAATCTAAAGGAAATTGGATAAGAAAAATTGTATAATGTATGGCCAGTGTAAGAGATGGAAAACTAACTATAAATCAATATATACAACAAAAGGGGAGCATTGATCAACATGGTAAAACTGGAGGTGCAAGGAATAGTCAGGAAGGGGAACCAGGACAGGGATCAGAAAACAGGCAGCAGGCTACTGGATACAGGTACAGGGAAGGAGCAGGAGCAAGCAGGAATAAGGCTCAGGATAACTAAGCAAACAGTATCTGACAAGCAGGCAAAACATTGAAGCAAGAGGTAATAGAAGAAAAGGGACTAAATGCCCTCCCAGCAGCCAGCATCAGCTGAAGTCTAACTGCTGGGAAACACCCACTGGTGGACACTGGAACTACAACCTTTCATTCTGGGAATAGTGTTGCTCACGAATATTCGCATTGCGAATATTCGCTACGAATATTGCATATTCGAGTATTCGCGAATAACGCGAATATCGCGGCGAATATTCGCTATTTCGAATATTCGAATGTTTTCAATTTTTTTTTAGAACAGATCACATCCTAGAGATCCCCATCGACGTCTAAAAGCATTGCTGGTATGATTAGAGACCTTGGGCCGAGTAGCTGCAGCGCTCATTTTATATTGCCGAAAAATCGCAATGCGATTATTCGGCAAATAGCGATATCGCGCGATTATTTTATATTGTAATATATCACGAATATTCTGAGCCAATCAGAGTACTCCATTCCGCATTTCTCGAAATTTCGAAATTATTTTGTATTGTAATATATCACGAATATTCTGAGCCAATCAGAGTGCTCCATTCCGCATTTCTCGAATATTCGCAATTATTGTGTATTGTAATATATCACGAATATTCTGAGCCAATCAGAGTGCTCCTTCTGCATTTGCCGAATATTCGCAATTATTGTGTATTGTAATATATCACGAATATTCTGAGCCAATCAGAGTGCTCCTTCTGCATTTGCCGAATATTCGCAATTATTGTGTATTGTAATATATCACGAATATTCTGAGCCAATCAGAGTGCTCCTTCCGCATTTCTCGAATATTCGCAATTATTGTGTATTGTAATATATCACGAATATTCTGTGCCAATCAGAGTGCTCCATTCCGCATTTCTCGAATATTCGCAATTATTTTATATTGTAATATATCACGAATATTCTGTGCCAATCAGAGTGCTCCATTCCGCATTTCTCGAATATTCGCATTCGCAATTCGCATTCGCAATTCGCATTCGCGATAGCGAAAATTCGCAATCATTTCTTTTCCAAAAAATATCACGAATATTCGTATTTTGCGAATATATGTCGAATATTCGACTATATATTCGAGATATATCGCGAATTCGAATATGGCATATTCTGCTCAACACTATCTGGGAACCACAGTGCCCACCAGCAGGAGATAAAGGTGGTCCTTAGAGTAACTTTACCTTCTGATAGCCCCCCCAGCAACTAACACAACACACAGCAAATGTAAGAAAAATTGCATAATGTATGGCCAGCATTAGAGACAGAAAACTAACTATAAATCAATATATACAACAAAAGGGGAGCACAGATCAACTGGAGGTGCAAGGAATAGTCAAGAAGTGGAACCAGTACTAGGATCAAAAAACAGGCAGCAGGCTACTGGATACAGGTACAAGGCAGGAGCAGGATCAAGCAGGAATAAGGCTCAGGATAACTAAGCAAACAGTATCTGACAAGCAGGCAAAACATTGAAGCAAGAGGTAATAGAAGAAAAGGGACTAAATACCCTCCCGGCAGCCAGCATCAGGTGGAGTCTAATTGCTGGGAGACAACCGCTGGTGGACACTGGAACTACAACCTTTCTTTCTGGGAACCACAGTGCCACCAGCAGATGAGCCAGGTCCTTAGAGTGACGTTATCTTCTGATAGCCCCCCAGCAATGTATACTCCTCCATGCACACTCCCTCACCACCTTCCTCACTCTAATGCAAAAGGACTTCTGAGGTATAGGGGAACAACAAATCATATGGCCCAAAACATTGTTACATCGGGTTGGCAGTAACACAACCAACCCAGGTAATTTACCTAACCACCCGACACCAAAGTTTACCCCTGCGGGGGGAGCAGGGATCAGTAAGTACAGTGGGGATCGAAAAGTTGGGCACCCCTGGTAAAAATTTGTATTAACCACTTCAGCCCCGGAAGGATTTACCCCCTTCCTGACTAGAGCACTTTTTGTGATTCGGCACTGCGTCGCTTTAACTGACAATTGCGCGGTCGTGCGATGTGGCTCCCAAACAAAATTGGCGTCCTTTTTTTCCCACAAATAGAGCTTTCTTTTGGTGGTATTTGATCATCTCTGCGGTTTTTATTTTTTGCGCTATAAACAAAAATAGAGCGACTATTTTAAAAAAAATGCAATATTTTTTACATTTTGCTATAATAAATATCCCCAAAAAATATCTAAAAAAACGTTTTTTTCCCCAGTTTAGGCCGATACGTAATCTTCTACATATTTTTCGTAAAAAAATTAGCGTTTATTGATTGGTTTGCGCAAAATTTATAGCGTTTACAAAAAAGGGGGTAGTTTTATGGCATTTTTATTAATATATATTTTTTTACTAGTAATGGCGGCGATCAGCGTTTTTTTTCGGTACTGCGATATTATGGCGGGCACTTCGGACACTTTTGACACATTTTTGGGACCATTGGCATTTTTATAGCGATCAATGCTATAAAAATGCATTGGATTACTATAAAAATGCCATTGGTAGTGAAGGGGTTAACACTAGAGGCAGGGAAGGGGTTAAGTGTGTTCCTATTTGTGTTCTTACTGTATGGGGGGGTTGACTCACTAGGGGGAATCACTGATCTTCCGTTCATACATTGTATGAACGGAAGATCAGCGTTTCCCCCGCTGACAGGAACGAGAGCTATGTGTTTACACGCATACCTCCCGTTCCCCGCTCTGTAACGAACGAGCGCGCGTGCCCGGCGGCGATCGCGCCCGCCGGGCACGCGCGCGGGACTCGGGTGGCGCGCACGCGGGCTGCCAGCGGCGCGCGCGCGCCCTCTAGCAGCCAAAAAAGATAGGACGTAGAGCTACGTGCTCTCGCCCAGCACTGCCACCGTCCCGCAGTAATATGACGGCGGGCGGTCGGCATCTAGTTAATGTGCATAACGAAGCCAAGGAAAGATGGAAAAATCTCCAAAAGGCATCAAATTACAGATTAGACATTCTTATAATATGTCAGAAAAAGTTAGATTTTATTTCCATCATTTACACTTTCAAAATTGCAGAAAACAAAAAATGGGGTCTGCAAAAGTTTGGGCACCCTGCAGAGTTAATATCTTGTACTGCCCCCTTTGGCAAGTGTCACAGCTTGTAAACGCTTTTTGTAGCCAGCCAAGAGTCTTTCAATTCTTGTTTGAGGTATCTTTGCCCATTCTTCCTTACAAAAGTCTTCCAGTTCTTTGAGATTTCTGGGCTGTCTGTCACGCACTGCTCTTTTAAGGTCTATCCATAGATTTTTAATTATGTTGAGGTCAGGAGATTGTGAAGGCCATGGCAAAACCTTCAGTTTACGCCTCTTGGTGTAATCCCCCATGGATTTTGAGGTGTATTTAGGATCATTATCCATTTGAAGAAGCCATCCTCTCTTTAACTTCAGCTTTTTTACAGGTGGCATCAAGTTACCATCCAAAATTTGCTGAAATATTATTGAATCCATTTTTTCCTTCTACTCGCGAAATGTTCCCTGTTCCACTGGCTGCAACACAACCCCAAAGCATCATTGATCCACCCCCATGCTTCACAGTTGGACAGAGGTTAATTTCATTAAATTCTGTGCCCTTTCTTTTCCAAACGTACCTTTGCTCATTCCGGCCAAAAAGTTATATTTCAACCTCATCGGTCCACAGAACTTGTTTCCAAAATGCATCAGGCTTGTCTATATGTTCATTTGCAAAGTTCAAACGCTGATTTTTGTGGTGAGGATGTAGAAGAGGTTTTCTTCTGATGACTCTTCCATGAAGACCAGGTCCAGATTGGCCAATCGGGAGAACCGGGAGACTTCCCTGTGGGCTAGTCGGGTTGCGGGCTGCTACCATTTTGTTTAGGAGGGGGGCGCAATCAGCCGCGGCCGCTAGACCAGTGGGATCAGTGTGTGTCAGACAGCGCAGTGACACTTTACAAAGTGTGTGCCCGCCGACTCACTGGCTGCCGAGTGCGCTCCTGGCTCCCTTTCCTCCTGAGCTGTGAGTGTTGGCGCTTGCAGAGCAGAAGTTAGAACAAGTCACGAGGAGCCTGCTGCGCCTGGCCTGCCTACAGTAACAGTTTCTTAGTGCTACTGCAAGAAGAAAACTACTGAAGTCAGACACACAAAGTCTGTGTAAAAAGTAAGAAAGTAATGAAATGACTGTATTGGGGAGAGGGGGGGGGGGGGGTGGTTGGACTGAGGTGACCATCATTTTTTTAATAAAAAATAGCAGTTTAAAAAAATGTTTGTTATTTTGAGCTTGACTAAAAAAAAAACATTAATTTCAGCCTCACTGTGCCACCAAACGCAGTCACTGTGCCATCACATGCAGCCACTGTGCCCATCAAACGCAGCCACTGTGCCATCACATGCAGCCACTATGCCATCACATGCAGCCACTATGCCATCACATGCAGCCACTGTGCCCATCAAACGCAGCCACTGTGCCCATCAATTGTCGCCACTGTGCTCTTCACACGCAGCCACTGTGCCACCAAACGCAGCCACTGTGCCATCACATGCAGCCACTGTGCCCATCAAAGGCAGCCACTGTGCCCATCAATTGTCGCCACTGTGCCATCACATGCAGCCACTGTGCCCATCACACGCAGCCACTGTGCCAACACACGCAGCACTGCTGTGCCATCAATTGTCGCCACTGTGCCATCACATGCAGCCACTGTGCCCATCACACGCAGCCACTGTGCCATCACATGCAGCCACTGTGCCCATCACACGCAGCCACTGTGCCATCACACGCAGCCACTGTGCCAACACACGCAGCCACTGTGCCACCATAAATTTTCGCCACTGTGCCCATCAAACGCAGCCACTGTGCCCATCAAACGCAGCCACTGTGCCCATCAATTGTCGCCACTGTGCCCAAACGCAGCCACTGTGCCAATCACACGCAGCCACTGTGCCCATCAAACGCAGCCACTGTAACCATCAATTGTTGCCAGTTTGCCCCACTGTGCCCATCAATTGCTGCCAGCGTGCTGCCAGTTTGCCCGATCAATTGCCACCAGTGTGCTGGTGGAGGAGGGGGCGCAGTTTGCCATCTTCGCCCTGGGCACCAAATGTGTGTGTGTGTGCAGGGCAATGCGGAGCAGTCTGTGTGTGTATGTAACTTAGGTTACTGTATTTGCACTGAATTGGAAATATTTTTTGAAAAATACTATGAATTACAGGCTGTAGAGAACAGTGCGCCATCGCAAACTTATATTTTGAGGTTTTAATTACATTATTTTAATAGTCGTGAACTAAAGTGGGCTGGTCTAAGGCATGAAACTCCAGGGCTGAAAATTAGTCCCACTCCGGCCCTGATGAAGACCATATTTGTACAAGTATCTCTTTATAGTGGAATAGTGTACCACAACTCCAGTGTCTGCCAGATCTTTCTGGAGGGATCGTGCAGTCAAACGAGGGTTTTGAATTGCTTTTCTCACAATCCTGCGATCTGTTCTGTCTGATATTTTTCTTGGTCTTCCAGATCTTGCTTTAACTTCCACTATTCCTGATGACTGCCATTTCTTATTTACATTCCGAACAGAGGATATTGACATCTGAAAACGTTTTTCTATCTTCTTATCGCCTTCTTCAGCTTTGTGAGCGACAACTATTTTCACTTTCAGATTTCTAGACAACTGCTTAGAAGAAGCCATGGTGCTGATTGTTGGGGGAGGGTCAGATGAGTCTGGGCATTTTAAACCTTTGAGATTGACATCACCTGGTCTTCCCAGACGATGATTGAGAACAATCCATGACACTGGCAGGTCTCAGCTTTGCAAAAGGGGGCAGTGCATGCTATAAATTCTGCAGGGTGCCCAAACTTTTGCAGACACCTTATTTTTGTTTTCTGTAATTTTGAAAGTGTAAATGATGGAAATAAAATCTAACTTTTTGTGACATATTACAAGAATGTCTAATCTGTAATTTGATGTCTTTTGGAGATCCTTCCATCTTTCCTTGACTTCGTTAACCACTTAAGGACCCCCGCACGCACATATACGGCCACAGAATGGCACGTACTGGCACAAGGGCGTAAATTTACGTCCCCGCCTAAGTGCGGTTCGGGGGTCCCATCGGGACCCCCTCCGCGGCGTGCGGGGGTCCCCCTGGCTCCGGGAGCGATCCGGGATGAGCGGGCGGATGTCGGCGTTTACCCGCCCCCCCGCGATCGCTCCCAGCCAATGCGCGCGCTCCCAGCTCCTGTCACTTCCTCCTCCTGTGTTTACACAGGAAGGAGGAAATGATGTAATCTCTCATCGCAGCGGTGTTTCCCAGCGCTGCTGATGAGAGAAGACATCACAAGTAAGTGTGCACCAACACAACACTGACACACACTCACATAGGCACATTAACCCCTTGTGATCGCCCCCCCCCCACCCCCCCTGTCACAGTGTCACTGAATGCAGTGATCTAATCACTGCATTTAGTGTCAGTGTGACAGGCAGTGTAAAAAACAGTTAGTGTTAGGTCCAGGGTAGCCCCCCCTCCCCCCCTAATAAAGCTTTAACCCCTTGATCACCACCCTAGTTAACCCTTTCACTCCCTATTGCCAGCATCACTAAGCGATCATTTTTCTGATCGCTGTATTAGTGTCGCTGTTCCCGCTAGGTAGCTATTTTTTTTTATTGCGATTTTTTTTTTACTAAAGACATGTGGCTAAATAAATTTTGGCCTAAATGTTTGACTAAAATTTAGTTTATTTGATTTTTTTTTTAACAAAAAGTAAAAAATAGTGTTTTTTTTTCAAAAAAATCGCAGAGGTGATCAAATACCACCAAAAGAAAGCTCTATTTGTGGGAAGAAAAGGACGCAAATTTTGTTTGGGAGCCACGTCGCACGACCGCGCAATTGTCTGTTAAAGGGACGCAGTGCCGAATCGCAAAAACACCTTGGGTCATTTACCAGCGTATTGGTCCGGGTCTTAAGTGGTTAAGCACATTATTACAAATTTTTACTTGGGGTGCCCAAACTTTCGATCCCCACTGTATACCATGCTAGGGGGTGTGTGAATGAACTGTAAGTCATTAGCTGTAAGGGCTGAGTACATTTTCTTCAAACACTGAAGACTGAAGAAAGGCTTTTTCCTGCCTGCAGCAGACTGATTACATCATCTTAGCCTGAAGCCTTTTCAAATATACTGACAGGTCCTCTTTAATGCTCTCATCGTCAGCTGCAATTGGAGGGAGGTGGTTGAATGTGATCTAATCTGAACTGGTGACCACAAATAGAACGTGGCCACAGGACAGGACATCTATGTGGTCACAGGGCTGTCTTAATGATTAGGCACACCTGGGCACTGCCCAGGGGCCCCAGCTGCATGGGGGGCCCCTGCACTTTCCCCAAAGCAGCTGGCCCTTGAGCCCAAGCTGTCCTAAAATTGGGGGCCCCATGATGGTACTGAGAGTGATAGATAAACAGGGGAGGCAGTCTGCCTCCTACCTACTTGATGTCATTATTGTAGGGGCCCCAGAGCACTACTTTGCCCAGGGGCCCATGATGCTATTAAGGCGGCCCTGCGTGGTCATTATATCAGTATTCTCAGGGACTGCCGGAGGATAAAGCTGCTGAACTGCCATGGCTGCCGCCCCCCATCTCCTCTCCCATAATCCTCTGTAGCCATCTAACAATCCTACAAGAGGTGAGAACCTCAACCATTTCCTGGTTCATCTCAGGATAATTCAGCGACAGAGCAGAGGGGGGGAAGATGGGGCAATGGTGCCCCCTAGTGACAGGTGAGCTGCCCCCCCCCCCCCCCCCCGCTGGTTGCCTGTCTGTATCCAGAACACAGCAGATAAAGGCGACTATCAGCGACATACAAGTCGGTTTATTACAGAGTAAGATAGGAGCCATCAGTGCACAGAGGTGAGCGGAGTTCTTCCTCTGATCTTTCATTTTCATTTACAAACTGTAAACAAAGAAGAAAATTGCAATAAAAACGACGTGATAATAAAATGATTCTCGGAGATGACCCGACCCTGAAGAGAGCGACTTCATTCTTTATTCCATTTATTCACAATTAGGGATGAGCTTCGAGTTCGAGTAGAACTCATGTTCGACTCGAACATTGCCTGTTCGCCGAACAGCGAACTATTTGGGGTGTTCGCGGCAAGTTCGTGTGAACTTTAGAACCCTGTTAAAGTCTATGGGACTCGAACGTTTAAAAATCTAAAGTGCTAATTTTAAAGGGTAATATGCAAGTTATTGTAATAAAAAGTATTTGGGGACCCGGGTCCTGCCCCAGGGGACATGTATCAATGCAAAAAAAAGTTTTAAAAACTGCATTTTTTTTTGGCAGCAGTGATTTTAATAATTCCTTTAAGTGAAACAACAAAAGTTAAATATTACTTTAAATTTCATACCTGGGGGGGGTGTATAGTATGCCTGTAAAGTAGCGCTTGTTTCCCATGTTTAGAATTGTCCCTGCACAAAGTGTCATTTCTGAAGGAAAAAAGTAATTTAAAATCACTTAAAATTTAATGTCGGCTCCCGGCAATACAGAGAAAAGTAATTCATAAAAAAAAATGTGTGGGGGTCCATGGCGTTTTTTTTTAAATTTGGGGTGGAGTTCCCCTTAAAATCCATACCAGACCTGAAGAGCCTGGTAATTGAATTTTGGGGGACCCCCACGCATTCTTTTTTTATGACTGACTTTTCTCTGTATTGCTGGTATCCGACAATTCATTATAGCCACAAGTGATTTTAAAGCGGAGTTCCACCCAGGAAAACCACATTGCCCATCTAGCTTAAAAAAAAAAAAAAAAAACGTGAAAAAAAAAAAAAAAATACTCACCCGAAATACCTGTTGCTATGCGGAAGTCCGTAATCTGCCTCTTCCACACCGCGGTGTGTTTTCTTCTTGTCCTTCTCCTTGTGAATGGGGCGCGCTGCTTTCTGGGAACTGTGTGTGTTCTCAGAGAGCAGCGCGCCCATTCACAAGCCAGCGTGAGACTCACGCAGGCGCAGTAGGAAATGGGCAGTGAAGCCGTACGGCTTCACTGCCTGTTTCCCATAGTGTGAATGGCGGCGCGGGACCTGAATCGATGGTGGGACCGGCATCGGGGGGGGGGGCATCAGCGTGGGCAAGTAGGACAAGGTAAGTGTCCTTATTTAAAGTCAGCAGCTACACTGTTAGTAGCTGCTGACTTTAAAAAAAAAAATAAGTTGCGGCTGGAACACCCCTTTAAATGACTTTTTTCCTTCAGAAATTACATTTTGTGCAGGGACAGTTCTAAGCATAGGAAACAATGATCAGATGTGAGATAGAGAGACACAAAGTAACATTGTTTATTAAGAGTGATCAAACAGGAGATAGAGATACAAAGTAACATTGTTTATAAACAATGCTCAGACAGGGGATACAGAGATACAAAGTAACATTTTTTGTAAACATTGCTCAGACAGGAGATACAGGGCCGATCCTAGGGTCACAGGCGCCTGGATGCAGAAATATTTCTGGTGCCCCCCACATGGGCGTGGTCATTTTTACTAACTTCTCCCCTTTACAAATGTTTCTATGGCAATGACTCAACCACAGAGATGCTCCCCCATGAAGTCTTCATTCCCCTGGGATCCTTACATGATCTCTTAATAATAAACAAAATACAGGAAGAGAAGCAGAGTACTTTATTGGGACCTTGAGGGGGGTCTCTCTGATGGACACAGAGAGGGCTTCTGTTAGAAAGACCCCCAGACATACTACAGACATGATACAGGAGACGGTCAGAGACTGCAGACATAATACAGGAGATGTTCAGAGACCGCAGACATAGTACAAGAGATGGTCGGAGACTGCAGACATAGTACAAGAGATGGTCAGAGACTGCAGACATAGTAAAGGAGATAGTCAGAGACTACAGACATTGTACAGGAGATGGTCGGAGACTGCAGACATAGTAAAGGAGATGGTCAGAGACTGCAGACATTGTACAGGAGACGGTCAGAAACTGCAGACATAGTACAGGAGATGTTCAGAGACCGCAGACATAGTACAGGAGATGGTCAGAGACTACAGACATAGTACAGGAGATGGTCAGAGACTACAGACATAGTAAAGGAGATGGTCAGGGACTGCAGACATAGTAAGGGAGATGGTCAGAGACTGCAGACATAGTACAGGAGATGGTCGGAGACTGCAGACATAGTACAGGAGATGGTCAGAGACTGCAGACATAGTACAGGAGATGGTCAGAGACTACAGACATAGTAAAGGAGATGGTCAGAGACTACAGACATAGTAAAGGAGATGGTCAGAGACTGCAGACATAGTAAGGGAGATGGTCAGAGACTGCAGACATAGTACAGGAGATGGTCGGAGACTGCAGACATAGTACAGGAGATGGTCAGAGACACATCAGTTTTGGACGGACACACACCTATGCTCAGAACACTAGTTCTGGACGAACACAAACAAGGAGAGAAGGAGGGAGGGGAGAACTTTGTGACTTTGGCACGCCCACCTCTGTAGGCGCCTGAGTGAAGCACCCCGTGCACCCTGCCTAGGATCGGCCCTGAGGAGATACAAAGATACAAAGTAAAACATTTTGTAAACAATGATCAGACAGGAAATAAAGAGATACAAAGTAACATTGTTTATAAACATTGTTCAGACAGGAGATAGGAAAATGCAAAGGAACATTGTTTTTAAAAATTGTTTAGACGGGAGATAGAGAGATACAAAGTAACATTGGGATTGACTTACTAAAATTGGAGAGTGTGAAATCTGATGCAGTTCTGCATAGAAACCATTCCGCTGCCTTGTGTGTGTGTTTATTTCTATTTTTCTAACCACTCATTTGTAACCTCTTGCTGACCGTGCTATAGCTGAATGACGGCTGCAGCACGCTCACACATTTCCATGAGAGCGTCTATCAATGTCTTCCCAGAACCCGGCCTCCCCAGCCCTGTGATGTCATCATGGAGGAGGGAAGAGGACTCTAGTGGCAACCTGTGAAGCTCTGGTGACCTCCATGCCAAAGAGGGTTAAGGCAGTGCTGGGAAATAATGGCGGCCAAACAAAATAGTGACACTGTGGCCCCAGATTGGACATTTTCACTTAGTCCCCTTTCACACTTATACGACTTGTCCCACGATTTTGGACTGCAAAATCGTATGACAAGTCATTCTCCATGATTTTCAATGAACACCATTCATACTGGCACGACTGTAAGTAGTGCCGACTTCAAAGTAGTCCCTGCACCTCCATTGAAATCGCGGCCGCAAATCGCGGCAAAATCTCGCTAACATCGCGGCCGCGAATCGCGGCAAAATCGCGGTAAAATCGCACGACTTAGAAGTCGTACAAGTGTGAAAGGAACCTTAGTCCCTTTTCACGCTTATACGACTTGTCCCACGATTTTGTACTGTAAAATGGTATGACAAGTCATTCTCCATGATTTTCAATGAACACCATTCATACTGGCACAATTTTAAGTAGTGCCGACTTCAAAGCACTACTTTGGTCCGATTTTGATGCCACTTACACAGGCATTCATTGAAATCGCGGCAAAATCGCGGTAAAATCGCGGCCGCGAAAACGCGGTAAAATCGTGCGACTTTGAAGTCGTACAAGTGTGAAAGGTGTCTAAGCCCAGGTTCACACTGGGTACAATTTTGTTCGATTTGAGATGCGATTTCACATGTGAAATCGCATCTCAAATCGGCGGCAATTGCCGGCAATGACACCGTCCTAATCTGTGCGACGCCGCATCTGCGGCGCTGCACCGATTTCAAAAAGTAGTTCCTGTACTACTTTTTGCGATTTCAGGACGTGATTTACATTGACATCTGTGCAGAACCCTGCACAGATGTCTCCTAAATCGCGCCGAAATCGGGACTGCCAGCGGGAGTGAAATTGCGCGATTTCACTCCCGCAGCCCAGTGTGAACCAGGGCTAAGGGTCCTTTCACACGGAGCCGACCGTTTTTGTGTCCGCTCCGTGTGTGTCTGTCAGGTCAGCGGGGATCATCCGTAATCCCCGCTGAGCTGTCGGCGAACAGGGCGGTCCCTGCACACTGTGCAGAGACCGTACTGTCTTTCCTCCGCTCTCCCCTATGGGGAATCGGATGAATACGGACCGTGTGTCCGTATTCATCCGTTCCGATCCGCCGGACAGAAGAAAAATAGGGTTTGCATCATCCGCTAACGGACGTGATCCCATAGGGATGCATTACAAGTCCATAAACGGACTTGTAAAAAACTGACAAACGGTCCGTGCATGTGAAAGGGCCCTAAGGGGTGTACTTACCTTTTGTTGCCAGCCATTTAGACAATAATGGCTGTGTGTTGAGTTATTTTGAGGGGACAGCAAATTTACACTGTTATACAAGCTAAACTGTTATACTCTGTTATACAACATCACTAGACATGTGCAATTCGTTTAGTTTCTAATTAGTTGTTTAACTAAAATTTGGAAATTTGTTAATTCCGAATTTTAATATTTTCAAATTTTTTATTTCCGAACTTTCGAATTTCCAGAATTTCCAAAAAAAGAATGAACCAAAAACGAAAAAAAAAAAAATAATTTTTCAAATTTCCAGAATTTCAAAAAAAAAAACGAAAATAACATAAATGAAAAAAAAAGAATTTTTTGGCAGTGCACATGTCTGCGTGTACACTCACTACTTTATATTTGTAGCAAAGTGTAATTTCTTTAATGTTGTCACATGAAAAAATACAAGAAAATATTTACAAAAATGTGAGGGGTGTACTTACTTTTGTAAAATACTGTGTGTGTGTGTGTGTATATATATATATATATATATATATATATACACACAAGTAAACTATTTCAGCTCTCAGATAAGCTCATTGTTAACAGAACCCAATAGCTCAATCTGGACTGATCAGAGATGACTCCTCTCTTAACTCAATCTGAAGTTTAATCAGACAAATCCAACCTCAAGGTGGGCAGCTTGTGCTGTGCTGCCCCCTTAGATATCCCATACTGCCTTGGGCATTCACTGATACTGTATATACTGTGTATATATACAGTACAGACCAAAAGTTTGGACACACCTTCTCATTCAAAGAGTTTTCTTTATTTTCATGACTATGAAGTCACACTGAAGGCATGAAAACTATGAATTAACACATGTGGAATTATATACATAACAAAAAAGTGTGAAACAACTGAAAATATGTCATATTCTAGGTCCTTTTGCTTTGATTACTGCTTTGCACACTCTTGGCATTCTCTTGTCACCTGAAATGGTCTTCCAACAGTCTTGAAGGAGTTCCCAGAGATGCTTAGCACTTGTTGGCCCTTTTGCCTTCACTCTGCGGTCCAGCTCACCCCAAACCTTCTCCATTGGGTTCATGTCCGGTGACTGTGGAGGCCAGGTCATCTGGCGCAGCACCCCATCACTCTCCTTCTTGGTCAAATAGCCCTTCCCCCGCCTGGAGGTGTGTTTGGGGTCATTGTCCTGTTGAAAAATAAATGATGGTCCAACTAAACGCAAACCGGATGGAATAGCATGCCGCTGCAAGATGCTGTGGTAGCCATGCTGGTTCAGTATAAATCCCCAACAGTGTCACCAGCAAAGCACCCCCACACCATCACACCTCCTCCTCCTCCATGCTTCACAGTGGGAACCAGGCATGTAGAGTCCATCCGTTCACCTTTTCTGCGTCGCACAAAGACACGGTGGTTGGAACCAAAGGTCTCAAGTTTGGACTCATCAGACCAAAGCACAGATTTCCACTGGTCTAATGTCCATTCCTTGTGTTCTTTACCCCAAACAAGTCTCTTCTGCTTGTTGCCTTTCTTTAGCAGTGGTTTCCTAGCAGATATTCTACCATGAAGGCCGGATTCACACCGGAGTCTCCTCTTATCAGTTCTTCTAGAGATGTGTCTGCTGCAAAAGGACCTAGAATATGATATTATTTCAGTTGTTTCACACTTTTTTGTTATGTATATAATTCCACATCTGTTACTTCATAGTTTTGATGCCTCCAGTGTGACTCTACAATTTTCATAGTCATGAAAATAAAGAAAACTCTTGGAATGAGAAGGTGTGTCCAAACTTTTGGTCTGTACTGTATGTGTGTGTATATATATATATATATATATATATATATATATATATATATATATATATATAGTAATAAACAGAAAAACAACAGCAGTTTAAAATAAAACAGACCCAGGTCCATTCTAGCCTCCCTTTAGTTTTCCTCTAAGGTGATAATAAAATCACCGACCTCTTAGTGATGGGAACTATGCGGCGGGAATGTCTCTGCGTATTCTGGGTGCGAGAATAGACTGTGCTATAAAGGGGCTCCAGATGGACGGAGCTAAATAAAGGAACAGTGGCAAGTAACAGGGCTATCTTCTGCCTGTACGTAGTCGGCGGATTGGCGGATCGCTCTCAGAGGACACAAGTGTGAAAGTTGGCAGGGGGCCCTGTAAATGTTACAGACAGAGCCTGACATGGAGGTGCTGTGCCCTTTCCTAGGTGCCCGGCACTCCGATCATTAATCAGCAGGCTGGCAATCTGATCCCGGGACTTTGGATTGCCCTCACCCTGCAGAAGGCTCCGCACATGTCCTTGAAGAGCCTTCGCTGGCTGCATCCAATGGCCGCACCAAGGTGGCCGAATGTATATATTTGTGGGCTGACTCCTGATCATTAAGGATCTTCTAATCCAAATACATTGCAAGGATTACAACATACATATCATTATATACATATACTGTATATATATATATATATATAGCTCTAACAAATCCTGCAGTGCTGTACAGGGAACACTGAGCCAGGTACATCAGTCTCTGCACCAGAGGAGCTCACACTCTAATGTGCCCCCCCCCCCCACAGTCACACACTATTATATACAGTGAAACCTCGGATTGCGAGTGTTGTCTCGCAACACGAGCAGGATTCAAGCACAGACACAGTGGTGTGCAGTACCGCATTTGGCCTGAGGTGCGGGGGCACTGGAGCCGAGCGGAGCCGCTCAGAGCCGAGTGCTTGAAAATGCTCCTTTCCCAAGCCTGTCTGAGGGTTTCCGAGTTCTCCCGAGCCGTTCCGAGTATTTCGAGGCTCTCCAGTGCCCCCCACCTCTGGCCACATGCGGTATTGCATGCCATAGAAGCATAGGCGTGCGCAGCCTATTGCATTAGGGTGTGCACCCCAAAGCCCAAACACACTATCGATCACTCACAATGTTCATTCAGAAAGGAAAGGGGCCAACAAATCACATATTTAGTGGCCCATTCCCCACTCCTAAAAAATCCCAGCAGCAACAGCCATTAGGAGAGGAGGGAAGCTGGCAGCACTGCGGAGGCAAAGATGGGAGCCAGCCAGGGCAGTAGGGGGAATCTGTGCTGCACAGGGTGATTAAGGTGTGCCTGTGCACACCTGGCACACCCTGTGCGCACGCCTATGCATAGAAGTCAATGTGGGGAAAACAAATTCCATTGACTTCTATGGGGGAACTCGCTTTGATATGCGAGTGCTTTGGATTACGAGCATTCTCCTGGAACGCAGCCCCCCCCCCCCCCTTTGGATCACTGCACAGGACTACGAGCATGCCACCCGGGACCACCAGGGATAAGCATCCACACTGGACCACCAGGTATGCCCCCTAGACCACCAGGGAATGCCAATCGATGCCCAGGCAGCTGCCAACCAGTGCCCAATAAAAATCCCTGCCAGTTCCAGTGCCACAGGGATACCCATCAGTGCTGAATATCAGTGCCGCATGTCAGTGCCCATCAGTGGCTTGTATCGATGCCCAGTAGTGCCCTGCAGTTCCGCCTATCAGTGCCCAGCAGTGCCGCCTATCAATGCCACCCATAAGTACCCACCATTGCAGCCTTTCAGTGCCCATCAGTGTTGCCTATCAGTGCCAATTAGTGCCCACCAGTGCCGCCTATCAATGTCCATCAGTGCTGCATATCAGTACCACCCAACAGTGCCGCCTACCCAACGCTGTATCCTGGCCTAGGCCAACAAGGCCCAGGTCTAGGGCAGCACTTTGCAGTAGGGCAGCATGGAAAAAGTCCCCGCCGGCTTGCGATACACTGTTAGTGTAGCTCCAGTCTTATGAGGCAGACTGGGCTGAGGGGCAAATTAGTCTAGCGCCCCCATAAAGCGGCCACACTGCTTCTGGTATGGAATCCACCCCCCCCCCCCAGGCCCTCAGAACTAGTGTCCCCACTCGAAAATTTTAGGGCGGGTCTTAAACAGCAAGGGGTGTGCCCTTGACAGGGAGGGGTGGATCATATCTAAATTAGGGGGTGCACAAGTTTAGTCAGGCCTAGGGCAGCCCAAAACCTAAATACACTACTGCGCTTACCAGTGCCCATCAGTGCCCATCGTTAGTGCCCGTCAGAGCCACCTCATTGGCGCCGCCTCATCAGTGCTGCCTTATCAGTGCCGCATATCAGTGCCCATCAGTGCCACCTCATTGGCGCCGCCTAATCGGTGCTGCCTTATCAGTGCCTGTCAGTGCCGCTTTATCAGTGCCCACCAGTGAAGGAGAAAACTTACTTATTTACAACATTTTATAACAGAAAAAAAAGAAAAACTTTATTTTAATTTTTTTTAAATTGGTCTTTTTTTATTTGTTTAGCAAAAAATAAAAACCCCAGAGACGATCAAATACCACCAAAAGAAATCTCTATTTGTGGGAACAAAATGATAACAATTTTGTTTGGGTACAGCGTAGCACGACCGCGCAATTGTCATTTAAACAGCGTCAGCGCAGAAAGCTGAAAATTGGCCTGGGCAGGAAGGGGGGGGGGGGCGTAAGTGCCCGGTATAGAAGTGGTTAATATCTTTGTAATTTCATACAATTTGATGGCGCCGGAGCCCCCAGGCCCTGAATCTCCTGACCCCCGGCTCTCTCCGGGAAATCCTCTTTCCCGGGGTTATTTGAGGGCGCAGCGTGTGTTTGTTTGTCTTGGTTGGGTTGCGTGCACCTTCTCTCCGGATACCCCACACGGAGGATTTCATTAATCTGGGAGAACGCTGAACATAAAACCATTAGTCTGTTTACATCTCCCTCCCAGCAAACAACCGCTCCTTCTAATGGGGCTAATCCGGGACCACACACGTGGCGCGGCGCCCCCCCCCTCCCCCCCTCTGCTCCAATACGCAGGTGATGTGTCTGGGTACCGAGTCTCCTAGATGGTTACACAACACCTTCCTATTCATGGCGGAGAGCATCATTATGTCCAACCCGGGCAGGCTTCCAGGAAGGATTACGGGGGACAATGTAACCATTTCCTCTATAGTGCTGCGCCCGTTCCTGCGTCTGTTTCACGGGTCAGGAACTGTCCGGCGACTTCTGTCTAAATACAAGAGGCATGTGTGTTCTTACTCCAATCTGAGGGGTCTACGTGTTAAAAAATATTGTGTGGATGCAAACAATGCTCAAAAAGAAAATTAAATATATATCGGGCCTCGACAAAATCCAGGCGCCCGGTCGCAATTGCGACAAGAAATTGTGACCTGGCGCCTGGGGAAGCTAAGGCCTGCAGAAGGCTGCAAAGCCACGGCCTCAATTACCAATCGTGTGGCGGCAGAGGCGGCTCTAGGCTTTGTGAGGCCTTAGGCAAAACTTGACATGGGGCCCCCGCTCTCGCTCATGATGGGGAAAAATAATTCAAGGACAAGAGCCTCTTCCCCGAAACCCTGGCAGGTGGTTGAGGGGGTCTGTGGGCAGGGGGCTTATCTGAATCTGGAAGCCCCCCAGATCCTGCTCTTTAATAACTAAGGGACTAATATTTTACCTGGTGAACCCGCCCCCTTGTGACATCATTGACTGAGGGCATGCTGGGTCGTTGACGTCACAAGGGGTGGTGTCGCCGATTTTCACTGGTTGTTAGGCACGCTGGCGGCTCTGCTCCTGAGTCAGGGCTCTTAACGCTGCCTGAGCACAGCAGCCTTAAGATCCCCCTGTCCCTCAAAACTGGGGTAATGCATTGGGTAAGTTAGGGGGCCGCCAGGCCCCTGTGACTGTGAGGCCTTAGGCGGCTGCCTAATTAAAGAGCCGCCTCTGCATGGCGGGGAGGGGGGGCGCACGGAGACACAGGATCCTGTGTCTCTGTGCACCCTCACTTCCCCCACCGCGCGATCACGGCGGGCCCACACCCGCCGGTAATCGAGGCCGCGGCTTTGCGGCTTTCTGCAGGCCTAAGCTTCCTTCTCTGATCTGGTGCCATCTTGTGGTGGTCGTTGGCATTATAAGTAAACCAGCAGTTCTAATGTGTTTTTCACTGCTTTCATTGCCATCTCCTTCCCTCTAATTAGAACCCCCAAACATTATATATATTTTTTATTCTAACACCCTAGAGAATAAAATGGTGGCCGTTGCAATACTTTCTGTCACACCGTATTTGCGCAGCGGTCTTACAAGCGCACTTTTTTTGGGAAAAAATACACTTTTTTTAATTAAAAAATAAGACAACAGTAAAGTTAGCCCAATTTTTTTTAATATTGTGAAAGATGATGTTACGCCGAGTAAATTGATACCCAACATGTCACGCTTCAAAATTGCGTCCGCTCGTGGATTGGAGACAAAATTGTACCCTTTAAAATCTTTATAGGTGACGTTTAAAAGATTCTACAGGTTGCATGTTTTGAGTAATAGAGGAGGTCTAGAGCTAGAATTCTTGCTCTCGCTCTACCAATCGCGGTGATACCTCACATGCGTGGTTTGAATACTGTTTACATATGCGGGCGCTACTGCGCGCGAGCTTGGCGGGACGGGGTGCGTTGTCTGGCTCCTAACTTTTTTAGCTGGCTCCTAGATTCCAAGCAAATTTGTCAAACCCTGATATATATATTGGCCACTAGATGGAGCTGAGGAGCATATGCATTTCTTTTGATACTCAGCACCATCTAGTGGCTGTAATATGGTATTTTCTCTATTCGCTGTTTCTTTTTCAATAAATATCATCTGATTTGCAGAGATTACAGCCTAAGTACATTCGGTTCCCCAGGGGCGGACTGACAACTCATGGGGCCCCCGGGCAATAGAAGATTATGGGGCCCCCGGGCTTACAGATAGCCACCAAGCCAGGTGGCAGTACAGAGGCGGGGCAGCTAAAACCTTGGGATTTTGACATCAAAAGCATGTAGGTTTTGGACATATCAGGGACAGATGTAAAAAAAACACAGATTTTTACATACTGTCCCTGGTTTTAATGAGCCTGGAAACCCTGATGGGGCCCCCTAGTGGCATGGGGCCCTCGGGCAGTGCCCAAGTTTTTCAATGGTCAGTCCGCCCCTGCGGTTCCCCCTCCCCCCCCCTCCAATGCGCACAGAACGAATTTACATGCAGTTTTAATGGGTGAAGAGCTATGTGAAATAACTGCACCCAAAAAATGAAAAAACATCTAATAAAGCTTACACTACATATACATATACAGTAAAACCTTGGATCGCGAGCATAATTCGTTCCAGAAACATGCTTGTAATCCAAAGCACTTGTATATCAAAGCACATTTTCCCATAAGAAATAATGGAAACTCAAATGATTCGTTCCACAAATATTTATTCGTAAGTCCTTCAGTTTATAGTCGATATACAAATATTATAGCGATGTGATTGGTTGTGTGACCATAAAATGTCCATCCACAAATGGAAGTCTCCACAAGGAGATTAGAAGCAAAATCCAGCAGGAGCTACAAGAGTACAAAAGAGAAGAGAGGCGTCTCTATGTGTAGCAATATGTTGCTAAATGTTGTCCCTTCATTAAAAGTAACCATATTGCTACACTTAGAGGCGCCTCTTTTATACTCAATTGTGACGCTACTTGTATATCAAGGCAAAATGTATTTAAAAATGTTGCTTGTCTTGCAAAACGCTCTCAAGCCAAGTTACTCTCAAACCAAGGTTTTACTGTGTGTGTGTGTATATATATATATTAAATAAAAGATATGGTGCTAGCGCAAGTGGTAAAGCATAACATAGGATGTACACTATTAAATAAACACAAAGTGCACAAATGTGTGCTACATCAGTGATATCAGTGACAAAAACAAAAAGGAGGAAAACAGTCCAAAAAGTGCTGAGTCACAAAAAAAACTCTAGAAAGTGCACTATAGTCCTTGATGTGGATAGTGTAAAAAAAGGGGTGTCCACCGGTTGAAGAGGAGTGAGGATAGTTCATCGTATCCTTTACTGGTAAACCGTGACCGTGACCCAATCAATTGGGCTTGATTCATAAAGTCATCTTCCTTCGTGCAATTCCTCTTCATTCTAACCAGTTGGCCCCTTGGGATATTAAATAACCAAGGTTTATGGTGACAGCTATCAGTGGATATATAGCTATTAGTATCCACATTTTTAAAAAAGGTTTTCGTAGTGATCTTATCCCCTTCTATACTAATATTTAGATCAAGGAAGTCGACAGATTTCTCATCGATCTTCCAGATCAGTTTAATATTCTGCTCATTGGTGTTGAGTTTGTTCAGGAAGTTTTCAAGTGATTGCTTACTTCCGTTCCAAATGATAATGAGGTCATCAATGTACCTCTTATATAGAGTGAGCTCGGCAGGCATATCTTCATATACCGCTGACTCCTCCCACCTTGCCATAAATGCATTGGCTACGCTAGGGGCAAATTTAGCTCCCATCGCGATGCCAATGGTTTGTTTATAATATGCTTGATCGTACCAAAAATAATTGTACTTCAAGCATATATCCAGGCACTTAATGAGGTATTTCCGTTGCGAGCATATAAGATCACTAAAATTTCTCAATAACCATTTGGTGGCATGGCATGCGTCATGGAGCATTCCCCAGATGAAGACACGTGACCCTGTGTCGTAACGCGTAGGGAAGGGAAGGACGGGCAGATGAGTGACGTGCTGCAAGCGCTACGATCCCGCTGTTTTGATGCGAATTTTATCTTCATTATTTGTAAGTGCAATTTTTTATTAAAACTCCCTTGTTACAAAGATAACGCACTATTGGAGGTTTCTCTGTTTCTTCTCTGATTTCAAATTTTTGTGGCACTTGAAAACATCTGAGTATACAGACACCTATCGTTTCATTGATCCGTGGGGAGTAACAGCAATATTGAGGGAGGCTGCCTGCACAAAGGATTATCCTACATGCTGGTTGTGTCTTGCTGGAGGTGAGAGTTCTGTGAGACTAGACGTGCTGTGTGGTGGGGCTTTCTCCTTTCCTCACTCCTCTTCAACCGGTGGACACCCCTTTTTTTACACTATCCACATCAAGGACTATAGTGCACTTTCTAGAGTTTTTTTTGTGACTCAGCACTTTTTGGACTGTTTTCCTCCTTTTTGTTTTTGTCACTGATATCACTGATGTAGCACACATTTGTGCACTTTGTGTTTATTTAATAGTGTACATCCTATGTTATGCTTTACCACTTGCGCTAGCACCATATCTTTTATTTACTCATTCACAAATGCTGTGTATGCATTTTTTGTGTTTGCTGCAGACTGCCATTGTTTAGAGATTTACTTAGTAGCGCAGAAGTCCCACTTGAATATATATATATATTGGCCACTAGATGGAGCTGATGAGCATAGGAGATAATCGCGTTACAAACATACACCAATTAAAAAATAAAATAAACAAGCAAGCAGGAAATCAGTATTGCAGGTGAATTATGTCATTTTGGGAGGAGAATTTAGCTTCAGGGCTGTGGTTGCGGGGAGAGGTTGCCATATCTTCAGCTTCTGTATCACATCACTGGCTGGCAGTTGTCGCACAGCTAGGACCCCGAGAGGGCATGCTGGGACTTGTAGTTCCACAATAAATTAGCAGTCACATCAATGTCAGTAAAGTAATAATATAATAATAGATGTGTTTTGCGATGTCTTAATGGACGGCTTATTGCTGAGCTTAGCGTCTTCTGAGCTCGGAATTCATAGGGAGCAAATCCACAAAGCACATCCGGCTTCCAGAAAGTGAGAAAAATCTCCTTAAATATCAATCCAGCTCAGAGATTTCTGCTACGTGTCGTCTGACCAATGATGAGGGAACGCGGCCAGCTGAGCACTGAGACCTGTAGGGGGGACAATGACTGCACTGAATGCAGCTGACAGACAGAAAGTGGCTGAAAGATCCATTTCCTTTTCCTCTACATTTCCTTTTCACTTTCTTTTTCCTTTTCCTCTTCCTTTCCTTTTCCCTTTCTTTTTCCTTTTCCTCTTCCTTTCCCTTCCTTTCCTTATCCTTTTCCTTTCCTCTCTCCTTAACTTTTCTTTTCCTGTCCTTAAGTTTCTTTTCCTCTTCCTTTTCTTTTCCCTTTTACTTTTCCTTTTCTTAACTTTCCATTTCCTTTTCCTCTTCCTTTTTTCCCTTTCCTTTTCACTTTTCATTTCCCTTCCTTTTACCTTTCCTTTTCTGTCCTTTAATTTCCCTTTTCTTTATTTTCCCTTTCCTTTCCCTTTTGATTTCTTTTTCAGCCCCGTACACACGACAGAGAAACTCGACGGGCGGAACACATCGTTCCGCCCGTCGAGGTTCTCTGCCGGCCGTCAGAATCTGCGACCCGCCCGTCGGGAATGGCAACCAGCCATTCATCCCGACGGGCCGTCGAGCAAATAGAGAACCTGTTCTCCATTTGCTCGACGGGTTTCCCGATGGGCGGGGCGAGCAGAGAGCGTACACACGGCCGAGGTTCTCACTGGAATGCAGCTCCCAGCGAGGTTCTCGCTGGTTTCTGGCGAGAACCTCGGCCGTGTGTACGGGGCCTTCCTCTTGTTTCCCTTCACTTACCTTTTTCTTTTTTTCTTTTCTTTTCTTTCATTCTCCTTTCCCTTTCATTCCTTTCCTTTTTTTATTTTTCCTTTCCTTAACTTTTCCTTTCCTTAACTTTCTTTTCCTCATCCCTTTCTCTCATTTCCTTTTCCTTTTCTAAACGTTCCTTTAGTTTTCCTCTTCCTTTCCTATTCTTTTTCCTTACCTTGACTTTCCATTTCTTTCCCTCCCTTTTCCCTTTCCTTTTTATTCCATTCTTTTCCTCTTTTCTTTCATTTCCCTTTCCTTTATCTCTTCTTTTTCTTTACCTTTTTTATTTATTTTTCTTTCCTTTCCTTTCATTTTTCCTTTCTTTACTCTCCTTTTTCTTTCTTTTTCTTTTCCCTTCCCCCTTTCCTTTTCCTTCTCCTTCATTTTCTTTTCCTTTCCTTAACTTTCCCTTTTTCTCTTCCTTTCCTTAACGTTCCTTTATTTTTCCTTTTTTCTTTTTTTTTTCCTTTTACCTTTCCTTAACTTTCTGTTTCCTTTTCCTCTTCCTTTTTTCTCTTTTATTTTCCCTTTTTCTTTTCCCTCCCTTTTCCCTTTCTGTTTTATTCCTTTCTTTTTCCCTTTTCTTTCCTTTCCCTTTTCCTTTCCCTCTTCTTTACCTTGCCTTGCCTTCCTTCACCTTTTTATTTATTTTCGTTACTTTCATTTCCTTTTCCCTTTCTTTTCTTTTCTTTCCTTTTCCTTTTTTTGCCTTTTCCTTCATTTTCCCTTTCCCCTTTCCCTTTCCTTCTCCTTCTTAACTTTCTTTTCCTCTTCCTTTTCAATTTATTTCCCTTTCCTTTTTCTTTCCCTAACGTTCCTTTTTCTGCTTCCTTTCCTTAACTCTCCTTTACTTTTGCTCTTCATTTCCTTTCCTTTTTCCTTTTTTTCCCTTCATTTCCCCTTTTCCCTTTCCTTTCCTTTTCCTTAACTTTCTTTTCCTCTTCCTTTTCTATTTATTTCCTTTTCCTTTCTTTTTCCCTTTCCTTTTTTTTTAAGTGGTGAAGTAGCCAATATTTACAACTCAGGCAGAATTCTTGTTTTGTTGTGAGGTGGATGGAAAACTTGGCAAGAATCACTATAATCTTTTTTTATGGCTTTACTTCCTCAATTAACTCTGTATAGAGTGTGAAGGGCACAGAATATCCAATAATATAGGCACAGTAGGTATAAGAGCGATCGCTGTCTGTTGGTGAAGGTCAATGGAACGTCCTTATTTTCGAAGTATTTTCTGGTCTTCTCCAGAGATCCTCCATACAGTCAGTCATCTTCCTGCTTTGCTCTCTTAGGCCTCGTACACACGAGGGGATATGTCCGCTGAAAACGGTCCGATGGACCGTTTCAGCAGACATCTCCGCTCGTGTATATGGGCTAGCGGACAGATTTCTCCACCCGACAGATTTCAAAGCATGCTTTGAAATCCATCCGGTGGAATCTGTCCGCCCGACATGTCTGCTGGTTAGTACACTTACCAGCAGACATGTCGTCCCCCACCGCCGCCGCGCCGCCGCCGAATGGATTCGGCGCATGCGCGGAAGTGTTTAACTTCCTGGTGCGGTGACGTGGAGGTGACGTGGCGGCGTCAACGTCACCGCCGCGTCGTCACCGCGTCACCGCGCCGTCCGGTGGCGGGGAATTTGATCCGATGGTGTGTACACGCCATCGGATCAAACTCCTGATCGGACATATCCGATGGAAATGGTCCACGGATGTATCCTTAGGATGTATCCTTCTTTCTTTTCAGTTTATGTTTGTATGTGTGTGTTGCCTTTCTGTGTATTTACTTATCTGTCTGTCTATCTGTGTCTGTCTCTCTCGGTATGTATCTCGGTATGGCGTCCCACCCTCTGTGATATTTGCTTGGCTCCTATTTATAATCAGGATGGGAAATGTCAATACTAACACCTCATTACGAAGCTGCTCTGGGCTCCAATCCGCCATATTTCCACCATTAGGAGAGATTATCCCGGCTTCAATTATTTTGTTGCAAAATCATTTATACATCAATTTCTATGTCTGATTCATGGGAAATGAAAAAAAGAGTTTACTTGACCCCAAACCTGACATAGCATGTCATTTTTTTGCCCCAGGTACAGCAGTGACACCCAGAGATCTGCCCCAGGTACAGCAGTGACACCCCAAGTACAGCAGTGACACATAGAGATCTGCCCCAGGTACAGCAGTGACACCCAGAGATCTACCCAGGTGCAGCAGTGACACCCAGAGATCTGCCCCAGGTGCAGCAGTGACACCCAGAGATCTGCCCCAGGTGCAGCAGTGACACCCAGAGATCTGCCCCAGGTGCAGCAGTGACACCCCAGGTACAGCAGTGACACCCATAGATCTGCCCCAGGTACAGCAGTGACACCCAGAGATCTGCCCAGGTACAGCAGTGACACCCAGAGATCTGCCCCAGGTGCAGCAGTGACACCCAGAGATCTACCCCAGGTACAGCAGTGACACCCAGAGATCTGCCCCAGGTACAGCAGTGACACCCAGAGATCTGCCCCAGGTGCAGCAGTGACACCCAGAGATCTGCCCCAGGTGCAGCAGTGACACCCCAGGTACAGCAGTGACACCCAGAGATCTGCCCCAGGTGCAGCAGTGACACCCAGAGGTCTGCCCCAGGTGCAGCAGTGACATCCAGAGGTCTGCCCCAGGTATTGCAGTGACACCCAGAGATCTGCTCCAGGTATAGCAGTGACAACCAGAGATCTGCCCCAGGTGCAGCAGTGACACCCCAGGTACAGCAGTGACACATATGAATCTGCCCCAGGTATAGCAGTGACACCCAGAGATCTGTCCCAGGTACAGCAGTGACACACAAAGATCTGCCCCAGGTACTACATTGACACCCAGAGATCTGTCCCAGGTACTGCAGTGACACCCCAGGTACAGCAGTGACACCCCAGGTACAGCAGTGACACCCCGGGTACTGCAGTGACACCCCAGGTACAGGAGTGACACATATGAATCTGCCCCATGTATAGCAGTGACACCCAGAGATCTGTCCCAGGTACAGCAGTGACACACAAAGATCTGCCCCAGGTACTGCAGTGACACCCCAGGTACAGAAGTGAAAGCCAGAGATCTGCCCCAGGTACAGCAGTGACACCCAGAGATCTGCCACAGGTACTGCAGTGACACACAAAGATCTGCCCCAGGTACTGCAGTGACACCCCAGGTACAGAAGTGAAAGCCAGAGATCTGCCCCAGGTACAGCAGTGACACCCAGAGATCTGCCCAGGTACAGCAGTGACACCCAGAGATCTGCCCCAGGTGCAGCAGTGACACCCAGAGATCTACCCCAGGTACAGCAGTGACACCCAGAGATCTGCCCCAGGTGCAGCAGTGACACCCAGAGATCTGCCCCAGGTGCAGCAGTGACACCCCAGGTGCAGCAGTGACACCCAGAGATCTGCCCCAGGACACCCCAGGTGCAGCAGTGACACCCAGAGATCTGCCCCAGGTGCAGCAGTGACACCCCAGGTACAGCAGTGACACCCAGAGATCTGCCCAGGTACAGCAGTGACACCCAGAGATCTGCCCCAGGTGCAGCAGTGACACCCAGAGATCTACCCCAGGTACAGCAGTGACACCCAGAGATCTGCCCCAGGTACAGCAGTGACACCCAGAGATCTGCCCCAGGTGCAGCAGTGACACCCAGAGATCTGCCCCAGGTGCAGCAGTGACACCCCAGGTACAGCAGTGACACCCAGAGATCTGCCCCAGGTGCAGCAGTGACACCCCAGGTGCAGCAGTGACATCCAGAGGTCTGCCCCAGGTATTGCAGTGACACCCAGAGATCTGCTCCAGGTATAGCAGTGACAACCAGAGATCTGCCCCAGGTGCAGCAGTGACACCAAGAGATCTGTCCCAGGTACAGCAGTGACACCAGAGATTTTCCCCCCGGTGCAGAAGTGACAGCCAGAGATCTGCCCCAGGTATAGCAGTGACACCCAGAGATCTGCCCCAGGTACTGCAGTGACACCCAGAGATCTTCCCCCGGTGCAGAAGTGACAGCCAGAGATCTGCCCCAGGTACAGCAGTGACAACCAGAGATCTGCCCCAGGTACTGCAGTGACACCCCAGGTACAGAAGTGAAAGCCAGAGATCTGCCCCAGGTACTGCAGTGACACACAAAGATCTGACCCAGGTACTGCAGTGACAACCCAGGTACAGCAGTGACACCCAGAGATCTGCCCCAGGTACAGCAGTGACACCCAGAGATCTGCCACAGGTACTGCAGTGACACCCCAGGTACAGCAGTGACACCCCAGGTGCAGCAGTGACATCCAGAGGTCTGCCCCAGGTATTGCAGTGACACCCAGAGATCTGCTCCAGGTATAGCAGTGACAACCAGAGATCTGCCCCAGGTGCAGCAGTGACACCAAGAGATCTGTCCCAGGTACAGCAGTGACACCAGAGATTTTCCCCCCGGTGCAGAAGTGACAGCCAGAGATCTGCCCCAGGTATAGCAGTGACACCCAGAGATCTGCCCCAGGTACTGCAGTGACACCCAGAGATCTTCCCCCGGTGCAGAAGTGACAGCCAGAGATCTGCCCCAGGTACAGCAGTGACAACCAGAGATCTGCCCCAGGTACTGCAGTGACACCCCAGGTACAGAAGTGAAAGCCAGAGATCTGCCCCAGGTACTGCAGTGACACACAAAGATCTGACCCAGGTACTGCAGTGACAACCCAGGTACAGCAGTGACACCCAGAGATCTGCCCCAGGTACAGCAGTGACACCCAGAGATCTGCCACAGGTACTGCAGTGACACCCCAGGTACAGCAGTGACACACAAAGATCTGCCCCAGGTACTGCAGTGACACCCCAGGTACAGCAGTGACACCCAGAGATTTTCCCCCCCGGTGCAGAAGTGACAGCCAGAGATCTGCCCCAGGTACAGCAGTGACAGCCAGAGATCTGCCCCAGGTGTCAGTCGGTTAGTCGGACGGTCACCTGCACCCACCCTCCACCGCGGGCGGTCAGTCATCCAGCCCCGCACTTACCTCATGTAGGTCATGGGCGGGCGACTTCCATCGCGTCTCTTCTTCCTCTGCTTTACAGCAGCTTCCCCAGTGCGTCTCCTCCCTCCTCGGCGTCCAATAGGATCGTCTGTCCTTCCAGCCAATCGGGTGACAGGTCTCCGGACCCGCTCCCTGATTGACCAGGAGTTCGATCAGTGTGACAATAGTGAATATTCATTCGCTATTGTCATACAACTGGGTGGGCTCAGGGTGCCCCAAGCCCATCCTTTTTTTAAACCAATTAAAGCCTCTAGCTCTAATCACGTACTTAAAAAAAAAAAACATTGTAATCCATGCGTCCGGCGCCCTGCATGTAGATTATGGGGCTAAAGGCATGGATAGGGGGCGGCACCCGTGCGCCCCTAATGGACACTGTGCTTGCAGTAACAGAGCAGTATCCATTTGCCTAACATTGTTTATTTTTGTATCTTTCTGTTTATTCATCTACAGGGATCAACTTCAATCTGCAGATTAAATCAGTTTGAAGGAGCCACTGTGCCATCAAATGCAGCCACTGTGCCCATCAACGCAGCCACTGTGCCATCTAATGCAGCCACTGTGCCCATCAAACGCAGCCACTGTGCCCATCAATGCAGCCACTGTGCCATCTAATGCAGCCACTGTGCCCATCAAACGCAGCTACTGTGCCATCTAATGCAGCCACTGTGCCCATCGAACGCAGCCACTGTGCCATCAAATGCAGCCACTGTGCCCATCAAACACAGCCACTGTGTCATCTAATGCAGCCACTGTGCCCATCAAACGCAGCCACTGTGCCATCAAATGCAGCCACTGTGCCCATCAAACACAGCCACTGTGCCATCAAATGCAGCCACTGTGCCCATCAAACACAGCCACTGTGTCATCTAATGCAGCCACTGTGCCCATCAAACACAGCCACTGTGCCATCAAACGCAACCACTGTGCCATCAAATGAAGCCACTGTGCCATCAAACGCAGCCACTGTGCCATAAAATGCAGCCACTGTAACCATCAGTTGCCGACAGTGTGCCTCATCAATTGCCGCCAGTTTGCCCCATCAATTGCCACCAGTTTGCTCCATTAAATGCTGCCAGTGTGCCCCTCGCCCAGAACTTACCAGTCTCGGGTCAGTGCTGTGCTCCCCTCTCCCTCCGAGTCCTCGATGTCTTCTCCTGTCCTCTTCTGCTATGATTGGATGCCTGACAGGCCTCCAATCACAGTGCCTGTCACTTCAGCCAATCAGTTGACAGGTAACCAGACCCGGTGCACCTGATTGGCTGAGAGGCAGGTCAGTGTTAGGGAAGCGATTTATTTGATTCCCTAACACAACACTGTGTAAACAGCGAACGCACAGCAATGCACCGGCTGTTTAACCATTTGGAAGCCTATTAGAGCCCACGGCTCTAATCAGGCACTTCCAAAAACACCCCTGCCCCTGTAATTCAGATGCCCTGAATAGGGGGCGACAGCAGTGACAATAGATAGATTCATGCAATGCATGAATCTATCTATTGGTGAGTGACGGGTGCAGGAGAAAGGGGGCGGCGCTCTTGCGCCCTCTATGGACGCACCGCCACTGGTGTAAAGGCAGGCGTCCCAATACTTCTAGTAATACAGAGTATGATCTCTGATTTCTGTCCTTCACAGTAAAGTTTTCCTTATCAGTCTCCCCAACGGGGCCCCCTTCCTACCCCGGGGCCCCCTTCCTACCCCAGGCCTCCCAAGTAGTTGCATGGGCTGCTATGGCTATTGTTACCCCCCTAAATACATTGATCGTTCCCCGATACACTGTATCATATTTCTCAGCACTACAATCACAACCACATCCCCGTCTCCTCGCGGGGAGGGAGGGAGTGGCACGCGAGGGGTTAATAGGATTATCAGCTCAGAACTTTGCACAGTAGAAAGTAACAATCAGCCGATCCGACACTTTCTCCTCCGGCTCTTATCGCTCCCGGCTGAGGTCATAGTGAGCCTGAGATCCGTGCGGGGAGTGATTTACGTGCCGATCGCAACACGCCGCGACCTTTGTAGTTCTCTGCGCCGCTCGCACCATTGTCCAAGGCCTCCAATTATATCACAGAGAATGGCGGGGAGATTCCCGAACTCCAACGTCGCGTCATCGCTCAGAATCCCACACACAGAACAAATTAGAGTGTAAGCTCCTCTGGTGCGACTGGCTCAGTGTTCTCTGTACAGCACTTTGGTATATGTCAGAGCTATATACAGTAAATGTATAATAATAATAATAGTGTGTGACTGGGGGGGGGGGGGGGGACATTAGAGCAGGGCTCCAAATTTCAAGTCCTGAGCTACTAGCCGGACCTTAAGGGTTCCTCGCCACCAGTTGCCCCACCCAATCCCTAGCCTGCACCGCCCCTAATTCTGCCCCTAAACACGCCCTCATAATTTATCTCATAAAATGACACTTAAATGTTTTACAAAAATAAATAATAACAAATTTATCATTGCCCATCAATGCAGCATGACCTGTGCCCACCATGGCAGCCTCACATGTGCCCACCATTGCAGCCTCATCTGTGCCCATTATTACAGCCTGACCTGTGCCCACTATTGCAGCCTCACTTGTGCCCATCATTGCAGTGTGATCTGTGCCCAGCGTGACCTGTGCCCACTATAGCAGCCTCACCTATGCCCATCATTGCAGTGTGACCTGTGCCCATCATTGCAGTGTGACCTGTGCCCATCATTGTAGCCTCACCTATGCCCATCATTGCAGCGTGACCTGTGCTCATCATTGCAGCTTGACCTGTGGCCACCATTGCAGCCTCACCTATGCCCATCATTGCAGCGTGACCTGTGACCACCATTGCAGCCTCACCTATGCCCATCATTGCAGCGTGACCTGTGACCACCATTGCAGCCTCACCTATGCCCATCATTGCAGTGTGACCTGTGCCCATCATTGCAGCTTGACCTGTGGCCACCATTGCAGCCTCACCTATGCCCATCATTGCAGCGTGACCTGTGGCCACCATTGCAGCCTCACCTATGCCCATCATTGCAGCGTGACCTGTGCCCATCATTGCAGCCTCACCTATGCCCATCATTGCAGCATGACATGTGCCCATCATTGCAGCCTCACCTATGCCCATCATTGCAGCGTGACATGTGGCCATCATTGCAGCCTCACCTATGCCCATCATTATAGCGTGACCTGTGCCCAACATGACCTGTGCCCATCATTGCAGCGTGACCTGTGCCCATCATTGCAGCGTGACCTGTGCCCATCATTGCAGCGTGACCTGTGCCCATCATTGCAGCCTCACCTATGCCCATCATTATAGCGTGACCTATGCCCAGCATGACCTGTGCCCATCATTGCAGCATGACCTGTGCCCATCAATGCAGCGTGACCTGTGCCGGGGAAGAGAGAAGGCGGCCGGATCATCACAGGGGAATTTTTTTTTTTTGTTCTTCTTTTTTTACTTTTCTTTTAAAGAAATCTAAGCTTTGAGGCCTACAGCGGGGTTCTTTTGCTTCTGAAAATATCCGTAGCCAGCAGTGGCGGCTGGTGCTCCATATTGGGGGGGGGGGGCGTCCTGAGCCCCCCCCTTTTTAAGCCAATTAGAGCCTCAGGCTCTAGTCACGTGCTTAAAAAAAACGTGAAATCCATGCATCTGGCGCTCTGCATATAGATTGGGGGCCGGGTGCATGGATTAGGGGGGCTGCGCCCCTAATTGACGGGCCGTCACTGATAGCCAAGCTTTTTATTCTGAATTCTTTCTTAACCACCTCCTGACCGCCGCACGTACATATACGTCGCAGGTTGACTCTCCTGCGCAAAGTGACGCACAGGTACATATGCTCCTTTAAGAGCCTTAGCAGGAGCGCGCACACCGCCGTAGGCAGTTATGATGACGGCCGGCCATCCGCAATTACGGGCATGAGAGACAGAACGGGATCTGTGTGTGTTTACACACAAATCCGGTTCTGTCAGGAGAGGAGACGTCCTGACTCTCCTGTAGGCCAAGGGAGGGGGCGAGCACGACACTCCACACCAGGGAGAAAGCCTCACATTACTGTGTGGAGTTACAGACAGAAGAACAGGAAGTGAGGATTTCTCAGAAGAAATAAGGACACTTAAAAGCAAAATGGAAGCAAAATGGAAGGATGAGGTAAGTCAAGGAGGACTGCACTAAGGTAAAGGAACCTTCCGGGGCTGAAGTGGTTGTTAACCCGAGGTCTTACGTTTGGTCATCGCTAGCTGCATGCTTGTTCCAGGCCAGTAAATCATCAAGTGTTGAGGCCGGGGTCAGCCAGAAGGCTAGCATTTTCACATACAGTCAGTGGCGGTGCGCCCATAGGGTGCGCCGGAGCGCCACCCCCTCTCGCTCTCGCGCCGCCACTGATACAATACATAGATACAGCGGCACTGATAGGCTTTCCGATTACAGCCCTAAGGCTGTAATAGGCTTCCAGATGCTTATCCAAGGGACGCACAGTGACTACAATTGCTGGGCACAATGGAGACAATTGATGGGCACAATGGAGACAATTGAAGGGCACAGTGGCGAAAATTGATGGGCACAGTGGCGAAAATTGATGGGCACAGTGGCTACAATTGCTGGGCACAATGGAGACAATTGATGGCACAGTGGTGACAATTGATGGCACAGTGGCGACAATTGCTGGGCACCGTTGCGACAATTGATGGGCACAGTGGCAGCAATTGATGGGCACAGTGGCAACAATTGCTGGGCACAGTGGCAACAATTGCTGGGCATAGTGGTGACAATTGCTGGGTACAGTGGTGACAATAGATGGCACAGTGGTAACAATAGATGGCACAGTGGTAACAATTGATGGCACCGTGGCTGCATTTGGCATGGCACAGTGGTGCCAATTGATGGGCACAGTGGTGACAGTTGCGACAATCGATGGCACAGCAGTGACAATGGGCACAGTGGCGACAATTGATGGGCACGGTGGCTGCGTTTGATGGCATAGCACAGTGGCTGCATTTGATGGGCGCAGTAGCTGCGTTTGATTTTTCATCGTTTGTTTGCGCCCCCCCAAATATTTTTGAGCACCAGCCGCCACTGCATACAGTATAGCATAGCAGTCACTGTCTCCATATTCCTCGGAGCAGAGGCTCCTCCAGGGTGAATGTTTAGGAAGATGTAACGATCTGTTTATGATGATCCGGTGATAAAGTTAGAGCCTCCCTGCGGTGTGCTGCATCTCTGACCCCAATTCTCACACTCCATCAGCATTAGGGGCCTCGACTCGCCTGACGCATTGAAGGAACACAAGTCCCTCGGCGCAGGGTCTCCTCCAGATGTTCCTGGAAGGTGGAGGGCCTCATTCTTCTTTTAGAAAAGCGAGATCTCGCCCCCCCCCCCCCCCCCCCCGAGACTCCTCAACCTCTGAAAAGTATGGAAACCTCAAGCAGAAGCCCCCTGCTTGTGATTGGAGAAATCATAAATCCCGCCTCTTGTGTCCAATCACTGCGCTGTGATTCGTTACAGCACACGCCGATTTTTGGGAAGGGAGGGTGTCCCTGAATGGTAGTTTGGAAATGTGGTCACCCTACGTACAGGTACGTTGCCCTTTAAGTGCCCAGCCGTGGGTCGCGCACGCACTGCCGGCGGAGCGATAGGACCCGGTACTGAGCTCCATGACCGTGCCCGCAGACCCGATCGCCGCCCGTGTCCCGCGATTGGGTCACAGAGCTGAAGAAGGGGGAGAGGTGAGTGTAAACAAACCTCTCCCCATGCTTCCTAGTGAGCCTGTCAGTCATCGTCTTTTCCCTGTCATAGGGAACGACGATCAGTGATGTCACAAGCCCAGCCACGCCCCCTACAGTAAGAATCACACACTAGGGCACACTCAAACCTTTACAGCACCCCCTTGAGGTTAACCCATTCACTGCCAGTGTAATTTTTACAATAATCAGTGCATTTATAGCACTGATCGCTGTAAAAATGACAATGGTCCCAAAATAGTGTCAAAAGTGTCTGATGTGTCCGCCATAATGTCGCAGTCACGATAAAAATTGCCGCCATTACTAGAAAAAAAATATATTAATAAAAATGCCATAAAACTATCCCCTATTTTGTAGACGCTATAACTTTTGCGCAAACCAATCAATAAACGCTTATTGCGATTTTATTTAACCAAAAAAATGTAGAAGGATACGTATCGGCCTAAACTGAGGGAAAAAAAATTATATATTTTTTGGTGGGATATTTATTACAGGAAAAAGTAAAAAAGGGGCCTGGTCCTTTACCTGCATATTGGTCCGGTTCTTAAGTGGTTAAAGGGTCACTAAAAGATTTTTTTTTTAGCTAAATAGCTTCCTATATGCAGTCCTGGTTTCATGTCCTCGTTGTTCGTTTTTGCTGTAATCCTTCTCTGTTCTGCACACTTCCTGGTTGTCTGTTTCCTTATGAAAAAAGTCCTGGGAGCTTCTCTCTGTGGTCTCTGTGTGTCTAAAATCCCCTCAGAACCAATCAGTTTCATTTTAAAAACAAACACTGCCCTGTATTGGCTCTGTGTCTCTGTCCTTCACAGAAGCATGAAACTAGATGAAAAACGAAACTGAAACTGCAGGCACATTATATGATTGATTTTTATCTATTTTTAAAAGGAATCAGTTAACATGTATGGGCCAGATTCAGGTAGAGTTGCGCTGGAGTATTTCGATATGCGCCACGTAACTGTGAAGATGCACCGTCGTTTCTATGTGGCCGTATCCACCAAACTAGATGCGACAGAAAACGGGCCATTTCCGATCGGCTTAACTTTCCGGCGCCAGAGTCCCGTCAGCGCATAATTTCGTTTGGCGCATCAGTCGCGCCTATTGATTTCCCCTGCAAATATGCAAATGAGGGAGATTTCCCGATTCACGAACGGATTAGCACCATACGCTGGCTACATGCGCCGCGCGTATCTCGTCCGTCCGGCGCAAAGTTATTTCTACAAAAGGCTGCTTTATCTTTACTCCAGACGGTCAGAGGTCAGCAGGAGAGCAGCTACAGCAGCGTTACCGACGATAGGAGCTAGCTGAGCACCCCCACTTGCAGGACAACACCTCTGTGTGCCAACATGCCAGGGGCAATCGTGGTCCTAGAACTACTGATGGGTCCCCCGGAACGAAGGAGGCGGGCACGTGAGAGGATATATCGCACGCGCATGAACCTCTTTGGCATGGGTGATGAGGAGGTGTATCGCCTCTTCAGATTCAGCCCAGATGCAATACTTGAACTAACCACAACCCTGCAGGATGACATCACCAGCAAGACACACCGATCACAAGCAGTGCAGCCACTGGTGAAGGTCCTGGCAACACTCCATTTCCTTGCAAGTGGATCATTTCAGCGTACAAGTGGAGTGGTGGCTGGGATGTCACAGTCCTCCATGAGCAGATGTGTGCACCAGGTTGTCCCTGCAATTCTCAGACGCATGTCCAACCAGTTCATCAGACCCACCACTGAGGAGCTGCGGCAGAAGGCAATGACAGATTTCTACAGCATTGCCAGATTCCCACGCACTGTGGGGGCCATTGATTGCACACATGTGGCACTCCAGCCCCCCAGTGCCACAGAGCACATATACCGCAATCGGAAGCATTGGCATTCCATCAACGTACAGGTGATAGCCGATGCCCAACGCCTCATATGGCACGTCCGTGCCAAACACCCCGGGTCCAGCCATGACAGCTTCATATACAATCAGAGTCCCATCCCAGCAGAATTCGACCAGAACATGTATGGGGACAGCTGGCTGGTTGGTGAGTGACATGGGTGGCAGGCATGACTATCCCCTCTCGTGATGCACAACAGAAGTGGCACATGCATGACTAACATCCTCCTGTCTTTTCCCTTCCAGGTGACTCTGCATATGCACTGGGACCCCATCTCATGACTCCTTTCCGGAACCTCCAAACCAGCGGAGAGAGAAAATACAATGAAGCACACATCAAAACCCGTGCAGTGGTGGAGCAAACATTCGGGCACCTGAAGTCCAGTTTCCGCTGCCTGGATAAGTCCGGGGGGACCCTATTGTATTCCCCTACCTTTGTGTGTCAGATCATCGGTGCATGTTCTGCACAACTTTGCTATGAGAAAAGGCCTGCAGATTGACATACGTGATGACCTGACCCCCGACCCACACAGTCCCCACCTGCCAGAGGAGACCCAGTCTGCTGATGGAAGAGCAGTCAGGAGGGTCCTCACCGTAGGCATCTTTGGACACTAAACCAAAACATTAATCACACAGACAATGCACGCGTGTACACCACTGATGTCACTAGATCACACACACCACATGCACATCACATTGGATTAGCCCAAGTCCAGCATGTAGGACTTGGGAGCAGCAACGCCAGCGTCAAGGCCCCAATGATGTCACTGTCCATTCATACACCTTTCACACGTCATTCATACAGCCGTGGGGATAACTTCACCACCACGGCCGAGGGTGACACCCCTTACTGTCAGGAGTGCCACCCCCTCACATTCACACACCATTCACACTGCAACGTGTGCAGTATCAAAAAATAAAAATCTCATAACCTGAGTATAAATCAGAACAAAAAATAAAAATCTCATAACCTGAGTATAAATCAGAACAAAAAATAAAAAAATCATCGGGGATGCCGGGGGCTCCTTCTTGCCGAACCTCTCTGGCTCCTCAGCTGCCTGGATGGAGTGGGTGGGGGTGGGGGGGCATCTGGAGGTGGCTGATCCCCGGGTGGGCCACTCCTGGCAGGTGTGGCCTGCATGCCCTCCAAGGCCATGGCTATCCGGCCGAGAAAATTGTTTGTCTGGCCCTGCATCCTCAGCTGCTGGGCCTGCATCCTGAGCTGCCGGGTGACTTGGTAGTGTTGGGCCCGCCGACTCAGCCTCCTGGTCCCGGATGGCAGCACTGTTTCCATGGATGGCAGCAGTGTTCGCCTGGACGGCTGCAGTGAGGTGCCTAATATCCCCCTGCACCTCCCCCAAACTGGTCACCACTGCAGCGCAGTTGCAGCTGACATCCTGCACTGCGTTGCTTATCTGGGCAATGGAGCCCAGGCTGTCGGCCACTTTCTCCAAGTGCCCAACTAGTTCCCCCATTTGTTGGGTCTGTCTGGCGTGATCCCTCGCCAACTGGCCCTGGACAACATCCGACACCCCCCTGGTCTTCTGGGTCGCCTTCCTGGGGCCAGAAGATGGTTGTCCCCGGGGGGATGGAGTCGCCCTTGAGGGGCTTCCAAGGATGGGGGAGGGGATGACAGACGGCCCTGGAGAAGGGAAGAAGTCCTCCAACACTAAAGAAAAGTCCTGCTCTGCCACAGCAGGATCCTCCACAACCACCTCGGCAGGTGTGGTGTGGGCACTCTCCTCCTCCACCTCTTCACCACCCAGGGGCTCGGGCACACGATGGCGTTGGGGGGATGGGGTGGACTGGCCGCTGACAGATGATGGCCCAGCTCCGTCATCTGTGGATGACACAAAGCAGACACATGTTGGTGGTCCCACACACTTGGCACATGTACCCCCCCCCCCCCAAATGCAACACATCAAATAGGGGATAAAAAACACTTAGCTGTCCTGGAGCCTTCCTCCATGGAGTCATAGCCAGGGACCCCCTCCACCTGCTCCCTCTCCAGGTAGCGAGAGACCACCTCCTCCTCCGCGGTCAGGGTGACCGGACATGGGGGACCACCACCTGTGCCCCTCTCATGCCTCCTGATGGTGGCCACCTTGCCACGGACCTTGCGCCGCAGATCATTTTTTTTTTTTTGAATGTCACCAGCAGTCCGAGTGGAGTACCCTAGCACATTCACCCTGCTGGCAATGGTGTCCAGGATGCCCTGCTTCCTCTCCCGGCTGGTCTTACGGCTTTTTTTCCCATGGAGAAAATGATTAAAAGTCTCCATAGCGGATATGATCACAGACACCTCCTGTGAATTAAAGTTGAGGTTCCTCCTCTCTCTGGGGGTAGCGGGAGCAGCCATCACAGCACAAAAGTATCTTCCCTGGGGTGGGGGGAAACGGAAATACTTTTGCGCCGGAATGGCGTTTCCGCCTGCGCTTTTAAGCGCCCAACGGAAGGCATTGCGCTGACGTTTCCCAGGAAGTGGTGCCGACGGAAGTTGTGAGCATGCGCACAAGGGGGCGAGTGGAGCCGCACATGCTCCGTGGATGATGCGCTGAACGTAAGCCTCTGCGCTGGGCTCCGCCCATCATTTACATGTGATCACACCCACTTCCACTTGCGTCGGGTTACGCCAGCACATTATCGTTACTCTGGCGCAAGTTTACGCGCAACTGCTATGTGAATAACAGTACTTGCGCTGAAAGGGTCATCAGAGTAACGTAAATGAGAAGCGTTACTCCAGAGCAAAGATGCTCTCATCTACCTGAATCTGGCCCTATGTCTCTATACCCTGTAAACAGTCATTTCAGCAAAAAAAAAAAATCCTTTACAACCCCTTTAAGGCAGCTTAAAAAAAAAGATTGAAAATGACTTTTAGAATGCTGAGAATATATATAAACATCTCAATGCTTCTGTGGGATTTTAGGGATTGAGATTCCATCTGCTTTACCTTGTTTGTTACGGAAAGATTGCACAGAGTTTCCATTTTTCATGTTCGCTGTGTAACGTTATTTACAAGTTTTAGTTCCCTTTCTACATTGTTAGCGAGTTCTCACGCCGGGCGTTTCCACGTTTGAATCAGTTTCACCTCCTCCAACAAAGGCAGGATACATTTGTATGAAATAAAAGTCACTGAGTATTGTGAGCAGAAGGCCTGCTAGGAATCACCGAGGATCAGAACAATCTCCATAAAATGACCTTTTCTGGAGTCCTAACCTTCTGGAATATCTGTAGAGCCGTATATCAAAGCCTGAGCAGTATATATATATCTATAAAACTCTGCGCTGCTTCCCCTACACCCATCATCTATAGCTTCTGTGTCCAATATCAGTGGTTGATGCTCATACACCCATCATCTATAGCTTCTGTGTCTGATATCAGTGGTTGATGCTCATACACCCATCATCTATTGCTTCTGTGTCCGATATCAGTGGTTGATGCTCATACACCCATCATCTACAGCTTCTGTGTCTGATATCAGTGGATGATGCTTCTACACCCATCATCTATTGCTTCTGTGTCCAATATCAGTGGTTGATGCTCATACACCCATCATCTACAGCTTCTGTGTCTGATATCAGTGGTTGATGCTCATACACCCATCATCTATTGCTTCTGTGTCCGATATCAGTGGTTGATGCTCATACACCCATCATCTATTGCTTCTGTGTCCGATATCAGTGGTTGATGCTCATACACCCATCATCTACAGCTTCTGTGTCTGATATCAGTGGATGATGCTTCTACACCCATCATCTATTGCTTCTGTGTCCAATATCAGTGGTTGATGCTCATACACCCATCATCTATTGCTTCTGTGTCCGATATCAGTGGTTGATGCTCATACACCCATCATCTATAGCTTCTGTGTCTGATATCAGTGGTTGATGCTCATACACCCATCATCTATTGCTTCTGTGTCCGATATCAGTGGTTGATGCTCATACACCCATCATCTACAGCTTCTGTGTTTGATATCAGTGGTTGATGCTCATACACCCATCATCTACAGCTTCTGTGTCTGATATCAGTGGATGATGCTTCTACACCCATCATCTATTGCTTCTGTGTCCGATATCAGTGGTTGATGCTCATACACCCATCATCTACAGCTTCTGTGTCTGATATCAGTGGATGATGCTTCTACACCCATCATCTATTGCTTCTGTGTCCAATATCAGTGGTTGATGCTCATACACCCATCATCTACAGCTTCTGTGTCTGATATCAGTGGTTGATGCTCATACACCCAACACCTAAAGCTTCTGTGTCTGATATCAGTGGATGATGCTTCTACACCCATCATCTATTGCTTCTGTGTCCAATATCAGTGGATGATGTTCATACACCCATCATCTATAGCTTCTGTGTCCAATATCAGTGGATGATGTTCATACACCCATCATCTATAGCTTCTGTGTCAGATATCAGTGGATGATGCTTCTACACCAGGGCCGGATTAACAGAGGGGCTGATGGAGCTGCATCTCCAGGCCCCTTTCTCAAGATAGGCCCATTTGCCCCAAAAAAAAAAAGTTTTTTTTTTTTTTTTTTTTAGATCGACTTCAGGGGTTGTAGCTCGATGACCAGAGGTCACAGAAACCCCACATTTGGGGGATAGTCAGTTGAAGACCTACCCCACAACCGGTCAAAATATGGGATGGCTATCATTTATGGTTCCGGAGATACGGGCCTGCTTTCACAGCCTGTCAGAAGCTACATACAGAGCAGCCATTATAAATACAAGCTGACACACTGCAGCAGACTGAGAAAAAAAATCATCATTTGTTTTTTGCTAGAAAATTACTCTATGGTGGTCTTTGCAACTTTTTATGTTGCACGGTATAGAGCTGCACGATTCTGGCTAAAACGACAACTGCAATTTTTTTGCTTAGAAGATAGATGACGATTCTCTCACGATTCGTACGGCATAACATCGTCTTTCACATTAAAATGAAAAAAAAATGGGCTAACTTTACTGTTTTGTTTTTATGGTTTTTATTATTCATTGAAGTGGGCAAATGCAGTGTGACATAAAATATTGCAGCAATTGCCATTTTTGTCTCTGCTAAAATATATATAATGTTTGGCGGATTCAAGTAATTTTCTAGCAAAAAATATTGCTTTTTAACTTAAAGGGGTAGTTCCCCCAAAAACCTTTTTTTTAACATTTATTCAGGCTCGTTATGTCAAGGGGAATCAGGTTTTTTTTTTTTAGAAATGAAGCAGTACTTACCGTTTTAGATATGCATCGTCTCCGACGCTTCCGGGTATGGGCTCCGACTATAGGCGTGCCTATTTGATTGACAGGCTTCCGAGGTCGCATACATCGCGTCACGATTTTCCGAAAGTAGCCGAACGATGGTGCGCAGGCGCAGTATAGAGCCGCACCGTCGCTCGGCTTCTTTCGGCTACTCGTGATGCGATGTATGCGACCGTCGGAAGCCTGTCAATCAAATAGGCACGCCCAGACCAGACGATCATACCCGGAAGCGACGGAGACGATGCATCTGTAAAACGGTAAGTACTGCTTCGTTTCTAATAAAAAAACACCCGATTCCCCTTGACATAACGAGCCTCAATCAATGTTAAAAAAAGGTTTTTGGGGGAATTACCCCTTTAAACAAGTGTTGGACTTTAAGTGGTTACATTTCTTGCATTTACACACAGGAGTTTGATCTAAAAAGGAAGTTGGTTACAATGTTTCATGTTGTTTACAAACTTGGCCGACAGTCGGATATTTTCTTTACACACAGAAGTTTATCCCTTTGATCTATGAAGAATGCGTTAGTTACAATGTTTCCTGATAAGAACTTGGCAGACTGCCCAGATATTTTCTTTTGACAGCTGAAAGTCTCTCCACTTGTTATATGAAAGAATCAGCAAACTCTGCATTGGAGATGTTGGGGGGTTGAATCAAGATCACAATTTTAACCATTAATTGTGCAGCTCTAGCACGGTACTGTATTTGCGCAGCAATTTTTCAAACATGTTTTTTTTGGAAATAAACTGTTTCATACATTAAAAAAACACTAAAGTTAGCACGATTTTTTTTTTTTTTGGTATCCTAAGCGATGCTTTAAACATTTTTTAGGTTACATGTTTAGAGTTACAGAGGAAGTCTAGTGCTAGAATTATTGCTCTCGCTCGAATGATCACGACGTATGTAACCTGTGTGTATCTGGCTCTGATACTAGCCAGTGCCTACCCAGCTACTGGCTGGTATCTCTCCCCAGCCTGTCCCCACACACCCTCTCACCTGCTGACCTGTGGATGGGGGAATCACTCCTGTAGTGTTATTGTGTTCTGCCAGTGAGTACAATGATCAGTGTTGCTATCTATAGCTGGCAGCACTGATTGTTTTTGGAAAAACAGGCTGGTTGTACTCAAGTCGATTAATAGATTGACTTGTGTAAAACCAGCTAGCCCATACATAGATCGACTATGGCTGGTCTCTGCATAATTGGTGTAATTTCAATTCATGTATGACCCGCTTAACCACTACGCAGTCCCTAAACATCCTTCCACTCCTATACATTGTGCCCACTGTCATACCCTCCACACTCCTCTCCTGTACATAGTGCCCACTGTCATACCCTCCACACTCCTCTCCTATATATAGTGCCCACTGTCATACCCTCCACACTCCTCTCCTGTACATAGTGCCCACTGTCATACTCTCCACACTCCTCTCCTGTACATACTGCCCACTGTCATACCCTCCACACTCCTCTCCTGTACATAGTGCCTGCTGTCATAGACTCCTCTTCTGTACATACTTCCCACTGTCGCACTCTCCACACTCCTCTCCTATACATAGTGCCCACTATCATACCATCCCCATTCCTCTCTTGTACATACTGCCCACTGTCATACCCTCCACACTTCTCTCCTGTACATACTGCCCCATCATACCCTCCACACTTCTCTCTGGTACATACTACCCTCTGTCATACCCCCACACTCCTCCTGTACATACTTCCCACTGTCATACTCTTCACACTCCTCTCCTGTACAAACTGCCCACTGTCATACCCTTCATACTCCTCTCCTGTACATAGTACCTGCTGTCATACACTTCTCTCCTGTACATACTGCCCACTGTCATACCCTCCACATTCCTCTCCTGTACATATTGCCCACTGTTATACCCTCCACACTCCTCTCCTATACATAGTGCCCACTATCATACCGTCCACACTACTCTCCTGTACATACTGCCCACTGTCATACCCTCCACACTCCTCTCCTATACATAGTGCCCACTGTCATACCCTCCACACTCCTCTCCTATACATAGTGCCCACTATCATACCCTCCACACTCCTCTCCTATACATAGTGCCCACTGTCAAACCCTCCACACTCCTCTCCTGTACATGGTGCCTGCTGTCATACACTTCTCTCCTGTACATGATGCCCACTGTCATACCCTCCACACTCTCTCCTGTACATTGTGCCTTTTGCCGTACCCTTTGCACTCTTCTCCTGTACATAGTGCCCAATGTTAGACCCTCCACATTCCTCTCACTCACCTGCACATACTTCCCACTTATATACCATCCGTACTCCTCCCCTATGTCGCTTACCCACAAAAACAGTTCTTTAAAATGATACTGAATACCCTCAATGTTACCAGCTCTAGAATGGACACACTTGTTAGTTCAACTAAAGGAAATCTCAGTTCTCATATTTGTTCTGTCCCATTATTAGAACTTATTTAATGTTGTGATTACTACGGTGATGTACAGAGGAACATCGGGGATCTCAAGCTACTTTCCTGACATTACTACGTTTTAGAGGCCCTGGGGTAGGTTATGCCACAATGTACAAATATGCACAGCATATTAGCACATTAGGGTACACTTACATTTTCAGACTGGGCCCTCCATTGCTGCGCTGTGATTCCCACGCATTTATTTATTATTTATAAAAGGCCCCACCAAAATCCTCAGCACCAGGCCCATGATGTTCTTAATCTTGCCCTGTTCTACACCCATCACCTATTGCTTCTGTGTCCAATATCAGTGGTTGATTCTCATACACCCAATACCTATAGCTTCTGTGTCCGATATCAGTGGTTGATGCTCATACACCCATCATCTATAGCTTTTGTGTCAGATATCAGTGGTTGATGCTCATACACCCATCATCTACAGCTTCTGTGTCTGATATCAGTATTGATGCTAATACACCCATCATCTATAGCTTCTGTGTCCGATATCAGTGGATGATGCTCATACACCCATCATCTATAGCTTTTGTGTCAGATATCAGTGGATGATGTTCATACACCCATCATCTATAGCTTCTGTGTTTGATATCAGTGGTTGATGCTCATACACCCATCATCTATAGCTTCTGTGTCCGATATCAGTGGTTGATGCTCATACACCCATCATCTATAGCTTCTGTGTCCAATATCATTGGTTGATTCTCATACACCCATCATCTATAGCTTCTGTGTCTGATATCAGTGGTTGATGCTCACACACCCATCATCTATAGTTTCTGTGTCCAACATCGGTGGTTGATGCTCATACACCCATCATCTATAGCTTCTCTGTCTGATATCAGTGGATGATATTTATACACCCATCATCTATAGCTTCCGTGTCCGATATCAGTGGTTGATGCTCATACACCCATCATCTATAGCTTTTGTGTCTGATATCAGTGGTTGATGCTCATACACCCATCATCTATAGCTTCTGTGTCTGATATCAGTGGATGATGCTTCTACACCCATCATCTATAGCTTCTGTGTCTGATATCAGTGGTTGATTCTCATACACCCAACACCTATAGCTTCTGTGTCCGATATCAGTGGTTGATGCTCATACACCCATCATCTATAGCTTTTGTGTCTGATATCAGTGGTTGATGCTCATACACCCATTGTCTATAGCTTCTGTGTCTGATATCAGTGGATGATGCTTCTACACCCATCATCTATAGCTTCTGTGTCCAATATCAGTGGTTGATTCTCATACACCCAACACCTATAGCTTCTGTGTCCGATATCAGTGGTTGATGCTCATACACCCATCATCTATAGATTCTGTGTTTGATATCAGTGGTTGATGCTCATACACCCTGTCATGAGCAGCCCTGTCCACCAGATGGCAGTAGCGGGACATCGGCGCGCACGGGCGCGCGCAATCGCGGCACCGTAACGCGCTCGGGCACGCGCACGGGCACGTGAGGACGCCGTTCTGGCGCCAAACTAAGGTTTAAAAGGGTCCTGAGCCCTACACCTCTTGCTGTCCAGTCTACAGCGTTACCGTGACTACCAAGTACCCTACTCTTACCTGAACCTGTTCCTGACCCGGCTTGTACCTGTTCCTCCTTGCCTTCCGCCTGCCTTGACCACGGCTTGTTTGACCATCCGCCTGCCTGACCCTCTGTACCTTCTGCTGCCCGCCTGTTGCCGACCCGGCCTGAACATTACCACTGTCTTGCCTGCTACGCCTGTGCCTGATCCTCTACCGGTCGGCGGACCCGTCTGCTGGGACTTGCATCTGCCGTACTACAGTACACCTCCCCCGCTCCTGCTGCTTCTATTGTTCCAGTGCCTCTACCTGCCATCCGCAGCCGACAGTCGCACCTGCTTCTCTACACAGCCCGGGATCCACAGAAGCTCCTCCCAGCCCAGCACCTGCGCTGCAACCGGCACTTGTGCGACTCTGCATCCCTGAACTCCCTGTCTGCTCTATCAGGGGTCTCGGAATCAGAGGAGCAAGGGCAGCCACTCCTTGCACGCCGGGCTCATCCATCAGGTACGTGACAGTACTGGACAGCCATGTCTGAGCCCGCGCAAGGAGTGGATCCTATGCAGGAACTATGCCGGCATCTTGATGGACTAACTCAGGCAGTCCGAACCCTGCAAGAGGGTTATACACGATTGGAGAACCGCGTCCAGGCCTTATCTGCTCCAGCTTCCACCTCTGCTGCCACAGGCAACCCTGCTACGCCTTCGGTGATCATGATGCCACCAGAGCCCAGGGTCCCCTTACCAGAGAGGTTCTCCGGGGAACGGAGTAAATACCGAGCTTTCCAAAACGCCTGCGAACTTTTCTTTGCATTGCAGCCTCGGACCTTCTCTCTGGAGGCCACTAAGGTGGGCTTTGTGATCTCGCTCTTACCTGGAGAACCACAGGCCTGGGCCCATCGTCTCCTGGAACAAAAGGACGTTTCCCTTGATACTCTAGACACCTTCTTCCAGGCCATGTCCTTGTTGTACCAGGATCCACATCAGGTTGCCACTGCAGAGGCCGTCCTACATGCTCTTCAACAAGGTCGCAGGCCAGCGGAGGACTACGTGTCTGAGTTCCGGAGATGGAGCTCAGACACCAACTGGAATGATGCGGCCCTTTGCTATCAGTTCCGCCTGGGCCTGTCGGAGTCCCTCAAGGACGAACTGGCTCGGGTAGGCGTCCCTGGAACTTTAGACGCCCTAATCAACTTGACGATCCAGATTGATAGGCGCCTGAGAGAGGGGGGTTCTCTAGTATCATTGCCCCGATAACCAACCTGACCAAACAAACCAGTCGGTTCCAGTGGTCCCCGGAGGCCCAAGCAGCTTTTGAGAAACTAAAGGACTTGTTCACCTCAGCATCTATCCTCAGACACCCTGATGCTAGCTTACCCTACATCCTGGAGGTGGATGCATCAGAGATCGCAGTCGGAGCGGTCCTCTCCCAAAAACAGGGCCCCAAGGCCCACTTACATCCTGTTGCTTTTTTTTCTCGCAAGTTGTCGGAACCAGAAAGGAATTACGGTGTGGGGGATCGGGAATTGCTGTCAATCAAGGCCGCTCTGGAGGAGTGGCGGTACCTCCTGGAAGGCGCAGCACACCCGATCCTGATCTACACCGATCACAGGAACCTGGAATACCTCAAAGCCGCTAAGAGACTGAAACCACGCCAGGCCAGGTGGGCATTGTTCTTCACCAGATTTTCGTTCCATATAACTTACAGACCTGGGTCGAAAAATTCCAAGCCTGACGCCCTTTCCCGTATGTTTGGTGACCCGGAAAAACTTACCCCTCCGGATACTATCTTGTCATCTGGAAACTTCTTATTGCTGCAAGAGGATCTGTTATCCCAAATCAGGCAAGCCTCGTCTGGTATTTCCCCCGTACCTAGTTTGGATCTACAGTTGAGGGATGGTCTGCTGTGGCACCAGGACAAAATTTTCGTGCCGGAAGGCCTACGGTTAGCGTTTTAAAGTTTTGCCATGACCATAAGCTGGCCGGCCACTTCGGGGTGCATAAGACGTCCGAACTGCTGCAGCGAACATTCTGGTGGCCCCAACTTTTAACGGACTGTAGGAAGTACGTGGAGTCCTGTGTCACATGCATGCGGAACAAGGGGAGTAAATCAAGAGCCTGGGGTCTACTAAAGCCGTTGCCAGTACCAGAAAGACCTTGGAGGATGATCTCCATGGACTTTATTGTGGAGCTCCCCCTTTCAGATGGCTTTACCACTATCTTCGTGGTGGTAGATAGACTTTCTAAAATGGCACACTTCCTGCCCATGAGAGGCACACCCTCTGCCCCCGAAACAGCGAGGATGTTCATTAAAGAAATTGTGAGGCTCCACGGTGTCCCTGCAAATATTGTATCCGATCGGGGGGTACAATTTACTTCCAGGTTTTGGAGAGCACTCTGTGAGGCCCTCAAGATTGGTTTGTCATTCTCCTCAGCTTACCACCCGCAATCTAATGGCCAGACAGAGAGAACTAACCAGACACTTGAGCAATACTTGCGCTGTTTCTCCTCCTTCTCTCAAGAAGACTGGGCTTCCCTGCTGCCCTTAGCTGAGTTTGCGTACAATAACTCCATTCACTCCGCCACAAGACAATCCCCGTTCTACGCAAATTACGGCTTTCACCCATTGTTCTTGTCTAACTCTGTTCCGGAGTGCACGGTGCCTGCCGTCCAGGAAACCTTGGACTTTTTCAGCACAAACAATAAGATTCTGCAGGAAACTATGACCAGGACGCAGGAGTACAATAAGGAAGTGTTTGACAGGAAAAGGAGGGGGGGAGCTTAATCTGGAAATTGGGGACCAAGTATGGCTCTCCACTCCGCCAGGCCGCCAGACTTGTGACTGGGAAAAAACCCTGGGAATCCATCTCACCATCACTGAGGACACTTCATTGGCTGCCAGTCAAAGACAGAATTGCTTTTAAAGCTCTCTGTCTTACTCATAGATGTGTCCATGGGAATGCCCCACTTTATTTATGCGAAATAATAAAAGCGCATAATCCCAATCGCGTTTTGCGATCCACGAATCGGAACCTGCTCCAGGTTCCGAAAGCCAACTTCAAGTCCAAAGGAGAAAGGAGATTCGCGATCCAAGGCCCCAGACTATGGAACGCTTTACCAACCAGCATTCGGTTGGAGGAGAACCACCTAGCATTTAGAAAAAAGGTCAAGACTTTTCTCTTTTGATATCAAAGGAGACAGGAACAACAAGCGCCCAGAGGCGATTCAGTTCGCATGTGTCGCGCTATACAAGTTTTCATTCATTCATTCATTCATTCATTAAATCTGAAACTGGCCTGCCCGTCAAAAAAACTGGGTCCTAGATTTGTGGGTCCCTTCCCCATCAAGAGGAAAATCAATAATGTGGCCTATGAACTGGAGCTACCAGAAACTTTCCGTATTCACCCTGTCTTTCACGTTGCACTTCTTAAACCTGACACTCCTGATCCCTTTCTCGGCCGAAACGTCGGGCCCCCTGAACCAGTTCTAGTCGACGGTGAAGAGGAGTTCGAGGTCGAATCCATTTTGGACTGCAGAAAGAGACGCAACCAGATCCAGTTCTTAGTTAAATGGAAAGGTTATGGGCCTGAGGACAATTCATGGGAACCAGAGTGTAACATTCACGCGGAAAGATTGGTCCAGTCCTTTAAGGACGCCTATCCTCTCAAGATGTCCCAGTTGGGCATCCGGAGGCTGCCCATTGGAAGGGGGCAATGTCATGAGCAGCCCTGTCCACCAGATGGCAGTAGCGGGACATCGGCGCGTGCACGCACGCGCAATCGCGGCACCTTAACGCGCGCGGGCACGTGCACCGGCGGCGGCGGCGCACGGGCACGTGAGGACGCCGTTCTGGCGCCAAACTAAGGTTTAAAAGGGTCCTGAGCCCTACACCTCTTGCTGTCCAGTCTACAGCGTTACCGTGACTACCAAGTACCCTACTCTTACCTGAACCTGTTTCTGACCCGGCTTGTACCTGTTCCTCCTTGCCTTCCGCCTGCCTTGACCACGGCTTGTTTGACCATCCGCCTGCCTGACCCTCTGTACCTTCTGCTGCCCGCCTGTTGCCGACCCGGCCTGAACATTACCACTGTCTTGCCTGCTACGCCTGTGCCTGATCCTCTACCGGTCGGCGGACCCATCTGCTGGGACTTGCATCTGCCGTACTACAGTACACCTCCCCCGCTCCTGCTTCTTCTATTGTTCCAGTGCCTCTACCTGCCATCCGCAGCCGACAGTCGCACCTGCTTCTCTACACAGCCCGGGATCCACAGAAGCTCCTCCCAGCCCAGCACCTGCGCTGCAACCGGCGCTTGTGCGACTCTGCATCCCTGAACTCCCTGTCTGCTCTATCAGGGGTCTCGGAATCAGAGGAGCAAGGGCAGCCACTCCTTGCACGCCGGGCTCATCCATCAGGTACGTGACACACCCATCATCTACAGCTTCTGTGTCTGATATCAGTGGTTGATGCTCATACACCCATCATCTATAGATTCTGTGTCCGATATCAGTGGTTGATGCTCATACACCCATCATCTATAGCTTCTGTGTCCGATATCAGTGGTTGATGCTCATACACCCATCATCTATAGCTTCTGTGTCCGATATCAGTGGTTGATGCTTCTACACCCATCATCTATAGCTTCTGTGTCCGATATCAGTGGTTGATGCTCATACACCCATCATCTATAGCTTCTGTGTCAGATATCAGTGGTTGATGCTTCTACACCCATCATCTATTGCTTCTGTGTCCGATATCAGTGGTTGATGCTCATACACCCATCATCTATAGCTTCTGTGTCCGATATCAGTGGTTGATGCTCATACACCCATCATCTATAGCTTCTGTGTCCAATATCATTGGTTGATTCTCATACACCCATCATCTATAGCTTCTGTGTCCGATATCAGTGGTTGATGCTTCTACACCCATCATCTATAGCTTCTGTTTGGAATCCCTCATAATGGGCACAGCGGGTATACAGACCCGGGAACTCAGTACAGGGATGGTGGGAACAGTCAGTGGTTGATGCTTCTACACTCACAAGACTAGTTTAAATCTATAAAAGGTAGTAATGTAGTAAATTCCTTGTGCTCCTTCCTGACCGGGTTGCCAATCCCCCATAACTTAAGATTTATAAGATACAGATACATAACAAACGCAGATTTTTTTACTGAGAATCTGAAATATGGAGGGAGAAAAGAGGTGGGGGGAGAGAGACAAGGGGAGGGTGAGAGAGAGAGAGAGAGAGCAGGATTAAGAGAGAGGGGGTAATGGGGGTGAGAGAGAGTGGGGGTGGGAGAGAGGAGGGGGTGAGGGAGGAAGGTGATAGAGGAAAAAGGGGGCTGAGAGATAAGGGGTAAGAGGGAGGGGGTGAGAGAGGGAGGGGGTGAGAGAGGGAGGGGGTGAGAGAGGGAGGGAGTGAGAGAGAGAGGTGGTGAGAGGGAGAGGGACCAAGAGAGAGAGGGATGAGAGAGAGAGACGAGAGAGGAAGAGGGAGATGGTGAGAGGAAGAGGAGCCAAGAGACAGAGGGGGTGAGAGAGAGAGGAGTGAGAGAGGGAGAGGGGCCAAGAGAGAGAGGATGAGAGAGAGAGGCGATAGAGAGAGGTGAGATAGAGGGGGTGAGAGAGAGGTGAGAGAGGGAGAGGGGCCAAGAGAGAGAGGGGTTAGAGAGAGGGATGAGAGAGAGGCGATAGAGAGAGGTGAGAGAGAGAGGGTGGAGAGGGGGCAAGAAAAACTACACCAGGAGACTGCCCCATCTCCCCCTGCCCTAAACTACACTGGGAGATCACCTTCCCCCCCAAAAAAATTACACTGTAATCTGTATAATTATATAGGCAGGCTTCCCTGATTACTATATCAGCCGTGTTAAAGTCATGAAAAAAAAAAATGCCATAAAACGATCCCCTTTTTTTTAGACGCTAAAACTTTTGCGCAAACCAATCAATATACGCTTATTGCGATTTCACCAAAAATATGTAGATAAATACGTATCGGCCTAAACTGAGGAAGAAATTCGTATTTTTTGGGGATATTTATTATAGCAAAAAGTAAAAAAATATTGTTGTTTTTTTTTTCCAAATTGTCGCTCTTTTTTTGTTTATAGCGCAATAAAACTAAAAACCGCAGAGGTGATCAAATACCACCAAAATAAATCTCTATTTGTGGGGGGAAAAGGACGCCAATTTTGTTTGGAGCCGCGTCACACGACCGCGCAATTGTCGGTTAAAGCGACGCAGTGCCGAATTGCAAAAAAATGGCCAGGTCATTGGGCAGCCAAATCCTCCGGGGATGAAGTGGTTAATAAATACACCCCTGTCCCCTCCCTCCCCCAACCAAAAAAATATATATATATTTTTGTTATTTTCATCACGCTCTTTTCATCTAGGAAGCCCAAAGAGCAAAATTTATTGTTTTCACTTCAGCAAATGTTTGTTGCTAACAAAGTCAGTAATTTCACTGTAAATAATCTCTATTTACTAAGAATTGCCAATCTAGCTTCTTCCCCGGCATGATTGTCATTCCTGGTCCGCAGGACCCCCATATATTGATTTCACTCTTCCTGGATGGAGTTATTGGGACAGCTGGAGGAGAGACGTATTCCTGAAAGAGATTTCCATCACTAATATCCCGAGAGATGGGCTCTCTGTGTACGGAGTGATCGTGATGGCTGACCCCAATTATTCCGGGAGCTTCCTTCCACCCCTCCCCCCTCCCCATCACACCTGTAATATCTTCCCAAGAATAATAACAGGAAGAAGAATTCCAACGAGTCTGACCCGAGTTTTCCCGGGAGACTTCGAGTTCTTTCGAGCTGGAATTGGAGATCCCCCCGACACACACTTATCTCTCTCCATCTTTTTGTATCTCTGTCTTCCGCCTCCCATCCTCCTCTCCAGCTCTTCCTCTTCCCATCCGCATCCTATGACTTGTTGTACTTTCACCTTCCTATAGTTCTTGGCTGATAGTTATGGCAATAAATCCACAATAAATCCTTGTTCTTGCGTGGTGACTGTGGGAACAATGTAATGCTGTCTATGGGAAGCATCCCCAAACTGGGGCCTGTGGGCCCTTTGCTTGCCTTTATCCAGCCTTTGGGACACTATTCCTACCACTGATACCAATGATGAGACACTATTCCTCCCACTGATACCAATGATGAGACACTATGGGCCAGATTCAGGTAGTCCAGAGCATCTTTGCTCTGGAGTAACGCTTCTCATTTGCGTTGCGCTGCAGAAATTTTAGGAGCAAGTGCTGTCATTCACGAAGCACTTGCTCCTAAAGTTGCGGCAGCGCATCGCAAATGAGCCGGCGGAATTCAAATTGGGCGGGTACGGGGCGTGTAGTATGCTAACTAAGCGCGATCCCGCCGCCAACGTACTGCGCATGCGTCGAGTGTCAAAACATCCCCGTGCGCATGCTCCAAAATCTGTGAATGAACGTCAATGACGTCACATTCCCATTCATGACCGTTTTACGCAAGCGACGTTTTTTTTTTTTTTTTTTCCGACACGATGACGACGCCTATACCTAACATAGGATATTCCAACCCCATGTAGGTATAACTATGCGCCGCGTATCCCGTCCGGAAACGTCGTAACGTCACTGCGTCGCGCCGGAATGCGATCGTGAATTGCCGATTTCCGCTCATTAACATATTTTTTGAGCGGAAATCGGCGGGAACGCCCCCGGCGCCATTTTTAAGTTGAAGTAACGATGCGATGGCGAAACTCAGTTACGCTGCTCGCATCGGAGCTTCAACCCAGAGTTTCTTGTTTTCTGGTTACAGAAAACAGAAACGCCGGCTCAAAGTCACAGTTAGGCTGGCGGATCACTGGATCCGCCAGCCTAACTGTTCCTGAATCTGGCCCTATTCCTCCCACTAATACCCATGGTGGGACACTATTCCACCCACTGATACCCATGGTGGGACACTATTCCTACCACTGATACCAATGATGGGACACTATTCCTACCACTGACACCAATGATGGGAAACTATTCCTCCCACTGACACCAATGATGGGACACTATTCCTCCCACTAATACCCATGGTGGGACACTATTCCTACCACTGATACCAATGATGAGACACTATTCCTCCCACTGACACCAATGATGGGACACTATTCCTCCCACTAATACCCATGGTGGGACACTATTCCTACCACTGATACCAATGATGGGACACTATTCCTCCCACTAATACCCATGGTGGGACACTATTCCTACCACTGATACCAATGATGAGACACTATTCCTACCACTGACACCAATGATGGGAAACTATTTCTCCCACTGACACCAATGATGAGACACTATTCCACCCACTGATACCCATGGTGGGACACTATTCCTACCGATGATACCAATGATGGGACACTATTCCTCCCACTAATACCCATGGTGGGACACTATTCCTCCCACTAATACCCATGGTGGGACACTATTCTTACCACTGATACCAATGATGAGACACTATTCCTCCCACTGATACCAATGATGGGACACTATTTCTCCCACTGACACCAATGATGGGGCACTATTCCTCCCACTGACACCAGAGCCGATCCTAGGGTCACAGGCGCCTGGGTGCAGAAATATTTCTGGCGCCCCCCACATGGGCATCGTAAGTTTACTAACTCCTCCCCTTTACAAATGTTTCTATGGCAATTACTCAACCACAGAGATGCTCCCCCCCCCCCCCCCCCGCAAAGTCTCCATTACCCCTGGGATCCTTACATGATCTCTTAACAATAAACAAAATACAGGAAGAGGAGCAGAGTACTTTATTGGGAACTGGAGGGGGGGCCTCTGTGATGGACACAGAGAGGGCTTCTGTTAGAGAGTCTGTTAGATGTTTGGCGCCCCCACCTCTGCAGGCGCCTGGGTGCAATGCACCCTGTGCACCCTGCCTAGGATCGGCCCTGACTGACATCAATGATAGGGCACTATTCCTCCCACTAATGCCAATGATGGGACACTATGGTGGGAACACCTCATAATGTGCACAGAAGGTGTACAGGCCCAGGAACTCAGCTCAGGGATGGTGAGAACCCTTCATAATGGGCACAGCGGGTGTGCAGACCTGGGAACTCAGCACAGGGATGGTGGGAACCCCTCATAATGGGCACAGCCGGTGTACAGACCCGGGAACTCAGTACAGAGATGGTGGGAACCCCTCATAATGGGTACAGCAGGTGTACAGACCCAGGAACTCAGCACAGGGATGGTGAGAACCCCTCATAATGGGCACAGCAGGTGTACAGACCCGGGAACTCAGCACAGGGATGGTGGGAACCCCTCATAATGGGCACAGCCGGTGTACAGACCTGGGAACTCAGTACAGAGATGGTGGGAACCCCTCATAATGGGTACAGCAGGTGTACAGACCCAGGAACTCAGCTCAGGGATGGTGAGAACCCCTCATAATGGGCACAGCAGGTGTACAGACCCGGGAACTCAGCACAGGGATGGTGAGAACCCCTCATAATGGGTACAGCAGGTGTACAGACCCAGGAACTCAGCACAGGGATGGTGAGAACCCCTCATAATGGGTACAGCAGGTGTACAGACCCAGGAACTCAGCACAGGGATGGTGAGAACCCCTCATAATGGGTACAGCAGGTGTACAGACCCAGGAACTCAGCACAGGGATGGTGAGAACCCCTCATAATGGACACAGCAGGTGTACAGACCCGGGAACTCAGCACAGGGATAGTGGGAACCCCTCATAATGGGCATAGCAGGTGTACAGACCCGGGAACTCAGCACAGGGATTTAACCAATAAAGTCCTGGAGGGACAGATGAGACTTTTGAAGGGGTTGTATCTCCGCTGATCTCAGTTCTGGGTGGAGTGACTCTTTATGTTACACTTTGTACACGTTGCGTGTTTTGGAATTAATTTGTCAGTTTTCTGTGACTAAAGCGTCGCAGTGACTAATGTCACCTGGTGTTTGCGCTCGGTGGCAGCACCTGATGTTGTCACCCCCCAGACGTGTTTGGCCCAGCAGGTGTTTCCTGATTGCCGGGGGCACAGATTGCCCACCGCCCTCCAAACTTCCTACTATTACCAGAAAACCTCCCCTCCCCCCCTTCCAATGTATTATTCACAGAGAAGTCATCAAGTTCCCGGAGATCCCCTCATATTGTTTATTTTACAGAAGAACTGTAAGAACAATATAATGATTCTTCTTATTATTATCATAACAATACAAAGTACATAAAATGTCAGGACTGAGAAGTCATCGAGTTTACAGAGTGGGGGGAGGGGAGTATTCTTTTATATCTGCACTTATTAACCACTTCAGCCCCGGAGGATTTGGCTGCCCAACAGGGGCGGACTGACAACTCATGGGGCCCCCGGGCAATAGAAGATTATGGGGCCCCCGGGCTTACAGATGGCCACCAAGCCAGGAGGCAGTGCAGAGGCGGGGCAGCTAAAATCTACATTTTTACATCAAAAGCATATTGGTATCAGACATATCAGGGACAGAAAAATACAGATTTTAACATACTGTCCCTGGTTTTACTAAGCATGGCAACCCTGATGGGGCTTGGGGCCCACAGGTAGTGCCCGAGTGCACGAATGGTCAGCCAGCCCCTGCTGCCCAATGACGGGCCCATTGCAATTCGGCACTGCGTTGCTTTAACTGACAATTGCGCGGTCGTGCGACGTGGCACGCAAACAAAATTTGCGTCATTTTTCCCCACAAATAGAGCTTTCTTTTGGTGGTATTTGATCACCTCTGCGTTTTTTATTTTTTGCGCTATAAACAAAAATAGAGCGACAATTTTGAAAAAAAAGCAATATGTTTTACTTTTTGCTATAATAAATATCCCCCCAAAAATATATATAAAAAAAAAATTTCCTCAGTTTAGGCCGATACGAATTCTTCTACCTGTTTTTGGTTAAAAAAAATAAAAAATCGCAATAAGCGTTTATTGATTGGTTTGCGCAAAAGTTACAGAGTCTAGAAAATAGGAGATCATTTTATGGCATTTTTATTAATAATTTAATTTATACTAGTAAATCATTGATTTTTATCGTCACTGCGACATTATTGCGGACACATGGCTGTATTAGGTCAATGTCTGGCCACTAGGGATGAGCCGAACAACCCCCCCCCCCCCGCATTCGGTTCGCACCAGAACCCTCGAACAGACCGTTCGCGTGATCATTTAGAACCCCATTGAAGTCTATGGGACTCGAACGTTCGAATTCAAAAACGATCATTTTAAAGCCCAATATTCAAGTTATTGTTGGAAAACGTCTTTGAGAACCCGGGTCTTGCCCCAGGGAACATCTATCAATGGAGCAGGACTCCTGAAAAATTACAGTTTTTAAAACTTTTTTCCATTGATACATGTTCCCTGGGGCAAGACCCGGGTTCTCAAAGACGTTTTCACAGGCAAACTATAGACACCCAGCAGGTACAATATTTAAAATAATTTTTCATTTTTTTATTTAAGCATCATTAAAATCACTGCTCCAGGATTGAGAATTGATGCCTAAATAAAAAAAAAATTCCTTTAACCACTTAGCAACCAGCCGCCGTCAAATAACAGCGGCAAGGTGATTGCTTAACTCTGGGATCACGTTATATAATGTGATTCCAGAATCGCCCCCTGGGGCGCGCACACGGGAATGTCCGTGACACGGACACGGTAAATCGCCGCTAATAGCGGCGGTTTACCACGTGATCGCTCCGTCCAATGACGGCGCGATCACATGTAAACAAACCGATCGGTACAGTGTGAGAGGGGGAGCGCGGATGGCAGCAGCAGTGTGGTATGGATCTGTGACTATTGCAGTCACAGATCCATCCATCCCTGCTCAGCCATCCCTGCATTAACCCCTTCCTTCCCTGTGCATTACTCTGCATACCCCCTGCATAATACTCTTCCTTCCCTGCGCAATACTCTGCAATACCCCCTGCGCAATACTCTGCATACCCCCCTGCGCAATACTCTGCATACCCCCCTGCGCAATACTCTGCATACCCCGCTGAGCAATACTCTGCATACCCCCCTGAGCAATACTCTGCAATACACTGCATACCCTGCGCAATACTCTGCAATACCCCCACGCAATACTCTGCAGTACCCCCGCACAATACTCTGCAGTACCCCCGCACAATACTCTGCAGTACCCCCGCACAATACTCTGAACAATACTCTGCAGTACCCCCGCACAATACTCTGAACAATACTCTGCAGTACCCCCGCGCAATACTCTGAACAATACTCTGCAGTACCCCCTGCGCAATACTCTGAACAATACTCTGCAGTACCCCCTGCACAATACTCTGAACAATACTCTGCAGTACCCCCACACAATACTGCGCAATACTCCCTGCGCAATACTCCCTGCGCAATACTCTGCGATCGTTTTTTTTTCAGGCTTCCCAGCCTAAAGGCAAGATGTGGGGTCTTATTGACCCCATATCTCACTGTAAAGAGGACCTGTCATGCTATATTCCTATTACAAGGGATGTTAACATTCCTTGTAATAGGAATAAAAGTGATCAAAACATTTATTTTTGGGGAAAAACATGTCAAACTAAAAGAAATAAAGTAAAATGAACAATAAAAAAAAAAAAAAGTTTTAAAGTGCCCCTGTTCCCGCGTGCTCGTATACAGAAGCGAACGTGCACGTAAGTCCCGCCCACATAAGAAAACGGTGTTCAAACCACACATGTGAGGTATCGCTGCGAACGTTAGAGCGAGAGCAATCATTTTGGCCCTAGACCTCTTCTCCAACTAAAAACATGTAACCAGTAAAAATATTTAAAGCATCACCTATGGGGATTTTTAACCACTTAAGACCCGGACCAATACGCTGGCAAATGACCCAAGGGGTTTTTGCGATTCGGCACTGCGTCGCTTTAACAGACAATTGCGCGGTCGTGCGACGTGGCTCCCAAACAAAATTTGCGTCCTTTTTTTCCCACAAATAGAGCTTTCTTTTGGTGGTATTTGATCGCCTCTGCGATTTTTATTTTTTGCGCTATATACAAAAATAGAGCGACATTTTTGGAAAAAAAACAATATTTTTTACTTTTTGTTATAATAAAAAACCAATAAACTAAATTTTAGTCAAACATTTAGGCCAAAATTTATTTAGCCGCATGTCTTTAGTAAAAAAAAAATCGCATTAAAAAAAAATTAGCTACCTAGCGGGAACAGCGACACTAATACAGCGATCAGAAAAATGATCGCTTAGTGATGCTGGCAATAGGGAGTGAAAGGGTTAACTAGGGCAGTGATCAAGGGGTTAAAACTTTATTGGGGGGGGGTGGGGGGGCTACCCTGACACTAACACTGACTGACTGTCACACTGTCTGTCACACTGACACTAAATACAGTAATCATACATGTATGATTACTGCATTCAGTGACACTGTGACAGGGGGGAGGGGGGGGGGGCGATCGCGGGGGTTAAATGTGATTTTGTGTGTGTGTAGTGTAGTGTTGGTGCAGGACTTACTTGTTGTGTTGTGATCTCTCCTCAGCGGCGCTTGAAACAAACGCCGAGGGAGAGATCACGTCGCTTCCTCCTTCCTGTGTTTACACAGGAGGAGGAAGTGACAGGTCAGGCGGGCGCGCGCATTGGCTGGGAGCGATCCGGAGGGGGCGGATGAAAACGGATAGCCGCCCCCACTTGTCGGATCGCTCCTGCAGCCGCGCGGACCGCCGCATGTACGGGGGGGGGGGTCCGATCGGACCCCCGATCCCCCCCAAGGCACCAACGTATATATACGTTGATGTGCCTGTCGGTGCCATTCTGCCGACGTAAATGTACATGCGGCGGTCCTTAAGTGGTTAAGTAGCGAACTTTGGCGCCATTCCACAAGCGTGTGCAATATTGAAGGGTGACATGTTGGGTATCCATTTACTCGGCGTAACTTCATCTTTCATATTATGCAAAAACATTGGGCTAACTTTACTGTTTTTTTTTTTAAAAAAGCACAAAACTGTTTTATTTCCAAAAAAAATGCGTTCGAAAAATTGCTGTGCAAATACCATGCGCGATAAAAAGTTGCAACGACCGCTAATTATGATTTTTCCATGTAGGTGAGGAATGTCAGAATTGGTCTGATGGTGCTCCCTGCATGTTGGGCCTCTGTATGTGGCCACGCTGTGTAAAAGTCTCACACATGGGGTATCGCCATACTCAGGAGGAATAGCAGAATGTGTTTTGGGGTGTAATTTGTGGTATGCATATGCTGTGTGTGAGAAATAACCCGCTAATATGAAAAGTTTGTGGAAAAAAAATAAAAATGAAAAAAATCTTGATTTTGCAAAAAAATTTGGGAAAAAATTACAACTTCAAAAAACTCACAATGCCTCTTTCTAAATACCTTGGAATGTCTTCTTTCCAAAAAGGGGTCATTCGGGGGATATTTGTACTTTTCTGGCATGTTAGGTTCTCAAGAAATGAGAGAGGCTGTCAGTACTAGTGTTGCTCACGAATATTCGTATTGCGAATATTCGGCTCGAATATGGCATATTCGAGTATTCGCGATATATTCCGAATTTCGCGGTGAATATTCGCTATTTCGAATATTCGAATTTTTCCAATATTTTTTTTAGAACAGATCACATCCTAGACATCCCCGTCGACGTTTAAAAGCATTGCTGGTATGATTAGAGACCTTGGGCCGAGTAGCTGCAGCGATCCTTTTATATTACCGAATATTCGCATTGCGAATGTGCGTCACTAGGCTTATCGCGCGATCATTGTTTATTGCCGAAAAATTCGCAATGCGATTACGCGAGCGTAGCGATATCGCGCGATTATCTTTACTTCCGCCTCAGAACGATTATTTCAGTTTCATTATTAAAATAGATCACATCCTAGTGATCTCCTTCGACGTCTAAAAGCATTGCTGTTATTATTAGAGACCTTGGTCCGAGTAGTTGACGCGAATTTTTTATATTGCCGAATATTCGCAATGCGAATATTCGGCAATAGTGATATTGCGCGATTATTTACTCCGCCCTTCTGCATCAGAGCCAATCAGAGTTCTCCTTCCACACTCGTCATAGGTTAGCAACCAATAGGAACCTGCCTGTATGGGCATTATATAAGGTCACTCCCAGCAGCATTTCATTGCAGATCCAGAACTTGGCTAGAGAGTGTGGAGACTGTTTCTGTGTTGCTGGTATTTTGCATCTTGCATCATCATCATCAGCATTGTCCTTTATGGTTGCTATTTGCTACAGTACTTACTGATTCCAGTGGATATTTTCCAGCTCATAATCCTAAACTGCTTTTTGCAAAGCAATACACCCAAGAGCTTTTTTAAAAGCTAATTTTTGTTTTGTGCTGTGTTGTTCAACTTCTGTTAGTGTAGTAAGTTGCAGGCTTAGCTATTGACTGCTTCCTATTGCTTTAATTGCAGATATTCCAGATTTCCTGATTTCTGAAAGGCCCTATAGATTTTTTAAAAGCCCCTTTATTTTTCTGCTGTGTTGGTCAAATTCTGTTAGTTCAGTAAGTTGCAGCTTAGCTATTGACTGCTTCTTATTCATTTAATTGCAGATATTCCAGATTTCCTCATACCTTAAAGGCGCAGGAGCTTTATTAAAAGCTCTTTTTTTTTTCTGCTGTGTTGTTCAACTTCTGTTAGTTTAGTAAGTTGCAGCTTAGCTATTGACTGCTTCTTATTCATTTAATTGCAGATATTCCAGATTTTCTCATTCCTTAAAGGCGCAGGAGCTTTTTTAAAAGCTCTTTTTTTTCTGCTGTGTTGTTACACTTCTGTTAGTTTAGTAAGTTGCAGCTTAGCTATTGACTGCTTCTTATTCATTTAATTGCAGATTTTCCTGCTTCCTGAAAGGCCCAAGAGCTTTTTTAAAAGCTAGGTTTTGTGTTGTTCATTTTAGTTAGATTTCTGTATAGTAAGTGTACATACTGTTGGTGTACATTTTTTGCAGCTAGCTTACTTTAGTGTGTGTTTAGTGTCTGTGTTTTCTTGGTTAAAAAAAAAAAAAAAAAGTTATTAGTTAGTGTTTCTTTATTTTTTGGTAGTTGTAGTCCTTGTCAGTTAGTGTTTTAAAAAAAAAAAAAAAAAAAAAGTAGCCTTAGTTTATAGTCATATACGTTTGTGTAAGCAGTTAGTGTTTGTTGAGTGCATTTATTTTTATTTTTTGTAGTTCTTGTCTTTGGTGTACTAGTTTTATTAAAGTTTAGTAGCTGTCTGTTTAGGTCTTTGTCTGCGTGCCTGTCTTTTAAAAAAACACCAAAAAACATTTTACACACATTTCCCTCCCCCAATAAAGTTTACCCCCCCACACACACACATCAGCAATTATGAGCGGCATCCGTGGCCGTGGCAGCAGGGGTAGGGGAGTTACTCCCAGTGCTGGGTCGCTGCCAGCACGGGGTACCTCTCGTGCCCCTACTATTGCTAGAGGATCCGGTGGAAGGGGAGTCCGCCTCATGCGTGATTTTTTTGCATCTGGCAGCCGCCCCATATTGCCATCTCAGGCTCAAGGAGTGGTGGACTACATGGGGCACAGCAGTGCCACTGAGTCGTCGGTCCCGACTCACAGTAGTTCCACTATTACACCGTTGCCTGTAGTACCCCCCCCCAGCCCCCAAGAGTCCAGCATCTTACTGTTCGACAGCGACAGTGAGAGGGATGTCTTGGTGGAGGCCATGCATCGGGCAGAGCTCCCGCTCTGTCCTGATGGTCAGGACCTTTTTGAAGGGATGGACGATGAGTATGGGATACCTGCCGTCAGTATCCCAGAGACATCCCTTCAAAGTGGTGGTGCTGTTTTGGTGCAGGAAACATCAGCACCTAGTCAGACCCAGGCGTGGGTGAGGGAACAGCGGAGCCAGGCTATCGGCTCCATGTCAGCTGGTTCCCTCATACCACAACATCACAGCCCTTGGTCTGACATCTCTGGGGGCGAGGAGGGTGACCCATCATGGTTGCCATCTGTCTCGTCTGCTCACTGCGACAGTGACGACGGGGAAGGTAGGCACCCTGTGGAAACGGTGCGCCAGGTCACCACCAGGGAGACCAGCGTCAGGGTCTCCACTGGAGATGGCAGCAGGAGGTGTCAGCAGCAGCAGCAGCAGCAGCAGCAGCAGCAGCAGCAGGCAGCTCCACCTGTGCGTACCGAGTCCCAGCAGATGCAAGTCAGCGTTACCCCATCTGACGGGAGGGTGACGCTGAAGTCACCTGTCTGGGCCTACTTCACCCTGGTGGCAGACAACCCTCTAGTGGCCATCTGCCGGATCTGTTCAGTCAGGGTGAAGAGAGGGAAGATTTTGGCTCGGGTGGGTACCACAGCCCTGAACCAGCACCTGAGGATAAATCACTGGCGGGTGCATGACCAAATGAAGCGTGGTGGTGGTAACAGCGCCACCACCACAAGTGAGCAGGGTACAGCAGCCCCTGCCACAGCTTCATCTCTTCCCAGCAGGTCATGCCCCCCCGCTCCCTCTACTAGTGGTACTGGTACCGGCAACCAGACCTCTACTTTGACAGCACCCTCCGCGTCCGTGTCCCGCACTGCCGTCCGGCGCCAGGCGACTATTTCAGACGCCTTTGAACGCCACACTCCCTTCTCCACCGGAGACCGACGTGTGCGTTCCCTCAATGGGCTCCTGGCAAGGGTTATTGCCCAACATCTTCTTCCCTTCAATATCGTTGACAGCAACCCCTTCAGACAGATGTTGGAGCAGGCCCAACCCCAATGGCGTGTCCCCAGCCGCCATTTCTTTGCCAGGACTGGTGTCCCTGCCCTACACCAGCACATTGTGAAGAATGTAACCCTGTCGCTGGATCACGCTGTCAGCGACAGGGTGCATCTGACAATGGATGGCTGGACCAGCAGGCATGGGCAGGGGCGCTACATAAGCTTTACTGCCCATTGGGTTTCCCTCCAAGGCGCCGGGGAGGGATCGGCGGCAACAGATTTTGTGGTGCCGCCCCGGGGTGTCCAGGGGAGAACTGCTGGTCTCCGTCAAGCCTCTGTCTCCGCAGCTGCTGAGCCTCCCAGCAAGCGCCCCCGTAGCTACTCAGGTGTGGTGCACGTGCGCTGTCAGGCCGTGCTCCAGCTTGTTAGCTTAGGGGACCGGAGACACACTGGACAAGAAGTGCTGACCGCACTTCAGGCTCAGGTCCAGAAGTGGCTGACACCACGAAGGCTCCAGGCAGGTATGGTTGTCTGTGATAACGGCAGCAACCTACTCTCCGCCCTTCAGGCTGGCAGTCTGACTCACGTGCCCTGTCTGGCACATGTCCTCAACCTAGTGGTGCAGAAGTTCATGCGCACCTATCCTGGGTTGAGTGACATTGTGGTAAGGGTGCGTAGGATTGCCAGCCACTTCAGGCGCTCCCCAACCGCTACCGCGTCCCTGTCCAAGTGGCAGCGGGTCAACAGGCTGCCCCCTCACAGGCTGATTGTGGACAGTGTAACGCGGTGGAACTCCACCCTCCAAATGCTGGAGAGGTTGTGGGAGCAGCGAAGGGCGGTGAGGCAGTACCTGCTGGAGCAACCCACTGCCGGCCCAGCATCAACACTCCCGTACATCACCTGTGCGGAGTGGGGGCAGATACACCAGGTCTGCCAGGTGTTGGGCCCTTTTGAGCAGGCGACCAAGATGGTCAGCAGGGAGCATGTCGGCCTTAATGACGTGCTCCCTATAGTGTTCGTGCTGGAGAGGACACTAGATCGCCTGCTCGAAGCTGGGGAGAGTGCCTTGGTGGAGCAGGAGGAGGCAGCACTGCTCCACCGAGACCAGGGCCAGGACGAGGAGGAGGAGGAGGATGATGATGATGAGGACGAGGTTGCTGGTGTCGTCCTGGAGTCAGGGCCTGGCCAGGAGGGACAGCAGGTGTTGGGGGCACCGATAGTCCGGGGGTTGGGCAGCTCTGAGCGTGATCAGCAGCGCCTCAGGGAAGAAGAGTCTGACCTCATTGACCTGGGCAGCAGTGAGGAGTCCCAGCGGGCTGCGCTCTTCCCCATGGCTGCCCACATGCTGAGATGCCTCAGGAGGGACCCCCGGGTTAAGACCATCAAGGGCAGGGATGATTATTGGATGGCCACCCTTTTGGATCCCAGGTGCAAGGGGAAAGTGGAGCAGTTCATCCCAGCCAGTCGGAGGCAGCGCCGGATGGAGGAACTGCAGGCAGGCATTGTCAGCCGTTTGGAGCAGGCAACTCCCCGTCCTCCAGTTGTCGCCCCTCATCTCACCCAGCAGGTGTCTGCACCCAGCAGCAGCCGAGCAGGGGACCTAATGGAAGAGATGAGGATGTTCTTCCAATCGGATCAACCCAGTACCAGCAGCAGCAGAAGCAGTCACCACCAGCGTCTGGCCCACATGGTGGCAGATTACATGGCGTCCGCCGGTGCTTCGGAGAGTATGAATACCGACGACCCCATGGAGTACTGGGTTGCCAGATTGGACACCTGCCGCGAGCTCGCTCAGTATGCGCTGGAGCTATTGTCTTGCCCCCCCTCCAGCGTACTATCTGAGCGGACATTCAGCGCGGCAGGTGGGGTGGTCACGGACAAGAGGACCCGTCTGTCCACAGACTCCGTGGACAGACTCACATTCATAAAGATGAATGAGTCCTGGATCGGCGGTGAGTTTTCTGGCACCCGCCGTCGGTTCAGGGCACTGAACGGTCCCTTGTCATGCATTCCCTGATCTATTTACAGTGCTGAAAAAAATTATTTGAACACCTGAGTAAATCAATGTAAATATTTGGTAGAGTAGGCTGTGTTTGCAATTACAGCGGACAAACCTTTCTTGTAGTTTTTTACCAGCTTTGCACACACTGTAGGAGGGATATTTGACCCACTCCTCCACACAGATCTTCTCTACATGAGTCACTTTTCTGAGCTATCGCTGTGAAAACCCGAGTTTGAGCTCCCTCCAAAAATTCACTATTGGGTTTAGGTCTGGAGACTGGCTAGGCCACGCCAGAACCTTGATATGCTCCTTACAGAGCCACTCCTTGGTTATGCTGGCTGTGTGCTTTGGGTCATTGTCATGTTGGAAGACCCAGCCTCGACCCATCTTCAAAGCTATAACTGAGGGAAAGAGGTTGTTGCCCAAAATCTCGCAATACATGGCCCCGAACATCCTGTCCTTATTATAATGCAGTAACCCTGTCCCATGTGCACAAAAACACCCCCAAAGCATGATGCTACCACACCCATGCTTCACAGTAGGGATGGCGTTCTTGGCATGTTACTCATCATTCTTCTTCCTCCAAACACGGTTAGTGGAATTATGACCAAAAAGTTATATTATGGTCTCATCTGACCACATGACTTTCTCCCATCAGTCCTCTGCATCATTGAAGACACCTATGTCACAAGTTATTTGCCACTCTATACTACTATTACCACTGCTGCTGCTGCTGCTGTTCATGGCTGCTCTTTCCCGAGTCATTACACACTATATTGTCTACTGCTACTAATACTGCTGCTGCTCACGACACCTATGTCACTAGTTATTTGACACTACGGACTACTATGGTCACTACTGACGCTGTAAAGTCCTGCCCACGTGTTTAGATGTACTATGTCTGCAGTCTCTGACCATCTCCTGTACTATGTCTGCAGTCTGACCATCTCATGTACTATGTCTGCAGTCTGACCATCTCCTGTTACATGAGATGGTCAGAGACTGCAGACATAGTACAGGAGATGGTCAGAGACTGCAGACATAGTACAGGAGATTGTCATAGACTGCAGACATAGTACAGGAGATTGTCAGAGACTGCAGACATAGTACATGAGATGGTCAGACTGCAGACATAGTACATGAGATTGTCATAGACTGCAGACATAGTACATGAGATGGTCATAGACTGCAGACATAGTACAGGAGATTGTCATAGACTGCAGACATAGTACAGGAGATTGTCAGAGACTGCAGACATAGTACATGAGATGGTCAGACTGCAGACATAGTACATGAGATGGTCAGACTGCAGACATAGTACATGAGATGGTCAGACTGAAGACATAGTACATGAGATGGTCAGACTGCAGACATAGTACATGAGATGGTCAGACTGCAGACATAGTACATGAGATGGTCAGAGACTGCAGACATAGTACAGGAGATGGTCAGAGACTGCAGACATAGTAGAGGAGATGGTCATAGACTGCAGACATAGTACATGAGATGGTCAGAGACTGCAGACATAGTACATGAGATGGTCAGAGACTGCAGACATAGTACAGGAGATGGTCAGACTGCAGACATAGTACATGAGATGGTCAGACTGAAGACATAGTACATGAGATGGTGAGACTGCAGACATAGTACAGGAGATGGTCAGAGACTGCAGACATAGCACAGGAGATTGTCATAGACAGCAGACATAGTACAGGAGATTGTCAGAGACTGCAGACATAGTACATGAGATGGTCAGAGACTGCAGACATAGTACATGAGATGGTCAGAGACTGCAGACATAGCACAGGAGATTGTCATAGACAGCAGACATAGTACAGGAGATTGTCAGAGACTGCAGACATAGTACAGGAGATGGTCAGAATGCATCTCATGTACTATGTCTGCAGTCTCTGACTATCTCCTGTACTATGTCTGCAGTCTCTGACCATCTCCTGTACTATGTCTGCAGTCTCACCATCTCATGTACTATGTCTTCAGTCTGACCATCTCATGTACTATGTCTGCAGTCTGACCATCTCATGTACTATGTCTGCAGTCTGACCATCTCATGTACTATGTCTGCAGTCTCTGACCATCTCATGTACTATGTCTACAGTCTGACCATCTCATGTACTATGTCTGCAGTCTCTGACAATCTCCTGTACTATGTCTGCTGTCTATGACAATCTCCTGTGCTATGTCTGCAGTCTCTGACCATCTCCTGTACTATGTCTGCAGTCTCACCATCTCATGTACTATGTCTTCAGTCTGACCATCTCATGTACTATGTCTGCAGTCTGACCATCTCCTGTACTATGTCTGCAGTCTCTGACCATCTCATGTACTATGTCTGCAGTCTGACCATCTCCTGTACTATGTCTGCAGTCTCTGACCATCTCATGTACTATGTCTGCAGTCTCTGACCATCTCATGTACTATGTCTGCAGTCTCTGACCATCTCATGTACTATGTCTGCAGTCTATGACCATCTCCTGTACTATGTCTGCAGTCTCTGACCATCTCCTGTACTATGTCTTCAGTCTGACCATCTCATGTACTATGTCTGCAGTCTGACCATCTCCTGTACTATGTCTGCAGTCTCTGACCATCTCATGTACTATGTCTGCAGTCTCTGACCATCTCATGTACTATGTCTGCAGTCTATGACCATCTCCTCTACTATGTCTGCAGTCTCTGACCATCTCCTGTACTATGTCTGCAGTCTCTGACCATCTCATGTACTATGTCTGCAGTCTGACCATCTCATGTACTATGTCTGCAGTCTGACCATCTCATGTACTATGTCTGCAGTCTCTGACCATCTCCTGTACTATGTCTGCAGTCTATGACCATCTCCTGTGCTATGTCTGCAGTCTCTGACCATCTCCTGTACTATGTCTGCAGTCTCACCATCTCATGTACTATGTCTTCAGTCTGACCATCTCATGTACTATGTCTTCAGTCTGACCATCTCATGTACTATGTCTGCAGTCTGACCATCTCATGTACTATGTCTTCAGTCTGACCATCTCATGTACTATGTCTGCAGTCTGACCATCTCATGTACTATGTCTTCAGTCTGACCATCTCATGTACTATGTCTGCAGTCTGACCATCTCATGTACTATGTCTGCAGTCTGACCATCTCATGTACTATGTCTGCAGTCTCTGACCATCTCATGTACTATGTCTACAGTCTGACCATCTCATGTACTATGTCTGCAGTCTCTGACAATCTCCTGTACTATGTCTGCTGTCTATGACAATCTCCTGTGCTATGTCTGCAGTCTCTGACCATCTCCTGTACTATGTCTGCAGTCTCTGACCATCTCATGTACTATGTCTACAGTCTGACCATCTCATGTACTATGTCTGCAGTCTGACCATCTCCTGTACTATGTCTGCAGTCTCTGACCATCTCATGTACTATGTCTGCAGTCTGACCATCTCCTGTACTATGTCTGCAGTCTCTGACCATCTCATGTACTATGTCTGCAGTCTCTGACCATCTCATGTACTATGTCTGCAGTCTCTGACCATCTCATGTACTATGTCTGCAGTCTATGACCATCTCCTGTACTATGTCTGCAGTCTCTGACCATCTCCTGTACTATGTCTTCAGTCTGACCATCTCATGTACTATGTCTTCAGTCTGACCATCTCATGTACTATGTCTTCAGTCTGACCATCTCATGTACTATGTCTGCAGTCTGACCATCTAATGTACTATGTCTTCAGTCTGACCATCTCATGTACTATGTCTGCAGTCTGACCATCTCATGTACTATGTCTTCAGTCTGACCATCTCATGTACTATGTCTGCAGTCTGACCATCTCATGTACTATGTCTGCAGTCTGACCATCTCATGTACTATGTCTGCAGTCTCTGACCATCTCATGTACTATGTCTGCAGTCTCTGACAATCTCCTGTACTATGTCTGCTGTCTATGACAATCTCCTGTGCTATGTCTGCAGTCTCTGACCATCTCCTGTACTATGTCTGCAGTCTCTGACCATCTCATGTACTATGTCTACAGTCTGACCATCTCATGTACTATGTCTGCAGTCTGACCATCTCCTGTACTATGTCTGCAGTCTCTGACCATCTCATGTACTATGTCTGCAGTCTGACCATCTCCTGTACTATGTCTGCAGTCTCTGACCATCTCATGTACTATGTCTGCAGTCTCTGACCATCTCATGTACTATGTCTGCAGTCTCTGACCATCTCATGTACTATGTCTGCAGTCTATGACCATCTCCTGTACTATGTCTGCAGTCTCTGACCATCTCCTGTACTATGTCTTCAGTCTGACCATCTCATGTACTATGTCTTCAGTCTGACCATCTCATGTACTATGTCTTCAGTCTGACCATCTCATGTACTATGTCTGCAGTCTGACCATCTAATGTACTATGTCTTCAGTCTGACCATCTCATGTACTATGTCTGCAGTCTGACCATCTCATGTACTATGTCTTCAGTCTGACCATCTCATGTACTATGTCTGCAGTCTGACCATCTCATGTACTATGTCTGCAGTCTGACCATCTCATGTACTATGTCTGCAGTCTCTGACCATCTCATGTACTATGTCTACAGTCTGACCATCTCATGTACTATGTCTGCAGTCTCTGACAATCTCCTGTACTATGTCTGCTGTCTATGACAATCTCCTGTGCTATGTCTGCAGTCTCTGACCATCTCCTGTACTATGTCTTCAGTCTGACCATCTCATGTACTATGTCTGCAGTCTCACCATCTCATGTACTATGTCTGCAGTCTCTGACCATCTCATGTACTATGTCTGCAGTCTCTGACCATCTCATGTACTATGTCTGCAGTCTCTGACAATCTCCTGTACTATGTCTGCTGTCTATGACAATCTCCTGTGCTATGTCTGCAGTCTCTGACCATCTCCTGTACTATGTCTGCAGTCTCACCATCTCATGTACTATGTCTTCAGTCTGACCATCTCATGTACTATGTCTGCAGTCTCACCATCTCATGTACTATGTCTGCAGTCTCTGACCATCTCATGTACTATGTCTGCAGTCTCTGACCATCTCATGTACTATGTCTGCAGTCTCTGACAATCTCCTGTACTATGTCTGCTGTCTATGACAATCTCCTGTGCTATGTCTGCAGTCTCTGACCATCTCCTGTACTATGTCTGCAGTCTCACCATCTCATGTACTATGTCTGCAGTCTGACCATCTCATGTACTATGTCTGCAGTCTCTGACCATCTCATGTACTATGTCTACAGTCTGACCATCTCATGTACTATGTCTGCTGTCTATGACAATCTCCTGTGCTATGTCTGCAGTCTCTGACCATCTCCTGTACTATGTCTGCAGTCTCACCATCTCCTGTACTATGTCTGCAGTCTCACCATCTCATGTACTTGGTCTTCAGTCTGACCATCTCATGTACTATGTCTGCAGTCTGACCATCTCCTGTACTATGTCTGCAGTCTCTGACCATCTCATGTACTATGTCTGCAGTCTCTGACCATCTCATGTACTATGTCTACAGTCTGACCATCTCATGTACTATGTCTGCTGTCTATGACAATCTCCTGTGCTATGTCTGCAGTCTCTGACCATCTCCTGTACTATGTCTGCAGTCTCACCATCTCCTGTACTATGTCTGCAGTCTCACCATCTCATGTACTTGGTCTTCAGTCTGACCATCTCATGTACTATGTCTGCAGTCTGACCATCTCCTGTACTATGTCTGCAGTCTCTGACCATCTCATGTACTATGTCTGCAGTCTCTGACCATCTCATGTACTATGTCTGCAGTCTCTGACCATCTCCTGTACTATGTCTGCAGTCTATGACAATCTCCTGTGCTATGTCTGCAGTCTCTGACCATCTCCTGTACTATGTCTGCAGTCTCTGACCATCTCATGTACTATGTCTACAGTCTGACCATCTCATGTACTATGTCTGCAGTCTCTGACCATCTCATGTACTATGTCTGCAGTCTCTGACCATCTCATGTACTATGTCTGCAGTCTCTGACCATCTCCTGTACTATGTCTGCAGTCTCTGACCATCTCCTGTACTATGTCTGCAGTCTCACCATCTCATGTACTATGTCTTCAGTCTGACCATCTCATGTACTATGTCTTCAGTCTGACCATCTCATGTACTATGTCTGCAGTCTGACCATCTCATGTACTATGTCTGCAGTCTGACCATCTCATGTACTATGTCTGCAGTCTCTGACCATCTCATGTACTATGTCTACAGTCTGACCATCTCATGTACTATGTCTGCAGTCTCTGACAATCTCCTGTACTATGTCTGCTGTCTATGACAATCTCCTGTGCTATGTCTGCAGTCTCTGACCATCTCCTGTACTATGTCTGCAGTCTCTGACCATCTCATGTACTATGTCTACAGTCTGACCATCTCATGTACTATGTCTGCAGTCTCTGACAATCTCCTGTACTATGTCTGCTGTCTATGACAATCTCCTGTGCTATGTCTGCAGTCTCTGACCATCTCCTGTACTATGTCTGCAGTCTCACCATCTCATGTACTATGTCTTCAGTCTGACCATCTCATGTACTATGTCTGCAGTCTGACCATCTCCTGTACTATGTCTGCAGTCTCTGACCATCTCATGTACTATGTCTGCAGTCTCTGACCATCTCATGTACTATGTCTGCAGTCTCTGACAATCTCCTGTACTATGTCTGCTGTATATGACAATCTCCTGTACTATGTCTGCAGTCTGACCATCTCCTGTACTATGTCTGCAGTCTGACCATCTCATGTACTATGTCTGCAGTCTCTGACAATCTCATGTGCTATGTCTGCAGTCTCTGACAATCTCCTGTGCTATGTCTGCAGTCTCTGACTATTTCTTGTACTATGTCTGCAGTCTCTGATAATCTCATTTAGTATTTTGGGGGGGAGAGCCATGCTCACTTGCGCTGCAATCGTGATGCATCGGGATGCATCGCGGAATCAAATCGAATCGTGGACTTGATAATCGAAATTGCATTGAATCGTGAGACGGGTGAACATGCGCAGCCCTAGTTTTTTAGGTGCAGTTGTGATGGGCTAGTTTTTGATGGAGCAGTTTTTGATGGGGCAATGGACCGAACTGGATTAACACACGGTTGGATCACATTTACATCTCTAGGGTCACCGTCTCCAGTCAGTTGTATTGGTGGAGGCAAGACCATGCCGCACAATTTACCCTAAAATTGTATCTTTTCTAGTTAAATTACATTTTAATACTACTGCTGCTGCCTCCATGCTGAGTAATGCTTCATGACCTCTCTGTCACAGCGGATCCACCAAGAGCCTCCGCTACAAGCTACCAGACAGGATCGTAACAGCAAGTGTAACTAAAACAATAAATTTTATGTTTAGCCCTGATTTGCGGCCTTTATAATGCAACCGTTAGCCTGTATGGAAGAGCAAATCTGCACTCTCTCTCTCTCTCTTTCTTGCTCTCTCTCTCTATATCTATATCTATTGTTGCTTTTGTTATGTTCATTTTTCAACAGTTTAGTTTGTGTTCGTCGTGACTGTGTCTGTGTACTGTAGTTTGTACTGGTTTTGTGTTAAATAAAATAATAGTATAAAATGATTTCGCTAATTATGAAGTTATATGTGTTGATGTTGATGTTGATGTGTTAGATGTGAAGTTAGATGTGTTGAAAAACCTAAAAATCTATCTCAAAAACAAAGGAAACATTTCAAAAAAATAAAACTTTTTATTAAACACCATATTACAATTCAACGTGAGTCTTCAGGCGATTCAGGGTTTCTTGCTCTTTTGCGTCTATTTTGTCCAGCTCCTTCTCCATTTGCTCATTTTGCTGCAAAAGATATTTGATCTGCCTGTGATTACCCCTTATTCGTTCACTAATTCTTCTTCGGGCTGTCTTGTAAGCCCTCAATTGTATTGTAGCTGTTAGGATATAAGAAAAAACAATTTGTTTTCAAAGACCCTTAACAAATACATAAAATAATTCTGTTGCTTATTAATCAATCATTATCATGTCTATACACTTGTTATGTGTCTAGCACAGACCGGGAGTGCATAATTATTAGGCAAATGAGTAATTGGACAACATCATCCTCTTTATGCATGTTGTCTTACTCCAAGCTGTATAGGCTCGAAAGCCTACTACCAATTAGGCATATTAGGTAATGTACAACTCTGTAATGAGAAGGTGTGTGGTCTAATGACATCAACACTCTATATCAGGTGTGCATAATAATTAGTCAACTTCCTTTCCTTTGGCAAAATGGGTCAAAAGAAGAAATTGGCAGTCTCTGAAAAGGCAAAAATAGTGTGATATCTTGCAGAGGGATGCAGCACTCTTAAAATTGAAAAGCTTCTGAAGCGTGATCATCGAACAATCAAGCATTTCATTCTAAATAGTCAACAGGGTCGCAAGAGGCGTGTGGAAATACCAAGGCACAAAGTAACTGCCCATGAACTGAGAAAAGTCAAGCGTGCAGCTGCCAAGATGCCACTTCCCACCAGTTTGGCCATATTTCAGAGCTGCAACATCACTGGAGTGCCCAAAAGCACAAGGTGTGCAATACTCAGAGACATGGCCAAGTTAAGAAAGGCTGAAAGACGACCACTACTGAACAAGACCCACAAGCTGAAACGTCAAGACTGGGCCAAGAAATATCTCAGGACTGATTTTTCTACCGTTGTATGGACTGCTGAAATGAGAGTGAGTTTTGATGGACAAAAAGGAATGTGCCTGTGGCTGGATTGGTAAAGGGCAGAGAGCTCCAGTCCGCCTCAGACGCCAGCAAGGTGGAGGTGGAGTACTGGTTTGTGCTGGTATCATCAAAGATGAGCTTGTGGGGCCTTTTGGGGTTGAGGATGGAGTGAAGCTCAACTCCCAGTCCTACTGCCAGTTTCTGGAAGACCCCTTCTTCAAGCAGTGGTACAGGAAGAAGTCTGCATCCTTCAATAAAAACATGATTTTCATGCAGGACAATGCTTCAGCACACGCGTCCAAGTACTCCACAGGGTGCCTGGCAAGAAAGTGTATTAAAGAAAAAAAACTAATGACATGGCCTCCTTGTTCACCTGATCTGAACACCATTGAGAAGAACCTGTGGTCCATCATCAAATGTGAGATTTACAAGGAGGGAAAAGAGTACACCTCTCTGAACATTGTCTGGGAGGCTGCGGTTGTTGCTGCACGCAATGTTGATGGTGAACACATAAAAACACTGACAGAATCCATGGATGGCAGGCTTTTGAGTGTCCTTGCAAAGAAAGGTGGCTATATTGGTCACTGATTTGTTTTTGTTTAGTTTTTGAATGACAGAAATGTATATTTTGGAATGTTGAGATGTTAGATTGGTTTCACTGTTAACAATAAATAATTGAAATGGGTATATATATTTGTTTTTTGTTAGGTTGCCTAATAATTCAGCACAGTAATAGTACTCACCTGCATACACAGATACCCCCCTAAAATAGAAAACACTAAAAACAAAATAAAAACTACTTTCAAAAATATTCAGCTTTGATATTAATGAGTTTTTGAGGTTCATTGAGAACATGGTTGTTCAATAATAAAATTAATCCTCAAAAATACAACTTGCCTAATAATTCTGCACTACCTGTATACTTCTATCATAAATACCATATTATGGTTGAGAAATCTGACGGGTGAGCTTTATATGTTGTCCATTTTTATATCTACATTTTATTGTTGAAATGTTATTAATCTTTGTGCACATATTTACCTTCCTGAACGATGCTCACCGCACCTTCAATTTGCACCACCTCCACCTCTCCAGCGACCAGCATGTCGTCAAACTCAGGATTGTTTTGGGGGGGTACATGCTCCACAACAGGAGCGGTGGCTGACGAGTGGGAGGTCCCTGGCTGATCCTCCTCATCCCTCTCCTCCTGTGCCTCATCCTCCTCTGGCACATCCTCCTCTAGCACTTCCTCCTCTTCTTCCTCCTCATCGGTGTCCCTGGCACCTTTTGCGCTTGCTGCGCACAGTTGGCAGCGGAGCTCCTAGAATAACACAATGTTCATATATTAGAAAAATATTTTATAATGACGTATGCAAATTCGGTGTGCTCTGCTGTATTGTATGTGAATACAAATTAATTTATATAGACAGTTAACCAATGGGAAAATGTTATAATAAAGGGTCTTGTGGGCACTACAGGGGACTGAGCGTGAGCTGGTCTGCCACCATGGTAAAATGAGCTGTTTTTGTCTCCTTTGTTTTGTTCTGACTATATCATGTTAAAAAAAAAGGGTCTGATGGATCACACGGGATTACTATGAAAACCCCACGGCTAACACAGGAATTTAGTGGGAATCTATATATATAAAACTCAACGTGTCTGTATGTATGTATGTATGTTCCAGCATCATGTCCAAACGGCGAAAGATATTTACATGAAACTTGGCACACAGGTTACTTATATGTCAGCCACCAACATTGTATAGGTGATTTAAGCCTTACCCTCCCCCATTTGCCATGGTGGTGGTTTTTCTTTAACATTCCCATTCATCTCTATGGGAAATACGTGTTACTTCATAACAGCTGTAGATATTTCGATAACACTTAGTCACATGTTACTTACACGTCCACTTAAAGCATAGGATAGTTAATTTATCCATTAACTACCCCCATTTGTGATGGTGGTGGTTTTTGTATAAAGTCCCATGCAAAGCAATGTGAAATGTATGTTCCACACATAACTTCTGTGTTGCTGTCTGCTGTCCCATGTCTTTTTTCAACAGTGCTATGAATACCTTGGCTGGTGGTGATATATGTTACCACAACATGGCGTCTGGGTTAATAACATCTGCCCTTACATTAATTACATATGACCTTAAATAACTGTCAACAAAGGAGCTGCGGTGGGTCAACGCGATTGCCACTGCGCTGACAAGCCATTCACCTCTGCAGCTAGGGGTTCTGATCCCGCTCTCGGCTACATGTCAATTGAGTTTGGTGGTCTCAGCCCGGCCTCCGGTGGGAGTGCTATGCGAGGTAAGCCGAGGCTTAGTACGCCTACCCCCCTCCCACAAAAACCACCACACTTACACGCGCACTAGAAAATTGGGTTAACATGCGCGCACTCTGACCACGCGGTCTCTAAAAAGAGAGGCGAAGGACTAACGGGGCTGTTTGAGCGGGCAAATCCTCTCACTACCTTATAGGAAGTCCCTCTACCACGTTGGCCTTCAAAGCGGAGCAGGTAGGACGGGCTGTATGTGAGGACCCCCTCTCACACGCCATTGTCAACAGGGGCAGGGAGAAAGGTGGCATATTGCCTCTGGGGGAGGCCTGTCTACTCCCAAATCCTGCAGTCCGTCTCCTCTCTAGAGTACACGCACAAAATACACTATAGATAAAAAAAACATAACTGTCAACAATAACTTACCTGGGTGAAATTTATCACGGAGACGCCTGACCCGGTCCATATGCCGCCTTTTCAGGTCGGACCACTTTTTGACAATGGCCATGCGATCCGGTGGCCCGCCAGGATGTCCTGCTAGTTGTTCTAGGACAGAGCTCACCACCTCCTTCTTTTTTGCCTGATTCTGCAGGTTATCATACCCCGTTTCCAGGAACCTCTGCAAGATGAAGAACAAAGTATATTATAATACTTTTGTTTAAAAAATATTAACATTGTATTTATTGTATTAACAAGTATTCAACATTGAGAGCATTCTCGCCTTATTAATCAATGACAGGGTTAACATGACAGATTTTATATCTTGACATTTTTTAGACTTTTAGATGAATTAATTTAGAACAAATAATGGAGTTGATGTTATTAAAAAACTACAACTACCAGCATGCTCTGATATACCATGTAGCTCCCCGTCACCAGCTGTACAACAATTATACTTTAACTAGGAGCATGGCTGGACAGTTAATGGCTGTCCGATAATAACGGGGAGTTGTTTTGCAACAGCTGTAGGCTTCCGTTTAGGAAACAGCGACGCATAAGCGAGTAGCGCCCGCATATGAAAATGGTGTTCAAACAACACAAGTGAGGTATCGGCGCGATCGTTAGAGCAAGAGCAATAATTTTAGCCCTAGAGCTACTCTTTAGCTGAAAAAATGCAACCTGTTGAATTATTAAATAATCACCTATCGAGAAATTTTTAAGGGTGAAAGTTTGACGCCATGCCACGAGCGGGCAGAATTTTTGAGCGTGACATGTTGGGTATCATTTTACTCGGCGTAACTTTGTCTTTCGCAAAATCTAAAAAAATTGGGCAAAATTTATTGTTGTGTTATTTTCAAATTCAAAACAAAATATTTTTTTTCCAAAAAAACAGCGCTTGTAAGACCGCTGCGCAAATACGGTGTGGCAAGAAATATTGCAATGATTACCATTTCATTCTCTAGGGTAGGGGTCTCCAAAGTACGGCGGCGGGCCACATCTGGCCCGCCAGGCCATTTTCTCCGGCACGCAGCTGGAGTCACTGGTCCACCTGTTAGTTGTGGAACCTGCGCTGAATATTCGTCCCTAGCAATATGCAGCGCAGGTCCCGCAATCTCTCCCAGCGTCTCGCTGTGTTTGTGTAGGCTGCTGGGTCCACGGGCATCCTAGCAGCCAATGTTTTGTTTTAGACCCGTTGCCACAACGCCCTGCTCCCCCTCCCGCCTCGCTGTTAACCAGTAACAAGTGTGTATTAAGGCGTGGCGGGAGTCGGGAAGTGCAGCAGGTCTGAACAGCCAGTGTGTGTAATGTCTGACGCGCTAGTAAAGTACACATGCATGGAGGAGGGAGGGGGGCTGATGCGAGATGATTACTGTACACTACTGTGGAGGGTGGCTGAATGGCTCTGATATGGCACAAACTTCAGGGTGCTGATAATTCTCATGGGGACACAAGTGGGAGGTGCTCTAATGGGGATACAAGTGACAAGTAGGGGGTGGTGCTCTTATGGGGACACCAGTGGGGGGGTTCTCTAAAGGGGACACCAGTGGGGGGGTTCTCTAATGGGGACACCAGTGGGGGGGTGCTCTTATGGGGACACCAGTGGAGGGGGGTTTAATGGGGACAGCAGTAGGGGGTGCCCTAATGGGGCACAGATGTGTGGTGAGACTATTGGGCCCACAGATGTATGGGGACACCAATGTGGGGACACAGATGTATGAGGAGACTCGTAGGGAAACAGATGTGTGGGGATAGATGTGTGGGGACAACAGTGTGGGGACAGATAATTGTGGGGACACCAGTGTGGGGAGCCAGATGTGTGGGGATACCAGTGTGTGGACACAGATGTGTGGGGACACAAGTGTTGGGACACTGATTTATGGGGAGACTGGTGGAGTCACAGATGTGTGGGGACATAGATGTATGAGGAGACTGGTGGAGTCACAGATGTGTGGGACACAAGTGTGGGGACACTGATTTGTGGGGAGACAGGTGTCCCCATACATCTGTGTCCCCACCAGCCTCCCCACAAATCAGTGTCCCCACACTTGTGTCTCCACACATCTGTTGCCCCACCAGTCTCCTCATAGATCTGTGTCCCCACATTAGTGTCCCCATACATCTGTATCCCCAACAGTCCTCCCCACAAATCAGTGTTCCCACACTTGTGTCCCCACACATCGGTGTCCCCAACAGTGTCCTCATAAATCTATGTCCCCAGCAGTCTCCTCATACATCTGTGTTCCCACATCAGTGTCCCCACCAGTCTCCCCTCACATCTATGTCCCCACACTTGTGTCCTCACACATCTGGGTCCCCACACTGGTGTCCCCACACATGTGTGACCCCCACCAGTCTCCTCATACATCTGTGTCCCCAGCAGTCTCCTCATACATCTGTTTACCCACATGGGTGTCCCCACACTTCATGTGTGCCCCCACCAGTCTCCCAACACATCTATGTCCCCACACTTGTGTCCTCACACATCTGGGTCCCCACACTGGTGTCCCCACACATCTTTGACCCCCACCAGTCTCCTCATACATCTGTTACCCCACCACTCTCCTCATACATCTGTGTCCCCACATGGGTGTCCCCATACATCTGAGTCCCCACCAATGTGGGGGCACAGATGTATGAGGAGACTGGTGGGGCCACAGATGTGTGGGGACACCAGTGTGGGCACACAGATGTGGGGACACAGATGTGTGGGGACATAGATGTGTGGGGAGACTGGTGGGGACACAAATGTGTGGGGACACCGATGTGGGGACACAGATGTATGAGGAGACTGGTGGGCTAACAGATGTGTGGGGACAACAGTGTGGGGACACATAATTGTGGGGACACCAGTGTGGGGGCACAGATGTATGAGGACACTGGTGTGGACACAGATGTGTAGGGACACCAGTGTGGGGTCACAGATGTGTGGGGAGATTGGTGGGGACACAGATGTATGGGGACACCAATGTGAGGACACAGATGTATGGGAACACCAATGTGATGACACAGATTTGTGGGGAGACTGGTGGGGACACATGTATGGGGACACCAATGTGGGGACACAGATGTATAACGAGACTGGTGGGGTAACAGATGTGTGGGGACAACAGTGTGGGGACACAGATTTGTGGGGAGACTGGTGGGGTAACAGATGTGTGGGGACAACAGTGTGTGGACAGAGATTTGTGGGGAGACTGGTGGGGACACATGTATGGGGACACCAATGTGGGGAGACAGATGTATGGGGACACCAATGTGATGACACAGATGTATTGGGACACCAATGTGATGACACAGATGTATGGGGACACCAATGTGAGGAGACAGATGTGTGGGGACACCAGTGTGGGGACACAGATGTATGGGGACACCAATGTGATGACACAGATGTATGGGGACACCAATGTGATGAAACAGATGTATGGGGACACCAATGTGATGACACAGATGTATGGGGACACCAATGTGAGGACACAGATGTATTTTGACACCAATGTGGGGACACAGATGTATGGGAACACCAATGTGATGACACAGATGTATGGGGACACCAATGTTGGGGACACAGATGTATGGGGACACCAATGTGATGACACAGATGTATAGGGACACCAATGTGATGAAACAGATGTATGGGGACACCAATGTGAGGAGACATGTATGGGGACACCAATGTGATGACACAGATGTATGGGGACACCAATGTGAGGAGACAGATGTGTGGGGACACCAGTGTGGGGACACAGATGTATGGGGACACCAATGTGAGGAGACAGATGTGTGGGGACACCAGTGTGATGACACAGATGTATGGGGACAAAAGTGTATGAGGAGACTGTGGGGGGGCAACAGATGTGTGGGGACACCAGTGTGGGGACACAGATGTGTGGGGACAAAAGTGTATGAGGAGACTGGTGGGGGCACAGAGAGTGTGAGGACACTAGTGTGGGGACACAGATGTGTGGGGACAACAGTGTATGTGAAGAACTGGTGGGGTGCTCAGATGTGTGGGGACACCAATGTGAGGAGACAGATGTATGGGGACACCAAAAATGTGAGGAGACAGATGTATGGGGACACCAATGTGATGACACAGATGTATGGGGACACCAAATGTGATGACACAGATGTATGGGGACACCAATGTGAGGAGACAGATGTGTGGGGGACACCAGTGTGATGACACAGATGTATGGGGACAAAAGTGTATGAGGAGACTGGTGGGGGGCACAGATGTGTGGGGACACCAGTGTGGGGACACAGATGTGTGGGGACAACAGTGTATGAGGAGACTGGTGGGGTGCTCAGATGTGTGGGGACACCAATGTGATGACACAGATGTATGGGGACACCAATGTGGGGACACAGATGTATGGGGACACCAATGTGGGGACACAGATGTATGGGGACAACAATGTGGGGACAGATGTATGGGGACACCAATGTGGGGACACAGATGTATGGGAACACCAATGTGATGACACAGATGTATGGGGACACCAATGTGGGGACACAGATGTATGGGGACACCAATGTGATGACACAGATGTATGGGGACACCAATGTGATGACACAGATGTATGGGGACACCAATGTGAGGAGACAGATGTGTGGGGACACCAGTGTGATGACACAGATGTATGGGGACAAAAGTGTATGAGGAGACTGGTGGGGGGCACAGATGTGTGGGGACACCAGTGTGGGGACACAGATGTGTGGGGACAACAGTGTATGAGGAGACTGGTGGGTGCTCAGATGTGTGGGGACACCAATGTGATGACACAGATGTATGGGGACACCAATGTGGGGACACAGATGTATGGAGACACCAATGTGGGGACACAGATGTATGGGGACAACAATGTGGGGACAGATGTATGGGGACACCAATGTGGGGACACAGATGTATGGGAACACCAATGTGATGACACAGATGTATGGGGACACCAATGTGGGGACACAGATGTATGGGGACACCAATGTGATGACACAGATGTATGGGGACACCAATGTGATGACACAGATGTATGGGGACACCAATGTGAGGAGACAGATGTGTGGGGACACACCAGTGTGATGACACAGATGTATGGGGACAAAAGTGTATGAGGAGACTGGTGGGGGGCACAGATGTGTGGGGACACCAGTGTGGGGACACAGATGTGTGGGGACAACAGTGTATGAGGAGACTGGTGGGGTGCTCAGATGGTGGGGACACCAATGTGATGACACAGATGTATGGGGACACCAATGTGGGGACACAGTGTATGGGACACCAATGTGGGGACACAGTGATGGGGACAACAATGTGGGGACAGATGTATGGGGACACAATGTGGGGACCAATGTATGGGAACACCAATGGATGACACAGATGTATGGGGACACCAATGTGGGGACACAGATGATGGGGGACACAATGTGATGACCAATGTATGGGGACACCAATGGATGACACAGATGTATGGGGACACCAATGTGAGGAGACAGATGTGTGGGGACACCAGGGATGACACAGATGTATGGGGACAAAAGTGTATGAGGAATGTGGGGGGACAGATGTGTGGGGACACCATGTGGGGACACAGATGTGTGGGGACAACAGTGTATGAGGAGACTGGTGGGGTGCCAATGTGTGGGGACACCAATGGATGACACAGATGTATGGGGACACCAATGTGGGAACAGATGTATGGAGAACCAATGTGGGGACACAGTGATGGGGACAACAATGTGGGGACAGATGTATGGGGACACAATGTGGGGACCAATGTATGGGAACACAACAATGGATGACACAGATGTATGGGGACACCAATGTGGGGACACAGATGTATGGGGACACCAATGTGATGACACAGATGTATGGGGACACCAATGTGATGACACAGATGTATGGGGACACCAATGTGAGGAGACAGATGTGTGGGGACACCAGTGTGATGACACAGATGTATGGGGACAAAAGTGTATGAGGAGACTGGTGGGGGGCACAGATGTGTGGGGACACCAGTGTGGGGACACAGATGTGTGGGGACAACAGTGTATGAGGAGACTGGTGGGGTGCTCAGATGTGTGGGGACACCAATGTGATGACACAGATGTATGGGGACACCAATGTGGGGACACAGATGTATGGAGACACCAATGTGGGGACACAGATGTATGGGGACAACAATGTGGGGACAGATGTATGGGGACACCAATGTGGGGACACAGATGTATGGGAACACCAATGTGATGACACAGATGTATGGGGACACCAATGTGGGGACACAGATGTATGGGGACACCAATGTGATGACACAGATGTATGGGGACACCAATGTGAGGAGACAGATGTATGGGGACACCAATGTGAGGAGACAGATGTATGGGGACACCAATGTGATGACACAGATGTATGGGGACACCAATGTGGGGACACAGATGTGGGGGAGACTGGTGAGGACACGGATGTAAAACCTCAATGCACGCTGGTAGTTAAACCCGCTGAATGATGCTCCATCGTTTTATTAGACGACGGGACCATCATCCAGTTCTGCGGTCAACAGTAAGTAAAATGCTATTCTTCTTCTACTGTGGATTTATTTAGTAAAATTATTTTTCCGGCCCGCGGATATGAGTAAAATATAGAATGTGGCCCTCGAAGTAAAAAGTTTGGAGACCCCTGCTCTAGGGTGTTATTAAAAAATATATATATAATGTTTGGGGGTTTTAAGTAATTTTCTAGCCAAAAAAAAGTTTTAGTCTCGTAAACAACAAATCTGAACAAATTAGCCCGGTGTGCACAACATGTTAAATTCATTATGCAAAATAGCAAGGAAAGTGCCTAAATACACATTTACCAAGCAGGGTGTCTGCAGCTGTACAGACATGCTGGGACTTGTAATTTTGTAACACCAGGAGAGAAATTTTTTGGGAAATACTAATATCTGATCTTATATACTAACTTTTAAACTAGTCTAAACTGCAGGTAAAGATAATTAAAATACTCACACTGATCAACATATTCTCTTCATCTCTTGAAAGGTTGCTTCCAACCATATTTCCAATTGAACTTGTGCAAATAGACCAAGAACAGTTACCTATGGAAAATGAAACTGGCAAGTGTCCAAGTTCCAGGAAGTAGTCGCGCGTGCGTGTTGTTCGCGCGATCGCGCAAACGCGCTCGAGAAATTCGAAATACTGTTTTTAAATAAAATTACACATATATTCGATTTCAGAGTGTTACTGTCGAAATTCAAGAAAGGTATTTATCATTCGCATTTTGTGACATTTCGATAAAATATCAAGAATATTCTGAGCCAATCAGAGTGCTCCTTCCGTATTTGCCGAATATTCTCAATTATTTTGTATTGCAATATATCACGAATATTCTGAGCCAATCAGAGTGCTCCTTACACATTTGCCGAATATTCTCAATTATTTTGTATTGCAACATATCACGAATATGCTGAGCCAATCAGAGTGCTCCCTCCGCATTTGCCGAATATTCGCAATTCGCAATTCGCAATAGCGAAAATTCGCAATGATTTCGGTTTCAAAAAATATCTCGAATATTCGTATTTAGCGAATATATCACGAATATTCGACAATATATTCGAGATATATCGCGAATTCGAATATGGCATATTCTGCTCAACACTAGTCAGTACATCAGGTGTGATCAAATTGATCAATTTTCAGTAATTGGTACCATAGCTTGTAGACCCTATAACTTTCACCCAGACTAAATAATATCATTTTTTTTTGTTTTGTTACCAAAGATATGTAGCAGTATAAATTTTAGGCCAAATTTATGAAGAAAATTTACTTTTTTGCTAAATTTTATAATAGAAATTAAGAAAAATTAATTTTTTTACAAAATTTTCGTTCTTTTTTCATTTATAGCGGAAAAAATAAAAACCGCAGAGGTGATCAAATACCACCAAAAGAAAGCTCTATTTGTGGGGAAAAAAGGACAAAAATTTAATTTGGTTACAGTGTTGTAGGACTGAGTTATTGTCATTCAAAATGTGAGAGCACCGAAAGCTGAAAATTGGTCTGGTTATTAAGGGTGTTTAAGTGCCCAGTGGTCAAGTGGTTAAATATTGTACCGGGTGTCTATACGTGTGATAACGTCTTTAAATAGCACAATCATCTGCCTGCCAGTACATTAGGAAGAACTGATCTAGCTAAGCTATACAGTGTATAAATATATGTACAACACCTGGGATGTATATATATCCTCTACACCAGGGGTGTCAAACTGGCGGCCCTCCAGCTGTTGCAAAACTACAAGTCCCATGAGGCATTGCAAGGCTAACAGTTACAAGCATGACTCCCACAGGCAGAGGCATGATGGGACTTGTAGTTTCGGAACAGCTGGAGGGCCGCCAGTTTGACACCCCTGCTCTACACACTGTAAATTAAGCTAAACTGACTCGCCTGCCTGCTCTATCTAGCTATATAAAAATACTATCTCTCTGTCTCTCTGACTGCTCTCTGTTCAGCGCTGAAACACACTACTCGAGGCTGCCCAGCAGGTAGCCTTATATAGTGTGGGGCGTGTGCTAAAGCCCTGAGCCATAATTGGCCAAAGCCACCCTGGCTTTGGCCAATTATGGCTCTCCGTTTTTTGCGCGCTGTGATTGGCCAAGCATGCAGGGTCATAGTGCATGTTTGGCCAATCATCAGCGCGCAATGCCGCAGTGAATTATGGGCCGTTGAGCGTCACTCGAATTTGGCGCGAACGACCCGTTTTGTTTTAAATTTGTCGAACGTACGAACAGACAATGTTCGAGTCGAACATACGTTCGAATCGAACGTGGAGCTCATCCCTACTGGCCACATGGCTGTATTAGGTCAATGTCAGGCCACACAGTCTTATGTAAGACTACATGGCCATATATCAGGTCAATGTCAGGCCATATGGCTGTATTAGGTCAATTGCACACAAATTGCACAAATGTACCTAAATAGTGAAACCAAAAAACAAATTGAGATAAAAAATTATCTGTGAATAAAAATCTGCAAAAAGTCCAGAGTGACTAAGCACAGTGTGAAATAGTGAAAAATACTCCTGCTATATTGAGTGACACTGGAAACATAAAATGATCAATGAAAAAGCAATTGATGTTCCGAAATATCATAGTACAAGTGACAGTCCGTTCTAGGAGTAGATTATCCGTGACTTCGAGCCTGTAAAAAGTCAGTTTTGACGAAACGGCGTAGGGAGGAGCGGCATTCTGACGTCACCGACGAGACAACGCTATATTCTCAGAAACACAGGCGGATAATGAGAGCCGGCCGGCTTGAACAAATTTTAACAGTCACGCTTTTTTACTACCTAATAACTGGAAGTGTACATCTTTGTCTTTGTTATTAAATATTGGAAAGAACTACACTATGGCAGTTCTTGTATATCTATGGGGAATATCCACTCGGGAGATGTATTGAGGAGCCCCCATGTGGAGGAGATAGAGGAGACAGGATACCTCTTGCTACATACCACTGAGAGACCCTGGGCGGGGGAAATAGACACATGCTACGGTGATCTCCATAACAAGATCCATTGGAGTCGGTAAGAAGATTTGATTTAGGAGGTGGAGGATACCTTTCTTTATCTTCTTGGCACTTCTTCTTGGGTGTTAACCTGCTTGAAGTCACGGATAATCTACTCCTAGAACGGACTGTCACTTGTACTATGATATTTTGGAACATCAATTGCTTTTTCATTGATCATTTTATTTTTCCTCCAGTGTCACTCAATACAGGTGGTTCTCAAAAAATTAACACACAACTGAAGTAGTTCAAGCCTTTTATTGTTTTAATATTGATGATTTTGGCATACAGCTCATGAAAACCCAAAATTCCTATCTCAAATATTTAGCATATTTCATCCGACCAATAAAAGAAAAGTGTTTTTAATTTTAAAAAAAAGTCAACCTTCAAATAATTCTGTTCAGTTATGCACTCAATACTTGGTCGGGAATCCTTTTGCAGAAATGACTGCTTCAATGCGGCGTGGCATGGAGGCAATCAGCCTGTGGCACTGCTGAGGTGTTATGGAGGCCCAGGATGCTTCGGTAGCGGCCTTAAGCTCATCCAGAGTGTTGGGTCTTGCGTCTCTCAACTTTCTCTTCCCAATATCCCACAGATTCTCTATGGGGTTCAGGTCAGGAGAGTTGGCAGGCCAATTGAGCACAGTAATACCATGGTCAGTAAACCATTTACCAGTGGTTTCGGCACTGTGAGCAGGTGCCAGGTTGTGCTGAAAAATGAAATCTTCATCTCCATAAAGCTTTTCAGCAGATGGAAGCATGAAGTGCTCCAAAATCTCCTGATAGCTAGCTGCATTCACCCTGCCCTTGATAAAACACAGTGGAACAACACCAACAGCTGACATGGCACCCCAGACCATCACTGACTGTGGGTACTTGACACTGGACTTCAGGCATTTTGGCATTTCCCTCTCCCCAGTCTTCCTCCAGACTCTGGCACCTTGATTACCGAATGACATGCAAAATTTGCTTTCATCCGAAAAAAGTACTTTGGACCACTGAGCAACAGTCCAGTGTTGCTTCTCTGTAGCTCAGGTCAGGCTTCAGCTCGCGCTTCTGTTTCTGCCGCTGTTTCTGGTTCAAAAGTGGCTTGACCTGGGGAATGCGGCACCTGTAGCCCATTTCCTGCACACGCCTGTACACGGTGGCTCTGGATGTTTCTACTCCAGACTCAGTCCACTGCTTCCGCAGGTCCCCCAAGGTCTGGAATCGGTCCTTCTCCACAATCTTCCTCAGGGTCCGGTCACCTCTTCTCGTTGTGCAGTGTTTTCTGCCACACTTTTTCCTTCCCACAGACTTCCCACTGAGGTGCCTTGATACAGCACTCTGGGAACATTCTATTCGATCAGAAATTTCTTTCTGTGTCTTACCCTTTTGCTTGAGGGTGTCAATGATGGCCTTCTGGACAGCAGTCAGGTCGGCAGTCTTACCCATGATTGCGGTTTGGAGTAATGAACCAGGCTGGGAGTTTTTAAAAGCCTCAGGAATCTTTTGCAGGTGTTTAGAGTTAATTAGTTGATTCAGATGATTAGTTTAAGAGCTTGTTTAGAGAACCTTTTCATGGTATGCTAATTTTTTGAGATAAGAATTATGGGTTTTCATGAGCTGTATGCCAAAATCATCCATATTAACCACTTAAGGACCGCCTACTGCACATTTACGTCGGCAGAATGGCACGGCTGGGCACATCAACGTATATATACGTTGATTCTAGTACCCAGCTGTTGGTCACGGGCGCGCGCCCGCGGCGTGCACCCGTGACCCAGTCCGAAGCTCCGGGACCGGGTCCGCGGGACTCGTGGACCCGATCGCCGCTGGAGTGCGGGGATCGGTCCCCGGAGCTGAAGAACAGGGAGAAACGTGTGTAAACACGGCTTCCCCGTGCTTCACTGTGGCTGCAGCATCGATCGCGTCATCCCTGTTATAGGGGGACGTGATCGATGACGTCAGACCTACAGCCACACCCCCCTACAGTTGTAAACACACACAGGGAACACTCAATTCCTAATGCGCCCCCTTGTGGTTAACTCCCAATCTGCAACTGTCATTTTCACAGTAAACAATGCAATTTAAATGCATTTTTTGCTGTGAAAATGACAATTGTCCCAAAAATGTGTCAAAATTGTCCGAAGTGTCCGCCATAATGTCGCAGTCACGAACAAAATCGCTGATCGCCGCTATTAGTATTAGAATAAAACTATCCCTTATTTTGTAAACGCTATAAATTTTGCGAAAACCAACCGATAAACGCTTATTGCGATTTTTTTTTTACCAAAAATAGGTAGAAGAATATGTATCGGCCTAAACTGAGGAAAAAAAATATATATATTTTGGGGATATTTATTATAGCAAAAAGTAAAAAATATTGCATTTTTTTCAAAATTATGGCTCTATTTTTGTTTATAGCGCAAAAAATAAAAACCGCAGAGGTGATCAAATACCACCAAAAGAAAGCTCTATTTGTGGGAAAAAAAGGGCGCCAATTTTGTTTGGGAGCCACGTCGCACCACCGCGCAATTGTCAGTTAAAACGACGCAGTGCCAAATCGCAAAAAGGGGCAAGGTCCTTTAGCAGCATTTTGGTCCGGGTCTTAAGCGGTTAAAACAATAAAAGGCTTGAACTACTTCAGTTGTGTGTTGTGAATCTAAAATATATGAAAGTCTAATGTTTATCAGTACATTACAGAAAATAATGAACTTTATCACAATATGCTAATTTTTTGAGAACCACCTGTATAGCAGCAGTATTGATTACTATTTGTGCAATTTGTGTGCAATGCAGTGCAGCTAAAAAAAAATCTATATTTTCCTAGTGTGTGTGTCTTGCAGATTTAGTTGCGGCAACTGGTGCACATCATTAATACATTTTTCACGTTATTTCAGAGACGTGTTATTTTCACCTTTACTGTGAACGCGCAGTATTTTTTTTATACATACGCGTATTAGGTGAATGTCAGGCCACATGGCCGTATTGGGTCAATGTGGGGCTGCATGGTCGTATTAGGTGAATGTCAGGCCACATAGTCATAGTAGGTGAATGTCAGGCCACATGGCCGTATTAGGTCAATGTCAGGCCACATGGTGGTATTGGGTCAATGTCAGGCCACATGGCCGTATTAGGTCAATGTCAGGCCACATGGTGGTATTGGGTCAATGTCAGGCCACATGGCCGTATTAGGTCAATGTCAGGCCACATGGTGGTATTGGGTCAATGTCAGGCCACATGGTCGTATTAGGTCAATGTCAGGCCACATGGTCGTATTAGGTCAATGTCAGGCCACATGGTTGTATTAGGTCAATGTCAGGCCACATGGTTGTATTAGGTCAATGTCAGGCCACATGGTCGTATTAGGTCAATGTCAGGCCACATGGCCGTATTGGATCAATGTCAGGCCACATGGCCGTATTAGGTCAATGTCAGGCCACATGGTGGTATTGGGTCAATGTCAGGCCACATGGTCGTATTAGGTCAATGTCAGGCCACATGGTCGTATTAGGTCAATGTCAGGCCACATGGTTGTATTAGGTCAATGTCAGGCCACATGGTTGTATTAGGTCAATGTCAGGCCACATGGTCGTATTAGGTCAATGTCAGGCCACATGGCCGTATTGGATCAATGTCAGGCCACATGGCCGTATTAGGTCAATGTCAGGCCACATGGTTGTATTAGGTCAATGTCAGGCCACATGGTCGTATTAGGTCAATGTCAGGCCACATGGCCGTATTGGATCAATGTCAGGCCACATGGCTGTATTAGGTCAATGTCAGGCCACATGGTCGTATTAGGTCAATGTGAGGCTGCATGGTCGTATTAGGTCAATGTCAGGCCACATCGCCGTATTAGGTCAATGTCAGGCCACATGGTCGTATTAGGTCAATGTCAGGCCACATGGTCTATTAGGTCAATGTGAGGCTGCATGGTCGTATTAGGTCAATGTCAGGCCACATGGTCCTATTAGGTCAATGTCAGGCCACATCGCTGTATTAGGTCAATGTCAGGCCAAATGATTGTGTAAAGTCGATGTCAGGCCACGGGGCCATATTAGGTCAATATTAGACAAATCTCTCTGTGCCTACCTTGTCCTGGCATTGCCCCGTCACATATCTCTGTATAGTGTGATATCAACCAAGTCCAATCACTGCCCCTGTCTCATATCTCTCTACAGTGTGATAATACCAATTTTGTCCTGGCATTACCCCTCTGTATAGTGTGATAGTAGCCTTGTTCTGGCATTGCCCTGTCTAAAATCTCTCTATAGTGTGTCAATATAGCTCTCTACAAGGTAATAGCAACTGTGTCCTGGCATTGCCAGTGTCACACAAATCTCTACAGTGTGATACCAACCTTGTCCTGGCATTGCCCCTATCACATACCGGTAGCTTTCTACAGAACAATATCATCCTTGTCCTGGCATTGCCCCTGTCACATACCGGTAGCTCTCTACAGAACAATATCATCCTTATCCTGGCATTGCCCCTGTCACATACCGGTAGCTTTCTACAGAACAATATCATCCTTGTCCTGGCATTGCCTCCATCACACATCTCTCTACTATGTGATGCCTTGTCTTGTCGTTTCCCCTGTCACATATCTCTCTATAGTGTGATATCAACTTTGTTCTGGCATTGCCCCTGTCACTCATCTCTCAAGAGTGTGATGTCATCCAGGCAACAAGCATTTGTAAAAGTAGGTCGATAGTGGTGGTCTCCACATCTCTCCTTCATATTTTCCTTTAACTACTTCCGCCACGCAGGATTTGGCTGCCCAACGACCGGGCCTTTTTTTTGCAATTTGGCACTGCGTCACTTTAACTGACAATTGTGCGGTCGTGCGACGTGGTTCCCAAACAAAATTGACGTCCTTATTTCCCCCCACAAATAGAGCTTTCTTTTGGTGGTATTTGATCACATTTGCGGTTTTTATTTTTTTAGCAAAAAAAAAGGGCGACAATTTTGAAAAAAAGCAATATTTTTAACTTTTTGCTATAATAAATATCCCCAAAAAATATATAATTTTTTTTTATCTCAGTTTAGGTCGATACGTATTCTTCTACATATTTTTGGTAAAAAAAAATCGCAATAAGCGTATATTGCTTGGTTTGCGCAAAAGTTATAGCATCTACAAAATAGGGGATCATTTTATGGCATTTATATTGTAATTTTTTTTACTAGTAATGGCGGCGATCAGCGATTTCTATCATGACTGCGATATTATGGCGGACACATCGGACACTTTTGACACTATTTTGGGACCATTGTCATTTATACAGTGATCAGTGCTATAAAAATGCACTGATTACTGTTTAAATGACACTGGAAGGAATGGGGTTAACCACTAGGGGGCGAGGAAGGGGTTAAGTGTGTCCTAGGGAGTGATTCTAACTGTTAGAGGGCATGGCTACATGTGACACATCACTGATCGCTGTTCCCGATGAGAGGGAGCATTCGATCAGTGACATGTCACTAGGAAGAACAGGCAGATGTGTTTACACGGAGCTCTGTGACCCGATCTTGGGACACTGGTGGACATCGAGTCCGTGGGTCCCGCGGGCACGGTCACGGAGCTCGCGACCACACAGTGGCAAATTAAAGGGGACGTACCTGTACGCCCATTTGCCCAGCCGTGCCATTCTGTCGACGTAAAAGGTCATGTGGCGGTCCTTAAGCGGTTAAAGGGACTCCCTGCATTCCCAACGCACAACTCTTTTTACGGAACCCTTTGACGATGGTGCAGCCAGCAGTGTCATCACGTGAATGATAGGTTGACCACGTGTCCCGGATTTTCCCGGGACTGTCCCGCATTTTACAGGTCTGTCCCGGGGACATTCATTCCGGGACAATACAGGACAATACAGTGTCCCGGAATGAAACTGACACAGCCACCCCCCTGGGCCAATTTAATGCCCCCAAAAAAGGCCGCCACATCTTTAGTCACGCTTTAGTCACTGACAGTACTTGTCCTGGCCGAGAATGCCTGGAGGAGCACAATCCCCGCCCCTTGCTTGTCATTGGAGAAATCATAAATCCTGCCACTTGTGTCCAATCATTGTGCTGTGATTCGTTGGAGTACAAGCTGATTTTTGGGAAGGGGGGGTGTCCCTGAATGGTAGTTTGGAAACATGGTCACCCTAGTGGATGATTATGGCCAAGTCACTTGGTAACTTACAATTCCAGAGTCAGAAAATTGGCACTTGGTGAGTCACATGACCCAGCCAGGAAGTACAGTATATAAGAGGGGGGTGAGTCACATGACCCAGCCAGGAAGTACAGTATATAAGAGGGGGTGAGTCACATGACCCAGCCAGGAAGTACAGTATATAAGAGGGGGGTGAGTCACATGACCCAGCCAGGAAGTACAGTATATAAGAGGGGGGTGAGTCACATGACCCAGCCAGGAAGTACAGTATATAAGAGGGGGGTGAGTCACATGACCCAGCCAGGAAGTACAGTATATAAGAGGGGAATTTGTGTGTTATAGCAAGCTCTGCTGACCTTCACTCCCGGAAAAATGTTATCATATCTCTCTTCAGGGAACTCTGATCCTGGTCACCATGACATAACACATTTATAGAGCGGCTGGAGATAAACATCGAACGACTCCCAGTAAACTGAGTACACCTGTTAAACAAACACAAAGAATCCTGAGGGCCATTTCAGGTGTTCTGCCTGCTTCTTGGATGAACCTTCCGGCTAAACACACTTTCCAGGAAATAAATGGTAAGGATGGAAAAATTCATGACTGGTGTGGCTAAAATGAACCTCAAGTACCACTAGGATGACCACATTTCCAAACTACCATTCAAGGACACCCCCCCTTCCCAAAAATCAGCGTGTGGTGTAACGAATCACAGCACAGTGATTGGACACAAGAGGCGGGATTTATGATTTCTCCAATCACAGGCAGGGGGCGGGGATTGTGCTCCTCCAGGTATTCCCGGCCGGGACAAATACTGTCAGTGAGTAAAGCGGTGATGTGGCGGCCTTCTTCGGGGGCATCAGATTGGCCGGGGGGGGGGGTGGCTGGGATCCAGCATCCATGGAGCGGCAGGGTGTTATTTCGATTCATTGACCACCCCGGCAAAAAAACGGTTGTCTCTGCTACGATCGCTAGTCGCCTGGACTATTGTAATGCCCTGTATCTAGGACTCCCTAATAACAACCTGCATAGACTCCAGCTTGTCCAAAATGCAGCTGCGCGGCTACTTACGGGTGCTTCCCGTAGAGAGCATATCACCCCCTCTCTTGTCGCCCTGCATTGGCTTCCTATTTCAAAACAGATATTGTTCAAGACTGGTTGTATTATGCACAGGGTATTCTATGGTTTCGGGCCCAGGCTACCTCCATGCAAGATTCATCAAATACGTTCCCTCCCGCCCCCTCCGTTCCAGTACCTCCCTGGATTTTACGGTGCCTCGCTTTAGGAAGGCTCGTCGAGGAGGTCGCTCTTTTTCCGTCCAGGGGGTGAAATTTTGGAACAGCATCCCCCTGCCCATTAGACAGGTTAGCAATCTCCTGGCTTTCCGTCGCAAACTTAAAACCCACCTGTTTACCCAAGCCTATGGCTGAACCAGTAGAGGGGTGTTTTGAGTCCTTCTCATGTTATATTAGATTTCTCCCTTCTTAGTACCCCTTTTAATTGCTGCGGTGCCGATTTTTGTTCTCTGCTATGGGTGATGTGTACTTTTGGGTTTAGCGCTCCGAGGCCCTATGGGTAAGACGGGCGTGATATTAAACACTTTTTAATAATAATAATAATAATAATAAGAGATCAGGCTTGGCTTGCCTTTCATGAAAAACTATATGTGAAGGGCAACTTGAAGTTTCTTTCCATGAGTGATCGGGGCTGCCCGAGAGTGCGGTGTGGAGGAGTGGTGGAGTCCATGGATCACTTTCTACTTCAGTGCCCTTTTAATATAGAGGTGAACAAGAGGGTGGGGAGGGCTCTGAGTATACCCTTCCTCCCCCATATGAGTTATGCAGAGTGGGTGTACAGGGCTTTCCAGACTCGCCGGAATTATGATTTGGAAACACTTTTTTTAGCTAGTCTAGTGCACGGTGTCAGGTATCTTTACGGAGTAAAATCCTCCATGTCGAAGTGGTGATGCAGGATATTCTGGGTGAGGTTGGGAAGATTTGGGGTCTTGGAAAGAAAGGTGGCAGCAGGAGGCCTGGATAAGGGCGTAGAGGAATATCAGGACTCTGTAGCTGCTGCCTGATGATCTGGGGGTGTGCGGCTTTTCTTTGTATTCTTGTTTCACTCCCCTGGATTTTCAGATCAAATATAGTTTTGATAAAAGGCTCCATGCCTGGTGACGGTGATGTTTCTTAAGTCTGGCTCTCTGGTAGGGATTATGTTGTGCGCAATTTGGTTTGCACCATTTATTTTGTTCTTTCTGTTTTGTATAGTCATATTCAATTATTTTGTAAATATTTTGTTTATTTATTATGGTTTTATTGTATATAAGTTGTTGTTTGTAGGATTTTTAGTAAACAAAATGAACCCCTCATAATGGGCACAGCAGGTGTACAGACCAGGGAACTCAGCACAGGGATGGTGGGAACCCCTCATAATGGACACAGCAGGTGTACAGACCAGGGAACTCAGCACAGGGATGGTGGGAACCCCTCATAATGGACACAGCAGGTGTACAGACCAGGGAACTCAGCACAGGGATGGTGGGAAACTGCCATTCCACTCCTTGTCAGTGAGGGTGTGGTTGCGAGTTCCTTAGCTCCTGTGCTCCAGAGACCAGGGGCTGGAGTTGCTTCTCTTCCCCAGGAGGGATGCTGGATCCTGGGGAGGAGCCGGGCGGGGCCCCCCTGGATAGGCCTCTGGAAGATTCTGGGCCTAGTCAGAGGAGAGATGAGTCCCTGTCTGCCTTTAGACAGAGGACTGTCAGCAAGCTGAAGAAGATTGAGAAGGAGGAGGAAAAGTTGATGGTCATGATGGCTGAATTTAGAAAGAAAAAGCAGATTTGTGCAAAAACGTACAGCAAGAAAAGAGCGGCTCTGAGGCCTGAGCTGAAGGACCTGGAACAGGCTGTAAGGAAGCAGAAGGATTTGCTGTATTCTCTGAAGGAAAACAGCGGAATACTTAAAGAGAAATATAAAAATGTGCGATTTAATCGCATGAGAAAGGGAGCCGCTTCCTGCGTGGAGGGTGAGGAGACCGGCGAGGAGATGCAGGTACAGGCAGAGTCAGCAGTGAGTGAGACTGTGGGCCCGGAGGATGAGCCCATCAGTTCAACACCTCAGACATCCGCTGAGCCCTCAATGGCGGAGGCCTCTGTCCCCTTCCCTCCCCAGCAATGTGGGGGATCTCAGGAGGGTGAAGGTTCTCCCATGCTGGAGTTCATCACCAAGCTGGAATCCCTTCCTGGTGCGGCCCCCCCATATGGTGATAAGATGGACACCATTCCTGGCCCTGTTGAGGACAAACCTGTGCCCAGAGCAAGATCCACCAAGTCTGCAGCAGCTGGAGGGAAGTCCAATCCCACCATCAGCCATGACATTGCAAAGGCAACAACCCAGCAAGCAGGTACAGTGTGTGTGCGAGATGATGGTGTGAACTTTATTAATGGCAATGGGCTTCCTGGGGGTTGTAGTGCTGCAGACAATCAGCCCAGACCTATGGACAATGTACAGCGTACACCTAATGACTGTCAGCTTGAGTCTGCAGAAAGGTCCATGGACAATACAGAGACTTTGCCTGGACCAGGCACAGCGGCTGTACCTGTGAATGGAGGAGGAGATGCTGGGGGCAGTAGTGCCACAACTCCCCAGGATTGTGCTGTGGACAGGACTGGAGCTGTGTCTACAGAGCCGGGGGAGGGGACGGGTCCTGCCTCTGCTAATACAATCCCAGCTGAATCGGACTCTCTACCAGCAGATGTGACTTTGTCTAAGGACAGGACTGTGAATACTGGGGGTGTTAAGTCCTATGCTGGTGTTGCTGCTGCAGGATCTGGGAAGGGGGAACAGGCAGGGAAGGAGCATGGGAATGTTTCGCCTCCCTCCATGTTCCAAAGGAGGAATGTTGTGCAGCTGAGGTGGGAAGGCGGTGGGATGCCCCCACATAGGAGGGTGGTGGTGGATAAAATCTTACAGATGGGGTTTACACCCTCGGATATCTTCGCCCTGATCAGTCCGGCGGGCTCCTATGAATATGATTTCATACCCCAGGGGGACTTATGTGTATGGCTGAGGAGGTATGGAGATGTCCTGAGCCCCCTAAAAAAGATTTTGGATGACCGGGGAATATGGACGGGTGGGTGGTCTGTACAGCTAAAACTAAAGGTTGTTGATAATGTAGTCCAGCATCTGCCATCCTCGGCTTTCCTGGGGAAGTCCTATGCTGGTGTTGCTGCTGCAGGATCTGGGAAGGGGGAACAGGCAGGGAAGGAGCATGGGAATGTTTCGCCTCCCTCCATGTTCCAAAGGAGGAATGTTGTGCAGCTGAGGTGGGAAGGCGGTGGGATGCCCCCACATAGGAGGGTGGTGGTGGATAAAATCTTACAGATGGGGTTTACACCCTCGGATATCTTCGCCCTGATCAGTCCGGCGGGCTCCTATGAATATGATTTGTCCTTTCTCCGTCCGGAGTCTTTGGACATATTTTGGGAGAAGTATGAGCGTGTGTGTAGGGGCCTGCCGGACTGGAAGGGGCTCATGCCCAAGCTTGTCTCCCGCCAGCCACTCATTAAAATGGTGACAATTCTTGTCCGCAATGAGTCCATACCCCAGGGGGACTTATGTGTATGGCTGAGGAGGTATGGAGATGTCCTGAGCCCCCTAAAAAAGATTTTGGATGACCGGGGAATATGGACGGGTGGGTGGTCTGTACAGCTAAAACTAAAGGTTGTTGATAATGTAGTCCAGCATCTGCCATCCTCGGCTTTCCTGGGGAGGGACAGAATGACCATCTTCTATCCAGGCCAGCCAAAGCTGTGCAACAAGTGTGGAGACAAAGGTCACCTTGCATCCTCCTGTCCAGTGATGAAGTGCTCTCTGTGTCAGGGTAGAGGACATCTGGCAAAGGATTGTAACCTCATAAGGTGCAATCTGTGCAATGTGGTGGGACATCCGTACAGTCAGTGTCCTGAGGCAATGCACAATAAGCCTGAGCTCATGAGAGAGTTCTTCCGCCTGGACATGGACGATGCCCAGAGCTCAGCAGCTGGAGGGCCTGTGAGTCCATCCGGGTCTGTGCCAACACCCAATGTGCCCGTGTCTCCCCAGTCTGTACGTTTACCTAGTGTGGCCGTATCTTCCCAGTCTGAGGTGCCCCAGTCTATGCCAATACCCAATGTGTCAGTGTCTCCCCAGTCTGTATGTAAAGTGTCAGTTGCAGAGAATGTGTCCAATCCTTCTGTGTCTTCTAAAATTGCAGAGGCAGTGAGAGGTGCTGAGGCTGGTGCATCGGGTGCGGTGCCAGTCCCCCTTCCTCGACGCTGCAGGATTCCTGTTAAGGATGGTGGGGAGGATGGTGAAGAGGCTGGCCTGGTGGTAGATAGGGGAAGGGAGTGTGGGGGGGAGGAGGGTGAAGGGTGTGGGGAGGCTGGTGACTCCGGGTTGTCCAAGGATGATATGGAGTGGTTGGAGGATAAAAGGAAGAGGGGCAAAAGGAAAGGAAAAAAAGGAGGTACAGTCACCTTAAGCCCAGAGGTTTTGCCTTTGGCAAATAAATTTAATGTGCTGTCTGATGAGGATGATGAGGATGAAGATGAATGGGACTCGTTCAGTTCAGCATCCTCTATGGATGAAGAGTGCCAGGGTGCAACGAAGCGCGCTGGTTCTCCAGGGACAGGAAGTAGCCAGGCTAGGAAACGCACCCAACTACCCTAATAGCAGGTCCCACTCATGTTATTTAAAAGGCTCCATGCATGATGATGTTCATTAGTCCGACTCTCCCGTAGGGATTATGTTTTGTGCAATTTGGTTTGCACCGTTTATTATGTTCTTGTGTTTTTGATATGTATAGTCATATTTAATTATTTTGTAAATATGTTTTATTTATTATGGTTTTATTGTATATAAGTTGTTGTTTGTAAGATTTTCAATAAACAAAATTAACCCCTCATAATGGGCACAGCAGGTGTACAGACCTGGGAACTTAGCACAGGGATGGTGGAAACCCCTCATAATGGGCACAGCAGGTGTACAGACCTGGGAACTCAGCACAGGGATGGTGGGAACCCCTCATAATGGGCACAGCAGGTGTACAGACCTGGGAACTCAGCACAGGGATGGTGGAAACCCCTCATAATGGGCACAGCAGGTGTACAGACTCGGGAACTCAGCACAAGGATGGTGGGAACCCCCCATAATGGGTACAGCAGGGCTAGGTAGGATGTAGCACCCCCAAACGCAGCGCTCACTCTCACTAATAAGGCGTCGTCCTTCCCAGTGTCTTCCTCGCCGTGCACAGACACAGGTGAGCTCTAATTGTTCCCATCCTCCCTAGGGACGGGTGTGAGACGTAGCTGGCGAGCAGGTTGAGGTCCCAGGTGACTACGTACTCTACGTGTCTGCTCTCAGGTTTGAGGGGTGACGTTTATAGCAGGTTGCTGGGACTTCATACAACAAATACAGACATGTGACCTTGTGGAGACGCTGATTTCACACGCTGCAGGATCACACGGTGCCGCGGCTGATAGCAGCACCACACATGACCTTGGGCGGAGCTCCCCCTGCTGGTCATGTTGCACGGAGTATTTTTACTGGTTTATTTATTATTATTATACACGATTTATATAGCGCCAACAGTTTACACAGCGCTTTACAATGTATGGGGGGGGGGGTACAATTACAGTACAGTTTAAGGCATGAGGGCCCGGCTCGTAGAGCTTACATTCTAAAGGGAGGGTACAAAAGGTAGTAGGTGCAGGGAATGATTTGATGGGGGTGGTACAGGTACTGTACAGTATTTTATAAAGCGCTGACAGTGTACACAGCGTCTTACATTCACTGTACAGTCCATGACCTCCGGAGCTGGCAATCTAAGGTCCTTATCTCACATGCATGATGCATCCATACACATATGAGGGTCAATATAGACAGGAAACTTGAATACCCCAAGAAAACACACACAAGCCCAGGGAGAGCAAGCAAACTCCATGCAGGTATTGTCTTGGTTGGGTTTTCAAACAGAGAAAACCAGTGCTGCAGGGACAGGTGACACTTGGGGGTCCTGTGTGCGGGCAGCGAGACAGGTGACACTTGGGGGTCCTGTGTGCGGGCAGCGAGACAGGTGACACTTGGGGGTCCTGTGTGTGTGACAGGTGACGCTTGGGAGTCCTGTGTGCGGGACAGGTGATGCTTGGGGGTCCTGTATATGTGACAGGTGACACTTGGGGGTCCTGTGTGCGGGACAGGTGACAATTTGGGGTCCTGTGTGTTACAGGTGACACTTGGGGGTCTTGTATGCGGAACAGGTGACACTTGGGGGTCCTGCGTGTGGGACAGGTGACACTTGGGGGGCCTGTATGCAGGACAGGTGACACTTGGGGGTCTGTATGCAGTACAGGTGACACGTGGGGGTCCTGTGTGAGGGTCATATGACACTTGGGGATCCTGTATGCGGGACAGGTGATAATTGGGGGTCCTGTGTGGGGGTCAGGTGACACTTGGGGGGGGCCTGTATGGGGGACAGGTGACACTCAGGATCCTGTATAAGTTACAGGTGACATTTAGGGGGCCCTGTCTGCGAGACAGGTGACACTTGGGGGTCCTATGTGGGGGTCAGGTGACACTTGGGGGTCCTGTATGCAGGACAGGTGACACTTGGGGGTCCTGTATGCAGGACAGGTGACACTTGGGGGTCCTATGTGGGGGTCAGGTGACACTTGGGGATCCTGTATGCAGGACAGGTGACACTTGGGGTCCTGTATGCAGGACAGGTGACACTTGGGGGTCCTGTATGCAGGACATGTGACACCTGGGGGTTCTGGGTGAGGGTCAGGTGACACTTGGGGGTCCTGTATGCAGGACAGGTCACAATTAGGGGTCCTGTGTGGGGTTATGTGACACTGAAGGTCCTGTTTGCGGGACAGGTGATGCTTTGGGGTCCTGTATGCGAGATAGGTGACACTTGGTGGCCTGTATTCAGGGCAGGTGTTACTTGGGGGTCCTGTATGCAGGACAGGTGACACTTGGGGGTCCTGTATGCAGGACAGGTGACACTTGGGGGTCCTGTATGCAGGACAGGTGACACTTGGGGGTCCTATGTGGGGGTCAGGTGACACTTGGGGGTCCTATGTGGGGGTCAGGTGACACTTGGGGGGCCTGTGTGGGGGTCAGGTGACACTTGGGGGGCCTGTGTGGGGGTTAGGTGACACTTGGGGGGCCTGTGTGGGGGTCAGGTGACACTTGGGGGTCCTGTGTGGGGGTCAGGTGACACTTGGGGGGCCTGTGTGGGGGTCAGGTGACACTTGGGGGGCCTGTGTGGGGGACAGATGACACTCAGGATCCTGTAATTGGAGGTCTTTTATGGAGGACGGGTGACATTTGGGATCCTGTATGGGGGACAGATGATACTTGGGGGCCTTGTGTGAGGAAAAGGTGACAATTGTGGATCCTGTATGGGGACCAGATGACACTTGGTGCCCTATATAAGGGACAGATGACACTTGGTGCCCTATATAAAGGGACAGGTGACACTTGGGGGCCCTATATGGGGAATAGGTGACACTTGGAGGCCTTGAACGAGGGGAAAGTGACACTTGGGGGCTTTGTATGGAGGACAGGTCACACTAAGGTGCCTTTTATTGGGGGCATGTAACACTTGTAGGGGGGAATAGATGACACTTTAGAAATCCTGTATTTGGGACAGGTTTTCTTTGGAGATTTGGGGGCCTCGCATGAGGAAGGGATGAAACTTGGAGGTCCTGTATGGGGGACCAGTGACACTTAATGGTCGTGTCTTGAGGACAGGGGGAAACTTGGAGGTCCTATGTGGGGGACAGATGACACCTGGGGGCCTTGTAAGGGGGACAGGTGTCAATTAGAGACCCTGTGTGGGGACCAGGTGACACTTGGGGGTTCTGTACGTGGGACATACACATGGCTGGTTAGGTGACACACCAAGGACCTTTAGGCAGTTCAGTTGATGCTCAGGGTCCCTGTCAATAGGTCAGGTGACATTCTGGCACATCCCGATATGGACTCCCATAATAGTCATTATTCAAGTGAATTCTGATCCATAGATTAGAGCCGGCACTTGAGTCTATTTAAAGTTCTGATTTGACCCTGATGAAAGGGGAAGTGACCCCGAAGAGTGTTGGCTGTTGTAGGTCATCCTGCTGTGCATTTATTTGATTAGCGGGTTCTCTTTCGCTTTAAAACTGTACATTTGGCCAAAGATGACAATATAAACAGATCCATAAATTCAGAACTTTGCCTACCAGAAGCGATAAATCTGCCTACGTGGATGAGATAAGAGATGAGATGATGCTGCAGCACGCTGTAATAGTATCAGATGTGGTGAGCTTATCTCTGCTCTGCTAATTGGCTGATCTTTGCATGATCCGATAATGTCTGGGAATGGCCTGTAAATATCTTCCCAAGCACACTAATGATAATGTGGATTGCTGAATGAATATGCCGTACAAAAACATTTCTTCCTCGCTGTTCTCTATTCGGCACAATGCCCGCTCTCGTGGCAAGCTGGCCCAGCCCAACCTGGCCATCTACCTTGTTTCCTCCGAAAATAACACCTACCCCAAAAATAAGCCCTAGTTTAAAATGCTTGAAAAATCTTTTATCCACTCTATCAGTGGCGGCTGGTGCTCAAATTTTTTTTGGGGGTGCAAACAAACTCGAAAAAAGCGTCAAATTGCAGCCACTGTGCCATCAAACAGCTACTGTGCCCATCAATTGCCACCACTGTGCCCATCAAACACAGCCACTGTGCCCATCAAACGCAGCCACTGTGCCCATCAAACGCAGCCACAGTGCCCATCAAATGCAGCCACAGTGCCCATCAAATGCAGCCACAGTGCCCATCAAACGCAGCCAATGTGCCCATCAAACTCAGCCAATGTGCCCATCAAACTCAGCCAATGTGCCATCAAACGCAGCCACTGTGCTCATCAAACGCAGCTACTGTGCCCATCAAAAGCAGCCACTGTGCCCATCAAGCGCAGCTACTGTGCCCTTTAAAGGCAGCCACTGTACCCATAAATTGTCACCACTGTGCCATCAAACGCAGCTACTGTACCCATAAATTGCTGCCAGTGTGCCCATCAATTGCCACCACTGTGCCATCAAACGCAGCTACTGTGCCCATCAAATGCAGCCACTGGAGAGAGGGGGGCACTCATGCATCCCTTATGGGCGCACAGCCACTGCACACTATTACAGTAGTATAAAGCTTGTAAAATCCTATAATCCCCTCTATTACAGTATTATATAATGTACAATGTGTGTGTTTTTGTAATATAATTGGGGGGGAAGTAAGCTCCAGCGGGTCACAGAAGTGCAGAGCGGCGCTATAACAAAGGTATTTGGCACAATTATATTACAGAAACACACACATTGTACATCATATAATACTGTAATAGAGTGGATTATAGGATTTTACAAGGTTTTTATCCCTCGGTTCACACTGGGGATTCCTGACAGGCAGGGAGGGAGAGAGAGGGGGAGAGAAGACAGCACATTACATGGTAAGACCTACCCCAAAAATAAGCCCTACTGTGTCTTTTGTTGCCAAATTAATATAAGACCCGTGCTTATTTTCAGAGGAAACACGGTATGATCAGATTAGGGATTACCAGGGGGAGAGCCCATTGGTTGACTTTGGTTGTTCTCTGCCCATCGTGACTCACCCTTCTATGCTCCATCCAAAACTAGAAAAAAAATTTTGGCTTTATATTAGTGGCGGTGCGTCTATAGAGGGTGCTGAAGCGCCGCCCCCTCTGGCTCTCGTACCGCCACCGCCATTGCATGAATCTATGTTATTGTTGCCAGCCGCTGGTCTATTCAGATGGCCGGACCTTGAGTGCCGGCCACCTGAATAACGGCAGCTGTTTGGCTGTGCGGAAGTGCCTATTAGAGCCAGCAGGTTTCCGAGTACAGACCTCAGACTTCCGGATGCTTATCCAGGGAACGTACGGGGGGTGCATTCCTTGGATAAGACTGACAGGCATCTCAGCCAATCAGGTTCACCGGTTCTAGTTATCGGTAACCTGATTGGCTGAAGCGTCATCGAGGGCGGGAGAAGACATCAAAGTAAGTGAAAGGCTAGGAGGATGGCTGACTTCCAGAAAGGTAAGTGCCAGGCGGGAGGAAAGGGGCATTTTACAGGGCACAGTGGCGACAATGGGCACAGTGGTGACAATGGGCACAGTGGTGACAATGGGCACAGTGGTGACAATGGGCACAGTGGGGACAATTGGCACAGTGGGGACAATTGGCACAGTGGGGACAATGGGCACAGTGGTGGCAATTAAAGGGCACAGTGACATCAATGGGCACAGTGGCGGCAATTAAAGGGAACAGCGGTGACAATTGATGGGCACAGTGGCTATGTTTGATGGCATGGCACAGTGGTGCGAATTGATGGCATGGCACAGTGACTGTATTTGATGGCAGGCACAGTGGTGACAATTATTGGCACAGTGGCTGCATTTGATTGGCACAGTGAGGCTGCAATTTTTTTTTATTTTTTTTTCGTTTGCGCCCCCCCCCAAAACTTTAAGCACCAGCCCCCACTGCTTTAGATACACTTGAAGTCGTTTTTCGTTTGCAGGTGTTCTGTATTATTCCATATTTTTGTTTTATATTTTGTGTCTTTTGGTAACTTGACAACGTTAATTAAAAAACAACAATTCTGTCTGTCTGTGTAGCGGCGTTGGCGCGCAGTGCAGTTTTGCGCACCTGCTGCTACATAATGGACGTTGCCGAAGTCTCTGGCCGCCGTTGTCTGGAATGGAAACTCTTCGTTGGTCTCGGCCTTTCTTCTGATTCTCGGACTCTTCTCTCCTCCAGGACGGGCTAAATCCTCAGTGGAGGGATTGGATGTCGCCATCTGTCTCCACAGCTGTGTGACACAGAGAGAGAGAGGTCAGGTGGGCCGGGTGTCCGGCTCTGGAGACACAAACCCACTCCCCCCCCCCCCCCGGCCCAATGCCTCTGGCCCTAAACTCTCTAGAAATCCGCACATCTGCTGCTTTTAGGAGGAATCATTTAGTAAGGAGAGACGTGCAAGATCACCCACTGCGCCCGCCACGTGCCCTGGCATCTCCGATGATTAATATAATAGAGCGGCGGGCACTGGCACGCGGAGCAGCAGCTCAGTGGAGAATGGCGGTGAGTCTATGGCTGTGGAATACAAAGTCTGATGGCTCCCATGTAGCACAATCTCACAAGGGACAGTACGATGAGCTGCTAGTAGAGACATTCAGAAATTGGCATTGCCGTTTAAAAGACACCAAGAGCTTTGTGCCAGATGAGCTGAGGGTAATGTGTCCATTACGAGGGGTTCCCACCATCACTGCTTTGAGGTCCTGGGTCTTTACGCTCATTGTGCCACATCTGAGGGGTTCCACCCATGCCTACACTGAGTTCCCAGGTCTGTCCCCCAATGTAAGGAAGCCCCTCTCCACTGACCCCCAATGTAAGGAAGCCCTTCTCCACTGACCCCCAATGTAAGGTAGCCTTTCTCCACTGACCATCAATATAAGGAAGCCCTTCGCCACTGACCATCAAGGTCAGGAATCCCTTCTCCACTGACCCCCAATGTAAGGAAGCCCTTCTCCACTGACCCCCAATGTAAGGTAGCCTTTCTCCACTGACCATCAATATAAGGAAGCCCTTCGCCACTGACCATCAAGGTCAGGAATCCCTTCTCCACTGACCCGCAATGTAAGGAAGCCTTTCTCCACTGACCATCAATATAAGGAAGCCCTTCTCCACTGACCCCCAATGTAAGGAAGCCCTTCTCCACTGACCCCCAATGTAAGGAAGCCCTTCTCCACTGACCATCAATGTCAGGAATCCCTTCTCCACTGACCCCCAATGTAAGGAAGCCCTTCTCCACTGACCCCCAATGTAAAAAAGCCTTTCTCCACTGACCATCAATTTAAGGAAGCCCTTCTCCACTGACCCCCAATGTAAGGAAGCCCTTCTCCACTGACCATCAATGTAAGGGAGCCCTTTTCCATTGTCAACCAATGTAAGGGGGCCCCGCTCCACTGACCAAAAATATTAAGGTGTCCTTCTCTGCTCTCCACCAATTTTAGGGGGCCCTTCTCCGCTGACCACTAGCCCTTTTCCACTGTCCACCAATGTAAGGGACCTTCTCCACTGAACACTGTCATATGAAGGGCCTAAGCTCACCAGCAAGCCACTTGTAAAGGTGAATAGTCTTTATGGGTCTCTCAAAACAGGCAAATGCAAATCGCTTTCTTCAGCAAAAGTAAAGCAAACAGTTCACACTCACATATAAAGAAAACCATACAACACAGCTCCCGGGTAGACGTCAAATGACGTCCTGTACTTTGTGCGGTGATATCTGAATGATGGGTGCAGCTACAGGCATCATTTAGATGTCATTGTGTTCCAGCGGCGATCCTGCGCACCATAAGAACAATCATAGCGGAGGTTCTGCCGATTGATCATTCTTATAGGCGGCGTGAGGGCACACCCCCCCCTCCCGCCGCCATCCGGTGCTTCTCCGGGCTCTCCCGTGCCATCGGGGCCTGGAGAGAGGATCGTTCGGTGCAGGCTAGGAAGTATAGAGATGACTGGTGACCAGATGGTCACCAGCCATCTCTATGACCGTCGGAGGCCTGGGCGCGATGTGATGACGTCATGCCCGGGTACCCGTAAGTAAACAAAGCCGCAATTTGGCTAATAAGCATGAGATCGGTGTATTTTGTTTTACGATCTCATGCTTTCCAGCCTGGATGAGAGATGTGGAGTCTTATTGACCCCCCCGCATCTCTTCATAAAGAGGACCTGTCACACACTATTCCTATTACAAGGGATGTTTAGATTCCTTGTAATAGGAATAAAAGCGATCAAATTTTTTTTTTTTTTTTTTTAAAAGGTGTAAAAATAAAATAAATAAAATAAAAAATTAAAACGCCCCTGTCCCTGGTAGCTCACGCTCAGAAGCAAACGCACACGTAATTCCTGCCCACATATGTAAACGTTGTTCAAACCACACATGTGAGTTATCGCCGCGTGCGTTGGAGCGTGTGCAACAATTCTAGCACTAGACCTCCTCTGTAACTCTAAACTGGTAACCTGTAAAATTTTAAAGCGTCGCCTATGGAGATTTTAAGTAACGAAGTTTGGCACCATTCCATGAGTGTGCGCAATTTTAAAGCGTGACATGTTGGGTATCTATTTACTCGATGTAACATCATCTTTCATATTTTACAAAAAAAATTGGGCTAACTTTACTGTTGTGTTATTTTTTAATTCATGAAACCATTTTTTTTTTTTTAAAGGCGTTTGAAAAATGATTGCACAAATACCGTGCGCGATAAAAAGTTGCAATCACCGCCATTTTGTTCCCTAGGGTGTCTGCTAAAAAAAACATACCATATTTATCGGCGTATACCGTGCACTTTTTTTGCCCTGAAAAGCTGGGTGCGCGGTATACGCCGATAGCCGCTTTCCCACGTCTATTTCGAATACTGCGCCGGCATATACCGAGCGCAGTACACTCGGGTATAGTCGGGCAGATTCGGCTCCTCTCACGCTGAAGTCCTGGATGTACAGGACGTGAGCCCGAAAGGAGCCGAGCCTGCCCGACTATACATGAGTGTACTGCACCTGCATATACCGAGCGCAGTACACTCGCGTATAGTCGGGCAGGCTCGGCTCCTTTCGCGCTCACGTCCTGTACGTCCAGGACGTCAGCGCGCGCGGAGCCGAGTCTGCCCGACTATACCCGAGTGTACTGCGCTCAGTATATGCCGGCGCAGTATTCAAAATCGGCGTGGGAAAGCGAGGAGGACGCCGCAGAAGGACGAGGACGCCGCAGAAGGACGAAGAGGACACCCGAAGCCGCAAACGGACGCCGGACCCGACGAGGAGGACACCCGAAGCCGCCGATGGACGCCGCGCAAGACGCCAAAACTGTAAGTACAAAAAACTTTTTTTCCACAGGAATGGGGGCAACTTTAGGGGTGCGCCCTATAGTCCAATAAATACGGTATATAATGTTTGGGGGTTCTGAGTAATTTTGTAGCAAAAGAATGATGATTTGTACATGTAGGAGAGAAGTGCCAGAATAGGCCCGGTATGGAGGTGGGTATAAAAGCCCCGTATTGAAGGGGGTTAAAGTTCATGTGCGTGTAAAAAACAGGTGTCCCAATACTTTTGACAATATAGTATGTATGAATTAAATTACAAAGTGATCCGCCACACAGAAACAAGCCCTTTTTGGGGTTCTGTCACAGAACTGTGAGGCTGAAATAGAATAACGAGGCGGCTCCCAGCAGCCATGAAAAGCTTCCATTGAAGCAGGAGGACGAGGATGACAGGAGACGCGGCGAGGAATGGTAAAGCGGGGGATTTCCCGAGTCGGCAGTCCTGGCAGGTTCTCCTGCCGTTTCCCAGCACTCTCTCTGTCGGGGATTCCGAGCTATGAGAGATATGGAGTGTGCGGAGGGAGGTCAGTGATGAGCGGAGGGCCTCTGATGATGGAGATGAGAGGAAAGTGAGAGTAGCGGGCGGGTTGCGGTCATCCTCGTCTCACCCAACAATCGCCTGGAAACGGACGTGTTTTTGGCGAAGGTTTATCTGCAGCGAGTCTTATTCATCCGGCTGGAATGATCGCAGATGTTTTCACTTTCATCCGCGTCTCTCCTGGATTTGGAAACTCTGGAAAAGTCAATTCCCATGTTTTGTGTCTCACCTGAACCCGACCACAAAAACATCATCATCATCATCATCATCATCATCATCATCATCATCATCATCATCATCATCATCAGCCTCTTCCAGGGAAGTCTGGACATTCCAGTAACACAGCTCTTCCTCTGCAGTTCACCGGGGGCATTCCGACACAGAGCTCACCCCCCCCCCCCTCTTGTACTCCATGAACTTCTCTATAGGACTTCACCCATCTATAGTCAGATTTATTAACTACTTGCCGACCCGTCCCAGTACATATACTGCGGCAGGGCAGGTCCTACACGCACCGTAACCAGTGGCGTCACTAGGGCTTGTGTCACCTGGTGCAGTAAAACATGGTGTCACCCCCCACCCACCAACTATAGTTGCCCCTCAGTGCAGACCCCCCTCCATCAGTGCAGACCCCCTCATGATTAACCACCCCCCTCCATCAGTGCAGATCCCCTCACTATAAACCACCCCCCTCCATCATTGCAGACCCCCCTCACGATTAACCACCCCCCTCCATCAGTGCAGACCCCCTCACTATAAACCACCGCCTCCATTAGAGCAGACCCCCCGGGATTAACCACCCCCCTCCATCAGTGCAGACCCCCTCATGATTAACCACCCCCTCCATCAGTGCAGACCCCCCTCACGATTAACCACCCCCCTCCATCAGTGCAGGCCCCCTCACTATAAACCACTGCCTCCATCAGAGCAGACCCTCCGGGATTAACCACCCCCCTCCATCAGTGCAGACCCCCTCATGATTAACCACCCCCTCCATCAGTGCAGATCCCCCTCCATCAGTGCAGACCCCCCTCATGATTAACCACCCCCCTCCATCAGTACATGCCCCCTCACTATAAACCACTGCCTCCATCAGAGCAGACCCTCCGGGATTAATCACCCCCCTCCATCAGTGCAGACCCCCCTCATGATTAACCACCCCCTCCATCAGTGCAGACCCCCTCCATCAATGCAGACCCCCTCACTATAAACCACCGCCTCCATCAGTGCAGACCCCCCTCATGATTAACCACCGCCTCCATCAGTGCAGACCCCCTCACTATAAACCACCACCTCCATCAGAACAGACCCCGGGATTTACCCCCCTCCATCAGTGCAGACCCCCTCACTATAAACCACTGCCTCCATCAGAGCAGACCTTACCGGGATTAACCACCCCCCATCAGTGCAGAGCCCCCTCATGATTAACCACCCCCCTCCATCAGTGCAGACCCTCTCACTATAAACCACCACCTCCATCAGTGCAGACCCCAGGGATTTACCCCCCTCCATCAGTGCAGACCCCCCTCAAAATTAACCACCCATCTCCATCAGTGCAGACCCCCCTCATGATTAACCACCCCCCTCCATCAGTGCAGACCCTCTCACTATAAACCACCACCTCCATCAGAGCAGACCCCGGGGATTTACCCCCCTCCATCAGTGCAGACCCCCCTCATGATTAACCACCCATCTCCATCAGTGCAGACCCCCCTCATGATTAACCATCCCCCTCCATCAGTGCAGACCGCCCTCATGATTAACCCCCCCCCTCTATCAGTGCAGACCCCCTCACTATAAACCACCGCCTCCATCAGAGCAGACCTCCCCGGAATTAACCACCCCCTCCATCAGTGCAGACCCCCCTCATGATTAACCACGCCCCTCTATCAGTGCAGACCCCCTCACTATAAACCACCGCCTCCATCAGAGCAGACCTCCCCGGAATTAACCACCCCCCTCCATCAGTGCAGACCCCCCTCATGATTAACCACCCCCTCCATCAGTGCAGACCCCAGGGATTTACCCCCCTCCATCAGTGCAGACCCCCCTCAAAATTAACCACCCATCTCCATCAGTGCAGACCCCCCTCATGATTAACCACCCCCCTCCATCAGTGCAGACCCTCTCACTATAAACCACCACCTCCATCAGAGCAGACCCCGGGGATTTACCCCCCTCCATCAGTGCAGACCCCCCTCATGATTAACCACCCATCTCCATCAGTGCAGACCCCCCTCATGATTAACCATCCCCCTCCATCAGTGCAGACCGCCCTCATGATTAACCACCCCCCTCTATCAGTGCAGACCCCCTCACTATAAACCACCGCCTCCATCAGAGCAGACCTCCCCGGAATTAACCACCCCCTCCATCAGTGCAGACCCCCCTCATGATTAACCACGCCCCTCTATCAGTGCAGACCCCCTCACTATAAACCACCGCCTCCATCAGAGCAGACCTCCCCGGAATTAACCACCCCCCTCCATCAGTGCAGACCCCCCTCATGATTAACCACCCCCTCCATCAGTGCAGACCCCCTCAGTATAGAATTTAATAAAATAGTTCTAAATCAAAATTCAGACAAATGTCTCGTTATTCAGAAATTTGGATGTGTCATGGACCTTGGAATGCGAAAGTGTTTCTCCTTGAAATCAGTTACACAGTGGGGGGTGATCTTCGGCCCTGTCTTAGTCGTTACAGGATGTATTCCAAATTTCCAAATTACAATAGTAATGATTTTAAACAAATCTGAAATAACTAAACAAAAATCGTCCGAAACTGAATTTGAAAACAAGAATAGAGAAAAAGCAAGAGAATAAAATAGCGTAAAACAGAACAGAATAGAATATAAAAGAAAAGAATAGGATAAAATAGAATAGTAAATAATAAATTAGAAAAGAAAAGAATAGAAAAGAAAATATTAGAATAGATTGGAATAGAATAGAAAATAAAAGAATAGATATAAATAGAAAAGAAAAATAGAATAGAAAAGAAAGAAGGTACCCATCTTCCGAATTTGGACTAGATTAAATCTGAATTCAAATAGCATAGATTAGAATATAATATGAAAAGAATAGCGTAAAACAGAGCAGAATAGAATAGAATAGAATAAAATAGAAAATAAAAGAATCAAATAAAATAGAAAATAATAGAAGAGATTAAAATTGCATAGGATAGAAAAGAATAGAGTAAAAGAGAACAGAAAATAAAAGAATAGAAAAGAACCGGTTATACTATATGGCTAATGGTCAGAATTTACTCCCTTGTTGAACCTGTTTTCCTTTCATCGCAGATAGAATGTTATTTAGGTATGGTTGAGAAATGACGTAGTGATGACTTCAGCAAACGATGTCTCAATATTTAAGGATATGTAACAACATTTATAGATTTCCTGATATGTTCTTTAAATTGTACTGACTTTATTCAGAAAATAAACGTAAACTTGAATGAAAAAAAAAAAAAGAAAAGAACAGAATAAGAAATAAAGGAATAGAATAAAAAATAATAGAATTGAATAGAAAAAAAATTAGAATAGAATAAAAAGAATATACCTGTCTTCTGAAATTTGGATTTAAAATTTTGAAAAGAATAAAACCAGCTATTCTTTACAATCAGTTTGAATTGATTGGATATTTTCCATTCAAATTAGATTCAAATACCTCAAATCCATTGGAAAAATTAGAATCCGGTCAAAAACAAAGTGAAACTGAATGAATTTGGTTACGAATGATTAACTTAACAAATCGATCCGATGTGTCTGATTCTGCACATCTGTGGCCAAATTGGTTTGCAGTGGGGGGAGCAGCCAATCCACAAGTGAGGGTCCCGACACCCGCTACATGTTGTGTCTGGGCCCGCCCCTCCACCTGCTGGCTGAGAACAATAAAGAGAGATTCTCTACAATCCTGGGAAGAGATTGGTTGATCCTGGTTCAGGTGAGCGAGGGGAGTGGCCACACACAGGAGCTGAAATTCCGATCTCCGTCTGTGATTGGCGGAGAGTGAGAGTGATTACCGGCCAATCGTTATGGACAGTGGAAGGTCTTCTGGTAGAAGGATAATACCTGAGTGTCCGCTGGGGACCCCCCCCCCCCCATCCAATATGTGGACCTCACATCCCAAATCTGTTTCTATTTCCCAAACTAAGATAAATGAGGGTCAGATTTAGCTGCAATTCCTTGTCTAAATCTGTCCAGCAGGTGGCAGCGTTCTACAGGAGGTCCAACCTGCTGCATGGAGGGACATGGATGGATAGAGGGACAGAAGGATGGATGGATAAATGGACAGAGGGATGGATGGATGGACATGGATGGATAGATGGACAGATGGATGGATGGAGGGACATGGATGGATAGACGGACAGAGGGATGGATGGAGGGACATAGATGGATAGACGGACAGATGGATGGAAGGAGGGATGAATGGAGGGACAGAGGGATGGAGGGACATGGATGGACAGAGGGATGAATAAAGGGACATGGATGGATAGATGGACAGAGGGATGGATGGAGGGACATGGATGGATAGATGGACAGAGGGATGGATGGAGGTACATGGATGGATAGACGGACAGAGGGATGGATAGAGGGACATGGATGCATAGAGGGATGTATGGATGGAGGGACATGGATGGATGGAGGGACATAGATGGATGGAGGGAGGGACATGGATATATTGACGGACAGAGGGATGGATGGAGGGACATGGATGGATAGATGGACAGAGGGATGGAGGAAAGTATGGAGGGACATGGATGGACAGAGGGATGGAGAGACATGGATGGACAGAGGGAAGGATGGAGGGACATGGATGGATAGAGGGATGGATGGATGGAGGGACATGGATGGATGTAGGGACAGAGGGATGGATGGAGGGACATGGATATATTGACGGACAGAGGGATGGATGGAGGGACATGGATGGATAGACGGACAGAGGGATGGATGTAAGGACAGAGGGATGGATGGAGGGACATGGATGGATAGATGGACAGAGGGATGGATGTAAGGACAGAGTGATGGAGGGAGGTATGGAGGGACATGGATGGACAGAGGGATGGATGGAGGGACATGGATGGATAGACAGACAGAGGGATGGATGGAGGGACATGAATAGATAGACGGACAGAGTGATGGAGGGAGGTATGGAGGGACATGGATGGATAGACGGACAGAGGGATGGATGTAAGGACAGAGTGATGGAGGGAGGTATGGAGGGACATGGATGGACAGAGGGATGGAGGGACATGGATGGATAGAGGGATGGATGGAGGGACATGGATGGATAGATGGACAGAGGGATGGATGTAAGGACAGAGTGATGGAGGGAGGTATGGAGGGACATGGATGGACAGAGGGATGGAGGGACATGGATGGATAGAGGGATGGATGGAGGGACATGGATGGATAGATGGACAGAGGGATGGATGTAAGGACAGAGGGATGGATGGAGGGACATGGATGGATAGATGGACAGAGGGATGGATGTAAGGACAGAGTGATGGAGGGAGGTATGGAGGGACATGGATGGACAGAGGGATGGATGGAGGGACATGGATAGATAGACGGACAGAGTGATGGAGGGAGGTATGGAGGGACATGGATGGACAGAGGGATGGAGGGACATGGATGGATAGATGGACAGAGGGATGGATGGAGGGACATGGATGGATAGATGGACAGAGGGATGGATGTAAGGACAGAGTGATGGAGGGAGGTATGGAGGGACATGGATGGACAGAGGGATGGAGGGACATGGATGGATAGAGGGATGGATGGAGGGACATGGATGGATAGATGGACAGAGGGATGGATGTAAGGACAGAGGGATGGATGGAGGGACATGGATGGATAGATGGACAGAGGGATGGATGTAAGGACAGAGTGATGGAGGGAGGTATGGAGGGACATGGATGGACAGAGGGATGGATGGAGGGACATGGATAGATAGACGGACAGAGTGATGGAGGGAGGTATGGAGGGACATGGATGGACAGAGGGATGGAGGGACATGGATGGATAGATGGACAGAGGGATGGATGGAGGGACATGGATGGATAGATGGACAGAGGGATGGATGTAAGGACAGAGTGATGGAGGGAGGTATGGAGGGACATGGATGGACAGAGGGATGGAGGGACATGGATGGATAGAGGGATGGATGGAGGGACATGGATGGATAGATGGACAGAGGGATGGATGTAAGGACAGAGGGATGGATGGAGGGACATGGATGGATAGATGGACAGAGGGATGGATGTAAGGACAGAGTGATGGAGGGAGGTATGGAGGGACATGGATGGACAGAGGGATGGATGGAGGGACATGGATAGATAGACGGACAGAGTGATGGAGGGAGGTATGGAGGGACATGGATGGACAGAGGGATGGAGGGACATGGATGGATAGATGGACAGAGGGATGGATGGAGGGACATGGATGGATAGATGGACAGAGGGATGGATGGAAGGACAGAGGGATGACACAATGATAAGTGGCGCAGTTGGTAGAGTTCAGGTTTGTGTCTTTTGGAACAAGGACTGGTCAGGATGGGCTAAAGAAGTTTATGTAACCCTCATCAGACATTAAAAACGTAATTTGAATCCAGTAAAAAAAAAAAAAAAAAATAAAACTAAAAGAAAGATAATAGAATAAAAAAAAAGAATTGATCAGAATACAATAGAACAGGATTAAAATAATTTTGCAAACTTCTGAAATTCACATTTCGAGAAGAATAGGATTGAATAGAATAGAAAAAAAAAGGTAAACAGGTTAAAGAGTAAAAAAAAAAAAAAAAACAGGGAATAAAGGAATATAATAGAATGTAGTTAAACAGAATAGAATATATAATTTTTTAATAGATTAGAAGATAATAGAAAGAATGTAGCTGTCTTCTGAAATTCAAAAAATCAAAAAGAATACAATAGAAAAAACTAGAGTAAAACAGAATAGAGTAGAATAGAAAATAAAAGAATGAAATAGAATAGAAAATAATTGAATATATTAGAATAGAAAATAAAAGAATAGAATTGAAAAAAATAAAAAAGAATAAGAGTAAAACAGTATACAATAAAATAGATTATTATAGATTATTATTGAAAATAAAAGAACAGAATATAGTAGAAAAAAGTATTGATTAGAATACAATAGAACAGAATAGAAATAATTTAGCAAACTTCTGAAATTCACATTTCGAAAAGAATAAAATTGAAAGAAATAGTAAAAAAAAAAGAGTTAACTAAAATAGAACAGGAAATAAAGGAATATAAAAGAATAAAGAATAAAATAATATAAGAGTAAAACAGAATAGAATAGAAAAAAAATGTAATAGATTTGAATACAATAAAATAGAATAGAAAAAATGTAGCCTTCTTCTGAATTTTTTTAAATAATAGAATAGAAGAAAACAGAAAATAATAGAGTACAACATAACAGAATAAAGAAACAGAAAATAAAAGAATATAAAAAGTAGAATAGAAGATAATTGAATAGATTAGAATAGAAAATATAGGACTATAATAAAATAGAATATAAAATAATTGAATACAATAGAACAGAATAAAAATGATTTATTAAACTTCTGAAATTCAAATTTCGAAAAGAATAGAATTGAATAAAATTAGGGTTGTCCCGATACCGATACCAGTATCGGTATCGGGACCGATACCGAGTGTTTGCGGGAGTACTTGTACTCCCGCAAATGCCCCAGATGCCTGGCCGAATACTTGTGTCCCCCCCCGCCACCGCAACGCGCCGCCGCTGCATACCGCCAAGCCGCCGCCGCCGCGTTAATCAGCGTGCGGGGAACATTACAGGCAGCTTTCGTTTGAATAACTGTGTTCCCCGCCGCGCATAGACACTCCCCCTTGCTCAGGATTGGACAGGTGATCTGTCCAATCCCGAGCAAGGGGGAGTGTCTATGCGCGGCGCGGCGGGGAACACAGCTATTCAAACGAAAGCTGCCTGTAATGTTCCCCGCACGCTGATTAACGCGGCGGCGGCGGCGGCATCATCTAGGTATGGGGGACATGGCTGCAATATGTGGGGGACATGGCTGCAATATGTGGGGGACATGGCTGCAATATGTGGGGGTGACATGGCTGCAATATGTGGGGGTGACATGGCTGCAATATGTGGGGGACATGGCTGCAATATGTGGGGGGGACATGGCTGCAATATGTGGGGGGGACATGGCTGCAATATGTGGGGGTGACATGGCTGCAATATGTGGGGGACATGGCTGCAATATGTGGGGGGGACATGGCTGCAATATGTGGGGGACATGGCTGCAATATGTGGGGGGACATGGCTGCAATATGTGGGGGGGACATGGCTGCAATATGTGGGGGTGACATGGCTGCAATATGTGGGGGACATGGCTGCAATATGTGGGGGGGACATGGCTGCAATATGTGGGGGGGACATGGCTGCAATATGTGGGGGGGGACATGGCTGCAATATGTGGGGGACATGGCTGCAATATGTGGGGGACATGGCTGCAATATGTGGGGGACATGGCTGCAATATGTGGGGGACATGGCTGCAATATGTGGGGGACATGGCTGCAATATGTGGGGGGGACATGGCTGCAATATGTGGGGGACATGGCTGCAATATGTGGGGGACATGGCTGCAATATGTGGGGGACATGGCTGCAATATGTGGGGGGGACATGGCTGCAATATGTGGGGGGGACATGGCTGCAATATGTGGGGGACATGGCTGCAATATGTGGGGGGACATGGCTGCAATATGTGGGGGGGACATGGCTGCAATATGTGGGGGGGACATGGCTGCAATATGTGGGGGGGACATGGCTGCAATATGTGGGGGGACATGGCTGCATTTTGGGACACATTTAAAAAAAAAGTATCGGTATTCGGTATCGGCAAGTACATGAAAAAAAGTATCGGTATTCGGTATCGGCGAGTACATGAAAAAAAGTATCGGTACTTGTACTCGGTCCTAAAAAAATGGTATCGGGACAACCCTAAATAAAATAGAAAACAATGACAAATAAAAGAGTAAAATAAAATAGAACAAATGATGGATAATTATAATGAATGAAGGAAAATAATAGAGAATAGAGCAATAGAATAGAGTAAGACAGAAAAGAATATACAAAAATTGAATAGATTAGAATATATTAGAAAGAATGTAGCAGTCCTCTGAAATTTGAAAAGAATAGAAAAGAATAGAGTAAAAAAGAATAGAAAATAAAAGAATAGAATGAAATCGAATAGAAAAGAATTGAATAGGAAATAAATTAATAGAATAAAATAGAAGAGAAAATAATTAAATATAATAGAAAATAAAAGAATAGAATAGAATGTAGCAATCTTCTGAAATGCGAAAATAATAGAGAAAACAAATTAGAGTAGAAAAAAATTGTAAAACCAGAACAGAATAGAAAATAAAATAATAGAATAGATTAGAATAGAAAATAAATGAATAGAATAGAATAACAAATAGAATATAACCGTCTCTGAAAATCTGAATTCTGAATTGAATGAAACCAGCTATTCTTCACAATGAAGTTGGATCTATTCGATATTTTAGATTAAAATTCAATTTGAATTGGACTTAATATAAAGAATTAGAGCTGCACGATTCTGGCCAAAATGAGAATCACAATTTTTTGGCTTAGAATGAAGATCACGATTCTCTCACGATTCTTACAGCGTAAAATCTTTTACATTTATACAAAACAAAAATGGGCTAACTTTACTGGCTATTTTTTTTTTTTTATTCAATAAAAATGCATTTAAAAAGACTGCTGCGCAAATACAGTGCAGCATAAAATATTGCAACAACCGCCATTTTATTCTCTAGGGTCTTTACTAAAAAATGATATAATCCAGTGGCGGCCCGCCCATATGGGCGCACGGGCGCCACCCCCCCCTCCCGCAGTCACAAAAAAAAAAAAAGAATAAAAAAAAAAAAAAAAACGGGCCCTTTAAGAACTTTTATTCGGCTAAAATGTCATTTTGACATTTTAGCCGAAGTTCTGGCGGCCGTCTATAGAGGGCGCTGCAGCGCCACCCCCTCTCGCAAGTAACACACGTTCAATGCTATGCATTGGACGTGTGTTACTGTTGCCAGCTGCCTGGTCTATTCGTATAACCGGACATGGGACGCCGGTTACCCGAATAGCGACAGCTGGTTGGCTGAGGGGAACTGCCTATCAAAGCCAGTGGCTCTGATAGGCTTTTCCAGTCCCGCCCTCCGGCTCTCGGAAGTCTATGCTCGGAGCGCAGGCAATCTGCGGTCCTTGCATTAGACTGACAGCCGTTTCAGCCAATCAGGTTCCCGGATTCTGGTTTTCAGGAACCTGATTGGCTGAAGCTTCTCCAGGGCGGCAGAAGACATCGAGGGAGGACATGGAAGCGTCAGGTAAGTGATTTTTTTACAGGGAAAGGGGCAGCATGGGGCACAGTGGCAGCATGGGGCACAGTGGCAGCATGGGGCACAGTGGCAGCATGGGGCACAGTGGCAGCATGGGGCACAGTAGAAGCATGGGGCACAGTGGCATCATGGGGCACAGTGGCATCATGGGGCACAGTGGCAGCATGGGGCACAGTGGCATCATGGGGCACAGAGGCGACAATGAGCACAGTGGCATGGGGCACAGTGGTGACAATTGATGGCACAGTGACTGAATATGATGGCATGGCAGAGAGGTGACAATTGATGGCACAGTGACTGCGTTTGATGGCATGGCACAGTGGTGACAATTGATGGCACAGTGGTGGCGTTTGATGGCATGGCACAGTGGTGACAATTGATTGCACAGTGACTGCATTTGATGGCATGGCACATTGGTGACAATTGATGGCACAGTGGTGGCGTTTGATGGCATGGCACAATTAGTGACACAAGTGGTGACAATTGATGGCACAGTGACTGCAAATGATGGCATGGCACAGTGGTGACAATTGATGGCACAGTGGCTGCATTTGATGGCATGGCACAGTGGTGACAATTGATGGCACAGTGGCTGCATTTGGTGGCATGGCACAGTGGCTACATTTGGTGGCATGGCACAGTGGCTGCATGTGATGGGCACAGTGAGGCTGCAATATTTTTTTTTTCGTTTGCGCCCCCCCAAAAATTTTGAGCACCAGCCGCCACTGATATAATCTTTGGGGGTTCCAAGTAATTTTCTAGCAAAAAAAATAAATAATGATTTTAACTTGAAAAGAGCTGTCAGAAAAAGGTTTGGTGTTTAAGTGGTTAAACATTCCTAATTTACATACAGAAGAAGTTAATTCCTTGGAAGAGATACAATGTTTAGACTTCACTTTCCACTGATAAAGAATGTTTCCAAAACTTGGCAGATTGCCCAGACTGACTTTTGGCTGAGAGCAGACAGGAAATTCTTTTCATGTCAAAGATGGTGAAACCCTGTATCAAAGATCGCAACGGGAAAAAGATCGCGATAACGATTCTTGACGATTAATCGTGCAGCTCTATAAAGAAGGTAGCCATTTTCTGAAATTCGAAACTTGAAAAGAATAAAATAGACGAAAACAGAATAGAATAAAAAATAATAGAGTACAGGCCGCGTACACACGATCAAATCTATTTGCTGGAAACGGTCGGCCCGACCGTCCCAGCAGACAGATTCGATCGTGTGTACGGGCGAGCCGACGGATTTGACCACCCGACAGATTTCAAAGCATACTTTGAAATCTGTCGACTGGGAACCCGTCCGCCCGACATGTCTGCTGGTTAGTACACTTACCAGCAGACATGTCTTCTCGCACCGCCGCCGAATGGTTTCGACGCATGCGCGGAAGTGTTTTACTTCCTGGTGCGGTGACGTGGCGGCGTCAACGTCACCGACACGTCAGCGCGCCGTCTGGCGGTGGGGATTTTGGTTTGATCGTGTGTACAGCGATCAAACCAAAACAGCCCAGCAGACAGATTTGTTCAAATCATTCTGTCCGACCGATTTGAACAAATCTGTCTGCTCGTGTGTATGGGGCCTAAGATAGAACAGAATAGAGTAGGATAAAAAATAAAAGAATGCAATAAAGTAGAATAGAAAATAATCTAATTGATTTGAATAGAAAATTCGAAATGGAAATAGAAATGAATTGAATAGAAAATAAAAGAATAGAATAAAAGATTGAATATAACTGTCTCTGAAAACCTGAATTTTGTATTGAATGGAACCAGTTATTCTTCACAATGAATTTGGAACCATTTGAATACTTTGTATCCACTGGAAAAATTTGAATCCGATCAAGAATGAATAAATGATATAAAACGAAACAAATGACATTTTGTTACGAATGCAATGAAATGAAATGACACGCAATCCGGATCCGGAAAGTGGCAAGTGATCCAGATCCAGAAAGTGACACGTGATCCAGATCCAGAAAGTGACACGTGATCCAGATCCAGAAAGTGACACGCAATCCGGATCCGGAAAGTGGCAAGTGATCCAGATCCAGAAAGTGACACGTGATGCGGATCCGGAAAGTGACACGTGATGCGGATCCGGAAAGTGACACGTGATCCAGATCCAGAAAGTGACACGTGATGCGGATCCGGAAAGTGACACGTGATCCAGATCCAGAAAGTGACACGTGATGCGGATCCGTAAAGTGACATGTGATCCGGATCCGTAAAGTGACAAGTGATCCGGATCCAGAAAGTGACACGTGATCCGGATCCGGAAAGTGACAAGTGATCCAGATCCAGAAAGTGACACGTGATGCGGATTCGGAAAGTGACACGTGATCCAGATCCAGAAAGTGACACGTGATGCGGATCCCGAAAGTGACATGTGATCCGGATCCGGAAAGTGACAAGTGATCCAGATCCAGAAAGTGACCCGTGATCCAGATCCGGGAAGTGACACGTGATGCGGATCCGGAAAGTGACAAGTGATCCAGATCCGGAAAGTGACACGTGATGCGGATCCGGAAAGTGACACGTGATCCAGATCCATAAAGTGACACGTGATGCGGATCCGGAAAGTGACATGTGATCCAGATCTGGAAAGTGACACGTGATGCGGATCCGAAAAGTGACACGTGAACCTTCTGCGGTGACATTTTATCACTTCGGCCTTTGAAGACGAGAACTTTCCATTGATATTTTTTCATCAGGACTTGATCTGATTTGGTTTCCTCAGACAGATAACAGTCTCGGCTGACCACACCGGGGAAGCACCACTGATGGTTGGTTGGTAGCTGAAGGAACATCTGTTCCCGGGTGATTGTGGGGGAGGAGTTGTTTGCAGAGAGCGGAGAGCCGGAGACATTAATGGACTTACTGGACCCGATATTAGCGACTCGTTCTGATGTCCAACCGACCGCAGATAATGTCGGCGTTAATTATTATCTACAATGTACCAAAGATGACGAAACGCGCTGACAGGTGAGATCACCGGAGGATTTATACCGGGATGGAAAATAACAGAGACATGAAAACAGCCCCATTACATGTTCTCTGCCCAGGGGCAGACTGACAACTCATGGGGCCCCCCGCAATAGAAGATTATGGGGCCCCCGGGCTTACAGATGGCCACCATGCCAGGAAGCAGGGCAGCTAAAATCTCGGGATTTTCACATCAAAAGCATGACGGTTTTGGACATATCAGGGACAGATGTAAAAAAAACACAGATTTTTACATACTGTCCCTGTTTTTATTGAGCCTGGCAACCCTGATGGGGCCCCCTAGTGGCATGGGGCCCTCGGGCAGTGCCTGAGAGTCCCAATGGTCAGTCCGCACCTGTCTCTGCCCCTTCTGTGCTACACGAGGTCACCACTTGGTTTAGGTACCACCGGATAGACATGTGCACAACAAAAAATTTAGTTTTCTTTTGTTTCGCTTCGTCTCGTTCCGTCGGTTCGTAGCGATTCGTAATTTTGTAAGACGCCCGTGTTCCTATTCGGACCCGTTCGTATTTCGTAAGACGCAATTTTTTTCGTATTCCGATCGGTTCGTATTTTCGTTACCGTTTTATTTTCGTACATGCGGGATGATTCTGTTTAATTTATTTTCGTTATTTGTTAGACAATAATTATTGTGAATTTTTGTCATTTTGTACTTTCGTAAATACATCGCGGGATTCGCGGCACTTTCAACACGCGGCTCATCCATATTAACTATTATTACCCACTTGCTTACTGGGCACATATACCCCCCTCCTGCCCAGGTGAAATTTCAGCTTCCGGCACTGCGTCGCTTTAACTGACAATTGCGCGGTCGTGCGACGTGGCTCCCAAACAAAATTTACGTCCTTTTTTCTACACAAGTAGAGCTTTCTTTTGATGATATTTGATTGTCTGTGCGATTTTTATTTTTTGCGCTATAAACAAAAAAGAGTGACAATTTTGAAAAAACACACACAATATTCTTTACTTTTTGCTATAATAAATATCCCAATTAAAAAAAAAAAAACTTTTTTTTCTCAGTTTAGGCCGATACGTATTCTACATATTTTTGGTGAAAAAAAAAAAAAACAATAAGCGACTGGTTTGCGCAAAAGTTATAACGCCTACAAAGTAGGGGACAGAATTATTATTTTTTATTATTTATTTTTTTTACTAGAAATGGCGGCGATCTGCGATTTTTTGTGGGACTGCGACGTTATGGCGGACACATCGGACACTTTGACACATTTTTGGCGCCATTCACATCTATACTGCGATCAGTGCTATAAATATGCACTAATTACTGTATAAATGTGACTGTCACTGGCATTGAAGGGGTTAACACTAGTGATGAGCGGAATACGCCATATTCGATTTCGCGATATTTCGCGAATATTTCGAAGAATATTCGCGAATATTCGTTAATATCGAATATTCGTGATATTTTATAAAAAAAAAAAAAAAAAAAAATTGCGAATTTTCGCCAATGCGAATTTTCGCTAATGTGAAATTTCGCGATTTTTTTTTTTTTTTTTTATAAAATATCACGAATATTCGATATGTACGAATATTCGGTATATTTTATATAAAAAAAAGCGAAATTTCACATATGCGGTTGCGAATATTCGTTAATATCGAATATTCGTGATATTTGATAAAAAAAAATTGCGAATTTTCGCTAGTGCGAATTTTATTGCGAATTTTTTTGCGAAATTTGAAAAATAGCGAATATTCGAAATAGCGAATATTCGCCGCGATATTCGAGATATTCGCGAATACTCGAATATGCAATATTCGTAGCGAATATTCGCAATGCGAATATTCGTGAGCAACACTAGTTAACACTAGGGGGTGAGGAAGGGGTTAAATGTATTCCCTGGGTGTGTTCTAACTTTGGGGGGAGGGGGGTGGCTGGGGGGGTGACCGATCTGTGTCCCTATGTACAAGGGACACAGATCGGTCTCCTCTCCAGAGACAGGACGCTGTCTCTGTAAAACGGCCATGAGAGATGCTCTGTGAGATCATCTCTCATTCGCCGCACAGATCGCATCGCAAACGGCCACTCTGATTGGCCGTTCGCGGCAAACAGTGATTGGCTGTGTCCAAGGGACACACGGCCAACACAGAATTTCCCCGCGGCGCGCTCTGGAGTGCGCGCGGGGAACGTGCTAGTGACAAGCCATCAATTGAACAAATTAGATTTGGCAATTTAGATCCGCGCTAAAGCCGTCATTCGACTATAGCGCGGATCTCAAGCGGTTAGGCCCCGTACACGCGATCGGACTTTTTTGTCGTTTTCAAAAAATCTATTTGTTTGTAAGCTCCATCAGAAAACCATTTTCGGGTTCAAACGGCCAACTGAACTCCCTTCAGACAAAAATCCACGGAAAAGTTTATTTGAAGTCGGATTGTGTGTACGAGGCTTTACACTGTACTCGGCGCAAAAAAAGGAGAAGCGGATTCGCTAACGACACTCACTGCCCATTCTAAGGAACGATACAAAAAAAACAGATTTACCAAAACACACAAATGAAAATACGAACAGAAAAAGGATTTAAAATACGGAATGCAAATCATTCGTTATAGATGTCATTTTCGTTCTTTTGCCGTTTCCGTTTTGTCGTATTTTCGTAAGATTGTCGAATCGTTTGTTCGTATTTGCGCTTGTTCGTTATTTGGCTCATTCGTAATCCCGTCGTTTTCGTATTTTGGTTCTTTCAGTTTTTCGTATGTTCACATTGTTCCGCTTATACGAATACTAACAAATTCGTACGGAAATACATTCGTTAGGAACGGGAACGCACATATCTACCACCGGATCACACGGATCACACGGATCACACGGATCACACGGTGCCGCTGATGCCTTCAGCCTGAGTCCTCTATGGATATCACCCGCCCTGTGCAAAGCCTTCAGTAAAGGAAATTATCATTAACCCCTTCCTTACTGGGCACGTAAACCCCCCCTCCTGCCCAGACCAGTTTTCAGCTTTGAGCGCTGACGCACTTTGAATGACAATTGCGCAGTCATGCTACACTGTACACAAATACATTTTTTATCATTTTTTTTCCCACAAATAGATCTTTATTTTTGTTGTATTTGATCACCTCTAAGGTTTTTATTTTTTGCTAAACAAAAAAAAATTGAAAATAAAATAAAATAAAATCATGTTTAATGGTTTGTTATAACATTTTGGTAATTTTTCCCCTTCATTGATATGTGCTGATGAGGCTGCACTGATGGGCACTGATAGGCTGCATTGGTGGGCACTGATAGACTGCATTGGTGGGCACTGATAGGCTGCACTGGTGGGCACTGATAGGCTGCACTGGTGGGCACTAACAGGCTGCATTGGTGGGTACTGATAGGCACAGATAAGGCAGAACTGATGGAGACAGGTAAGGTGGCACTGATAGGCTGCACCGATGGGCACTGATAGGCTGTACTGATGGGCACTAATAGGATGTACTGGTGGGCACTGATAGGCACAGATAAGGCGGCACTGATGAAGACAAATAAGGCGGCACTGGTGGGCACTGATGGGCTGCACTGATGGGCACTGATGGGCTGTACTGGTGGGCACTGATGGGCTGTACTGGTGGGCACTGATAGGATGTACTGGTGGGCACTGATAGGCACAGATAAGGCGGCACTGATGGGGACAGATAAGGCGGCACTGGTGGGCATTAATAGGCTGCACTGATAAAAGGGCACTGATGGGTGGCACTGATAGGTGTTACTTATAGGTACCATTGATACCAAGTTACATTAATGCAGCGTGGATCCATGTGGATCAATGTGGGCACACATATTCCATGGAGATGGGTATGGCGCTGAGGTTTGGGCACCGGTCCTTATGGAGAAAATCTCTCTAAGCTCCATGCATCTCCAGCACACAACCCTGGTCAAGGTTTTCTAGTGTCCAATTGGACTTGCTGCCCACTGCTGGCTGGGGGATCCATAAGGACTATACATAGATGGGGCACCCTGGAAACGCGTAAGCACCGGCAGAATCCAGGAGAATCCTTTTCGAATTCTGGATAATATATCTTCCTTGAAGCTCTGGGGGCTTTTGACCCAAATTAGTTAACTCAATTATAGGGTCTCTGTCCAAGGTGAGAGGCACATCGGATGGTGGAAGCATGTGGTTCACATTGATTCACTTCTATGGCATGCAATACCGCATGCAGCCAGTGGTGGGGGGGGGCGGAGAGACCCGGGAAAATACTTGGAGACTGTTCGGCTGCATTCGGAAACCCTCAGAAAAGCTCGAAAACTCTCGGGAATGGAGTATTACCAAGTGTTTCTGAGTATATTTACGAACAGCTCTCCAGCGCCCCCGCACCTCTGGCCAAATGCGGTACTGCACACTACAGAGGCTTGAACCCTGCTCGTGCTGTGAGACAACACTCGCAAATAGAGTTGAGCGAACCCGAACTGTAAAGTTCGGGTTCGGTATGGACTTTGGGTTTTTCCCGAACCCGGACCCGAATAATTGGTGAAAGTTTGGGTCCGGGTTCGGGTGTTCTCTCCAGAGACGATCGGTTGGTCCAGCGATGAGAAGATCCATCCATTCAGAGCACAGCTCAGCGAATAACGCGCCGGTGCTTGACGTTTCTTTTATAGGGGAGGCGGGCCACACGTCACGTGACCCCGTCCCCCTCTGACGCAAGGGCCATGTCTGGGCTGTCCCAGTGACGTAGCAGAGTGTGCGTCAGAGGGGGACGGGGTCATGTGATGTGTGGCCCACGTCCCCTATAAAAGAAACGTCAAGCACCGGCGCGTTATTCGCTGAGCTGTGCTCTGAATGGATGGATCTTCTCATCGCTGGACCAATCGTCCGTCGCTGGATAGAAGACAATGTTGGAGCAGGGAGCCGCATCGATCGTCTACTTTCACCGCTGGATTTTAAGTTGGTTTAATTAACCACTTGCTTACTGGGCACATAGTATGCTGATACGTAATTTTCTATGTATTTTTGTAAAAAAAAAAAATCGCAATAAGCGACTGGTTTGCACAAAAGTTATAGCGCTTACAAAATAGGGGACAGAATTATGATTTTTTGTTATGATTTTTTTTTTTACTAGTAATGGCGGCGATCTGCGATTTTTATTGGGACTGCGATTTTGCGGCCGACATATGGGACACTTTTGCGCTGTTTTTTTTAACTTATTAATTATCGGCAATGTTTTTGTAAGGGGGAGTGCTGTGATCTCTGTGGGAGGCAATGATAATGCTCCGTGTGTCACAGTGATGGAGTCACCATGGAATATACGTCCAATGACAGGTCCACTATATTTTTAGTGTCCACCCAGGGCCGGGGCTACCACTAGGCAAACTAGGCAGCCGCCTAAAGCACCCTGCTGCCTAGGGCACCCGGCCACTGGTGTTTCTACTCTCGTCTCTCTGCAGCAAGCAACTAAGTCTCAGCAGCAGCAGGCAGCCACCGCTCCGTTCGCACATAGTGTCAGAGGTGGGGGAGGACTGTGTCTGTGTCCCGACTCCCGAATGAATGCAAGGGAACATATTGCTGGGCGCTGGTGAGGCTGCATATGATGGGCGCTGGTGAGGCTGCATATGATGGGCGCTGGTGAGGCTGCATATGATGGGCGCTGGTGAGGCTGCATATGATGGGCGCTGGTGAGGCTGCAATTGATGGGCGCTGGTGAGGCTGCAATTGATGGGCGCTGGTGAGGCTGCAATTGATGGGCGCTGGTGAGGCTGCATATGATGGGCGCTGGTGAGGCTGCATATGATGGGCGCTGGTGAGGCTGCAATTGATGGGCGCTGGTGAGGCTGCAATTGATGGGCGCTGGTGAGGCTGCATTTGATGGGCGCTGGTGAGGCTGCATTTGATAGGCACTGGAGAGGCCGCATTTGTTGGGTGCTGGAGAGGCTGCAATTGATGGCAATGGAGAGGCCGTATTTGATGGGTGCTAGTGAGGCTGCATTGATGGGCGCTGGTGAGGCTGCATTGATGGGCGCTGGTGAGGCTGCATTTGATGGGCACTTTATCATCGCTCTCACATGTACTGGAACGGTGTGATGAAATAGTTGGACTCGGCACGTTTCGCACAGATCACACACGCGGTGACGCAACAAATGGGTAATACAAGGAGGACTCAGCCAGGGGTGGGACCAGAGAAAGTGATCTCATGGCCAATCACAGGCTGACAAGCGGATGAGTCACGGCATCCCCGGGGTTGTCAGACGCCGATCGCTGCCAGGACTGGGAGAGACGACTGCCGTGACCTGAATGAGACCTCCGCTGGGAGCTTGTGATTGGCTGTGGCTATTCCTGGACCACACCCCCCCCTACCCTCCCCCCCCCCCCTCCGAGTGCTGAGGACCAGCTGACACCTTATGCTTTCCAACCACAGATCACAGCGCCGCTGCTACAGTTTTATCACATTACACTTAATACAAGCTGCTGCTGAGTAGTTATCCGATCAGTGATGATTGGCTGCGTGGCCGGGGGGGGGGGAGGGGGCTCTGTACTTGTTAGATTCACTTTAACCCCTTCCATACCGGGGGGCACTTACGCCCCCTCCTGCCCAGGCCAACTTTCAGCTTTCATTGCTGTCGCCAATTGCGCGGTCGTGCTACACTGCACCCAAATGGAATGTTTGTCATTCTTTCCCCACAAATAGAGATTTCTATTGGCGGTATTTGATCACCGCTGTGGTTTTTATTTTTTGCGCATTTTTTGTTAAATAAGTACGTTTTCTTCTTCAATTATGGGCACTGATATGGCGGCACTGATGGGCACCGATGAGGTGGCACTGATGGGCACTGACAGGCGGTGACGCGTCATATTCGGCTCCCTATCACACAATGCTCCGGAAGTGACATAGCGGCCAACTGCGCATGCGCGATGCAATCCAAACGCAATTGCGATGCGTTCCAATGGATTTACGACACTGCACACCAGCGAAGGGGTCATTCAGGGCGAGGTGGACTTGGGGGAAAGTGGCCAGTCTGCCTCACGTCCTCCCTCCGCTCGCTCGGCTCCCCCCGCTCGCTCGGCCTCCTGGCTCTTTATTTAACATCCTCCAATCCACGGGGATGTTAAGGAAAGAGCCTGGATGCTGAACGAGGTTTCGCTGGTGTGCACTGCCGTAAATCCATTGGAACCAACGGCGGATCCAGGGGGGGGGCAACGGGGCAATTGCCCCCCCCGAGGCAATCATGTCACATTGGCTTTAAAAAAAAAAAAAAAAAAAATTTTATTTTTTTTTTTTTTTTTTTTTTTTAGGGGTCCGGAGGTCCCCAGGGGCCCGGAGGCCACCAGGGCCCCAGATGGCAAACCCCTCTTTTTTCATTTATTTTTTTATAAAAAAAAATATTTTTTTAACATATTTTTTTATTAGAAGTCCGGAGGTCCCCATGGTCCCAGAGGCCGCCAGGGCCCCGTATGGCAACCCCCCTTTTTTTTTAGGGGTCTGGAGGTCCCCAGGGGCCCAGAGATCCCCAGGGCCCCAGGTGACCACCCCCCTTTTTTTATTAAATGTATATATATATATATATATATATATATATATATATATATATAAATTATTATTATTATTATTATTGTTAGTATTATTATTAAAGGGCAAAGAGGTCCCCAGGGCCCCCGGAGGACAACCCTCCTTTTTTTTATAAATTTTTTATATTTTATTTATTTTTTTCTCTTTTTTTATATATAGATATATTTTTATTAAAGGGCTCAGAGGTCCCCAGGGCCCCATGTGTCAAACCCCCTTTTTTTAATAAATGTTTTTTTTTATTTTTTTTTTATATATTGTTTTATTTATGTTTTATAACTTTTTTTTATCATTTTTTTAAACTGCTTTGCGGTGCCTGCAGCTGCTGCTGCCGAGTCTGTCACTCTCTCTCTCTCTCATCACCAGGGCTGGTAGGCTGCCTGTCCTGAGACTGCTTTGAGCTGTTGCTGACTGCAGCACTCCCCTCTCTCCTGCTGACATCGGGCATCTCTGGCTGTGTGTGAGCTGGATCTGTGTTTGACTGTGCTGCCTGTGCTAGACCTGCTCGTGTGATAGTAGATAGAGATGGAACACTGATTGAATCAGTGTCAGGGATTCTAAATAGACCAGTACTGTGTGCCTACACAGAGGAGACCAACACTGTATGCAGTGAAATAAAAGGTGTTTATTTACAAGGTGAACAAAACAGGTGAAGACAAACAGTGCACAAATAACAACAAAGCATATATAAGTGAAGGGGAAATGCCGTAATCATAAACCAAAAGCCAAGCCGAGGTCATATACCAGGAGATCACAGAAGAAGCTGCAGACAGGGAATGGGCAGGAAGGGAATGTCCAGGAGAGGGATCAGGTCAGGTCGGATCAGATCAGAAGTCAAGAAAGGGGACAGCAAGCTCAGGGTCAGATATCAGGCTCAGGATCAGGTTAGTAGACAGATACCAGGGCGAGGAGTGATTACACACGCCGGGTATTATAGAGGCGTGCTGATTGCATTCAGGTCACACCTGAACGCAGGAAGGGCTGTGTGCTCCATACTGCCAAGACCTTTCCTGACAATCAGTGTTTTGTCTATCACACAAGCCCGTCTAGGGGGGACCTTGCTAGAGCACACTGGCCTACCGAACACAGACCTTCAGCTCCTGTTTGTTCCATGACACACGTCGGGAGAGGAGATGCCTGCTGTGTGTGATCGAGGCAATGCCATGGTGAGTGCCGTGCACAGTGTGGCTGCATTCATAGACAAAAGCGGGGGTGCATTGATAGACAAAAGTGGGATTGCATTGATATGCAAAAGTGGGGATGCATTGATATGCAAAAGTGGGGATGCATTGATATGCAAAAGTGGGATTGCATTGATATGCAAAAGTGGGGATGCATTGATATGCAAAAGTGGGGTTGCATTGATATACAAAGGTGGGGCTGCGTTCATATGCACAGTGAGGCTGCAATGATCTCTTGTACCATGTCTTCAGTCTCTGACCATCCCTTGTACCACGTCTGCAGTCTCTGGCCATCTCTTGTACCACGTCTGCAGTCTCTGACCATCCCTTGTACCACGTCTGCAGTCTCTGACCATCTCTTGTACCACGTCTGCAGTCTCTGACCATCCCTTGTACCACGTCTGCAGTCTCTGACCATCCCTTGTACCACGTCTGCAGTCTCTGACCATCTCTTGTACCACGTCTGCAGTCCCTGACAATCGTCTACAAACCATGGGATAGATTTATGGCATTCATATTTAAATATGTCTTACTAGTAATGGCGGGGATCATTGATTTTTTAGCAGTACTGCAACATTGCAGCGGACACATCGGACACCTAATTGAGTTCTGTAAGCAACACCTTATTTTCTGGCAGTGCCCCCCCCGAGACTAGACTCTGGATCCGCCCTTGATTGGAACGCATCGCAATTGCGCTTGAAACGTATCGCGCATGCGCAGTTGCCCGCCACAGCACTTGCGCAGCATTCTGTTATAGGGAGCAGAGTGTGACAAGTCAGTGGCACTGATGGGCACTCATAGGCGGCATTGATGGGCACTCATAGGCGGCACTGGGCACTCTTTGGCGGCACTGATGGGCACGTAGGGTGGCACAGATGGGCACTGATAGGTGGGCACTGGGCAAAGATAGGAACAAAGAGGTGGCCGCCACAGCACTTCCGCAGCATTCTGTTATAGGGAGCATAGTATGACAAGTCAGCGGCACTGATGGGCACTCATAGGCGGCACTGGGCACTCTTTGGCGGCACTGATGGGCACTCATAGGCGGCACTGGGCACACTTTGGCGGCACTGATGGGCACTTATTGGTGGCACAGATGGGCACTTATAGGTGGGCACTGGGCACAGATGGGCACTAAGAGGTGGCACTGATGGACACTGAATGACACTGAGGGGGGCACTCCCTGGTGGTCCAGTGTGGGGATCTGAGGGGGAGGGGCTGCGCTGATAAACAATCAGCGCGAACCCCCCCTGTCAGGAGAGCCGCCGATCGGCTCTCCTCTACTCGCGTCTGTCAGATCAACGGCTCTGCCTGTTTACATCGTGCTCAGCCGTGATTGGACACGGCTGATCACGTGGTACAGAGCCTCCGAGATGCAGGGTGTCAGACTGACACCCCGCATCACCGATCGTCGCGATGCGCGCCCCCACAGGCGCGCGCCGGCATTAAATCCAGCAGGACATCAATAGACGTCCAGTCAGGATTTCACAACCACTTCCCGGACGTCACTTGTCTGCTGACCGGGCGGGAAGGGGTTACAGCAAAATGTCAGCTACTAAATAAAATCTTTATTTTTGGCTCCCCCTTGAGGTAGTACAGGTAAATGCAGGTATTCCCCCATCCATGGAGTCCCGTGCCGTCTTCCCCGCAGCTATGACTAAGCACTAGTTTTAGTGCGAAACGCGTCAGCTGTCAGGTTGTATATTATGTTGCTGTGACTTGTAGTGCTCTCCTTCTTTTAATAAAAAGCTACAATTTGTTCAGAGTCCCCCGTACATCAGAGACCCCCGTAAATCAGAGTCCCCCGTACATTAGATTCCCCCATACATCAGAGTCCCCCGTAAATCAGAGTCCCCCGTAAATCAGAGTCCCCCGTAAATCAGAGTCCCCCGTAAATCAGAGTCCCCCGTACATCAGAGTCCCCCGTACATCAGAGTCCCCCGTACATCAGAGTCCCCCGTACATCAGAGTCCCCCGTACATCAGAGTCCCCCGTACATCAGAGTCCCCCGTACATCAGAGTCCCCCGTACATCAGAGTCCCCCGTACATCAGAGTCCCCCGTACATCAGAGTCCCCCGTACATCAGAGTCCCCCGTACATCAGAGTCCCCCTTACATCAGAGTCCCCTGTACATCAGAGACCCCCTTACATCAGAGTCCCCCTTACATCAGAGTCCCCCTTACATCAGAGTCCCCTGTAAATCAGAGTCCCCCGTACATCAGAGTCCCCAACAGAGTCCCCCTGTACATTAGAGTCTCCTGTACATCAGAGTCCCCCGTAAATTAGAGTCCCCCGTAAATTAGAGTCCCCCGTACATCAAAGTCCTCTGTACATCAGTCTCCTGTACATCAGAGTCTCCTGTACATCAGAGTCCCCCGTACATCAGAGTCCCCCGTACATCAGAGTCCCCCGTACATCAGAGTCCCCTGTACATCAGAGACCCCCTTACATCAGAGTCCCCCGTACATCAGAGTCCCCCTGTAAATCAGAGTCCCCCTGTAAATCAGAGTCCCCCGTACATCAGGGTCCCCTGTACATCAGAGTCTCCTGTACATCAGAGTCCCCCATACATCAGAGTCCCCCGTACATCAGAGTCTCCTGTACATCAGAGTCCCCCGTACATCAGAGTCCCCCGTACATCAGAGTCCCCCGTACATCAGAGTCCCCTGTACATCAGAGACCCCCTTACATCAGAGTCCCCCGTACATCAGAGTCCCCCTGTAAATCAGGGTCCCCTGTACATCAGAGTCCCCTGTACATCAGGGTCCCCTGTACATCAGAGTCTCCTGTACATCAGAGTCCCCCATACATCAGAGTCCCCAACAGAGTCCCCCTGTACATTAGAGTCTCCTGTACATCAGAGTCCCCCGTAAATTAGAGTCCCCCGTAAATTAGAGTCCCCCGTACATCAAAGTCCCCTGTACATCAGAGTCTCCTGTACATCAGAGTCCCACGTACATCAGAGTCCCCCGAGCATCAGAGTCCCCCGTAAATTAGAGTCCCCCGTACATCAGGGTCCCCTGTACATCAGGGTCCCCCGTACATCAGAGTCCCCCGTACATCAGATTCCCCCATACATCAGAGTCCCCCGTAAATTAGAGTCCCCCGTAAATTAGAGTCCCCCGTAAATCAGAGTCCCCTGTACATCAGGGTCCCCTGTACATCAGAGTCCCCCGTACATCAGAGTCCCCCGTACATCAGAGACCCCTGTACATCAGAGTCCCCCGTACATCAGAGACCCCCGTACATCAGAGTCCCCCGTACATCAGAGTCCCCCGTACATCAGAGTCCCCCTTACATCAGAGTCCCCCTTACATCAGAGTCCCCCGTACATCAGAGTCCCCCGTACATCAGAGTCCCCCTTACATCAGAGTCCCCCGTACATCAGAGTCCCCCGTACATCAGAGTCCCCCGTACATCAGAGCCCCCCGTACATCAGAGTCCCCCGTACATCAGAGTCTCCTGTACATCAGAGTCTCCTGTACATCAGGGTCCCCTGTACATCAGAGTCTCCTGTACATCAGAGTCTCCTGTACATCAGAGTGAGTCCCCCATACATCAGAGTCCCCCATACATCAGAGTCCCCTGTACATCAGGGTCTCCTGTACATCAGAGTCTCCTGTACATCAGGGTCCCCCATATATCAGAGTCTCCTGTACATCAGAGTCCCCCGTACATCAGAGTCCCCCTGTAAATTAGAGTCCCCCGTAAATTAGAGTCCCCCGTACATCAAAGTCCCCTGTACATCAGAGTCTCCTGTACATCAGAGTCCCCCGTACATCAGAGTCCCCCGTAAATTAGAGTCCCCCGTAAATTAGAGTCCCCCGTAAATCAGAGTCCCCCGTACATCAGATTCCCCCGTACATCAGAGTCCCCCGTACATCAGAGTCCCCCGTACATCAGAGTCCCCCGTACATCAGAGTCCCCCGTACATCAGAGTCCCCCGTACATCAGAGTCCCCCGTACATCAGAGACCCCCTTACATCAGAGACCCCCTTACATCAGAGACCCCCTTACATCAGAGACCCCCTTACATCAGAGTCCCCCGTACATCAGAGTCCCCCGTAAATCAGGGTCCCCCGTAAATCAGGGTCCCCTGTACATCAGAGTCCCCCGTACATCAGAGTCCCCCGTACATCAGAGTCTCCTGTACATCAGAGTCCCCCGTAAATTAGAGTCCCCCATAAATTAGAGTCCCCCGTACATCAAAGTCCCCTGTACATCAGAGTCTCCTGTACATCAGAGTCCCCCGTACATCAGAGTCCCCCGTAAATTAGAGTCCCCCGTACATCAGGGTCCCCTGTACATCAGGGTCCCCCGTACATCAGAGTCCCCCGTACATCAGATTCCCCCATACATCAGAGTCCCCTGTAAATTAGAGTTCCCCGTAAATCAGAGTCCCCTGTACATCAGGGTCCCCTGTACATCAGGGTCCCCCGTACATCAGAGTCCCCCGTACATCAGGGTCCCCCGTACATCAGAGTCCCCCGTACATCAGAGTCCCCCGTAAATTAGAGTTCCCCGTAAATCAGAGTCCCCTGTACATCAGGGTCCCCTGTACATCAGAGTCCCTCGTACATCAAAGTCCCCCATACATCAGAGACCCCTGTACATCAGAGACCCCCGTACATCAGAGTCCCCCGTACATCAGAGTCCCCCGTACATCAGAGTCCCCCGTACATCAGAGTCCCCCGTACATCAGAGTCCCCCTTACATCAGAGTCCCCCTTACATCAGAGTCCCCTGTACATCAGAGACCCCCTTACATCAGAGTCCCCCGTACATCAGAGTCCCCCGTACATCAGAGCCCCCCGTACATCAGAGCCCCCCGTACATCAGAGTCCCCCGTACATCAGAGTCCCCCGTAAATCAGGGTCCCCTGTACATCAGAGTCCCCCGTACATCAGGGTCCCCTGTACATCAGAGTCTCCTGTACATCAGAGTCCCCTGTACATCAGAGTCCCCCGTACATCAGAGTCCCCAACAGAGTCCCCCTGTACATTAGAGTCTACTGTACATCAGAGTCCCCCGTACATCAGAGTCCCCCGTAAATTAGAGTCCCCCGTAAATTAGAGTCCCCTGTACATCAGGGTCCCCTGTACATCAGGGTCCCCCGTACATCAGAGTCTCCTGTACATCAGAGTCCCCCGTAAATTAGAGTCCCCCATAAATTAGAGTCCCCCGTACATCAAAGTCCCCTGTACATCAGAGTCCCCCGTACATCAGAGTCCCCCGTAAATTAGAGTCCCCCGTACATCAGGGTCCCCTGTACATCAGGGTCCCCCGTACATCAGAGTCCCCTGTACATCAGATTCCCCCATACATCAGAGTCCCCTGTAAATTAGAGTTCCCCGTAAATCAGAGTCCCCTGTACATCAGGGTCCCCCGTACATCAGAGTCCCCCGTACATCAGGGTCCCCCGTACATCAGAGTCCCCCGTACATCAGAGTCCCCCGTAAATTAGAGTTCCCCGTAAATCAGAGTCCCCTGTACATCAGGGTCCCTCGTACATCAAAGTCCCCCATACATCAGAGACCCCTGTACATCAGAGACCCCCGTACATCAGAGTCCCCCGTACATCAGAGTCCCCCGTACATCAGAGTCCCCCGTACATCAGAGTCCCCCGTACATCAGAGACCCCCTTACATCAGAGTCCCCCGTACATCAGAGTCCCCCGTACATCAGAGTCCCCCGTACATCAGAGTCCCCCGTACATCAGAGTCCCCCGTACATCAGAGTCCCCCGTACATCAGAGTCCCCCGTACATCAGAGTCCCCCGTACATCAGAGTCCCCCGTACATCAGAGCCCCCCGTACATCAGAGCCCCCCGTACATCAGAGCCCCCCGTACATCAGAGCCCCCCGTACATCAGAGTCCCCCGTACATCAGAGTCCCCCGTACATCAGGGTCTCCTGTACATCAGAGTCTCCTGTACATCAGAGTCTCCTGTACATCAGAGTCCCCTGTACATCAGAGTCCCCTGTACATCAGAGTCCCCTGTACATCAGAGTCCCCTGTACATCAGAGTCCCCTGTACATCAGAGTCCCCCGTACATCAGAGTCCCCAACAGAGTCCCCCTGTACATTAGAGTCCCCCGTAAATTAGAGTCCCCCGTACATCAGGGTCCCCTGTACATCAGGGTCCCCCGTACATCAGAGTCCCCCGTACATCAGAGTCCCCCGTACATCAGAGTCCCCCGTACATCAGATTCCCCCATACATCAGAGTCCCCCGTAAATTAGAGTTCCCCGTAAATCAGAGTCCCCTGTACATCAGAGTCCCCCGTACATCAGAGTCCCCCGTACATCAGGGTCCCCCGTATATTAAAGTCCCCCGTACATCAGAGACCCCTGTACATCAGAGTCCCCCGTACATCAGAGACCCCCGTACATCAGAGACCCCCGTACATCAGAGTCCCCCTTACATCAGAGTCCCCTGTACATCAGAGTCCCCCGTACATCAGAGTCCCCCGTACATCAGAGTCCCCCGTACATCAGAGTCCCCCGTACATCAGAGTCCCCCTTACATCAGAGTCCCCCTTACATCAGAGTCCCCCTTACATCAGAGTCCCCCGTACATCAGAGCCCCCCGTACATCAGAGCCCCCCGTACATCAGAGTCTCCTGTACATCAGAGTCTCCTGTACATCAGGGTCCCCTGTACATCAGAGTCTCCTGTACATCAGAGTCTCCTGTACATCAGAGTGAGTCCCCCATACATCAGAGTCCCCCATACATCAGAGTCCCCTGTACATCAGAGTCTCCTGTACATCAGGGTCCCCCATATATCAGAGTCTCCTGTACATCAGAGTCCCCCGTACATCAGAGTCCCCCTGTAAATTAGAGTCCCCCGTAAATTAGAGTCCCCCGTACATCAAAGTCCCCTGTACATCAGAGTCTCCTGTACATCAGAGTCCCCCGTACATCAGAGTCCCCCGTAAATTAGAGTCCCCCGTAAATTAGAGTCCCCCGTACATCAGAGTCCCCCGTACATCAGATTCCCCCGTACATCAGAGTCCCCCGTACATCAGAGTCCCCCTTACATCAGAGTCCCCCTTACATCAGAGTCCCCCTTACATCAGAGACCCCCTTACATCAGAGACCCCCTTACATCAGAGTCCCCCGTACATCAGAGTCCCCCGTACATCAGAGTCCCCCGTACATCAGAGTCCCCCGTAAATCAGGGTCCCCCGTACATCAGAGTCCCCCGTACATCAGAGTCCCCCGTAAATCAGGGTCCCCTGTACATCAGAGTCCCCCGTACATCAGAGTCTCCTGTACATCAGAGTCCCCCGTAAATTAGAGTCCCCCATAAATTAGAGTCCCCCGTACATCAAAGTCCCCTGTACATCAGAGTCTCCTGTACATCAGAGTCCCCCGTACATCAGAGTCCCCCGTACATCAGAGTCCCCCGTAAATTAGAGTCCCCCGTACATCAGGGTCCCCCGTACATCAGATTCCCCCATACATCAGAGTCCCCTGTAAATTAGAGTTCCCCGTAAATCAGAGTCCCCTGTACATCAGGGTCCCCCGTACATCAGAGTCCCCCGTACATCAGGGTCCCCCGTACATCAGAGTCCCCCGTACATCAGAGTCCCCCGTACATCAGAGTCCCCCGTAAATTAGAGTTCCCCGTAAATCAGAGTCCCCTGTACATCAGGGTCCCCTGTACATCAGGGTCCCTCGTACATCAAAGTCCCCCATACATCAGAGACCCCTGTACATCAGAGACCCCCGTACATCAGAGTCCCCCGTACATCAGAGTCCCCCGTACATCAGAGTCCCCCGTACATCAGAGTCCCCTGTACATCAGAGACCCCCTTACATCAGAGTCCCCCGTACATCAGAGTCCCCCGTACATCAGAGTCCCCCGTACATCAGAGTCCCCCGTACATCAGAGTCCCCCGTACATCAGAGTCCCCCGTACATCAGAGCCCCCCGTACATCAGAGCCCCCCGTACATCAGAGTCCCCCGTACATCAGAGTCCCCCGTAAATCAGGGTCCCCCGTACATCAGGGTCCCCTGTACATCAGAGTCTCCTGTACATCAGAGTCCCCTGTACATCAGAGTCCCCCGTACATCAGAGTCCCCAACAGAGTCCCCCTGTACATTAGAGTCTACTGTACATCAGAGTCCCCCGTACATCAGAGTCCCCCGTACATCAGAGTCCCCCGTAAATTAGAGTCCCCCGTACATCAGGGTCCCCTGTACATCAGGGTCCCCCGTACATCAGAGTCTCCTGTACATCAGAGTCCCCCGTAAATTAGAGTCCCCCATAAATTAGAGTCCCCCGTACATCAAAGTCCCCTGTACATCAGAGTCCCCCGTACATCAGAGTCCCCCGTAAATTAGAGTCCCCCGTACATCAGGGTCCCCTGTACATCAGGGTCCCCCGTACATCAGAGTCCCCCGTACATCAGATTCCCCCATACATCAGAGTCCCCTGTAAATTAGAGTTCCCCGTAAATCAGAGTCCCCTGTACATCAGGGTCCCCCGTACATCAGAGTCCCCCGTACATCAGGGTCCCCCGTACATCAGAGTCCCCCGTACATCAGAGTCCCCCGTAAATTAGAGTTCCCCGTAAATCAGAGTCCCCTGTACATCAGGGTCCCTCGTACATCAAAGTCCCCCATACATCAGAGACCCCTGTACATCAGAGACCCCCGTACATCAGAGTCCCCCGTACATCAGAGTCCCCCGTACATCAGAGTCCCCCGTACATCAGAGTCCCCTGTACATCAGAGTCCCCCGTACATCAGAGACCCCCGTACATCAGAGACCCCCGTACATCAGAGACCCCCGTACATCAGAGTCCCCCGTACATCAGAGTCCCCCGTACATCAGAGTCCCCCGTACATCAGAGTCCCCCGTAAATCAGGGTCCCCTGTACATCAGAGTCCCCCGTACATCAGAGTCCCCCGTAAATCAGGGTCCCCTGTACATCAGAGTCCCCCGTACATCAGAGTCTCCTGTACATCAGAGTCCCCCGTAAATTAGAGTCCCCCCTAAATTAGAGTCCCCCGTACATCAAAGTCCCCCGTACATCAAAGTCCCCTGTACATCAGAGTCTCCTGTACATCAGAGTCCCCCGTACATCAGAGTCCCCCGTACATCAGAGTCCCCCGTAAATTAGAGTCCCCCGTACATCAGGGTCCCCCGTACATCAGATTCCCCCATACATCAGAGTCCCCTGTAAATTAGAGTTCCCCGTAAATCAGAGTCCCCTGTACATCAGGGTCCCCCGTACATCAGAGTCCCCCGTACATCAGGGTCCCCCGTACATCAGAGTCCCCCGTACATCAGAGTCCCCCGTACATCAGAGTCCCCCGTAAATTAGAGTTCCCCGTAAATCAGAGTCCCCTGTACATCAGGGTCCCCTGTACATCAGGGTCCCTCGTACATCAAAGTCCCCCATACATCAGAGACCCCTGTACATCAGAGACCCCCGTACATCAGAGTCCCCCGTACATCAGAGTCCCCCGTACATCAGAGTCCCCCGTACATCAGAGTCCCCCGTACATCAGAGTCCCCTGTACATCAGAGACCCCCTTACATCAGAGTCCCCCGTACATCAGAGTCCCCCGTACATCAGAGTCCCCCGTACATCAGAGTCCCCCGTACATCAGAGTCCCCCGTACATCAGAGTCCCCCGTACATCAGAGTCCCCCGTACATCAGAGTCCCCCGTACATCAGAGTCCCCCTTACATCAGAGTCCCCCGTACATCAGAGCCCCCCGTACATCAGAGCCCCCCGTACATCAGAGACCCCCGTACATCAGAGTCCCCCGTACATCAGAGTCCCCCGTAAATCAGGGTCCCCCGTACATCAGGGTCCCCTGTACATCAGAGTCTCCTGTACATCAGAGTCCCCTGTACATCAGAGTCCCCCGTACATCAGAGTCCCCAACAGAGTCCCCCTGTACATTAGAGTCTACTGTACATCAGAGTCCCCCGTACATCAGAGTCCCCCGTACATCAGAGTCCCCCGTAAATTAGAGTCCCCCGTACATCAGGGTCCCCTGTACATCAGGGTCCCCCGTACATCAGAGTCTCCTGTACATCAGAGTCCCCCGTAAATTAGAGTCCCCCATAAATTAGAGTCCCCCGTACATCAAAGTCCCCTGTACATCAGAGTCCCCCGTACATCAGAGTCCCCCGTAAATTAGAGTCCCCCGTACATCAGGGTCCCCTGTACATCAGGGTCCCCCGTACATCAGAGTCCCCCGTACATCAGATTCCCCCATACATCAGAGTCCCCTGTAAATTAGAGTTCCCCGTAAATCAGAGTCCCCTGTACATCAGGGTCCCCCGTACATCAGAGTCCCCCGTACATCAGGGTCCCCCGTACATCAGAGTCCCCCGTACATCAGAGTCCCCCGTAAATTAGAGTTCCCCGTAAATCAGAGTCCCCTGTACATCAGGGTCCCTCGTACATCAAAGTCCCCCCTACATCAGAGACCCCTGTACATCAGAGTCCCCCGTACATCAGAGTCCCCCGTACATCAGAGTCCCCCGTACATCAGAGTCCCCCGTACATCAGAGTCCCCTGTACATCAGAGTCCCCCGTACATCAGAGTCCCCCGTACATCAGAGTCCCCCGTACATCAGAGTCCCCCGTACATCAGAGTCCCCCGTACATCAGAGTCCCCCGTACATCAGAGTCCCCCGTACATCAGTGCCCCCCGTACATCAGAGCCCCCCGTACATCAGAGTCCCCCGTACATCAGGGTCCCCTGTACATCAGAGTCCCCTGTACATCAGAGTCTCCTGTACATCAGAGTCTCCTGTACATCAGAGTCCCCTGTACATCAGAGTCCCCCGTACATCAGAGTCCCCAACAGAGTCCCCCTGTACATTAGAGTCTACTGTACATCAGAGTCCCCCGTACATCAGAGTCCCCCGTACATCAGAGTCCCCCGTAAATTAGAGTCCCCCGTAAATTAGAGTCCCCCGTACATCAGGGTCCCCTGTACATCAGGGTCCCCCGTACATCAGGGTCCCCCGTACATCAGAGTCCCCCGTACATCAGAGTCCCCCGTACATCAGAGTCCCCCGTACATCAGAGTCCCCCGTACATCAGATTCCCCCATACATCAGAGTCCCCCGTAAATTAGAGTTCCCCGTAAATCAGAGTCCCCTGTACATCAGGGTCCCCTGTACATCAGAGTCCCCCGTACATCAGAGTCCCCCGTACATCAGGGTCCCCCGTATATTAAAGTCCCCCGTACATCAGAGACCCCTGTACATCAGAGTCCCCCGTACATCAGAGACCCCCGTACATCAGAGTCCCCCGTAAATCAGAGTCCCCCGTACATCAGAGTCCCCCGTACATCAGAGTCCCCCGTACGTCAGAGTCCCCCGTACGTCAGAGTCCCCCTTACATCAGAGTCCCCCTTACATCAGAGTCCCCTGTAAATCAGAGTCCCCCATACATCAGAGTCCCCTGTAAATCAGAGTCCCCCGTACATCAGAGTCCCCCGTACATCAGAGTCCCCCGTACATCAGAGTCCCCCGTACATCAGAGCCCCCGTACATCAGAGACCCCCGTACATCAGAGTCCCCCGTACATCAGAGTCCCCCGTACATCAGAGTCCCCCGTACATCAGAGACCCCCGTACATCAGGGTCCCCTGTACATCAGAGTCCCCCGTACATCAGAGTCTCCTGTACATCAGAGTCCCCTGTACATCAGGGTCCCCCTTACATCAGAGTCCCCTGTACATCAGAGTCCCCCATACATCAGAGTCCCCCTTACATCAGAGACCCCTGTACATCAAAGTCCCCCATACATCAGGGTCCCCTGTACATCAGAGTCTCCTGTACATCAGAGTCTCCTGTACATCAGAGTCCCCTGTACATCAGAGTCCCCCGTACATCAGAGTCCCCAACAGAGTCCCCCTGTACATTAGAGTCTCCTGTACATTAGAGTCTCCTGTACATCAGAGTCCCCTGTACATCAGAGTCTCCTGTAAATCAGAGTCTCCTGTACATCAGAGTCTCCTGTACATCAGAGTCTCCTGTACATCAGAGTCTCCTGTAAATCAGAGTCTCCTGTACATCAGAGTCCCCCGTACATCAGAGTCCCCAACAGAGTCCCCCTGTACATCAGAGTCCCCAACAGAGTCCCCCTGTACATCAGAGTCCCCAACAGAGTCCCCTGTACAGCAGAGTCCCCTGTACAGCAGAGTCCCCTGTACAGCAGAGTCCCCTGTACAGCAGAGTCCCCTGTACAGCAGAGTCTCCTGTACAGCAGAGTCTCCTGTACAGCAGAGTCTCCTGTACAGCAGAGTCTCCTGTACATCAGAGTCCCCCGTACATCAGAGTCCCCAACAGAGTCCCCCTGTACATCAGAGTCTCCTGTTCATCAGAATCCCCCGTACATCAGAGTCCCCAACAGAGTCCCCAACAGAGTCCCCCTTACATCAGAGTCCCCCTTACATTCGAGCCCCCCTTTCATCAGAGTTCCCATCAGATACGAGGGTCTCCATCAGAGCGCCAGATAAAATCTTGAAGTGGCCTGGATTTGGAGTTTGGAGACCCCCCCTGGTGTAGATTGTAAGCTGTGTGTGATCAGAGCCATATCAATGTAGGGATATTGAAGCTGCAGCTCCAGGCACCTAACTTAATATAGGCCCAGCACGATCGGTCTGACCATTCTGGCACTGCCATTGCCCTATGGACGCCTTCCACTGCCAACCCCCCCCCCCCTCCACCCCAAAAAAAAGCATTTTTATATTTTTATTACAGTGAAGGCCCACCCTAAAAAAAAATACACCAAAATGCAAAAAAATAAATAATATTAAAAAAATTAAAACTGCTTTACTGACACCATCCACTTGCCCCCCCCCCCCCCAAAAAAAAAGTATTGTGAAAACGTAATAAAAAGTTTTAAATTGTAAAAAAAAAAATACATTTATTGTATGAATAGAAAAAAATTGCATCATAAAGACGAAAAAAATTATTACAAAATGTATAAAACAAAATGAACACAGGTTCTCTTTGGCAAAAATTGCGGGTGGAAGTCCACTTTATTTTGTAAAAAAATAATAAAAAATAAAAAAAATAATAGTAAAAAAAAAAAACTAAAACTGCTCTACTGACATCATCCACTGCCCCCCCCCCCCCCCCCAAAAAAAGTATTGTGAAAACGTAATAAAAAAGTTTTAAATTGTAAAAAAAAAAAAAAAAATAAGAAAAAAAAATGTATTGCTTGAATAGAAAAAAATAGCATCAAATACACAAAAAAAATTACAAAATGTATATATAAAAAAAAAATGAACACAGGTTCTCTCGGGCAAAAAAAATGATAGAAAAATAAAATAAAATTGCTCTACTGACACCATCCACTGCCCCCCCCCAAAAGTATTGTGAAAACGTAATAAAAAGTTTTAAATTGTAAAAAAAAAAATATATATTGTATGAATAGAAAAAAATTTGCATCAAATACACAAAAAAATTACAAAATGTATATATAAAAGAAAAATGAACACAGGTTCTCTTGGGCAAAAAAAATAATAGAAAAATAAAATAAAATTGCTCTACTGACACCATCCACTGCCCCCCCCCCCAAAGTATTGTAAAAACGTAATAAAAAAGTTTTAAATTGTAAAAAAATAAAAAAATAAATAAGAAAAAAAAATTATTGCATGAATAGAAAAAAATAGCATCAAATACACAAAAAAAATTACAAAATGTATATATAAAAAAAATGAACACAGGTTCTCTCGGGCAAAAAAAATAATAGAAAAATAAAATAAAATTGCTCTACTGACACCATCCACTGCCCCCCCCCCCCAAAAGTATTGTGAAAACGTAATAAAAAGTTTTAAATTGTAAAAAAAAAAAAAAAAATATTGTATGAATAGAAAAAAATTTGCATCAAATACACAAAAAAATTACAAAATGTATATATAAAAGAAAAATGAACACAGGTTCTCTTGGGCAAAAAAAAATAATAGAAAAATAAAATAAAATTGCTCTACTGACACCATCCACTGCCCCCCCCCCCCAAAGTATTGTAAAAACGTAATAAAAAAGTTTTAAATTGTAAAAAAATAAATAAGAAAAAAAAATTATTGCATGAATAGAAAAAAATAGCATCAAATACACAAAAAAAATTACAAAATGTATATATAAAAAAAATGAACACAGGTTCTCTCGGGCAAAAAAAATAATAGAAAAATAAAATAAAATTGCTCTACTGACACCATCCACTGCCCCCCCCCCAAAAGTATTGTGAAAACGTAATAAAACGTTTTAAATTGTAAAAAAAAAAAAAAAAATATTGTATGAATAGAAAAAAATTTGCATCAAATACACAAAAAAATTACAAAATGTATATATAAAAGAAAAATGAACACAGGTTCTCTTGGGCAAAAAAAAATAATAGAAAAATAAAATAAAATTGCTCTACTGACACCATCCACTGCCCCCCCCCCCAAAAGTATTGTGAAAACGTAATAAAATGTTTTAAATTGTAAAAAAAAAATAAAAAAAAATTATTGTATGAATAGAAAAAAATGCATCAAATAGGCAAAAAAAGTGACAAAATGTATAAAAAAAAAAAAATGAACACAGGTTCTCTTGGGCATACAGTGTGACAGTGTGACGTAATTTGTTTTAATAAAAAATTGTTTGCATTTAATTTTTATTTATTAACCAAAAAAACGACCCTCTAAAATCTTCAGCTTCACGCCCATCATGTTCTTGATCCAGCCCTGTAGTGTGATAGATGTGGATGGGGATGGATGGATGGGGATGGGGATGGATGGATGGGGATGGAGGTGGATGGGAATGGGCCGGGCTCAGGGAGATCACGTATCACATGAACTGCATACAACGAGTGCACGTCTCTCACATGCTGTACAGGCAGCCGTGCCGGCCCAGCAACGCAGCTTCATCATATGAACAAGATCCAACCTGCCAGATCCGCTCCAAGCTCTATGAATGGGACAGACCCCCCCCCCCCCCCCCCCCAATTTTCATGTGTGACACACCCCAGTCACATCCCATTCCCTGCGTGTCACCTTGGGGGATTCACACATATAATTATTCATCTAAAAATATACCCTTACAACACCCATAATCAGAGCCACAAATAGGTGTGCACATGGATGGATATACACTAGAGTGCCAAAAGTTTTGGGACACCCCTCCAAATCATTGGATTTAGGTGACTCCACCGTATCCCCCCCTTTTTTTTTTTTGGAAAGGAGGCAACCAGCAAGTGAGCTTACCCCCCCCCCCCCCCGCCAACCAGCCCAGATAAACCCTGCGCCACTACCATAAATATCTATAGCGAGATGTTTTAACACGTCCCTGGAGTGTTCTTTTAACCATTTGCTGACCGCCGCGCGCCTATTTACGTCGAAAGAATGGCACGGCAGGTACGTCCCTTTAAATCTGCCGCCCTTGCGACGCCGCATGCCTCACGAGTGCGCCCACAGGTCCCGGGAACTCAATGTGATCGGGAACGGTCATTGGTGACGTGTCACGTGTAGCCACGCCCCCAAACAGTAAGAATCACTCCCTAGGCAACACTTAACCCCTGCAGTGCCACCTAGTGGATAACCCCTTCACTGCCAGTAGCATTTTTACAGTAATCAGTGCATTTTTATAGCACTAGCCGCTGTAAAAATGACAATGGTGCCGAAATGGTGTCAAAAGTGTCCGATGTGTCCGCCATAATGTCGCAGTCGCGATAAAAATCTCTGATCGCCGCCATAACTAGTAAGAAAATAATTATTAATAAAAATGCCATAAAACAGTCCCCTATTTTGTAGAAGCTATAACTTTTGCGCAAACCGATCAATAAGCGCCCATTGCGATTTCTTTTACAAAAAATAGGTAGAAGAATACTTATTGGCCTAAACTGAGGAAAAAAATTATTATATCTTTTTTGGGGTATATTTATTATAGCAAAAAGTCAAAAATATTGCTTTTTTTTTTCAAAATCGTCGCTCTATTTTTGATTATAGCGCAAAAAATAAAAACCGCGGAGGTGATCAAATACCACCAAAATAAATCTCTACTTGTGGGGAAAAAAGGACGCCAATTTTGTTTGTTAGCCACGTCGTACGACCGCGCAATTGTCAGTTAAAGCGACGCAGTGCCGAATTGCAAAAAGGGGCCAGGTCATTAACCACCAAAATGGTCCGGGACTGAAGCGGTTAAGTCACGCTTTGTGTGGGTGTGTCACTGATAAGGATTTGTCACCAATCAGGGAAAATTATGAAAAATGCTCTATAAACATATTAATGAGTAACAAATATGACCATTCTAGTCCCAGAATAGCAACAGGATGACCCCGGGTGATACAAAGAAGAGAACGGAATGTCTCATGTATACAGATATAGATACACTGCGTGTATTGGAGGAGACGGGGGAGGGGGGAATAGAACATTTAAAGTGGTTGTAAAGCTTTGTGTTTTTTCACCTTAATGCACTCTGTTCTCGAGTGTTTCCTAGTGTCTCCGGCGCCCCCTCCCCACCTCTGGCCACACGCGGTACTGCTTACAATAGAAGACACTGTGGAACAAATGATCTGAGTTTCAATTGACTTCAATGGGGAAACTCGCTTTGATGTACGAGTGCTTTGGATTACAAACATTCTTCTGAAACGAATTATGCTCGTAATCCGAAGTACCACTGTATAGAGGAATCAGGATATCCTTCCTCCTGCTGGTGACCCCTCTAGTGATATAAAGATCTATATAGAGGAATCAGGACCTCCTTCAGTGCATGAATCTATGTATTGTTTCCGCTGCTGCCGACTATTCAGATGACTGCCCACCTGGCGCGCGCCGGCCATCTTAATAACGGCAGCTGTTTGGCTGTGGAACAACCGCTGGCTCTGATAGGCTTTCCGATTACAGCCCTCAGGCTGTAATAGGCTTCCAAAGCTTATACCAGGGACGCACAGGGGGTGCGTTCCTTGGATAAGACTGACAGGCGACTCAGCCAATCAGGTTCACTGGTTCTGGTTACCAGTAACCTGATTGGCTGAAGCATCATCGAGGGCGGGAGAAGACATTGAGGGATGGAAGAAGCAGGATGGCTGACCCCAGAAAGGTAAGTGCCAGGCAGGGGGGGAGGGGGCATTTTACAGGGCACAGTGGCAGCATTTTACAGGGCACAGTGGCTATAATTGATGGGCACAGTGGCGACAATTGATGGGCACAGTAGCGACAATTGATGGGCACAGTGGTGACAATTGCTGGGCACAGTGGCAACAATTGCTGGGCACAGTGGTAACAATTAATGGGCACAGTGGCGACAATTGCTGGGCACAGTGGTAACAATTGATGGCACAGTAGCTGCGTTTGATGGCATGGCACAGTGGCTGCATTTGGCATGGCACAATGGTGACAATTGATGGGCACAGTGGCGACAATTGATGGCACAGTGGCTGCGTTTGATGGCATGGCATAGTGGTGACAATTGCAGGGCACAGTGGTAACAATTGATGGCACAGTGGCTGTGTTTGATGGCACAGTAGCTGCGTTTGATGGCACAGTGGCTGCGTTTGATGGCACAATAGCTGCGTTTGATAGCATGGCACAGTGGCTGCGTTAGATGGCACAGTGGCTGTGTTTGGCATGGCACAGTGGTGACAATTGATGGGCACAGTGGCGACAATTAATGGGCACAGTGGTGACAATTGATGGGCACAGTGGTGACAACTGATGGCACAGTGGCTGCGTTTGATGGCATGGCACAGTGGTGACAATTGATGGGCACAGTGGTGACAATTGATGGGCACAGTGGCGACAATTGATGGCACAGTGGTGACAATGGGCACAGTGGCGACAATTGATGGCACAGTGACTGCGTTTGATGGCATGGCACAGTGGTGGCAATTGATGGGCACAGTGGCAATAAATGATGGCACAGTGGCTGTGTTTGATGGCATGGCACAGTGGCAACAATTGATGGCACAGTGGCTGCATTTGATGGGCACAGTGGTTGCGTTTGATGGGCACAGTGGCTGCATTTGATGGGCACACTGAGGCTGAAATTGTTTTTTTTTTTTCATTTGTTTGCACCTCCCCAAAAATGTTGAGCACCAGCCGCCACTGACCTCCTTCCTCCTGCTGGTGATCCCTCTAGTGATATAAAGACTGAGCTGTTGAATTGCTGCTTGGAGCAGTGGCGGCTGCTGGTGGGCTCATCTTTAGGGGGAGGCAAACAAACAACACCCCCCAGTGGCGTGGCACAGCCCTGCATCCTCCCTATTCCTCCCTACATTTAGAACACATTGGAGTGTGGCTGGTGGGTGTCACACTGATCCAGGGATTCTCCCTCCCCTGTGACTCACTTCCCAGGCTCGCTGTCACGTCTACGTGGAACATCTGTCATATCTCACTACTGCCCTGAAGTGTCACCAGAAATAGACATAATTACAAAAGAGGGTTATCCCTGCCGGATTTATATTAATTTTATATTATGGAGAATGTACCAGGAGGAGCCGGAACACACCAGGGAGGCCTCATGGCTGGAGATACCTAATAGCAGTGGTGGCTGGTGCTCACATTTTTTAGGGGGGGTGCAAACAACCAAAAAAAAAAAAACATCAATTGATGGGCACAGCCTCACTGTGCCCATTAATTGCCGCCACTGTGCCCATCAAACGCAGCCACTGTGCCATAATATTGTCGCCACTGTGCCATGCCATCAAACGCAGCCACTGTGCCATGCCATCAAACGCAGCCACTGTGCCCATCAATTTTTGCCGCTGTGCCATGCCATCAAATGCAGCCACTGTGCCATGCCATCAAACGCAGCCACTGTGCCCATCAATTGTCGCCACTGTGCCATGCCATCAAACGCAGCCGCTGTGCAATGCCATTGTCACCACAGTGCCCATCAATTGTCGCCACTGTGCCATGCCAAACGCAGCCACTGTGCCATCAATTTTCGCCACTGTGCCATGCCAAACGCAGCCATTGTGTCATGCCATTGTCGCCACTGTGCCCATCAATTGTCGCCACTGTGCCATGCCAAACGCAGCCACTGTGCCATGCCATTGTCGCCACTGTGCCCATCAATTGTTGTCACTGTGCCATGCCAAACGCAGCCACTGTGCTATGCCATTGTCGCCACTGTGCCCATCAATTTCCACCAGTTGCCCCTAAAATGCAGCCAGATTGCCCCCAGCCTGGCACTTACCTTTCTCGGTCAGCCATTCTCGGATGCTCCTCCACGATCCCTCAATGTAGTCCCGCCCTCGATGTCGCTTCAGCCAATCAGGTTACCGGTAACCACATCCAGTGAACCTGATTGGTTGTCAGTGTTAACCAAGGAACCCTGTGCGTCCGATTGTTAACTGTTTGGAAGCCGATTACAGCCCTCAGACTGTGATCAGAAAGCCGCTGGCTCTGATAGACACTTCCACAGCCAACCAGCTGCCATTATTCTGATGGCCAGCGCTCGCCAGGGGGCCAACCATCTGAATAGTGGGCGGCAGCGGCACCAGCGACAATACATAGATTCATGCAATGCATGAATCTATGTATTGTTTTTCAGTGGCGGTGCAGGAGTCAGAGGGTGGCACCAAAGCCTCATGTGTCCGCTTGATGTCACAGGGATAAGAGGTGACACAAGAGAAGTTTCTGAGTAATCTCAGTCCTGGTGGCCCTGGCGGAGCGGCCATGGTCGGCATTCCTCGCCGGTCCGGTGACATATTTTACTAACCCAGAAACAAGCGGCTGGGGGAAGATCTTCCCTGACTCAGCCGGTTACATGCAAACACTTGAAATATTTCGTCCTCAGACTCCCCTGCGGGCCAAGGTGAAGGCGGTTAAAGTGTTACTCCGCTTGGGGCCAGGTTAACGCTTCGCTCATGTGACCCATCGTAACTGGAGTATTTATTAGCTGACAATGTCAATGACAAGACGGAGACGAGCGTTCTCTCTGAACGGCCCCACCAGTGTAAACACAGCACGTTTATCAGCACATTTACTTATTATCAGTGGTGGCTGGGGCTCAAAATTGTATGGGGGGGGGGGGGGGGGGGCAAACAAACTGAAAAAAAAAACATTAATTGCAGCCACTGTGCCCATAAATTGCAGCCACTGTGCCCTTAAAACGCAGCCACTGTACCCATAAATTGCCACCACTGTACCATAAAATGCAGCTACTGTACCCAGTAATTGCTGCCAGTGTGCCCATCAATTGCTGCCAGTGTGCCCATCAATTGCTTACAGAGTGCCCCATCAATTGCAGCCAGGGCTGCTGATAGGGGGGACCACCAGTCCTCCTGTAGGAGGGCCAGGCACAAAGGGAGGCCCAAACAGCAGGGGGAATTAGTGTGGTTTGGCAGAGGGGCAGTTACAGAAGGATGCCTTGTGCAGCTCTCTGCAGCAGCTGAAAGCCAGTTTCTCCCCCTCCTGACAGCTCTCATCAGCTGCAGGGAGAGACACAGACACAGGGCATCATTCCTGTAATTTCTTCCCCGACACTGATTCCCCTCCCTGTTCTGCCTGCTTCTGATCCCCCCTTGTGTGCCCCCTTGTCGCTGTGAATGTCATTTTTTTAATGTTAAAAAAAAAAAATGAAAAAGGGCTAATTCACACAGGTTCTCTGTTATGTTTGTGTCCACTAATAATGATTTTAGTGTATTTTTTGTGAAAATATAGTCTTGATATATTGGGGGGCCCTGCCAGGTAGGCTGTACGGGGCCCCGTGATTTCTAACAGCAGCCCTGATTGCAGCCACTGTGCCCATCAAACGCAGCCACTGTGTCACGTACCTGGGTGAAGTCTGAAATGACGAGGTTAGCCTCTCTTGAAACTCCGGCCCTGGTCCCGCTGAGAGTGGAGACAGGGGAAACCAAGGGCCAGGGCAGACACGAGTGCCTGTAGATGTAACTTGGGAAGCCCGCAACCGGTGATGCAAGTCTTGCAAGGCAGGAAGTCGCAGCAGTTCGCAGGGGCAAAGTCGCAGCAGGTTGCAGGGACGAAGTCGCAGCAGGTGGCAGGGACGAAGTCGCAGCAGGTTGCAGCAGCGAAGTCGCAGCAGGTGGCAGGGATGAAGTCGCAGCAGGTTGCAGCAGCGAAGTTGCAGCAGGTTGCAGGGATGAAGTCGCAGCAGGTTACTGGGACGAAGTCGCAGGTACCCGGAAGGTAGAGCGGAGCCAAACAGGGAGCAGGATCGTGGTCACATGGGAAGCCGGGTTCAGCAATGAGCGGGCAGCGAGGTACCAAGTCATCAGGCAGGAAACAGGGTCACGCGGAAAGCCGAGATCAGGAACCAAGAGTCAGGGGTGAAGCGAGTCCAAAACAAGGTCAAGGAAGCCAAGGATCAGTAACCGGGATCAGGAGCACGGGAACAGGCACAGGACACAGGAACCGGAACCACTGAGATCCGTCAGCACTCGGCTAGGGTCAGAGCATCCTTTAAATAGGCTGTTTGGCGCCAACGGACGCGGGCGCGTGCTCCCGCGCACGTGCGCGCACCCGCGAATTCGCGCGTGCGCTCTCCCGCGAATTTGCGGGGACAGCTCTAGCAGCTCTCTTACACACTGTAGCTGTCACGTACCTTACCAGAGGCCGAAGTGCCGAGAGGGCTTCCCTTGCGACTCGAGTGCAGAACGCCCCCTGGAGGTGAGACAGGGGACGCTATGCCCAGGGGTGCAGGAGTTGCCGGATGAGACTTGCTGGAATGATGCCAGGGAACAGATGTGCACCAGGATATGTAGTCCGGCAGGTGTACCACGGAAGTACCAGTAGGTTGGCAGGAAACCCAGGGGCGGAGTCAGGAGCCGAGCCGAGGTCATACACAGGAATCAGGAAGTAACTGGAGCAGGTCAGAAGGCAAGCCGAGGTCATACACAGGAATCAGGTCAGAGGACAAGCCAAGGTCATACATGGGAAGCAGGAAGTGACTGGAACAGATCAGAAGGCAAGCTGAGGTCATACACAGGAATCAGGAGCAAGGAATCAGTATCAGGTCAAGGACTGAAGATCATGCAGCAGTTTGGTAACTGCTGCAACCAGGTTTAAATAGGCACTGACGCCTGGAGTCCCGCCCGTATTGCGTGCGTAACGGTGCGCGCACGTGCACAGTAAAGAACAGCGTATTCACTGTGTTGTTGCCCGTATGCGCGCGCGCATGCGCCTGGTGCTCGTATTTGTGGGCAATGTGCTCGTATTTGCGCGCATGCGCCTTGTGCTCGTATGTGTGCGCATGACAGGTCTGCCAGTTCTTTCACGGCCAATTCTCTGACAGTAGCCATAAATTCCCACCACTGTGCCATCAAACGCAGCTACTGTACCCAGTAATTGCTGCCAGTGTGACCATCAATTGCCGCTACTGTGCCTATCAATTGCTGCCACTGTGCCCATCAATTGCCGCTACTGTGTCCCATCAATTGCTGCCAGTGTGCCCATCAATTGCTGCTATGTTCCCACCAACTGCAGCCACAGTGCCACATCAATTGCCACTACTGTGCCCCATCAATTCCTGCCAGTGTTCCCTCCCCCCCCCCACCGCGCCTGGTACTTAGCTGTCTCGGGTCACGGCGCTGTCCTCCACGCTCCGTGTCCTCGATGTCTTCTCCTGTCCTTTTCCTGTCCTCTGCTATGATTGGACACCTGATAGACGTCCAATCACAGTGCCTGTCGCTTCAGCCAATCAGGTGTCAGGTAACCAGACCCAAACACCTGATTGGCTGAGAGGTGGGTCAGTGTTAGGGAAGTGAATAAATCGATTTCCTAACACAACACTGAGTAAACAGCGAACGCACAGCATTGCGGCCACTGTTTATCAATTTGAAAGCCTGTTAGAGCCTATGAACCTTTTGGGCACAGAGCAGGAACCAGGAGGAGAGCAGCAGTCAGCAACAACCAAGAAAACTAGGGTTGGGACTTTAAATGAGGCGCAGAGCCTTCCTTGGAGAAGGCTCTGCAGCTTACTCATGTATTTGCAAATGCTTTTAACATATACAGTTAGACAGTTGAATTTGGCTTGCTGTTTGGGTGGTGAGTATGAGCCTGGTTATAAATGTTTACTATTTTACTTTTACTACTGTTTGTTTAAAAACGCATCTCATTTAAAGTCCCAAAAACCCTCTTTTTTTGTCAGCAACAACCCAGTAGCAGGGTACCAAATCATCAGACAACGCAAGTCCAGAAGGCAGGCAAGGGTCGGGATGGGTAGTCATGTATCCAGGTCTACATAATCTAAGATGGCCTGTGGTATAGACCTAAGAAACCAGACAGTAGCTACCTGTCCATGCCTACAGAATCTATATTGGATTGTAGTAGAGAGTTTAGAAACTGAAAAATAATTGCCCATCTGGGCCTACAGACGATATGCTGATATGCTGTCCTGTAGCAGAGGCCTAAGAAACTGGATGGTAGTATTCTGTCTGGGCCTACAGAATCTAAGCTGGCATGTGGCAGAGGCCTGGGAAACTGAAAAATAGTTGTCCATCTGGGCCTTCAGAATCTGGAAAGCCTAAGAAACTGGAAGGTAGCCATCCTGTCCATACCTACATCTATACTGGCTTGTAGTAGAGGGCTCAGAAACTGAAAAATAATTCTGGGCCTACAGACGATATGCTGTCCTGTGGCAAAGGCCTTAGAAACTGGAGAATAGTCTTCTGTCTGGGCCTACAGAATCTAAGCTGGCCTGTGGCAGAGGCCTGGAAAGCTAAAACAAAGACTTGTTTATCTGGGCCTACAGACAATAAGCTAGCCTGTTGCCTCGTACGGGATTTTTACGACGGAAACTTTTCCCGTCGGAAATCCCAAGGGGGAAGCCGAGAACCTGCTCAGTTCAGTCTTTCCCCTACACACGGCAGGAAAACTGCGATGGAGGATTGGCCCGGAATTCCGGCTATGTGTATGCTCCCTTAGAAAAACTGCCAAAAACCGCCAGGCAAAAGTCCGACAGATTTCCAGGTGCGAAAGAACAGAACTGGTTCTCTTCTTCTGTCCCGCAGTTTTTGACAAGTTTTCCCGTCGGAAAAACTGTGGGGAGCAAACACACGGCTGGGATTCCTCTCCTCACAGTTTTCAGGCGGGAAAACTGATCGTGTGTATGAGGCTTGTTGCATAGGCCTAAGAAACTGGAAGGTAGACATCCGTCTGGGGCTACAGAATCTAAGCTAGCCTGTGGCAGAGGCCTGGAAAACTGAAAAATAGTTGCCCATTTGGGTCTACAGAATCGGGAAAGCCTACGAAACTGGAAGGCAACATTCCATCTAGGCCTACAGAATCTAAGCTGGCCTGTGGCAGAGGCCTGGGAAACTGAAAAATAGTTCTGCATCAAGTTTTTTGTGTAGAGGGATCCTTGCTGCAGTTTTTGGATATCCTAAACTAGGGTGACCAGACATCCCCAGTTTCAGGGGACAGTCCCCTGATTGAGGACACTGTCCCCGGACCAAGTCTGTCCCTGGTTTTGTCCCCAGATTGGATTTAATAGGGGGCGGGGGCAATTTCAAAGAAAGTCAGTGCAGAATTAAAATAAAAAAAATTGAATTACACACCGCTGCTCCGCCGTGCCTACTAGCTTAGGGGGGTTGTATTTTTCCCATTATCTGTGCCTCTTGCTGATGATCATGTGTTGGTCGGAGCGGAGGGAATATTTCTTCAGTTTCAGGCGCATGCCCATTCAGCTCCACTCGCATGTTCTTCCATACCTCCCAACCATCCCGGATTTCGCGGGACTGTCCCGCGATTTGCGGTAAATCCCGCGATTAGGGCTAGAGTCCCACGATTCCGCGGCCATTACTAGTAAAGAAAAAATATGTCCCCGGATTTCATTTTAAAAATCTGGTCACCTTATCCTAAACTTCATTCTTCAAGCCAATAAAATTGAAAAAATAAGATTTAAGGTACTGAAGTCTATCCGTTGCTGTTGGTGGGCAGGGTGGCTACAGGGTGAATCGCCATTAGAAAGGCAAGAGAGCCCTACAAATTCCAGCAGCTCCTTAGGATGTGAGTGCTGCACTTCTATTGAGTTCACACAACGCAATCTTTCAGAATTTTATTGTAGTCAATAAAACAATTACAAAATTGTATCTTTTTGCCTCTCTGATGGCGAACAAAGTAATTTGGGACAGCCGAGGGCCAACAAGACACACAGAAGATGTCTATTAAATATCTTCGTCATTGATGATCCCGCCATCTCTACATAGCCGCCGACCACCTCATAGGTCCGGTGAGGATTGTCGACCGTCAGGGACAAGTCCAGGAATTTCCAACATTCTGAATGTCTGAGACAAGGCACAAGGCGTAGTGAGTTATACAAAGTCTGAGGACGCCGGAAATGTTCTGACCAGAACATCTGAATCAAACATCAGCGCAGAAGCCAAAAGCCAAAATCGTGAAACGCACCAAATGTCCCAATTGTCCGCTGACACAACACCTGCTGGGTACACAAGGACCTGTGGAATGCTGCTCACACTGTGCAGCTATAACAGCGACCCCTGCAGGTGGAACTGAGGCACTACACTCACAGCTGTATATGCAGAAGGAACAAATATAATAAAAATTTCACATTTATAACATGTTTATTAGTAAATGTGCAGAAAATGTAACACATTGGAATCAAACTGCCTTCTGAAGAACCCAAAAATCGCCAGTACACAGAGGCGTATCTAGTGAAAATGGCGCCTATGGCAAGCATTGAAACTGCGCCACTGTCAAAAGATTTTAAGTGTACAGGGCCGTGTTTTCACTGCATGAAAAATGAACACAGATATTCAGTACATCAGTACGGGCAGGCAGACCAATTCAGATCAATTGGACAGGACACACTGCAGACTGACAGTCTCCACTGCCAATCTGTGTGGAGCCCGGCTCATGCAGCCACTCTTTCCTCCAGCTGTTCCTTGTCAGAAGCACTCGCATCTCAGCACCTGAGGACAGGAGCAGAGCAGAGAATCACTCTGCCAGCCGGGACTAATTGAGTAGCGGGGCGGCTTGATGTACATGCGCCCCGAAAATGAAGAAAAAGTCCCTCCTTTACGCTCACTTCCTGGGCCCCTATTTTGACCTGATGGGACCCAGGAAACTGTAATTGCATCCCCCCATAAGCAAGTAGGAACGGGGAGAAGTTTAAAAAGCACTAGTTTTAAATTCAGTGAAGAACTTTAATGCTGGTGGCCCTGCTCACTAGCGCCCCCTTCATATGGCGCCCATGGCACTTGCCATAGCTGCCATACCCTAGATATGCCACTGCACCTCAATAACCCCTCTTTCATATGCTAATACCCCCTCTGTCTCATCATTGAACCCTGATTTCCCCTATGTTCCTCTATCCATCCTCAGTCCCTCTATCTAACCCTATTCTCTCTTCTATACTATCCCAAATTTCCCACTGTCCCTCTATTATTCACCAACAGGGCAGGCATCACAAATTTTGGGGCCCCTTACACAGCTTTATTCAGGGCCCCCCTGGAGCAGAGAAACGGGGGGTGCTGAAAAAAAAACTAGTGTAATCTCTTCTCTCCTGACATGAGATAATACGCAGTGGGGGGGGGGGGGGGGCTGGGGACCATCGGCCCCCTTACAGGTGTAATGCAAAAAAAACTGTAAGGGGAGTTAGCTGGGCCTGTAAGGGGCCCTGGGGACCAACGGGCCCCTTACAGGTTTAATGCAAAAAAAAGGGAGGGGGCCAGCCGGGCCCCTGGGGACCATCGGTCCCCTTACAGGTGTAATGCCTGTACCCCCCTGATGGCAGCCCTGTTCCCCAACCTCTCTCTCACACACGCCATGTATCCATCTATTGCACCTCAATACCCTCTCTATCCCTCTATTATACGTTAATCTTCTCTTTGTCTCATTATTAGACCCTAATTTCCCCTCTGTCCCCGTATTGTACCCCATTCCCCCCTCTGTCCTTCAATTATACCCCAATCCCTCCTCTGTCTGTCCCTCTATTGAACCCCCTATCCCCCTCTGTCCCTCTATTGCATCTCAATATCCTTTCTTTTATATGCTAATCTCCCCTCTATTTCATTATTAAACCCAAATTTCCCCTATATCCCTATATCATACCCCAGTATCTCTCTTAGTCCCTCAATTATATGACAATGCTCCTACTATTATGCCCAAAATCCCCTCTGTCCTCTATTTAACCCTAATTCCTCCTCTATAATATCCAAAATCCCTGCTCTGTCCCACTATTGTCCCCCAACACCCACTCCCCCCCCCCACTTTGCCCCTCTATTGCACCTTAATATCCCCTTTGTTCCTTCATTATATGTTAATGCCCCCCCTATCTAATTAGTGAACCCCAATTACCCCCCGTTCCTCTATTAAACCCCAATCTCCCCTCTATCCCTCTATTATATCCCAATTTCCTATCTGTTCCTCTATAATACCGCAGTTCCCCCCTGTCATATCCTAATTTCCACTCTGTCCCTCTATTGTACCCCTATCTCCTCCCCCTCTGTCCCTTTATTATACCCCAACTACCCTGTCCCTCTATTATACCCCTATTACCCTATTTCACTCAATTCCCCCTCTGTCCCTCTATTGTACCTCAAAGCCCCCTCTTTTATATGTCAATTCTTCACTATAATTTTTTAACCACAATTTCTCCTACATCCCTCTATCATACCCCCCACCCTCTCCTGTGTCCCTCTATTATATCCGCCCCCCCCCATGTCCCTCTATTATTTGAATACCCCTCTGTCCCTCTATTGTCCCACAGACACACACACTTTTCCCCTCTACTGCAACCCAATACCCCTTCTGTTTTTCTATTACACGTTAATTTCCCCTCCCCATCCCTCTATTATGCCCCAATCCCCTCTCCTTCTCTCTACCATACCTCGAATCCCCCTCTGTCCCTCTATTATACCCCAATCCCCACTCTGCCCCTCTATTATGCCCCAATCCCCTCTCCTTCTCTCTACCATACCTCGAAGCCCCCTCTGTCCCTCTATTATACCCCAACCCCCATTCTGTCCTTCTATTATACCCCAATCCTCCCTCCATCACTCTATTTTACCCCAATCCCCTCTCTGTCCATCTATTATACCCCAAGCCCCCCTCTGTCACCTCTATTTTACCCCAATTCCCACTCTGTTCCTCTATTATACCCCAACCCCCATTCTGTCCCTCTATTATACCCCAATCCCCACTCTGTCCATCTATTATACCCCAAGCCCCTCTCTGTCCCTCTATGTTACCCTAATACCCACTCTGTCCCTCTATTATACCCCAATCCCCACTCTGTCCCTGTATTTTACCCCAATCCCTCCTCTGCCTGTCCCTCTATTTTACCATAATACCCACTCTGTCCCTCTATGTTACCCCAATCCCACTCTGCCCCTCTATTATACCCCAATCCCACTCTGTCCCTCTATTTTACCCCAATCCCCACTCTGTCCCTCTATTATACCCCAATCCCCACTCTGTCCCTCTATTATACCCCAATCCCCCTCTGTCCCTCTATTATACCCCAATCTCCCCTCTATGATACCCTAGGCCCCCTTCTGTCCCTCTATTTTACCCCAATACCTACTCTGTCCCTCTATTATACCCCAATCCCCCTCTGTCCCTCTATTATACGACAATCCCCCCTTTATCCCCTTCATTGAACCCCAATGCGCCCTCTGTCCCTCGCTGAGTTCCAATGTACGTTTTTAGAAATGTGTCCTCTATACCACCTAGAAGTTTTTCTCCCCCAGAAATGATGGTCGGTTATTTTCAGTATAGAGGGAAGGTGGTGACGGCCGGTAGTATAACGCGATTAGTACAGAATGTGGAAGTGATGGAGGATTTGTGGTTCCCATTCTCATTGATAGTGAACTTTGGTTCTTCTTTTCTTAGTTGTACGTCTCCTGCCGTCTGTAAAGGGGACGTGGGCCCTTTAAGAGAAACATTTGAATTATACTAATGTAACATTTCCAGTGTCAGACGGTTATAAAATGTTTATTTTCCCGGTTCAGACTCTCAGGTTTCGACATTCCGGATATTCCGATAATTATTGCGCTGAAATAGCAGAATATTCTATGGATCTCTCTGCTCGGGTCCCGTCAATCCGCCTCTGTTGATCCAGAACAGGCCCGAGCGAGGGATTTTCTCCAGCTGATGTTATAATATATTCTGGAGTAAAACCCGAGTCATCCGGCACCTGTGTGCAGCGCTCACCCGTGACCGGGCGCAGGCGTTTTCCCAGGCTCTGGAAAGGGGAGGGTCACCCCGAGGAGTCACCGCCGTCCCGCTGGGGAAATACAGAAGACGCGTGAAGTATCATTGAATTATATCCCCTAACATTTTCCAGACGTTTCTACTTCTACGGCTTTTATTTCTGCTTTACTGACTGATTTTGTTTCTTTTGATCATTTTATATCACATCATCACTGGCAGAATTAGAAAATCCTCTTGTGATCCTACCTTCCACCATTGACAAGAGTCAATCAGATTTCTAATAAAAAGAAAGAAAGTGTCTGACACAGAGAAACTCAGAATAAACAGGCTGCATGATCCTATAGCAGCTCACTGCTGCCCCTATGAGTCTCCCTCCAAGGGCTGCAATTGTGCTCTTAGGCTCAATAGGATTAGTGATTCCAAACGTTATTGTTTTTTAACCTCTTTTATATGTCAATTCTTCCCTATATTTTTTTAACCCCAATTCCCCTACATGCCTCTATCATATCCGCCCCCCCCCCCTTTGTGTCCCTCTATTATAAAAATCCCCCTCTGTCCCTCTATTGTCCCCTAATCCCCACACACTTTTTCCCTTTAATGCACCCCAATACCCCTCCTGTTTTTCTATTATATGTAAATATCCCCCCCCCCTTCCCTCTATTATACCCTAATCCCCACTCACTCTGTACCATACCTCAATGCCCCCTCTGTCCCTTTATTATACCCCAATGGCCCCTCTGTCCCTCTATGATACCCCAATCCCTACTCTGTCCTTCTATTATACCCCAATCCCCACTCTGTCCCTCTATTATACTCCAACGGCCCCTCTGTCCCTCTATGATACCCCAATCCCTACTCTGTCGCTCTATTAGACCCCAGTCCCCACTCTGTCCCTCTATTATACCCCAATCTCCAGCCTGTCCCTCTATTATACCCCAATCCCCACTCTGTCCCTCCATTATACCCCAATCTCCACTCTGTCCCTCTATTATACCCCAATCCCCACTCTGTCCCTTTATTATACCCCAATCTCCACTCTGTCTCTCTATTATACCCCAATCCCCACTCTGTCCCTTTATTATACCCCAATCCCCACTCTGTCCCTCTAATATACCCCAATCCCCACTCTGTCCCTTTATTATACCCCAATATCCACTCTGTCTCTCTATTATACCCCAATCCCCACTCTGTCCCTTTATTATACCCCAATCTCCACTCTGTCTCTCTATTATACCCCAATCCCCACTCTGTCCCTTTATTATACCCCAATCCCCACTCTGTCCCTCTAATATACCCCAATCCCCACTCTGTCCCTCTATTATACTGAAATCCCCCCTGTCCCTTTATTATACCTCAATCCCCACTCTATCCCTCTATTATACCCCAACTGCCCCTCTGTCCCTCTATGATACCTCAACCCCCCCTCTCTTTTCCTCTATTATATCCCGATCCCCACTCTGTCCCTCTATGATACCCCAATCCCCCCTCTTTTCATCTATTATACCCCAATCCCCAGTCTGTCCCTCTATTATACCCCAATCCCCACTCCGTCCCTCTATTCTACCCTAATCCCCACTCTCTCTGTATCATACCCCAATGTCCCCCCTGTCCCTTTATTATAGCCCAATCCCCACTCTGTCCCTCTATTATACCCCAACTGCCCCTCTATGATGCCCCAATCCCCACTCTGTCCCTCTATTATACCCCAATCCCCACTCTGTCCCTCTATTATACCATGCTATAGGTCATGCTGGGACCTGTAGTCCTTAACTTGGTCACACCACCCAAAGTAAAGGACTACCTGTCACAGCATGAACCCCTGAGATCTAAGGGTGTGACCCCCCCCCCCCAAATTTTAAATTTCCAGCATGAACCTTTGAGATCTAGAGTGTGATTCCATAGTTTTTACAGATCTATGCTGGGATTCCGGGACCTGTAGTTCTTCACTATTTGGGGGGGTCACATCTTCAGCTCTGAGGGGTTCATGCTGGGACCTGTGTCAGTTTCATTCGAGGACACTGTATTGTCCCAGAGTGAAGGTGCCCGTGACAGACCTGCAGAATGCGGGACTGTCCTGGGCAATCCGGGACACGTGGTCACCCTAATGTATACTGTGTATGTATACTGTGTGTGTGTACATTGTGTGTGTACATTGTGTGTGTACATTGTGTGTGTATTGTGTGTGTGTATTGTGTGTCTGTCTGGGTGTAAATACTGTGTATGTATACTGTATACTATATGTGTGTGTATACTGTGTGGCTCCATAATCTATTGCCCGGGGGCCCAATAATCTCCTATTGCCTGGGGGCCCCATAATCTCCTATTGCCCGGGGGGCCCATGAGTTGTCAGCCGCGGCTGTATCACCTGAGCACATACCACACGACATACATGTATACATGACGACTGGCGTCACCCAGGCAGGCCGCCGTATCAGATGGCAGGTTTGGCTCCATTCATTGCACGTTCTCGGCGCTCGCTGTGACATCATCCTGTGCACAGAGCGAGGGACAATGGTCACATGAGATGGTGAAATTATATCCATCCCAGTCCCAGGGGGGATCGTCTTCTGGAGCACGACTTACATTCCTAAATGGCTGTGACTGCAGAATTACTGGAAGTGGGTGACACAGGAAACCAGGATCAACACCATAGAAGGGCAGCCGGGAGAGGGGTGGTGGTGGTGGGGGGGGGGGGGGGATACAGGTGGACAGATCACAGCTTAAATCAGACCTTGTGGCTCAACAAATAAAAAAGCTCAATCATTTTTTATTTTTTTTAAAGCAGAAGAATAATGTAAAATGAATATGCACTATATTGCCAAAAGTATTGGGACACCTGCCTTTACGCACACATGAACTTTAACCACTTAAGCCCCGGACCATTTGGCTGGCCAAAGACCAGGGCACTTTTTGCGATTCGGCACTGCATTGCTTTAACTGAAAATTGCGCGGTCGTGCGACGTGGCTCCCAAACAAAATTGACGTCCTTTTTTCCCACAAATAGAGCTTTCTTTTGGTGGTATTATCCCAATGGATAATCCAAAATCACAACCCTCAATGAGCCCCAATAGACAAACCACAACCAAAATCATCAATAGGCCTCAATGGATAACCCATCACAACAAACCTAAATAAACCCCAATGGATAACTCACAACCACTGACCTCAATGGGTCCCAATAGACAACCCACAACAAAAACCCTCAATAAGCCCCAATGGATAATCCACAACCACAACCCTCAAAGGGCCCCAATGGATAACCCATAACATCAACCCTCAATGGGCTCCAATGGAAAACCCACCACCACAACCCTCAATGGGCTCCAACAGACAACCCACAACCCTCTATGGGCCCCAATGGACAAACCACAACCATCAATGGGCCCCAATGGACAAACCACAACCATCAATGGGCCCCAATGGACAACCCTCAATAAGCCCCCATGGACAACCTACAACCCTCAATAGGCCCCAATGGACAACCCACAACCAAAACCCTCAATGAGCCCCAATGGATAACCCACAAACCTCAATGGGTCCCAATGGAAAATCCGCAACCACAACCCTCAATGGGCACCAATGGACAACAAACAACCACAAACCTCAATGAGCCCCAATGAATAACCCACATCCAAAAACCTCAATGGGTCCCGACTCCCAATGGAAAACCCACAACCGCAACCCTCAATGGGCATAAATGAACAACCCACAACCACAACCCTCAATGAGCCCCAATGGACAAGCTACAACCCTCAATAGGCCCCTCAATGAGCCCCAATGGACAACCCACAACCAAAACCCGTAATGAGCCCCAATGGATAACCCACAATCACAACCCTTAATGGGCCCCAACGGTCAACCCACAACCCTCAATGGGCCCCAAAGGACAACCCACAACCAAAACCCTCAATGAGCTCCAATGTATAACTCACAATCAAAACCCTCAATGAGCCCCAATGAATAACCCACAACCAAAACCCTCAATGAGCCCCAATGGATAACCCACAACCACAAACCTCAATGGGTCCCAATGGAAAACCCACAACCACAACCCTCAATGGGCCACAACGGACAACTGACAACCACAACCCTCAATGAGCCCCAATGGATAACCCACATCCACAAACCTCAATGGTTCCCAATGGAAAACCCACAACCACAACCCTCAATGGGCCCCAATGGACAACCCACAACCACAACCCTCAATGAGCCCCAATGGACAAGCTACAACCCTCAATATGCCCCTCAATAAGCCCCAATGGACAACCCACAATTAAAACCCTTAATGAGCCCCAATGTATAATTCACAATCAAAACCCTCAATGAGCCCCAATGGACAACCCTCAATGAGCCTCAATGGACAACCTACAACCCTCAATAGGCACCAATGAACAACCCACAACCAAAACCCTTAATGAGCCCGAATGGATAACCCACAATCACAACCCTTAATGGGCCAGAACGGTCAACCCACAACCAAAATCCTCAATGGGCTCCAAAGGACAACCCACAACCACAACCCTCAATGAGACCCAATGAACAACCCACAACCCTCAATAGGCCCCAATGGACAACCCACAACCATAAACATCAATGGGCTTTTAGCCCTAGTGATGGTGATGTCCCAGAGTGTCACAGTGGGGTTCTGGGAAAACCTAGTAGCCAAAAATTTCACAAGAAGCCACTCCAGCGTAGTGCAGGAGCACGTTCTCATGGGATTTGAAGGACTTTTAAGAATTCTAGGCAAGTGCAGTGGATGGGATGTAAGGCACGCATTTAGTACACTTTTCTTCCAATGTTTTTTTCTTTTTTTTTTCTTTTAGTGACAGTTTTTTATTCTGAGTGTTGGATGGCTACAAGATATGTGGACCTTTCATAGTCTACCCCCCCCCCCCCAACTGCTATCAAATGGCAGAAATTCCCAAGTACATACTCATTTGATAAGCAAGCCAGAACTAGACTTGCTCATTAAATTGGATGCTGAGGCATGGAATGCTGCATTGGGAGGGGGTGGGAGTCATGTGATCCCCTCATACCTGAGATATTACTCGGCCTAACTGGCTGTAGAAACTTTAAAGCGGCCCTGTAATATAGGTAAAAGTACAGGTTCAGTTTAACCCCTGAATTCTGCAATTTATATGTAAATAAAAAAATATCTAAATGTTCATCTTAAGATTTTTCAGCATTCTGGAAAATCTCTACAAACAGTCCCATGCTTCATGGCTTTTTCATCTGTCCCACCACAGGCACATTGCTTTATGGCTTCTTCATCAACCCCATCACCAGCACAATGCTTAATGGCTTTCACATCAGCCCCACTACAGGAAAATTGCTTCATGGCTTCAACATCAGCCACACCACCGACACCTTGTTTCACGGCTTGTACATCGGCCCCACCACCAGTACACTGTTTCATGGCTTCTTCATGAGCACATTGCTTCAAGGATTCCTCATGAGTCCCACCAGTGGCACATTGCTTCAAGGATTCCTCATGAGTCCCACCAGTGGCACATTGCTTCATAGATTCTACATCAGCCCCACCACTGACACATTGCTTCATAGCGTGTTCATGAGCCCCACCACTGGCACATTGCTTTGTGGCTTGTACATCAGCCTCACTACAGGAAAATTGCTTCATGGTTTCTACATCAGCCCCATCACTGGCATGTTGTTTAACGGCTTGTACATTAGCTCCATCACCAGCACATTGCTTTATGGCTTCTTCATGGGCCCCCCCCACCGGCACATTGGTTCATAGATTCTACATTAGCTCCACCACTGACACATTGGTTCGTGGATTCTACACCAGCCCCTCCACCGACATATTGATTCATGGATTGTACATAAGCCCCACCATCGCCACTTTGGTTCATGTATTCTGTATCAGCCCCACCACTGACTCATTGCTTCATAGCTTCTTCATGAGCCCCACCACCAACACATTGCTTTATGGCTTCTACATCAGACCCACCAATGGCAAATTGCTTCATGGCTTTTACATCAGCCCCATCACCAGCACATTTCTTCATGGCTGTTTTTTGAGCCCCACCACCGATGCATTGCTTCATGGCTTCTTCGTCAGCTATACCACCAGTACATTGCTTTATGGCTTCTCCATCAGCCCCACCACTGGTGGGTAACTTGTATTGCTGGGACACTGATGGCGCCATGTGTGATCTGCAGACCACATTGTTGGAGAGTGATCAGATGCATCACTAAGGGTATTGTAGTACTACAGGGTAATTAGGGTTGCCACCTTTTCTTCAAGCCAAACCCGAACACTTTAACGGCACAGGGCCAATGCCTTATAGGATTATAAAAGACCTGGGGCACCTTTGGGTGCCCTAAGGAGAGTAGTAATGGGGTGATCTATGCGCACTGTGTAAAAGAGTGGGTGTAGCCAAACTGCTCTTGATGACATCATCGCCCCGCTCCCCAGTGATCCTGAACCAGACAGCCACCTGCAACTCCCAGACGGGAACAGATTTGTGTGACTATGTCGGTTACATGGGAAGCCACAGCCCAGTCTGAATAATGTGTCTGTGTTTCAGGCAGACTGAAACCTGGACACATGATTCAAAACCCGGACTGTCTGGGGGAATCCTGGATAGGTGGCAACCCTGATCCCATGTACACACGAGCGGAATTCCCGTCGGAAAAAACGTGGATGTTTTCTTGATGGAATTCTGCTCAAACCTGCCCTTGCATTCTAACGGTCACACAAAAGCTTGGTGAATTTTTGACTGCCAAGAACACGATGACGTAAAAGTCCAACCATGTATCTCCAACTACAAGAGGGCTACAGAGAAGTGACTGCAGCGTTTTTTGACAGTGCTGGTGAAGGAGGCATTGATATTGGTGAAGTTTAATCACTTGTGGATGAGACCCAAATTTAAGGCTCGTATCTGCTGAACTGCAAGACTGCGAGTGACTACCTATTATATGCTGTTCATGATCCCGTCATAAGGGATCATGGCGATTTGGTAAGGAGCCAATCTATAGTTTGGTGGAGGATACATCACTTCTTCTTTGGACACGTTTTCAACTGATTTTGGAACTTGGCACAGGGCACGGGTGTTTGGCATTTCATGTGTTAAACATTTATGGACTTTATTGCTACAATATTTACTTTATTTATATTTTTATTTTGGTTACTATTTATTGATCTAAAGATATAATTCTGTTGGAATTATTTTTTGACGTTTATTATCAATATTACCATTGTTTTACTAATATTGAGGCGCTTGAGAGTGCTTTATAGTGCCCTCTAGTGGCTACCAGCCTCTCTTGGCTTTGGTATATTAGGGATTTATATATACCATCATATATCACATAGCTTGTGATTTATATATATCATCATATGTCACATCGTTTTGTGTGTGTGTTTTGTGACTCGAACATTTGTTTCACACGGTTTAGAGGTAGCGCGATTTACATCGAAATTTAGCGCGCCGGGATTTGTACACACGATTGGAAATTCCGATCTGATTTTTTCCCAACTGGAAAATAGAGAACCTGCTCTCTATCTTTTTCCGGCAGTTTTTCCATTGGAAAAAGTCGGATGGAACATACACACGGTCGGAATTCCCAACCAAAAGCTTTCATCGAATTTTTTCAGACGGGAAAACCGATCGTGTGTACAGGGCATAAGGGTAATGCTATGAGCGGGAACCACGCTTGGCTCTTTCAGTCATAAAGGTTTCAGTGTGTTTCGGTAGTATCATCTATATGGGGCCCAGCCAGAGAGAAAATTTAGGAGCTGCCAATGCTGACTTGCTTATAAAGTGCAGTCTCCAGGGGATCTTCTCTGCACATGGGACAAACATGCCTGCAGATATAAAGAGAACCCTAAGTGTGACAAAAAATAGATCTTTTCCAGATATACCAGTTTGCTGATTCATCTCGTCTCGCTTCGTAATAATGTATCTTGTGATTTTTTTTTTAATTCAGTGTGGTTGTTCGCCAGCACAGAGGCATTATCCATGTCTGGGCTTTGCTCCCAGTCAGTTCTCACACCGGCCAACGTGGTAGAGCGCACCGGCAGCTAGTCAGTGATGTCACAGCAGCTGTAGTCCAGCCGCTTTTCCTTCAGCCCCATAACAGAAGATCTATACTGCCATACAGACCTGGGATGAGGATAAACAATGCAACCGCCTGTGCTTTGCATCTATAACACACCGATCGCAGGTGCAATGTTCTGCAGGCTTCATTGCAAAAATTATGTAAATGCATATTATTATTATTATGCATATATTATATCAATGTTTACCAAGTTTTTGTAAAAGGTTGACTATGCCTTTTAGAAAGGTTTATTCCCCTGACACGTAGAGATCTCCTTTTCTAAACATGAATATAATCAATACGCCCCATTTTTATGTGCACTGTGCACATTGCAGCCCCGACAGCCTCAGATGGGAGTTGGTTCTTGGGGGGCACCATGATCCGCAGCATATAATGCTGGACCTGAAAACTCCCTTCCAACCTCCACCCCGTCTCCCCTTCTCTTAATGTCTGGTCTGTAGACCTTAATGAAACTTCCACTTTTTGGAATCCTCCCCTCCTCCCTGTGTCACATTTGGCACCTTTCAGGGGGGAAGAGGGAGCAGATACCTGTGTAATACAGGTATTTGCTTCCACTTCCGGGCATAGATCACCTCAGTGATCAAGGTGACCTACGCCACGTCCGGCTCCTAATCCGTCACCCCTCCACACTGTCTTCTGGGAGACACACAGGTCCCAGAAGACTGCAGGGACCAGTGGGATAGCGCAGCACTACTCGCACGTGCGCAGTAGGGAACAAGGAAGTGAAGCCGCAAGGCTTCACTTTCTGATTCCCTTACCGAAGATGGCGGCGGCAGCAGCCGAGAGCCAAGGGACAGATTGACTTTGGGTGCCGACATTGCGGGCGCCCTGGACAGGTAAGTGTCCTAATATTAAAAGTCAGCAGCTGCAGTATTTGTAGCTGCTGACTTTAATTAAAACATTTTTTGGTGGACCTCCGCTTTAATGTCCTGTTTTTATTTACCTCCACAAAGTCTTTTTGTTGCTCTTATCTTTGTCTCCACCCTCATGAATGCAGCCCATATTTATGCTTTTACCAGTGTGTGGACAGGATTTGTGTTTTTGTTGGTTGTAAATGTTTTAGTGTCTGTCAATACATTAAAACATTTTTTTTTTTAAATCAAACATACCTGGGGGAAGGGGGGTTTTCACGGCCATGCACCTTTTCCAATAACTTTGCTACTAAAATATTTTATATCCCAGCAGGTACAAAGGTGGCAGCTGCCTAAATAGCATTACCTTTAGAACATGGGGAGTCCAATAAATTCGTAAAAATTTGCCATTAACTTCAGGACAGGGGAGTCCGACAGACCCGTAACATTTTACCATTACCTTTGGGACAGGGGAGTCCGACAGACCCGTAACATTTTACCATTACCTTCGGGACAGGGGAGTCCGACAGACTTGTAACATTGTACTATAACCTTCAGGACAGGGGAGTCTGACAGACCCGTAACATTTTACCATTACCTTCGGGACAGGGGAGTCCGACAGACTTGTAACATTTTACCATTACCTTCGGGACAGGGGAGTCCGACAGACTTGTAACATTGTACTATAACCTTCAGGACAGGGGAGTCCAACAGACTTGTAACATTTTACCATTACCTTCGGGACAGGGGAGTCCGACAGACCCGTAACATTGTACTATAACCTTCAAGACAGGGGAGTCCGACAGACTTGTAACATTGTACTATAACCTTCAAGACAGGGGAGTCCGACAGACCCGTAACATTTTACCATTACCTTCGGGACAGGGGAGTGCGACAGACCCGTAACATTTTACCATTACCTTCAGGACAGGGGAGTCCGACAGACTTGTAACATTGTACTATAACCTTCAGGACAGGGGAGTCCGACAGACCCGTAACAATGTACCATTACCTTCAGAACAAGGGAGTCCAACAGACTTGTAACATTGTACTATAACCTTCAGGACAGGGAAGTCCGACAGACTTGTAACATTGTACTATAACCTTCAGGACAGGGGAGTCCGACAGACTTGTAACATTGTACTATAACCTTCAGGACAGGGGAGTCCGACAGACTTGTAACATTGTACTATAACCTTCAGGACAGGGGAGTCCGACAGACCCGTAACAATGTACCATTACCTTCAGAACAAGGGAGTCCAACAGACTTGTAACATTGTACTATAACCTTCAGGACAGGGGAGTCCGACAGACCCGTAACAATGTACTATAACCTTCAGGACAGGGGAGTCCGACAGACCCGTAACATTTTACCATTACCTTCGGGACAGGGGAGTCCAACAGACCCGTAACATTTTACCATTACCTTCGGGACAGGGGAGTCCAACAGACCCGTAACATTTTACCATTACCTTCGGGACAGGGGAGTCCGACAGACCCGTAACATTGTACTATAACCTTCAAGACAGGGGAGTCCGACAGACTTGTAACATTGTACTATAACCTTCAGGACAAGGGAGTCCAACAGACTTGTAACATTGCACTATAACCTTCAGGACAGTGAAGTTTGACAGACTTGTACCATTGTCACCCTCTGGGGTTGGGTCTATTCTTTTGGACCGCTACTCATGCTGCCACTTTAGGTAAGGGCCTTGACTACCTTCAGATCTCTATTGGTGATCCTATATGTGGGGCAGAGTATCGAGGCCGTCACCATCCATTGGTTTGGGGATTCCCTTTGACTTCACATTGTTGGGCAGTCATTCGCAATGGTGGAATTTACCTATTATGCCACCTTCAATCTGCCTCACTGCCTTTGCACCACAGTTAACCACCAGTTGGCTTGGCAACCACACTACTCTTTAACTACCTGAGATTTCCGCACTATCCCACTTGTCCGCCGCAGGGGGGTAATTTTATCTGGGCGGCCTGACACCTCACCATTGGATTGGTCCTCTTGAGGAAGCGGTTTCACCGCAAAACTAGTCGAGGCATAGACCAGTATATAAGTTTGTAATAACAGATATTGCTTGGGGACACCCTGAGTTTCTGTTTTTTTTTTCAATTTTAATCATGTATTTTATGTTCAATACATTTTATGTAATCAAAAATTCCTTTTTACAATAACATGTATGTTGTTCCTTACCAAGTACCGAGATAGTCCACCAATCCCAGGGGGAAGGAATGTTATAGGGTCAGCATTAGCCACTGTCCCTTTGCCCCCATTCTTCTTGTCTCTATACCTTCAGAGACGGACACTGTGCTCACTATTACCCGATAACTATGTTATAACTCTTTGTGTTATGTTATGTATTATATTATTATATATTGTCTACTGTTATGATTAATGTATTTTTATTTTCTATTCTATAGTACTATACATTCTCTCTGTTCCTTTTAAAAAGATAATACTATGCAAACGAAAGCTCCTGAAGAAGCGATGAACTTCCGCGAAACATGTCGAGCATACCAGCATAATTAAGACTTGGTGAACTGGTATTATTATCCATCTCTGTTACACCTAGCATATTTAGATAGAGCTTTTTTCTCAATTGTATATTTTAAACTTGATGTAAGATTCAATAAAACTTTACATGTTTTATGTATGTGTATCTCAATTATTACAGTACCATTAAAGTCCACTAGCCTCAAAAACAAACTTTTCCATTTAAGACGTAGGTAACCCTGTTTCTGTACTGTTTATATTTTGGCACTGTATTTAAAGACTTGTAACATTGTACCATTACCTTCAGGACAGGGGAGTTCAACAGAAGCAAGTTATGAGACGGGAGCGCTCGTTCTGGTAAAACTAGCGTTCGTAATGGAGTAAGCACATTCGTCACGCTGTAACAGACTGAAAAGCGCGAAGACTGAAAAGCGCGAATCGTCTCTCACCAAACATTTACTAACACAAAATCAGCAAAAGCAGCCCAAAGGGCGGAGCCATTTAAATGGAATGTCCCCTTTATAGTGCCGTCGTACGTCACCGTGCTTTGCTGCAGCGTTTTTTTTTCCATTAACGTGTGACAGGCTTGAGAGGAATCACGACGAATCATGTCGAGAAAAACGGTCGTGTGTACGCGGAATTAGAATACATATTCTATATTTTTTTTTTTTCTATTGAAAAGCCTGTGACGTGCAAAACACAACCCAAAAACTTCAACCGGTGCAGGAAAAAATGTGCACACACATAAAGAGTGAAACACAAAAAACTGCGACGGGTGCCATCGTTAATGGTCCTTCGAAAAGAACCCAGCTCTGATCCCCCGGGGCGTTAGGCTCCTGGCAGAGAAAAGAGTATAGGAGTCCAAGCAGCCGAAACCACAAGGACCCCACTAAGGCCCATGCAGCCGAAACCACATGGCCTAACATCCTCGGAGGGACTGCCGAAACAGAACCCTCCTCGGTGAGGCTCCCCCGAAGGGAGACCCCATGAGAGCAGGTGAACTAAGCCAGAAGGCCATGTCCACCTACTCCCAAGACTTTCAGAGCCGGCCCGAGGACCAGCACCCTACTCGCCACACTAAAAGTGCAAGCACCAAACAGAAAAAAGTGACAAAACAAGACAAACAGGGGTAAAATAAAAAAGAAAGTGGGGGAAAAGGAAGGTGGGAAGGTGAGTGGAAAGTGGCCACCGTGCAATACGATGGCCGGCCCTCCGGCCAGGAACAAAAATTCCTCTGTTCCTATCCAAAAGGCTCGGCCCTAGAGGCAGGTGTCAAAAAGGTGTATGTGGAGATATGTGACCTAAGGTGCCACACGTTGAGTTCCCCATCAAACACCCCTGGACTGCCACTCCAGGGGCACTATCTCCACAGGCTTTTCAACGGACCCTGACCCCCGGCCCGGACCGGCAGCACCCTTCCCAGCCAGGAAGGTAGGAGAAGAGTTTGGGGAGAGCCCACCGCAGCAGACTACTACCCACAACCCACATCTCTCCCACCTAATTACATTCGGGAAGTACTACGCGCCTCTCCCCGAAAGGATTAGCAAAGGGTTCCCTCGCCGAACAACTGGCTGGGGCAGACACCACCGAATCCAGGCCAAAGGCCAGGGTCCCGGCCTTTCAGCTTCGACCTCATGCCTCTCTGCCCCGATCAGAAGGCTTTCGCCTCTACACCAACAGGCTTAGCGTCCGCCGACTGCCATCCCTTTCCCCCTCGCCGAGTACTGGGGACAGTCAGCTTAGCACCACCTATTGGCAACTGATAAGAACAGATACTACACTTGATCTTAGCCAAAAGGCCGAGAAGCGATTTTACATATTCTATGTCAAAAGGATGGGAAATATTGGGTAATCTAAAACAGAGTTGTCACTGTAATACAAAGGAGGACATTTTCCCCTGGGGACACCTGTTCTGGTGACATTATGTCCTCAGGACAGGAAGTAAAGAAAAATCTCTCAAATAAAACACAGATAGCAAAACATAAAGGAATAAAAAAATGAAATAAATATAGCTGAGACAGAAGAACCTGGGCAGCTGGCACCATTCCCTGGCTGGGAGACTTCAAAGCCTCCTGTGATCTGTCGGAGGAGCCCAGCAGTGCATGCTGGGAGTAGTCACAGGGTGTCACACAATAGATTTGCACCGTGCAGACCCCGCTGTGCAGATTCCTGCAAGAATCTAAATATCGATGTGTATAATTAATCCATGCTGGGAGTTGTAGTTCCCTGCTGTTGTGCAGTCACATGGGTTTCACGCGCAGCAACCCTGCTGTGCAGAAGCTATATTTAAATCTGTATAAATAATACATGCTGGGAGATGTAGTCCCTGTGGCTGTGCCATCACACAGAGCAATACAATAGATTTTCACTGTGCAGACCTCGCCATGCAGAATCTAAATATAAATGAGGCATGTTGAGAGTTGTAGTCCCCCGCATCCACACAATAGATTTGCACTGTGCAGAATCTATAAATAAATGTCTATAAACAAGACTGCTTGGAGTTGTAGTCCTCCGCAGCCACACAACATATTTGAGCCATGCAGAATCTATTTATAAATGTGTATAAAAAAAGGCATGTTAGGAGTTGTAGTACCCCACAGTCACAGAATCGATATATAAATGAGTATAAATAAAAACATGCTGGGAGTTGTAGTACCCCACAGTCACACATAACATTTGTGCCATGCAGAATTTATATAAAAATGTGTAAAATTAAGATATGTTGGGAATTGTAGTCACTCACAATCACACAATAAATTTACTTGATGCAGAATCATATATATATATATATATATATATATATATATATATATATATATATATATATATATATATATATATATGACATGTTGGGAGTTGTTGTCCCTTGCAGTCACACAATAGATTTGAGCCGTGCAGAATCAATATATAAATGTGTATAAATAAGACATGTTGGGAGTTGTAGTCCCCCAGTCACACAATAGATTTGAGCCGTGCAGAATCTATACATACATGTGTATAATTAAGACATGTTGGGAGTTGTAGTTCCCTGCAGTCACACAACAGATTTGAGCCGTGCAGAATATATATACTGTATAAATGTATATTAAAAAAGGCATGTTGGGAGTTGTAGTCCCCCACAGTCAGACAATAGATTTGAACCATGCAGAATCCGTCTATATATAAATGTGTATAAATAAGGCTTGTTGGGAGTTGTAGTCCCCCAGTCACACAACAGATTTGTGCTGTGCAGAATCTATATTTAAATGTGTATAATTAAGACATGTTGGGAGTTGTAGTCCCCCAGTCACACATAAGATTAACGCTATGCAGAACCTATATATAAATGCGTATAAATAAGACAGGTTGGGAGTTGTAGTCCTCTGTGGTAGTGTAGTTATTGAGTTGTCAAACAATAGATTTGCGCTATGCAGAATCTATATATAAATGTGTATAAATAGGGCATGTTGGGAGCTGTAGTCCCCTGCAGTCATACAATAGATGTGCGCTATGTAGAATCTATATATAAACGCATACTGTACTGTATATATAAAACATGAGAACGTGTGGAATTCCTGGAAGGTGTATCCTCCTCTCCCCGCACCATCCTATCTCTTTTTTCCAAGAAAGGTGATGGCGGACATTGTAAAAATATCTGTGAACTTCGGTATGTAGGTAAAAGGTGACGATAAATCCTTCAATGTCAATCGGTGACACAGAAAACAGCGATTAACTCTTTCTCCATGCCACCGAGGTTACTCCAGTAATGTGCAAGAGAGCAGCGGCTCTCTCAGCTCTCCCTCCTCATTGGTTCAGAGACAGCAAAAATGACTGAAAGAAGCTGGTTCCCAGATCCAAAAACACCACCGCGCTATTTCGGAACCGGAAGTTTAAAAGGCACCAGGTGACCCTGCCCTCGCCCCCGGTGCTTTGCGGCCCGAAATTATGGCAGTGCCCAACCCGGACGTGCGGCCTTTTCTTATGCACTGCACAGGATGTGGCTGAGGGCTCACCCCGGCCATCAGAACGATGTCGGCTGCTTAGCCTTACGCCTCCGCTGATCCGCAATGCAGGAGGAAAGCGGGGGGCCTTTACACTCCCAGGCAGTACAGGCTTTTCCCGAGCACAGAAAGGGTCGAGAGAGACAACGGGGATCATCCAGCTAGAGGCTGATGTAATGATTAAGCACAGATCAGATGTGTGAAACGCGTTTACATGACTAACACCTGGCACTTTTGGAAACTTTGGATGTGGAGCCATTTCTTCTTTTTATCCAGCTAGAGGCAAGTGGGAGGATCACAGTCTCCTGGACAGAAAAAAAAAAAAAAAAGATCTGACAGGTGAGAACCTTCTGTCACCCATGATATCCCTGAGAGATCACGCAAAAATTATACAATATCCCTGAAATACAAGATACAATATCCCTGGAAAAATTATACAATACCTATAGAATAAAATATACAATATCCCTAGAATAAAAGATACAACATCTCTAGAATAAAAGATACAATATTCCTGGAATAAAGGACACATTGGGCCAGATTCACATAGAATTAGATTATCGTAGCGTTTCCCAAATACACTACGCCGTCGTATTTTACCTGGCTCTACGTGGAATCCAGGTAGATTTTGTCCAGTAAACGACAGCGGCGTAGTGTATTTCTCCCGGCGCAATCCATCTACGCGATTAGGGGGCGTGAAGCATTTAAAATAGGTGCGTTCCCGCGGCGATCGAACTGCGCATGCTCCGTTCCCAAATTTCCCGCCGTGCATTGCGCGAAATCACGTCGTTACGTCGTAGTAGCGTCGTTTACGTACATTCCTATTCCCGAACGAGTTACGTTAAAAAAAATAAAAATAATTAAATTCGACGCGGGAACGACGGCCATACTTAAAGGGGAGGTTCCCCTAAAAAGAAACTTTTAACATTGCCTGTGTCTTCTTAATAACATTTAGAATCGGCTGGTAGTTTAAAAAAAAAACACCCGTACATACCATTTTCGGCATGTACTCTCACCGCCGCTTCCGGGTCTGGCAGCCGGGGACAGGCATCCGATCGACGCATACAGCGCATCACGAGATGCCGAAAGAAGCCGAACGTTGGTGCGGCTCTATACGGCGCATGCGCACCAACGTTCGGCTTCTTTCGGCATCTCGTGATGCGCTGTATGCGTCGATCGGATGCCTGTCAATGAAGCAGGCCCTCCCATCCCCGGCCGCCAGACCCGGAAGCGGCGGTGAGAGTACATGCCGAAAATGGTATGTACGGGTGTTTTTTTTTTTAAACTACCAGCCGATTCTAAATGTTATTAAGAAGACACAGGCAATGTTAAAAGTTTCTTTTTAGGGGAACCTCCCCTTTAACATGGGTTACGCACTGTTAGACCAGCAAAAAGCTGCTCTAACATTACGTAGCCAAAAAATGACGTAGGCGATTGCGAAGGACACTCGTACCTTCGTGGATCGCCGTAAAAACTCATTTGCATACCCCGACGGTGAAAACGACGCGGACTCCACCCAGCGGCCGCAAAAATATCGCAACGTAGATCCGAAGGCTTACGAAGACGTAAGCCTCTCAGATCGAAGCCCGAAGCCGCCGTATCATGGTTTGAGGATTCAAACTAGTGATACGGCACGCAAAATTTGAAATTACTCCTGTCTAACACCAGTTAGACAGGCGTAATCGCTCTCTGAATCTGGGCCAATATCCCTGGAAAAATTATACAATACCTATAGAATAAAATATACAATATGCCTGTAATAAAAGATACAATATCACTGGAATAAAAGATACAATATCCCTAGGAGAAAATATACATTATCCCAGGAATAAAAGATAAATTATCCCTAGAAGAAAATATATAATATACCTGGAATAAAAGATACAATATCCCTTGAACAAACAGATACAATATTACTAGAATAAAATATACAATATCCCTGGAATAAAATATACAATATCCCTGGAATAAAAGATAAATTATCCCTAGAAGAAAAGATATAATATACCTGGAAGAAAATATATAATATACCTGGAATAAAAGATACAATATCCCTGTAATAAAAGATACAATATCCCTGTAATAAAAGATACAATATACCTGGGGAAAAAAATACATTGTCCCGAGAATAAAAGATACGATATCCATGGAATAAAAGATAGAAAATACCCAGAAAAAAAGATACAATATCCACGGAATAAAAGATATAATATCCCTGGGGAAAAAACACATCCCTGGAATAAAAGATACAACATCCCCAGAATAAAAGATACAATATTTCTGAAATAAAATATACAATATCCCTGGAATAAATCATATCCCTGGGAAAAAACACATCCCTGGAATAAATGATACAATAGTTTATTGGGATGATTGGAATAAGATTTAGGAATTTGAAAAGGTAGATGGAAGTGAAGAATTCTGGGAAGCGGATTGTTCTGCTTTGAAGGGTTGGCGTGAGGTTTGAATTAAATGAAATGACTAAACTGTAAATTAGAGACATGACGGGGACCTGCGGTCTCTCCGTTGGCTGACGTGTCATATCTGTCCCCGCCGTATACGCTCAGGACAAAAAATACTGGATCTGCATGGTGTGTGTTACTGGAATAAAGAATTTATCTATTTGCGGTGACATATTATTATTATACAGGATTTATATAGCGTCTACGCGTTACAACCTATCCTGAGGTTTCGCCGTTTTACCACGAGCACTGAAGCACGATTTTTGTATTTCACCTACAATGTCTTTGTGTTCATAAGTAGAACGTGTGCAGGAATACGATGAATCAGTGTTTTATCCTGTGACAGTTACCGGCTATGTAATAATATCTAATCGCTTTTCATTCACCGCAGCAGCTGAACACCAACCCCCCCCCCCCCAACACCAGCTGAATGTAGCTGCATGTGAGTCACTGGAAACGTGCAGACAGACATGTAGGCGCTTGGTGACGAGGAGGGGATGGGCCTATCAGCTGACACTCTCCATTCATAAAGAGGCACCATCGCCGGTCTCTGCTGCCACCTTGTGGACGGGGACGAGGCACCTGCTAACAATAGAGAACCTCAGGGCAGTCATAAAATCATCACTAAATGTACAATATATATAGCAGGTGATACCTAATGTGCAGTTCTAAGCTGTACTGTATAGGTTTGTGTCTGCTCCAGCTATAAATGATAATCATCATCAATACCAATGTAATCCCATTTACTGAAATCTCCTAGAAGCTTCAACATGCTAAGGTCATTTAAAAAACAAAATTCAATCTTTTTGACCTCTGTACGCATATACGTGGCTTTGTTTTCTGCAGAACACAAAAATGCGTCTGTTTTGTGCTGGGAGCGTGCTCAATTGCGAGATTTGGACCTTGGGGGGCCCAGAGCACATCGGGTTCTGGGTAGGCTGACCACATTTCCAAACTGCTATTCAAGGACGCCGCCCTCCTTCACAAAAATTTGCCAATTTTAAAGTCTTATATGCCATAATAGGGGTATGGGGGGTCCGGGTACTGCCTTACGGGACGTGTATCAATGCAAAAAAAATTTTTAAAACGTTTCAGGAGCAGTGATTCTAATTATGCTTAACCACTTAAGAACCGCCTAACGCCGATACACGTCGGCACGGCTGGGCACAAGCACATACCTGTACATCCCCTTTATGTGCCCAGCTGTGGGTCGCATGCGCCCGCGGCCCGGTCCGAAGCTCCGTGGTCGCGGGACCCGCGGACTCAATCGCCGCTGGTGTCCCGCGATCGGTCACAGGAGTTAAAGAACAGGGAGAGGTGAGTTTAAACACACCTTCCACGTTCTTCACAGTGACAGTGATCGTCTGTTCCCTGATATAGGGAAAGACGATCAATGACGTCACACACCCAGCCTCGCCCCCTACAGTTAGAAACACACATGAGGTCACACTTAACCCCCTTAGGCGCCCCCTAGTAGTTAACTCCCAAACTGCAATTGTCATTTTCACAGTAATCAGTGCATTTTTATAGCACTTTTTGCTGTGAAAATGACAATGGTCCCAAAAATGTGTCAAAAGTGTCCGATGTGTCGTAGTCATAAAAAAAAAAAGGTGCTGATCGCCACCACTACTAGTAAAAAAAAAAAAATATTCATAAAAATGCGATAAAACGATCCCCTATTTTGTAAACGCTATAAATTTTGCGCAAACCAATTAATAAACGCTTATTGCGATTTTTTTTTCAAAATATGTAGAAGAATACGTATCGGCCAAAACTGAGGAAAAAATAAAAAAAATTATATATTTTTTGGGGATATTTATTATAGCAAAAAGTAAAAAATATTGATTTTTTTTTCAAAATTGTCGCTCTATTTTTGTTTATAGCGCAAAAAAATAAAACCGCAGAGGTGATCAAATACCACCAAAAGAAAACTCTATTTGTGGGGGAAAAAAGGACGCCAATTTTGTTTGGGAGCCACTTCGCACGACCGCGCAATTGTCAGTTAAAGCGACACAGTGCCGAATCGCAAAAAGGGGCAAGGCCCTTTAGCTGCATAATGGTCCGGGTCTTAAGTGGTTAAAGTGCAACAATAAAAATGAACAATTCCTCTAAATATAGTGCCTGGGGGGTCCCCTTAGTCTGCCTGTAAAGTGGCGCATGTGTACCATGTATGGAACATGCTGCAGCAAAAATGAAATTTCTAAAAACACAAGTCAAATCACATTTTAATTGACTCACGGTTGCAATTGCATGCATCCAGGTATTGAACAACAACAAAAAAGCACAAAAAACATAGTGCCCCCTCCCCCTAGTCCATACCAGACCCCTCGGGCTCTGCCCCCACCCCACCCTAAGGTCCCTTTCACACTCGTACGACTTCAAAGCGATTTTACCGCGATTTTGCCGCGATTTTACCGCGATTTTGAAGTCGGCACTACTTAAAGTAGTGCCAGTATGAACGGTGTTCATTGAAAATCATGGAGAATGACTTGTCATACGATTTTGCAGTACAAAATCGTGAGACAAGTCGTATAAATGTGAAAGGGGCCTAAGGCCCCTTTCACATTTATACGACTTGTCTAAGGCCCCTTTCATACTTATACGACTTGTCTCACGATTTTGTACTGCAAAATGGTATGACAAGTCATTCTCCATGATTTTCAATGAACACCATTCATACTGGCACGACTTTAAGTCGTGCCGACTTCAAAGTAGTCCCTGCACGATTTTGATGCCACTTACACAGGCATTCATTGAAATCGCGGCCGCGAATCGCGGCAAAATCGTGGTAAAATCGCGGCCGCGAAATCGTGGTAAAATCGCGCGACTTTGAAGTCGTACAAGTGTGAAAGGGACCTTAAGCACCTTGTCCCAATCTTACCCTGGCTGGTGGTTGTGATGGCATGCAGGCAGGGGCTTTATCAGAGTCTGGAAGCCCCCAAAGGGTCTGGAATGGACTAGGGGAGGGGAACCAGCTTTTACTGCGCTCTGGTTTGACGCAGTGCATTGCAGGGCATTTGGCGGGCCGACTTCCCTGGGCTGGGAAACAGAAAGTTTCTAATCTGTTGGCTCATCAGGTGGCTGTGTCAGTTTCATTCCGGGACACTGTATTGTCTTGGATTGAAGGGACCCGGGACCTGAGACAGAACTGCAAAATGCGGGACTGTCTCGGGCAATCTGGGACACGTGGTCACCCTTCTGTCAGGGGGCCCGGGGAAGTTGCAATATACCAACTACCAATAATGCAATATACCCACTGCCAAATGTATTTTTAAAGAAACAATGCAATATACAAACTTTTACAGACGAAGGTCGGCCAAATATTATTTCCCAGTATATATTTATTAAAAGAAAGTATTTTATTTCTTTATGTATTTTATAAAATGTTAATAATATTTATGTTGTATTTGTTATATATTGTTTAATACTATTTTATATTTGTATATTCTTTTTTGTAAAGGGGGGCCTTCTGTCAGGGGGCCCAGGGCAGTTGCAAAATACCAACAATAATGCAATATACCAACTTTTACAGATGAGGGCTAGCAAAATATTATTTTCAAAGATATATTTATTTAAAAAGTATGTTAAAAAGTATGTTCTTATTTATATATTTTATAATATTTAAATGTTAATTATTTTGTATTTTTTATATATATTGTTTAATATTATTTTATATTTGTTATATTCTTTTTGTAAAGAGGGGGCCCTTCTGTCAGGGGGCCCAGGGCAGTTGCAATATACCAACAATGCAATATATCAACTATATATATACTGTATATCAAAATATTATTTCCCAAGATATATTTATATATTTTATAGAATTTTAATTTTATTTATTTTGTATTTTATTTTTTATATATTGCTTAATATTATTTTATATTTTTTATATTGTTTTTGTAAAGAGGGGGGCCCAGGGCAGTTGCAATATACCAACAATAATGCAATATACCAACTTCCAACAATGCAATATACCAACTTTTACAGATGAAGGGCGGCAAAATATTATTTCCCAAGATATATTTATTAAAAGAAAGTATTATATTTATTTATATATTTTATAATATTTAAATTTAATTTATTTTGTACAATTTTTTTTATATATTGTTATTATTATTAAATATTCACGGCCAGAAAAATATTATTTACCAAGATATATTTATTAATATTTTTTTTTTTTATCATTATATATTGTCTATTATTTTTATATAATTTTTATATTGTCTAGTGTTATTTTTCTATTATTCTTTATATTATGTTTGTAAAGAGGGGGGCCCCCTCTCTCAGGGGGCCCAGGCCAGTTTCCCCCTTATAAATCATACAGAAATGTGCAAACACCTTATGCATTACCATTTATTACGTCTACCAAGACAAATGGATATTCACAAGTGGATAAAAGCAGTGGCCTAGATTCACGTAGGGCGGCGTAAATATGAGCGGGCGTAGCACTTTTGTCTAAAGTTACGGCGATGTAGCGTAAATGTCCCGGCCTAAGCGTGCCTAATGCAAATGTGGAAGAGGTGGGCGTGTTTTATGTAAATTAATCGTGACCCCACGTAATTGACGCTTTTAACGAACGGCGCATGCGCCGTCCGTGAACGTAACCCAGTGCGCATGCTCCGACTCATGCCTGATCGAATTCCTAAGATACGTCGAAAAATGCCTCTGACGTGAACGTAACTTACGCACAGCCCTATTCGCGTACAACTTACGCAAACAACGTAAAAAGATACACTTGTTCCGATGTCCATACCTTGCATGGGCTGCGCCACCTAGAGAGCAGCTTTATCTTTACGCTGGCGTATGTCTTACGTAAATGGCGTAACTAATTGCGATGGCGCACGTACGTTCCAGAATCGGCGTATCTAGCTCATTTGCATATTCGACGCGGAAATCAACGGAAGCGCCACCTAGAGGCCAGCGTAAATATGCACCCGAGATACGATGGCGTAGGAGACTTACGCCGCTCGTATCTTGGCCGAATTTATGCGTAACTGATTCTAAGAATCAGGAGCGCATATACGACGGCGCACATTCGTACATAGAGATACGCCGTCGTAAGTCTTTGAGAATCTGGCCCAATATGCGTAAATCTCAAATACTCCAGGAGAGCACGATGTGCCCATCATAGGACCAAACCTAATTGGGTGGCTGACGCGTTTCATGGGACAAACCGCCTTCTTCAGAGCTAATAAATCCTATAATTTCAGCACTGACCCCAGCACTGTGATTGTGCCCTCACCAGCAGCTCCCGGTCACACGGTAACAATCAGGAGCTGGTAGGACCCCCTCCCATGTAATGCCTCCGGTGTTACAAACTCTTGGAGGATCAGCGAGTGGTTTAAAGGGACCCTGTCACATAAGGAGCATCAATCCACTAGTTATCCTGGTTGCCGATCCTAAGGTATAGCCCCCCAGATTCTGATGGGAAACCAACATTTCAAGGGTCATCAATCCACTAGTTTAACCCCCCACCCCCCGGGTGCTGATCCTGATAAACTGCCCCCCAAATTCTGCTGGGAAACAAATATTTCAAGCAGCGTCAATCCACTAGTTATTCTCCCCGGTTTGCTGATCTTGAGAACCCCTCCCAAGATTCTGATAGGAAACCAACATTTTAAGGGTAAGCGATCCACTAGTGATCCGCCCGGGTGCTGATCCTGATAAAGCTGCCAACCAAATTGTGCTGGGAAACCAATGTTTCAATGAGCGTCAGTCCACTAGTTATCCCCCGGGGCTTTGATTCTGAGAAATCCCCTCCAAAATTTTGCCGGGGGAAACCAACATTTAGAGAATCGTCAATCCACTAGTTATTCTCCAGGGTTGCCGATCCTGAGAAATGGCCCCCCCAACTTCTGATGGGAATGCAACATTATAAGAGCGTCAATACAATTTCAGAGGAGAAACCCTCCGGGATGTTGATCCTAAGAAATTGCCCCCAAATTCTGATGGTAAGAAACCAACATTTCAAGGAATGTCCATCCACTAGTTATTTCCCCCAGGGTGCTGATATTGAGAAATTGCCCCCCAAATGTTGCTGGGAAACCAACATTTCAAGGAATGTTAATCCACTATTTATCCCCTGGGGCTTTGATCCTGAGAAATTCCCCCCCAAAATTCTGCTGGGGAAACCAACATTTAGAGAATTATCAATCCACTAGTTCTGGAAAAGTTGACTCCCAACGTTTGATGGGAACTCAACATTTCAGGAAGAGTCAATCCACTAGTTATCTCCTCCCCGGGGTGCCGATCCCAAGAACCCTTTCCCCAGATTCTGATAGGAAACCAACATTTTAAGGGTCAGCGATCCACAAGTTATCCCCCTGGGGTGCTATCTCTGAGAAATTGCCCCCCAAATTTTGCTGGAAAACCAACATTTCAAGGAATGTCAATCCACTAGTTATCTCACCAGGGTGCTGATATTGAGAAATTGCCCCCTAAATTCTGCTGGGAAACTAACATTTCAAGGAGCGTCCATCAACTAGATTCCACCCTCAGGCTGCCGATTCTTAGAAATTGCCCTCAAAATTCTGATGGGAAACCAACAATTTAAGGAGTGTCAATCTACAAGTTATCCCCCTGGGGTACCAATCCTGAGAACGTTTCCTTCAAATTCTTCTGGGAAACTAACATTTCAAGGAGTGCCAGTCCACTAGTTGTCGCACTAGGTTACCGCATATCATTACCACTTATTGACTGGTTGCTAAAGGTTACAGCACACATTACGGCTCACTGATTAGTTGCTAGAAGTTACAGCACATGATTTCTGCTTGTTGATTGGTTGCTAGAGATTACTGTACAGTAATACTGCTCATGAATTGGTTGCTAGAGGTTACAGCACATAATTTCTTCACTGCAGAGGGGCATGATACATATGAATGCCGCCTTTATTTACATATAAATGCCGCCGGCTGTCGCTATTTACATATGAATGCAGCTGCTATTTCCATATGAATTGTGGTTATTTACATATGAATGCTCCCGCTATTTGCATTTGAATGACGGTTATTTACATATGAATGATGGTTATTTACATGTAAACACAGGGTCTGCAGGTGAGTCATCTGTACACAACAATAGGGCAGAGCTGGGCCGCATTAGTAGCAGCACTTCATACTGAGATATTGGGACACAGCACAGGACTAAAACTTCAAGGGACGAAGGAATTTAAAGCAGTTGTAAACGAAAAAAATAAATAAAGTCCTTTAAAATAACAAACATGTTATTCTGACCTCCACTGTGCAGCCCGTTTTGCACAGAGTTGCCCCCGATGCACGTCTTCTGGGGTCCCTCGGCGGCTGTTTCTTGTCCTCCACGCAATTACTCACCACAGTCATGCGAGAGCTTGCATGGTGGTCAGTAATTGCGGGCGTGCTCCCGTGATACAGTGAGGGGCCATAGCCGTTCGCTGTATCACTCTTTCCCGCCCCTCGGCTCGCCGCCTCACTAGATGTGATTGACAGCAGGGCCAGCCAATGGCTGCGCTGCTCTCAATCCATCCGCTCCAGCCAATCAGCGGCCAGGCTGAGCAGCGAAGAGGATCTCGGGACCAATCGCAGGACTTTCGACGGGTCAGTTAAGTAAAACGGGGGGGGGACCGGCAACACCAGATGTTTTTTCACCTTAATGCAGGGGTCTCCAAACTTTTCAAACACAGGGCCACTTTATTGTCCTTCAGCATCAGTGAGAATAAATATGGCTTTGGGTTTGGTGGTCAATAGGAGGAGAGGTATTCCCCCTATTAGTAAGAGAAATAGTATCCCATCATTGGTAACTATCAGTGGAATATATAGTGCCCCATTGTTGGTATCAGTGGGAGGAATAGTGCCTCATATCAGTGGAAGGAATTGTGTCCCAAGGGCCAGATAAAGGCTAGCAAAGGGCCACATCTGGCCCTCGGGCTGTAGTTTGGAGACCCCTGCCTTAATGCATAGATTGCATTAAGGTGAATTTTTTTTTTTTAATTTACAACTCCTTTAAACTGGGATGGTTGGCAAGTATGAGGCAGCTGCTTTGGGCCCCACAACAATGACAGGGCCCAGGGCAGCTTCCCCTTTTGCGCTGCCTTAAAGGTGGCTCTGACAGGTTTGACCGCAATCTGTGCCACTTCCCAACACAATTTTACCGTATTTCTGAACTGATTAAGTCTCACCTTAGTGAATTGGGCACAGTGCCGACTTTTCCTACACATACCTAGAATTGGGCAGCACTATGCCAGCTGCAGGTGGTAGAGTATCAGCAAATATGATGAATTCCACCCAGCTCATCGTATACTGGACCCAATCTCTGGAATCAAGAAGGAGAGTTCCTTTTAGCAGCCACTGTTTATACAAGGAGGGTTCAACGTTTGTTCACTTCTCCAAATGTAAAATATTTGCCCTTCCCTGAACAATGCATGCGAGTGGAGATATGTACTGGCGGTTCCTGGAGACCCCCACCCAAATTGTATTCCACACCAAACCGTACCCCAGTAAATCATGCTCCTAACTACAGTATACAGGCGCATCTCATAAAATATGAATATTATCAAAAAGTTCATTTATTTCAGTAATTCAATTAAAAAAAATGAAACTTATATATTATATATAAACGCTAGGGTTGTCCCGATACCACTTTTTTAGGACCGAGTACAAGTACCGATAATTTTTTTCATGTACTCGCCGATACCGAATACCGATACTTTTTTTAAATGTCATGTGACAGTTTTCAAACCACAATACAGACTAAGGATATTTTCTTTAGAATTATGAAGAACTCCAACTCAAGACATTATAAAAGAATAAAAATGAGTAAAAATGAATAAAAATGTTTTATTTTCTTGTCACGCAGTAGTAAAAAACTCAAAGAATTTTCACAGAACATGTTGATAAATACAAAAAAAGTATTCGATCTGGCATCGGGAGCATTTGCGCGAGTACAAGTACTCCCGCAAATACTCGGTATCGGTCCCGATACCGATACTGGTATCGGTATCGGGCCAAGCCTAATAAACGCGTTACACACAGAGTGATATATTTTAAGCATTTCTTTCTTTTAATTTTGATGACTATGGTGTACAGCTAGTGAGACCCCAAAATTCAGTATCTTGGAAAATTTTAATACTACATACCGTATTTATCGGCGTATACCGCGCAATTTTTTGCCCTGAAAATCAGGGCAAAATCGTGGGTGCGCGATATACGCCGATACCCGCTTTCCCACGCCGATTTTGAATACTGCGCCGGCATATACCGAGTGCAGTACACTCGCGTATAGTCGGGCAGGCTCGGCTCCTCTCGCGCTCACGTCCTGGACGTACAGGACGTGAGCACGAGAGTAGCCGAGGCTGCCCGACTATTCACGAGTGTACTGCGCCTGCATATACCGAGCGCAGTACACTCGCGTATAGTCGGGCAGGCTCCTCTCGTGCTCACGTCCTGGACGTACAGGACGTGAGCGCGAGAGTAGCCGAGCCTGCCCGACTATACACGAGTGTACAGCGCTCGGTATATGCAGGCGCAGTATTCAAACTCGGCGCGGGAAAGCGAGGATCGAGCGGGGAGGACGCCGCAGAAGGTCGCCGGACCCGACGAAGAGGACACCCGAAACCGCCGATGGATGCTGCGCAAGACACCAAAACTGTTAGTATAAAAATCTTTTTTTCCACAGGAATGGGGGCCAATTTAGGGTTGCGCGCTATACGCGGGAGCGCGCTATACCCCAATAAATACGGTAAGTCCAATTGAAATTTAAAAAAAAAAAAAAATGCAGAAATGTGCGGCTTACTGAAAAGTATGTCCATGTGCAATATATGAGAACAAGATTTATGGGACTTATAATGAGCAATAAAGACAAAGATATAAAGAAAAGAAAACAATGTAATAAGTTAAAATTGATCTAGAATGAATACATAAGATAACATTCAAAATTTGGATCATTGATATACAAACAAAAGTGAAAAACTGATCAGTCTCAGCAATAAGGTTTTGCCGTTCAACCACTTAAGGACCACCTAACGCCGATATACGTCGGCAGAATGGCACAACTGGGCACAAGCACGTACCTGTACGTCCTCTTTAAGCGCCCAGCCAGGGGTCGTGGGCACGCGCCGTGGGCGCGCGCCCGCGACCCGGTCCGAAGCTCCGTGACCATGGGACCCAATAGCCTCCGGTGTCCCTCGATCGGTCACAGGAGCTGAAGATCGGGGAGAGGTGAGTGTAAACACAGCTTCCCTGTTCTTCACAGTGGCAATGTCACTGACCGTCTGTTCCCTGATATAGGGAAAGACGATCAATGACGTCACAAATCCAGCCCCGCCCCCCTACAGTTAGAAACACATATAAGGTCACACTTAACACCTACAGCGCCCCCTAGTGGTTAACTCCTAAACTGCAATTGTCATTTTCACAGTAGTCAGTGCATTTTTATAGCACTTTTTGCTGTGAAAATGACAATGGTCCCAAAAATTTGTAAAAATTGTCCAAAGTGTCCGCCATAATGTCGCAGTCAAGATAAAAATCGCTGATTGCCGCCATTTAGTAGTGAAAAAAATAAAAAGTCATAAATCTATCCCCTATTTTGTAAATGCTATAACTTTTGCGCAAACCAATCGATAAACGCTTATTGTGATTTTTTTAACCAAAAATATGTAGAAGAATACGTATCGGCCTAAACTGAGGAAAAAACGTTTTTTTATATATTTTTGGGGAATATTTATTAGAGAAAAAAGTAAAAAATGTTGCATTTTTTTTCAAAAATGTCGCTCTATTTTTGTTTATAGCGCAAAAAATAAAAACCGCAGAGGTAATCAAATACCACCAAAAGAAAGCTCTATTTGTGAGGAAAAAAAGGACGCCAATTTTGTTTGGCAGCCACGTCGGACGACCGTGCAATTGTCAGTTAAAGCGACGCAGTACCGAATCGCAAAAAGGGGCATCGTCCTTTACCTGCATATTGGTCCGGATCTTAAGTGGTTAAAATTGATCTAGAATGAATACATAAGATAACATTCAAAAGTTGGATCATTGATATACAAAGAAAAGTGAAAAACTGATCAGTCTCGACAGGTTTTGCCATTTAAACGGCTTCTTCAGGAGAACTTTGATATCAGACACAATAGTATATGATCTCTACAATAGAAAAATAAATGTTTTAGAAACCACAAACTAAATTGAATACATATGTGAAAAACAAATGTCAAAATATAATATTTATAATCTTCCACATTGGGCAGGAGAAACAGAGACGATTAGTTCAGAATCTGACCTGTTTCTCCTGCCCAATCTGGAAGATTATAAAAAAAAAATGTATTCGTTTTTCACAAACCCATGCCTATGTCAGTGCAGGGATGGACTGGCCATTGGGACTACAGGGAGTTTCCCATTGGGCCAATGGCTCAGTGGGCCAGCTTCAGTGACAGCGGACCGCCGCCCCTCTCCGCTCCTCTATCTCTCCCTTTCCGCAGCGCATACCTGGGGGGAACAGAGAAGCAAGGGGAGGACCAGAGGAGCAGGGGGGACAACGACAGAGGAGCACACGGGGGGGGGGGGGGACAGACAGCTGACTCAACAGCTATGGCCTGGGAGTTTCTCACTTCTGCCTAATCTTGACCCATAAGGGGGGGGGGGGCACCAAACTGATTCTTTGCCCCGGGTAAAATAATGTCTAGCTTCCCCACTGGTACTGCCTATAAGAGTACCAGCTGTTTTACTCTAATAAAGTAGAACGGCTAGTGGCTAGTGAAGGGGGAGAGGGGGCTTGGGTGGCCGTGGGGGGGGGGGGGTGTGAGTTATCCAGCCGCAATGGGAGAGACCAGTACATAGCAATGATGTGCAGCTGACACTGGATGAAGGCAGGAAATGGTTGCAAAATGGCTGTAGGAGATCAGCATCATTAACCACTTCCCGCCCAAGGACGTCATATGACGTCCTGGGCTTTCAGTGGGGATATCTGAATGATGGGTGCAGCTACAGGCATTATTCAGATATCCATTTCTTCTCCTGGCGATTCTGTGCACCATAAGAACGATCATAGCGGCAGTTCCGCCGCTTAATCGTTCTTATAAGTGGCGGGAGGGGAAGGCCCCCCATCCTGCCACCATCCGGTGCTTCTCCGGGCTCTCCCGTGCCATCGGAGACCTGGAGAAACGTTCTGCCGGCGCTGGATGGGAGGCATAGCGATGACTGGTGACCAGATGGTCACCAGTCATTTCTATGATCTTCGGAGGATCTACCGGAATGTAAACAAAGCCACAACCGCGGCTGAAAGCATGAGATCCGTGAATTTTTTATCATGATCTCATGCTTTCCAGCCTGGAGGAGAGATGTGGGGTCTTATTGACCCCCTGGCATCTCTCCATAAAGAGGACCTGTCACACAATATTCCTATTACAATTTTACATTCCTTGTAATAGGAATAAAAGTGATAAAAAAAATTAATTAAAAGTGTAAAAATAAAATAAATTAAGTAAAATAAAAAAAAAAAATTAACGCCCCTGTCCCCAGTAGCTTGCGCTCAGAAGTGAACACACACACGTAAGTCCTGCCCACATATGTAAACGCTGTTCAAACCACGCATGTGAGGGATCGCCGTGTGCGTTAGAGCGTCAGCAACAATTCTAGCACTAGACCTCCTCTGTAACTCTAAACTGGTAATCTGTAAGAAAAGATTTAAAGCGTCGCCTATTGAGATTTTTAAGTACTGAAGTTTGGCGCCATTCCATGAGTGTGCGCAATTTTTAAGCGTGACATGTTAGGTATCTATTTACTCGGCGTAACTTCATCTTTCACATTATACAAAAAATTGGGCTAACTTTACTGTTTTGTAATTTTTTAATTCATGAAACCGTTTTTTTTTTCCCCAAAAAAAGGCATTTGAAAAATGATTGCGCAAATACCGTGCGAGATAAAAAAGTTTCAATGACCGCCATTTTATTCCCTAGGGTGTCTGCTAAAAAAACATATATAGTGTTTGGGGGTTCTGAGTAATTTTCTATCAAAAAAAATGATTTTTGCACGTAGGAGAGAAGTGCCAAAATAGGCCCGGTATTGGAGTGGTTAAGATGTAAAAGAGGATAAAAAAAAATAGCATTTGTTTATGATACCGAGTGCACAGGGGGGAAACTAAATGTCATCCACTGAGAGTTTATAGTAGCAGGATGGCGAGGTGACCTTCATACAGCCATCATCACATTGGGACATGCAAAGTACAATTCCAGTCCTGCAAGGAAGAGCAGAGCTGCCATCTAGTGGCAACATTCTGCATGACAGCTACTGATAGCGACACGCTGCGTCTTCCTCTAACAAAGAACTTTCGTCCTCTGTCTTCACACTGATGGCACCTCTCATATCAGTGATTATTGGGATGATGGGGAGCAATGCCCAGGGCTCCAGAGCTGGGGTTGGGGGGCAATGCGCAGAGGTCCAGAGCTGGGGTTGGGGGGCAATGCGCAGAGGTCCAGAGCTGGGGTTGGGGGCAATACGCAGGGGTCCAGAGCTAGGTTTGGAGGGAAATACGCAGGGGTCCAGAGCTGGGTGGGAGGCAATGTGTAGGGGTCCAAAGCTGGGTGAGGGCAATGCGCAGGGGTCCAGAGCTGGGTTAGGGCAATGCGCAGGGGTCCAAGGCTGGGTGGGGGGCAATGCTGGGTGGGAGAACTGGTGCCAGAAAATTATTGTATTATAACAGAAAACAGAGGGGGGCAAAGAGGAGGAGGCCTGGCGGTGAGCCACAAGACTCACCTCTCAAACACTAAACCAGTCCTCCAAAACCCACTTCCATTCATGGAAACCCTCTCTCTGCAACTGCAAACAAATGCCCAGGAGATCGTCTATATCCTACTCTGCTACAGACCACCGGGTCCAAAATCGCAGTTTCTCACATCATTAACAGAGTTTATCTCCACTTATACCCTAAACAGCAAACACCTCTTGCTGCTCAGGAATTTCAATCTCCAGGCCAACTCCTCACAGGATCCCGTCGCCGACGCCTGCATTGACCACTTGGAATGACTAGGTTTGCAGCAACTGGTATGTGGGCCCACACCTTCTTCAGGTCACATGCTCAATCTCATTTTCAGACAAGATCTGGAAATAAACATTCTGAAAAATGAGCCGTACCACCATGTAATTAAATTCATAATTATCAAAAATGCCCCTTCAAACAAAACATCAAAACCAGTGACAACGCACTGGATTAGATCTCAGAAGAAGCTCCATTCGGAACTCTTCAAAACTACATTAGGGAACAAAATAAAAACAATCCAACTACATCAAACAGCCACAGAAACCCTGGATGCCATCAACACAGCCCTACTACAGTCAGCCGACTTAGTAGCTCCCAAACCCAAAACCTGCATCCGGAAAAACAACTCCAGCTGGTTTAACGACCAACTGTCGTTGCTAAAGCAAGAGCGAAGCAGCCTGGAAAATAAGCACTTCAGATGGAAACCACACCATATATAAGGTTATAACAAAAAAATACCACAAAGAAATCTGTAAAGCCAAAAAAAATCTTTTTTCCAACATCATCACCAATGCCCTAAACTGCCCCCGCAAACTCTTCAATCTAGTCACCCAGACCATGAATCCGGTCTGTCTTGAAGCCCCCAATTCTGATACCCAAGAATTTTGCAATGAATTATCGGATTATTTTGTTAACAAAATTGAAAAGAATCTGTGAAAGCATTCAGCGAAACAGTACCCCCTTCAACCCCCCCCCCCTTAATCATACGCCCAATACCCACATAATTTTGCCGCAATCAACGATGTTCACTCTAAAATCCATCTCCATCGGTACCTTGCAAAATAGCACAGCACCTAAGGATATCATCCCCACCCAACTGCTGAAGGAATGTGCCGATATTTTGGCACTGTCTATCACGCAACTGATAAACCAGTCATTCAAGGAAGGCATAGTGCCCATCCGGTTGAAACAAGACATAATCAAAACTATTTTAAAGAAACCCACCCTCGACCCCAAGGACCCTGAACACCGTCGTCCCATAACTGCCCTTAATGTCTTCTCCAAGGTAATGGAGAAATTAGTGGTACAACAGCTGCAACAGCATTTAGACGCCCATAATTTGCTTGATCCATTTCAAACGGGTTTCCGTCTGGGGCACGGGACGGAAACAGCACTGCTCAAAATATGGCATGATGCCCTTGAGGAGAATCTTGTCTTCTAGTACTGTTGGACCTAAGCGCAGCTTTCGACACGGTAGACCACAAACTCTTACTGACTCGGCTAGCTGAAGTAGCCGGAGTCGCGGAGTCGCGGAATGTGATCTATTATGGTTCTCCTCCTTCTTGGAAAACCGATCACAAATAGTGAAATTGGAACCTTTCACTTCTGAAAAACACACAGTGTCATGCGGAGTCCCTCAAGGATCACCTCTGTCGCCGGTGCTGTTCAATATCTATCTCCGCCCTCTCTTTGAAATCATCAGTAACCAGAATTTACTTTACCACTCATATGCAGATGACACACAGTTGTATTTTTGCATCTGCAACAAAAAGGATCATCATCTCAGTCTAGAGACATGGCTCTCTTTGTCATCCAGTTTTCTATCAAAGAGTTATCTTAAATTCAACGGTTCGAAAACAGAACTTCTCCTGTTTCACGCCAATCGAAAGAATCATCACACAACAACATGGACCCCCCCACCCATTCTGGGCCAAATCATCACCCCTAGCACCAAAGTCAAAAGTCTCGGGCTCATCTTCGACACCTACATGACAATGGACGCGCAAATAGGGTCAGTAGTCAGCGGATCTCACCATCTGCTGCGCCTACTACGCAGACTTATTCCATTTATCCCAAAAGAAGACATAGCAGTCGTGGTGGGAACTAGGGTTGTCCCGATACCACTTTTTTAGGACCGAGTACAAGTGACGATACTTTTTTTCAAGTACTTGCCGATACCGAATACCGATACTTTTTTTAAATGTCATGTGACAGTTTTCAAACCACAATACAGACTAAGGATATTTTCTTTAGAATTATGAAGAACTCTAACTCAAGACATTATAAAAGAATAAAAATGAGTAAATTAATAAAAAAAAAATATTTTCTTGTCACACAGTAGTAAAAAACTCAAAGAATTTTCACAGAACATGTTGATAAATACAAAAAAAGTATTCTATTTAGGTATCGGGAGCATTTGCGCGAGTACAAGTATCGGTCCCGATACCGATACTAGTATCGGTATCTGGACAACCCTAGTGGGAACAATTGTCAACTCCAGACTGGACTATGCAAATGCCCTTTACCTCGGACTCCCAAAGTACCAAATCTCTTGTCTGCAAGTCGTTCAAAATACGGCCGCCAGATTTGCGACTGGGAAAAAACCTTGGGAATCAATCTCATCTCCCCTGAGATCCTTTCACTGGTTGCCAGTAAAATACAGAATTACTTTCAAAGCACTCTGTCTAACGCATAAGTGTATTCTGGGAAATGCCCCCCAATATCTATGTGAAAAACTAAAAGCCTATAACCCCAATTGCGTTCTGCGATCCACCAACCAGAATCTACTCCAGATACCCAAAACCAGATACAAGTCCAAAACAGATACAAGTCCAAAGGAGAGCGAAGATTTGCGGTCCAAGGCCCCAGACTATGGAACGCTTTACCAGACAGCATTCGGCTGGAGGAGAACCACTTGGCCTTTAGGAGAAAGATCAAAACCCATCTTTTCTGAGGACAAAGGAGAAATGGACAACGAGCACCCAGAGGCGATTTAGTTTGCTGCGCTATATAAGTTTTTCACTTCACTCACTCCAATGCACAGGGGTCCAGAGCTGGGGGTGGGGGGCAATGTACAGGGGTCCAGAGCTTGGGGTGGGGGGCAATGCGCAGGGGTCCAGAGCTGGGTGGGGGCAATGTGCAGGGGTCCAGAGCTGAGTGAGGGCAATGCGCAGGGGTCCAAGGCTGGGTTGGGGGCAATGCGCAGGGGTCCAGAGCTGGAGGTGGGGGGCAATGTGCAGGGGTCCTGAGCTGGGGGTAGGGGCAATGTGCAGGGGTCCTGAGCTGGGGGTAAGGGCAATGTGCAGGGGTCCTGAGCTGAGGGGCATTGTGCAGGAGTCTAATGTGTAACGTGCAGGCGTCCTGAGCTGGGGGGGGGGGCAATGTGTAGTGTGAAGGGGTCCAGAGCTGGGGTGGGGCTGTGTAATGTGATTGGACGCCTGATAGAGAGGATGGAAGAAGAAGACATTGAGCCTGGTGCATGCAGGACACCGCCGCTGATCCACTGCGAAACAGGCAAGTGCCGGGGCGATGCACACTGGCAGCATTTGATGGGGCACACTGGCTGCAATTGATGGCACAGTGGCTGCGCTTGATGGCACAGTGGCTGCGTTTGATGGGCACAGTGGCTGCGCTTGATGGGCACAGTGGCTGCTGATGAGTTTTTTTTCGGTTTTGTTTGCCCCCCCCCCCCAAAAAAATGTAATCACCAGCCGCCACTGGTGAGATGTCAGGGGTCTAAACAGACCTCTCAAGTCTCACTTTTGAAACCGATAAAGGGACTGAGGACATATTTCCCAATTCCTTTCTCTGTAGCTTTAGCTGCACTGCCGGTGAATGAACAGGAGACAAAGGCTCCTGTCTATTCATAAACTGAAGTTAGCTATTGCTGGAGTGACAGCCACAAAGATTAAATCCAGTTATTACCTCCACCTGCTGCAATAGTCACCCGCTCTATCTACACACAATCCCTCTGGAGGCCTACCTGGGGGCCTGTGCAAAAAGATGGCCCTGCTCATGGGGCCCCCAACTGGGTGCAGTGCCCAAGTGGTCAGTCCACCCCTGCATGGAACAAAGAAGAAATGTATTCCATGCATTTATTCCTGAATGCATAGGGCCTTAAACATGGGAAGCACTCAGTGGCTTTGCTAGAGGAAGCTGGGGGGTTTGGGTCCCACCGGGTGACGCCTGTGGGCAGCGGCACCGCTAACACCGCAGGGTCCTAACCCCTACACTGATCTCTCGCGTCTTGCCGGCTGTCTCAAACAGTGGAGCGGACCGAAGCTGCCTTCTCCTCCTCTCTGTTTACATCTACAGGAGGGGAGGCGGCCGCTGTATGAGAGGGACATACCGCTGTATCCCGTGCTGTTATGATGTCTGTAAAATCTAATGTAATGCAAATAGACATGTGCTGGGGGAAGGGGTGCTATGGGAGGGGAGAGGGGGGTCTGCACTGAATGAGGGGGGTCTGCACTGAGGGGGTCTGCACTGATGGAGGGGGTCTGCACTGATGGAGGGGGGTCTGCATTAAGGGGGGTCAGCACTGATGGAGGGGGTCTGCACTGAGGGGGGTCAGCACTAATGGAGGGGGGTGGTCTGCACTGAGAGGGGTCAGCACTGATGGAGGGGGTCTATACTGATGGAGGGGGGTCTGTACTTGGTGAGGGGGGTCTGCACTGAAGGAGAGAGGATCCATACTGCAGAAGGGTGGCTTGTAATTAGTGGGGAAGCTGCACTGATGTAGGGGGTCTACACTGATTGGAGGGGGGTCTGCACTGAGGGGGTCAGAACTAATGGAGGGGGGCTGTCTGCACTGAGGGGGTCTGCTCTTATGGAGGGGGGTCAGCACTGATGGAGGGGTGGTCTGCACTGAGGGGGTCAGCACTAATGGAGGGGGGTCTAAACTGATGGAGGGGGATCTGTACTTGGTGGGGGGGGTCTGTACTGAGGGAGGGGGATCTATGCTGCGGGGGGTCTATACTTAGAGATGAGGGGCCTGTAGTTAGTGGGGGGATCTGTAGTTAGTGGGGGGTCTGTACTGAGGGGGGACTATAGTTGGTGGAGGGGGGCTGGAAGCACTCAGTACAGTATTCATCTCTGTTTGGCCGCAGCCTGCAATAGACTTTGACAGGCTGCCTGCAGCTGGGCTGGAAGCTGCACCCATCGCACCCGGGACTAGGAGCACTTACACGCCCGGATGAATGCATGGTACCTAAACAGCCCCACATGCAAAGGGCTTTAATCAGCCAAAAGAAGAATTTATGACCCAAGCTGTAACCTTGTAATAAATCAGTCGCATGATCCATCTCTGCTTAGCGCTGTCTTACAGAATTGATAAATGTCCCTTGTAGTGCAGGCATCACAGAGGGTCCCGTCGTTGGTATGTCCAGAGGAGAAGACCTTGGTCGCGGCACGTGCGCCTATGCACTGTTGCTTGTGAATACATGTTATAATGATAAATACCCATAAACATTATTTGCTCTTAGAGCACGCCCTATAGGTTTGTCGGAGTTGCTCCTTTGTTCGGTAGATAAGCCTCTTATAGCGATATGTGTCACATTCATTATTTTAGGCTGAAACCAAAGAGATCCACTGCTTGGGTCACCTCCCTGCCTACGAGGCACAATGGTGATCAATACACACAGGAACTGCAACATACACCGCCATAGACTTCATGGTCACTGACACGTAACGTGAGTAAAATTAATGATCTTACAACGGCATCTGAAAGTTGGTGAGATATACAGTGGAACCTCAAATTTTGAGCATAATCCGTTCTAGGTGAATGCTCGTAATCCAAAACACTTGCATATCAAAGCGAGGTTCCTTATTAAAGTCAATGGAAAACGAAAATAATTTGTTCTGCATTGACTTCAATGGCATGCAATACTGCATGCGGCCAGAGCCTGAATGCATAGGGCCTTAAACATGGGAAGCACTCAGTGGCATCGCTAGAGGAAGCGGGGGGGTTCGGGCCCCACCAGGTGACACCTGTGGGCAGCGGCATCGCTAACGCCGCAGGGTCCTAACCCCTTCACTGATCTCTTGCGTCTTGCCGGCTGTCTCAAACAGTGGAGCGGACCGAAGCTGCCTCCCCCTCTCTCTGTTTACATCTACAGGAGGGGAGGTGGCTTTGGTCTGCTCCACTGTATGAGAGGGACATACTGCTGTATCCCGTGCTGTTATGAGGTCTGTAAAGTCTAATGTAATGCAAATAGACATGTGCTGGGCAGGGGCGTTGCTAGGTGGCAAAAAGACCAGGGGCTTCAGCCCGAAGCCGGCCGGGGGGGGGGGGGGGGGGGGGGCGTTTGCGGTGGAGTGGTGCTGGGTTTTTTGGCTGGGCAGTGGGGTTGTGTGACCAACATGTCAGTGTGTGTGTGTCAGTACGTACACATACTGACATGTCTTGAGTTCTATGGCAGGGCTCAAAATTTCAAGTCCTGAGCCACTAGCCAGACGTTAACAGTTACTCGCCACCAGTTGCCCCACCCAACCTCCCCATGCCCCACCCTTAAGTCTGCCCTTAAACACGCCCTTGTAAATTATCTCATGAAATTACACTGTTAAATTTTTTCAGCAGAATTAAGTTCCAAAAATAAAAACCAACTTCTTTAGCAATATTAACATAAAGCATATTAGTACCCATCAAATGCAGCCTCATTTTGCCCATCAAATGCAGCTTTACAGTGCCCATGAATGCACTCTCACTGTGCCCATCAATGCACTCTCACTTCAGAGGGCCCATGTGTCACTCCTGTACACCTGGATAGGAAGAAGGCCGGGGGCAGCATACAGAGGAACCAATGCCCTCCATTTTCCCATCCCTGATCCTATTCCCCCATCACTGCTACCATTGCTCACTGTCACTCATCCCAGCCCCATGCTTTAGGGTTCCCATGTCTCACCCCTATACACCCACATAGGAGAAGCAGTGGGCGGCATATAGAGGAACCAATACCCTGCAGTCACGGCCATTGGTTCCTCTATATGTGCCCATCAATGCACTCTCACTGTGCCCCTCCTATCCAGGTGTACAGGGGTAAGGCATGGCTCCCCTGAAGCATGGGGCTAGATGAGTGACAGTGAGCAGTGGTAGCAGTGATGGGGGAATGGGATGGGATCAGTGGCGGTGGGTTAGATGGGGTGAGTGGCAGCTGTGGTGGGGGGATGGGATCAGTGGTGGCTGTGAGGGGGGTTAGATCACTGGCAGTGGTGATGGTGAGGGGTGATGGGATCAGTGGTGGTGGGGGGGATGGGATTAATGGTGGCTGTAAAGGAGGTAAGATCACTGTCAGTGGTGATGTATGGGGGGTGGGATCTGTGGTTGTGGTGGGATCAGTAGTGGTGGTGGGTGGGATTAGTGGCAGGGGTGGTGATATAGGGATAAGATCTGTGGTGGTGAGGGGGGTCAGTAAGAGGCAGAGGTTGGGATCAGCTGCACTGACTATTATGTCACTTGCTTTGGCAGTCGATTCCTCTTCATCATTACTCCCATGCCTCCAGGGATGCTCCTGCAGAGGGGAGGGCTCCTTCACCTTCACTGCATTGGTGTCAGCTGGTCAGCTGAGCTGACTTTCTCTTCCAGCATGTTACAAGTCTTTTTTCTTTTCCTGAGGCGGGTAAACAAAGCGCCCCCCTTCCCCCGCTCCCGGGGGTTGCTTTGCTTGCGCGTTCAAAGGACTTCTCCCTCCCGGGCTATCGCTGTTTCCCCACCCTCACAGCTCCCCTTCCCCACAGTATCTGTGCCCTGGGCTGCCTGCTAATACTGAGGGGATGGCACATGGCAGTAGCTGGATACAGGATAATGGGATGTCGTCCTGTCAACATCTTGAAGCTTCACTGCTCGCACCTGGTGCTGTCACTGGACCGCGAACACACAGCGTGACATCCCCGCTGTGTGCAAGAAAACATAACAAGAGGAGGAGAGAGAGGCAGCCTCGGCATCTCCCGCCATCACATTCAGTATTTCCCCGCCGCACTGTGATTGGGCGTACAGCGGTCATGTGCGGAGGTGGGACTTCAAGACGAGCGCAGACAGGCCAGCCCCACACCACACATGACCCGCATACTCCCAATCACAGGGCGCCGGAGCCCGGAGTCAACAACAACAAACATGGCGGGCGAGATCTGCTCTACGGTGACTCGGGGCTGGTGATTAAAAACTCCATGCCCGAGACTCGGGGCTTTTCAGGGCCACATTCGGGGCTCCAGCCACCCTAGCCAGGTGCTAACGACGCCTCTGGTGCTGGGGGAAGGGGGTGCTATGGGAGGGGAGAGGGGGTCTGCACTGAATGAGGGGGGGTCTGCACTGATGGAGGGGGTCTGCACTGATAGAGAGGGGTCTGCACTGATAGAGAGGGGTCTGCACTGATAGAGAGGGGTCTGCACTAATGGAGGGGGTGGTCTGCAATGAGAGGGGTGAGCACTGATGAAGGGGGTTCTATACTGATGGAGGGGGGTCTGTACTTGGTGAGGGGGGGTCTGCATTTAAAGAGAGGGATCTATACTGCAGAAGGGTGGTCTGTAATTAGTAGGGGGGCTGCACTGATGTAGGGGGGTGCCGGAGAGCCTCGTAAATGGACGAAAAGCCCAGAGGACAGCTCAGCTGACCTCGGATAGACTAAGTTCCCGAGGTTTGCCGAGCTGTCCTCTGGCCTTTCCGTGAATTTTCTAATGCCTCTGGCGCCCCCCCACCTCAGGCCAAACGCGATACTGCACACCGATTTGGCCTGAATCCTGCTCGTTTTGCGAGACAACACTCACAAACCGAGTTAGGATTTTAATACAGTGCTCGTGTTGCGAAACACTCGTTACTCGCAATCCGAGGTTCCACTGTATGAAGTAGCAATTGAACATGTTGTCCCTAAAGTTGATGTGTTGAAAGCAGAAAACATGGGTGTAAAGGAACCCCAAACGGTACAGGGGTTAACGCCGTTTACGATATTCCATTCCACCAATCCAAGAGGGCTTATCAACACTCCACAATCCTGCAGACGAACCCCAATACCGAGACACAGCTCTGTTTGAGGTTCAAATGAATGGACACTTTAATGGTAAACTCAGGCTTTTATACAGTTAGAAACCCCAAGGAACAATGACTTAACTCCACCCACAACATGACACAAGGAGCTCAATACACATTTTTAGGAGACAGACATTCTGTCTCCGAGATAATCTACATGAGCTAATTACTAATCATTTACCCAGACAAGGTAACTCCGAGATAAGCTCTTCTCACCTGCTATACAATACACATTTATCATCAATAGAAATTCACACAATACAGTGTCAATTAGCATCACACAATGAAAGGTTCTTGTGAGCCAGACTGAGGTTCATTTACATGACAGTAGCAGATGATATTAAACACCTTAACAGCCTGTGTTCCCACATTGAATGAATAACTCTATTGACTGGGTGGGTTTAGAATCAACAACCTGTAAATAGTTCTTCCAGACATTCTTGAATATATTATGAATTACAGACCCATGTTAAAACAATCCAACATATGTCCCTTATTTCCTGGCCCAATCTGTGTAAGAGCTTCTGGGTCCCATGGCCCTCCCCTTACAATGGGCATCACATCTGGTTGTCTTTGGGGCTTCGTAGCCGCAGACCAGTCAGCCTGCCCATGCTGACCCGTATCCACAGCCAAAAGTGCCTACAATGGGGGACTTGAGCATCAGAACTGGAGCATGGAGCAATGGAAGAAGGTGGCCTGCTCTGAGGAATCGCATTTTCTTTTACATCATGCGGATGGACGGGTGCGTCACTTACCCTGGGAAGAGATGGGACCAGGATGCAGTATGGGAAGAAGTCAAGCCAGCAGAGGGAGTGTGATGCTTTGGGCAATGTTCTGCTGGGAAACCTTGCCTCCTGCCATTCATGTGGATGTTACGTGACATGTACCACCTACCTAAACATTGTTGGTGACCAAGTTCAGCCCTTCATGGAAATGGTATTCCCTTATAGCAGTAGCCTCTTTCAGCAGGATAGGGCACTCTGCCACACTGCAAAAAAAAATGGTTTAAGGGATACAATGACTTTGCAGTGTTGACTTGGCCTCAAAATTCTCCAGATCTCAATCCAATCGAGCATCTGTGGAATGTGCTGGAAAATCATGTCCAAGCTATGGAGGCTCTACGTCCGCCTCAACTCACAGGACTTAAAGGATCTGCTACTGACGGCTTGGCAACTAGTACAGCAAGACACAGCCTTACTACTACAGTACCCCCATGGCAGCCCATGACATCACCGAGAATGAAGCCTATCCATTCACTAGAGACCGGTGACATCACTGAGAATGCAGCCTATCCATTCACTAGAGACCGGGGACATCACTGAGAATGCAGCCTATCCATTCACTAGAGACCGGTGACATCACTGAGAATGCAGCCTATCCAGTCACTAGAGAGCAGTGACATCATTAGCAATGTAGCCTATTCAATCACTAGAGACAGATGACATCACAGAGAATGCAGCCTATCCATTCACAAGAGACCGATGACATCACTAAGAATGCAGCCTATCCATTCACAAGAGACCAGTGACATCATTAGAATGCAGCCTATCCAATCACTAGAGAGCTGGGACATCACTGAGAATGCAGCCTATCCAGTCACTAGAGACTTGTGACATCACTGAGAATGCAGCCTATCAATTCACTAGAGACCTGTGACATCACTTAGAATGCAGCCTATCCGTTCACTATAGACCGATAACATCACTGAGAATTCAGCCTATCCAATTACTAGAGAGTAATTACACTGGAACTCTGCACCCCTAAACTCTGTACCAAACGCACCCTGATACTCTGCACATAGTGCACCCTAAACTCTGTACTATGTACCAAGGGCCCCCCATAACTCTGTACATAGCGCATCCCTAAACTCTGTACTATATACCAAATGCACCCCGGTACTCTACACGTAGCGCACCCCTAATCTCTGTACTATGTACCAAGCACACCCAAGAACTCTGCACATAGCGCACCCCTGGGAGGAGTTTTTTTGGGGGTGTGGTCGATTTCCTTCACCTATTTTCTGAGAAAAAAAGTCCTGGTTGTAGATATAGTCACTCATTTTTAGCAGGGGTTCCCCCGACACTGGAAAGTTATTTCAAGGGTTCCTCTGTGTTGAAAAGTATGAGAAAGGCTGCCTTCTATAGTGACTGACGTCACCTGGCTTCCACACCGCCATGTATAAAACGTTAGTTAAACTGGTGGGCGAGAGTAGTAATACCACCACTTCATGATCAACTTTTGAGTGAAACACCCAGGGGTTCAGGTGGGTGAGCTGGCCAATCCGGGTTATTTAGTGCCCCCGTTTGGCAAATCTTAAACAACTCGGGTTTCGGTCAAATTTATGGATGTTCTGAATTCGAAACTCATCCCTAATTTGAATCCCAGAGGCGATTCAGTTCGCATGTGCTGCGCTATATAAGTTTTCATTTATTCATTTATTCAATCCACTAGATGGCAGCATATCATCAAAGTCATATACAGTGCAGTATATCTATATCAGGATGAAGATATATTAGTAACATCTTTTAATTAGTATTTAAAGTACAACTAAAGGCTCCTGACTGACCGTCTAAATCAGCGTTTCTCAACCTTTTTTGTGTGACGTCACCGTTTAAAAGTATTCAAAAATCTCAAGGCATCCCGACCTAAAATGTTCAATATCAATGGGAAACTTGAGCCTGGGATGATGCACACAACTGCCATGATGTCACCCAATTACATCAGAGCCCCCTCAACATCAGCAGTCTCTCATCACATCAGAGGTCCCCCTATCACATCAGAGGTCCCCCATCACACCAGAGGTTCCCCAATCACATCAAAGGTCCCCCAAACACATCAGAGGTCCCCCCATCACACCAGAGGACCCCCAATCACATCAAAGGAAACCCCATCACATCAAAGGGCCCCCCATCACATTAAAGGACACCCCATCACATTAAAGGGCACCCCATAACATCAGAGGCCCCCCCATCACATCAGAGGTCCCCCCATTACATCAGAGGTTCTCCCCATTACATCAGAGCCCCCTTCACATCAGCAGTCTCTCATCATGTCAGAGGTCCCCCCCCCATCATGTCAGAGGTCCCCCCCATCGCGCCAGAGGTCCCCCCATCACATCAGAGGTCCCCCATCACATCAGAGGTCCCCCCATCACATCAGAGGTCCCCCCATCACATCAGAGGTCCTCCATCACATCAGAGGTCCCCCCATCACATCAGAGGTCCCCCCATCACATCAGAGGTCCTCCGCATCACATCAGAGGTCCTCCCATAACATCAGAGGTCCTCCCAATCACATCAGAGGTCTCCCCATCACATCAGAGGTCTCCCCATCACACCAGTGGTCCCCCATTACATCAGAAGTCCCCCTATCACATCAGAGGTCCCCCCATCACATCATAGGTCCCCCCCATCACATCAGAGGTCCCCCCCATCACATCAGCAGTCTCTCATCACATCAGAGGTCCTCCCCCCCATCACATCAGAGGTCCCCCCCATCACATCAGAGGCCCTCCCCCACATCACATCAGAGGTCCTCCCCCCATCACATAAGAGGTCATCCCCCCATCACATCAGAGGTCATCCCCCCATCACATCAGAGGTCATCCCCCCATCACATCAGAGGTCACCCCCCTATCACATCAGAGGTCCCCCCTTTACATCAGAGGTCCCCCTTTACATCAGAGGTCTTCCCATGACATCAGAGGTCTCCCCATCACATTAGAGGTCTCCCTATCACATCAGAGGTCTCCCTATCACATCAGAGGTCCCCTATTTACATTAGAGGTCTCCCCACAGTGGCGTCACTAGGGTTGATGTCACCCCCTCATGACTAGCCTGCTACAGTGCGCTGTCCTGCCATTGTGGAGAAAGCAGGACAGGCTAAGGTGACCAGATTTTTAAAATGAAATTCGGGGACATATGATTATTTTTTTTATTGGCAAATGGTAAACTATTTTATACGCATTTCCTCATATTATATCTGCAGTCAGTGGTGTAGTTGGGTTGTCAGCACCCGGGACAAGACAAGAAATTTGCAATCCAGCACCCCCCCACCCGTCAGACTTTTAGAACTCCCTGTTTCCCTACCACTAATACAGTGGTACTGACCATACTGACCAACTTGATTCCTACACTGACCTACCTGACCACTGCACTAACCTACCTGATTCCTATACTGACCACTACACTGACCTACCTGATTCCTATAATGACCACTATACTGACCTACCCGATTCCTATACTGACCACTACACTGACCTACCTGATTCCTACACTGACCTACATGACCACTACACTGACATACCCTATCCCTACGCTGACCTACCTGATTCCTACACTGACCTACCTGATTCCTATACTGACCACTACACTAACCTACCTGATTCCTACACTGACCTACCTGACCACTACACTGACATACCTTATCCCTGACCTACCTGATTCCTACTGACATACTGACAACTACAGTGACCTATTTGAGTTCTATACTGACCACTACACTGACCTACCTGATTCCTGCACTACTCACACCCCCCCCCCCCTTACATGAACAGTGTAGATCGGTTGATTTTCCTCACCTCTCCATGGCCTCCTTGATAATCCATCGGAGCAGGGCTCTCCCTAGCATCAGATATTATTCCTGACACCCAGCCGCTCCTCAGTATCCCCTGCCAAGAGCTTCTACAATAGCCGCTATATGCTCGGCACTACCCCTCCCCTCCACCGTTCTCACACACACGTGCCGACAAATTAGAGAGATCATGGGGGACAGGCTGGATCACAGGAGTCCCTGGGCGGGGGAGCAACACAGCACACTTGGGGGGCACAATAATGATTTCCCACCCTAAATGTTGCACATGGGGCAAGAGTACCAGAAGCCCCCCATGCCACTGCAATCCGGGGACAAATCTGGGGACAGTGTCCTCAATCCGGGGATGTCTGGTCACCCTAGGACAGGTAGTTGGGCACTGAGCAGGCTAGCAACTTGCCCCCCCCCCCCCAGCCAACCACAGTGCTACTTGATAGTGTCGCACAGGGCATTTTTCTTAGAGAATAGGTTCAGAAATGCAACCATGCCCTACACCTTTCCCAGAGCAGCTGTGTGTGGGAGGGTTAGGGTTCTAAAAAGGCATTAAAAATCCAGAGAGTGCTACATACAGAGTGCAGAGTTCAGGTGGAGAGCTCAGGTAGGTGCAGGGTTCAGAGTTCAGGTGGGTGCAGGGTGCAGAGTTCAGGTTGGTGCAATGTGCAGAGTTCAGGTGGGTGCATGGTGCAGAGCTCAGGTGGGTGTAGGGTTGCCACCTGTACGGGATTGACCCGTACAGTACGGGATTAGGATCATCTGTCCGGTTTTCAGACTGTCACAAACCCGGACAAAACCATTCAAGCAGAGGGGAGCTTCATTAACATACTTGTCACTGTGGAGACAGTCACAGCAGCAATATCATTTCACACACACACACTGTGGTGATGTGTGTGTTATGTATCTGAAGCTTGGCTCCTTTCTGTCCCCGCCTATGCTCCTGCAGTCTCTCTTATCTTAGACCCCCCTCTCCAAGTTCACTAGTGGTTTGTTCCCGAGAGAAGGGGGAGGCGCCGCGGAGCTGAGGAGGAGATCCTGACTGTAGCTGCTGTGTAGTGTGTCGGGCTGCCCTGTCACTAGGAGGTAGGAGATGAGACGACTTTTTTTTACTAAGGAAAGTTTTGTAGGTTGCAAAGTTCCAGGAAGATTTATTTGGCATCGAAGCATTCAGATAATTAGAATCAGCAAGTCAGTGTCTGTGTGTGTGTGTGGGCTGCAGCCGATGATCACAGTCCAGCCAACTCACAGTATCTCCCAAGCAGTACTTATCTATGTATACAAACTTCCCCCATCCCCGTCCAGATTATGTGAAGTCATTTATAACCTTTTACTTACCCCTGTGTGTATGTGGTGAGTTCACACCTCTGATTGTCCAGCCTCAGACCCTGGAGAACACGGGGTTACATGAATGGTCATTAATTACCTTCACATCATCCCAGTATACAAGGTGCTGGCAGCTTAACAGATTGTTTTCATGGAGTTGTATTGTTGTATATTTTAGAGGATGACCAAGTTGCTTTTTTTTATTATAGACATTACTACCTGACCACTTCTCAGCCCCCCACTTCCCCCCCACCTTACACCACCCTAGACCACTTCATACAGACATCTCTCCGCTGCTTCCTCCCCCCCCCCCCAGCTGAGGGGCATCATTCCATGGTCACTTTCCTTCCCTTATCTTCCCAACATCACTCCCTGGTCACCCCACAGACACTGCAAGTAATCCCTCCCCATACTGCCCCCATCATATCCTCTGCACTCCTCTCCCATACATACTGCCCCCCATCATACCCTCTGCACTCCTCTCCCATACATACTGCCCCCCAGCATACCCTCTGCACTCCTCTCCCATACATACTGCCCCCCATCATACCCTCTGCACTCCTCTCCCATACATACTGCCCCCCATCATACCCTCTGCACTCCTCTCCCATACATACTGCCCCCCATCATACCCTCTGCACTCCTCTCCCATACATACTGCCCCCCATCATACCCTCTGCACTCCTCTCCCGTACATACTGCCCCCCATCATACCCTCTGCACTCCTCTCCCATACATACTGCCCCCCAGCATACCCTCTGCACTCCTCTCCCGTACATACTGCCCCCCATCATACCCTCTGCACTCCTCTCCCGTACATACTGCCCCCCAATCTTACCCTCTGCACTCCTCTCCCATACATACTGCCCCCCAGCATACCCTCTGCACTCCTCTCCCATACATACTGCCCCCCATCATACCCTCTGCACTCCTCTCCCATACATACTGCCCCCCATCATACCCTCTGCACTCCTCTCCCATACATACTGCCCCCCATCATACCCTCTGCACTCCTCTCCCATACATACTGCCCCCCATCATACCCTCTGCACTCCTCTCCCGTACATACTGCCCCCCATCATACCCTCTGCACTCCTCTCCCGTACATACTGCCCCCCATCATACCCTCTGTACTCCTCTCCCGTACATACTGCCCCCCATCATACCCTCTGCACTCCTCTCCCTTACATACTGCCCCCATCATACCCTCTGCACTCCTCTCCCATACATACTGCCCCCCATCATACCCTCTGCACTCCTCTCCCGTACATACTGCCCCCCATCATACCCTCTGCACTCCTCTCCCATACATACTGCCCCCCACCATACCCTCTGCACTCCTCTCCCATACATACTGCCCCCCATCATACCCTCTGCACTCCTCTCCCATACATACTGCCCCCCATCATACCCTCTGCACTCCTCTCCCATACATACTGCCCCCCATCATACCCTCTGTACTCCTCTCCCATACAGACTGCCCCCCATCATACCCTCTGCACTCCTCTCCCATACATACTGCCCCCCATCATACCCTCTGCACTCCTCTCCCATACATACTGCCCCCCATCATACCCTCTGCACTCCTCTCCCATACATACTGCCCCCCACCATACCCTCTGCACTCCTCTCCCATACATACTGCCCCCCATCATACCCTCTGCACTCCTCTCCCATACATACTGCCCCCCATCATACCCTCTGCACTCCTCTCCCATACATACTGCCCCCCATCATACCCTCTGTACTCCTCTCCCATACAGACTGCCCCCCATCATACCCTCTGCACTCCTCCAGAAATTGTATTTAATCACAAAGCTATATGCATAGTGTATACGACATAAACAATTGCCGTTAATTGCATTGTACAGAGGTAATGAATTTAACGTACTACAAAATATTTTTTTTTGCCATGCGCTGCTAAAGTGTTCGGGTTTGGCTTGAAGAAAAGGTGGCAACCCTAGGTGGGTGCAAGGTGCAGAGTTCAGGTGGGTGCCGAGTTTAAGTGGGTGCCAAGAACAGGGTGCAGAGTTCCGGTGGGGCATGAGTTTAGGTGGGTGCAGAGTTCAGGTTGGTACTAAGTACAGGGTACAGAGGTCAGGTGGGGCAAGGATTCAGGTGGGTGCTAAGTACAGGGTTCGGGTGGGTGCAAAGTACAGGGTGCAGAGTTCCGGTGGGGCATGAGTTCAGGTGGGTGCAGAGTTCAGAGGGTACTAAGTACAGGGTACAGAGGTCAGGTGGGGCAAGGATTCAGGTGGGTGCTAAGTACAGGGTTCAGGTGGGTGCAAAGTACAGGGTGCAGAGTTCCGGTGGGGCATGAGTTCAGGAGGGTGCAGAGTTCAGAGGGTACTAAGTACAGGGTACAGAGGTCAGGTGGGGCAAGGGTTCAGGTGGGTGCCAAGTACAGGGTTCGGGTGGGTGCCAAGTACAGGGTGCAGAGTTCCGGTGGGGCATGAGTTCAGGTGGGTGCAGAGTTCAGGTGGGTACTAAGTACAGGGTACAGAGGTCAGGTGGGGCAAGGGTTCAGGTGGGTGCTAAGTACAGGGAGCAGAGTTCAGGTGGGTGCTAAGTACAGGGTGCAGAGTTCAGGTGGGTGCTACGTAGAGGGTGCAGAGTTCAGGTGGGTGCTAAGTACAGGGTGCAGAGTTCAGGTGGGTGCTACATAGAGGGTGCAGAGTTCAGGTGGGTGCTACGTAGAGGGTGCAGAGTTCAGGTGAGTGCTAAGTACAGGGTGCAGAGTTACACTCCCCCCATCCTAAATCGCTTTCCTTGACAAGACTGTCTTCCCCTACCAGCACAGAACGCCCAATTAGCACACTAAATGCTTTTAATTTCTCCCCTCCAAACACAGACCTCAGAAACAGCGCGGCTCAGTGTAGTACAGAATATGCTCCTCCTCCCGCGTCTCCCCCTTATGGCTCCTCCTCATGACTGGTCATAAGACACATCAGAGCCCAGGAGGAGCCTAACAAAAGTGTGAGAAATGCTGCAGCCGAATCGCGACAGGAGCGCTGCCACTTCTAAATACAGGGTGCAGCGCACTCCCCCCACACTCCCATAGTGACGCCACTGTCTCCCCATCACATCAGAGGTCCCGCCTTCACTTAAGAGGTCCCCATCATATCAAAGGCCACCTTATTACATCAGAGGTTCCCCTATTACATTAGAGCCCCTATCACATACAGAGTCCCCCCAATGCTACACAGTCCCCTCTTAACATCAGAATCATCCCCCCCCAATCACATAAGATCACTATCTTTTGCTCCAGGAGCATGACAGAAGGCAGGAGGTGGGGCAGGGCTGGAAGAGTTGGACTGCAAGACTATAGCAAGGAATGAAGCCATGTGTCCTGACCCTAGAGCATCTGCTCACACCATGCCAACTCACAACACTGATCCAGGGCAAACTAGGTCCTATACTAGTGGCACACCAGTGGTATAAAAATGGCACCCCAATAGAGAAACACTAAATAACTACCAAATCAAGTTATGGGATTCACAAACCTCATAATGTAGGCAAAAAATTCCTTTAACCCCTTCCTGGCGATGTAACACACATATGCGGTCCCACTAAACTGGATTTTTTTTCCATGGGGCCGCATACAGTGCCTTGAAAAAGTATTCATACCCCTCGAAATGTTCCACATGTTGTCATGTTACAACCAAAAACCAGTGTTGAGCGGAATACGCCATATTCGATTTCGCGATATTTCACGAATATATAGAAGAATATTCGCAAAATATTCGTTAATATCGAATATTCGTGATATTTTATCAAAAAAAAAAAATTGGCGAAATTTCGCTAATGCGAAATTGATTGCGAAATTCTCGTCCGCGCATGCGCATGCGCTCGAACAACACATTATTATGCTGGGTATTCTGGTACATGACTGAGCCAGATCACTAAGCAATTTTTCTCTTCCCTCTGTTTTATTTTGCTATTATATAGATTTATTTTAAAAACGGCAATGCTGCAGCTCAATTGTCTCTGTTGCCTAAAGCTTTCACAGCAAGATTGTTTATTTGACTAGCAAAACCAGGTAACATTTGCCTTTCCTGTACAAACTTCTAAAATGACAATTTAAAGTTGTAAGCCCCTGTTTATAAATTTAGGCCCAGATTCACAGAGAATTAGATTCTCGTAGAGTATCAGAAATACACTACGCCGTCGTTTTTTACCTGGCTCTACGTGGAATCCAGGTAGATTTTGTCCAGTAAACGACAGCGGCGTAGTGTATTTCTCCCGTCGCAATCCATCTGCGCGAGTAGGGGGCGTGAAGCATTTAAAATAGGTGCGTTCCCGCGGCGATCGAACTGCGCATGCTCCGTTCGCAAATTTCCCGCCGTGCATTGCGCGAAAACACGTCGTTACGTCATTCGTTGTTTGAGTAGCGTCGTTTACGGACAATCCTAGTCCCGGACGAGTTACGTCAAAAATAAAAACAAAAAAAAATAAAAAAATCGACGCGTGAACGACGGCCATACTTAACATTGGCTACGTACCGTTAGACCAGCAAAAAGCTGGTCTAACAGTACGTAAAAAAAAATAGACGAAAGCGATTGCGAAGACCACTCGTATCTTCGTGGATCGCCGTAAAAACACATTTGCATATCCCGACGCATGACAACGACGCAAACTCCTCCCAGCGGCCGCAAATATATCGCAGCGTAGATCCGAAGGCTTACGAAGACGTAAGCTTCTCGGATCGAAGCACCGAAGCTGCCGTATCATGGTTTGAGGATTCAAACTAGTGATACGGCGCGCGAAATTTGAAATTACTCCTGTCTAACACCAGTTAGACAGGCGTAATTGCTTTATGAATCTGGGCCTTACTTTCTAATAAATCCTTTCGATTTACTTGTACATTCTATTTTATTTTTTTCCCTACGTTCCTGTCATAAGGTCATTTCTACTTTTCATACTATATACTTGTTAGCCCTTCAAGGGAATTAATCTGTTCCTATTGGTTGCTATGGAGGTTGCTAACCTCTGACAACTGTGGTAGGAGAACTCTGATTGGCTCTGATGCAAAAGAAGGGCAGAGAAAGTATTCGCAAATATTCGTAATACGAATATTCGCATTGCGAATATTCGGCAACATAAAAGGATCGCCTCAGCTACTCTAATCATACCAGCAATGCTTTTAGACGTCGATGGAGATCACTAGGATGTGATCTGTTTTAAAAAAAAGTAAAAAAAAAAATACGAATATTCGCCATAGCGAATATTCACCGCGATATTCGATTTATTCGCAAATACTCGAATATGCAATATTCGTAACGAATATTCGCAATGCGAATATTCGTGAGCAACACTACCAAAAACGTGTAAATGTATTTTATTGATGATTTTATGTGATGGACCAACACAAAGGGGGTGATTTACTATTGAAGCTGCGCTGCGCCGGTTCATGCCTTAATTAGTGCGCTGGATGAAGCCTTAATTAGGCGCATGAACCGGCTGCAGCAGCAGCGCGATGTGATTGATAAGTAAAGCCGCCGCCGAACTCCCTGTATAAGTCTATGGGGGAAATCTTAATTGTGAATTTTAAAGGCTAATCTGCAAGTTTTGTCCTAAAAAGTGTTTGGGGACCTCAGTCCTGCCCCAGGGGACATGTACCAATGCTTTTTTTATTTTTTTAAAACGGACGTTTTTTCGGGAGCAGTGATTTTAATAATGCTAAAAGTGCAATAATAAAAGTGTAATTTTTCTTTAAATTTCGTACTATGGGGGGCTCTAATGTCAGCATGTGAAAAAGCGCATGTTTCCCGTGGTTAGAACTGTCTCTGCACAAAATGACATTTTTCAAAGCAAAAAAGCCGTTTAAAACTGACTCGCGGCAATAATAAATTGTCGGCTCCCGGCAATTGCAGGAGAATTCATTCATAAAAACAAAAACAAAAAAAAAAAAAAAACGTGGGGGTCCCCCCAAATTCAATTACCAGACCCTTTAGGTCTGGTATGGATATTAAAGGGAACCCTGCCGTCAGTTTTTTTAAAAAATGACGTGGGGTTCCCCCCAAATATCCATAACCAGACCCTTCAGGTCTGGTGTGGAATTTAAGGGGAACTCCACCCCAAATTTAAAAAAAAAATGGTGTGGAGTTCCCCCTAAAATCCACACCAGACCCCTTATCGGAGCGCGTTGACCTGGCTGGCCGCAGAAAAGAGGGGGGACAGAGCGCGGCCCCCCCCTCTCCTGAACCGCACCAGGTCACATGCCCTCAACATTGGGAGGGTGTTTTGGGTGCCCCCCAAAACACCTTGTCCCCATGTTGATGAGGACAAGGGTCTCTTCCCCACAACCCTTGCCCGGTGGTTGTGGGGGTCTGCGGGCAGGAGGCTTATCGAAATCTGGAAGACCCCTTTAACAAAGGGGCCCCCCAGATCCCGGCCCCCCCCCTGTGTGAAATGGTAATGGGGTACACTGTACCTCTACCATTTCACCAAAAAAAAAAAAATGTAAAGGGTTAAAAACGACAAGAGCCGGTTTTTGACAAGTCCTTTATCTTCTTTCTTCTTCTTTTCTTCTGGTTTCTTCCTCCATCTTCTTCTTCTTCCTCTGCTTCTGTCTTGGGTCTTCTATCCCCGCATCTTGCCCGGAATGTTCTTCCATCTTCTTCTCCTTCGGCTGTCCTTCTCGTCCGCATCTTCTTCTTGTTCTTCTTCGCCGGAGCCGCCGCTTCCAATTGAAATCCCCGCTGTCTGCCGGACCACGCCCCCCTCTGACGCCACGGGCAAGCTCTTAGGAGTGTGCTGCAAGTGCGTCAGAGGGGGGCGTGGTCACATGTCAGAGGGCGGGCAATTCAATTGGAAGCTTGTGCGCGGCTTCTTCTTTGCCGAAGTCGCCGCTTCCAATTGAATTGCCCGCCCTCTGACATGTGACCACGCCCCCCTCTGACGCACTTGCAGCACACTCCTAAGAGCTTGCCCGTGGCGTCAGAGGGGGGCGTGGTCCGGCAGACAGCGGGGATTTCAATTGGAAGCGGCGGCTCCGGCGAAGAAGAACAAGAAGAAGAAGAAGATGCGGACGAGAAGGACAGCGGAAGGAGGAGAAGATGGAAGAACACGCCGGGCAAGATGCGGGAATAGAAGACCCAAGACAGAAGCAGAGGAAGAAGAAGAAGAAGATGGAGGAAGAAACCCGAAGGAATGAAGAAAAGAAGAAGAAAGAAGATAATAAAGGACTTGTCAAAAACCGGCTCTTGTCGTTTTTAACCCTTTACATTTTTTTTTTGGTGAAATGGTAGAGGTACAATGTACCCCATTACCATTTCACACAGGGGGGGGGCGGGATCTGGGGGGCCCCTTTGTTAAAGGGGTCTTCCAGATTTCGATAAGCCTCCTGCCCGCAGACCCCCACAACCACCGGGCAAGGGTTGTGGGGAAGAGACCCTTGTCCTCATCAACATGGGAACAAGGTGTTTTGGGGGGCACCCCAAAACACCCTCCCAATGTTGAGGGCATGTGGCCTGGTGCGGTTCAGGAGAGGGGGGGGGGTCGCGATCTGTCCCCCCCTCTTTTCTGCGGCCGGCCAGGTCAACGTGCTCGGATAAGGGGTCTGGTGTGGATTTTAGGGGGGACTCCACGCCATTTTTTTTTTAATTTGGGGTGGAGTTCCCCTTAAATTCCACACCAGACCTGAAGGGTCTGGTTATGGATATTTGGTGGGAACCCCACGTCATTTTTTTTAGAAAATTGACGGCGGGGTTCCCCTTAATATCCATACCAGACCTAAAGGGTCTGGTTATTGAATTTGGGGGGACCCCCACGCTTTTTTTTGGTGTTTTTTATGAATGAATTCTCCTGCAATTGCCGGGAGCTGACAATTCATTATTGCCGCGAGTCCGTTTTAAACGGCTTTTTTCCTTCAGAATGTCATTTTTCACATGCTGACATTACACCCAGGGCCGCCATCAGGGGGGTACAGGCAGTACACCTGTAAGGGGCCCGGAGGTGCCCAGATGCCTGGAGGCCCCCCAGCGCCCCAGATGGTAACCCCCCCTCTTTTTTTTTTTATATATATTTTTTAGTTTATTTTTATTAAAGGGCCAATTTTTGGAATTTAATTTTTTTTAGCCCTCCGGAGGTCCCCAGGGGCCCAGAGGCCCCCAGGGCCCCGGGGGGCATCCCCCCATATTTTTTTATTAAAGGGCCAATGTTTTTTTTTAGGGGTCTGGAGGTCCCCAGTGGCCCGGAGATCCCCAGATGACAACCCCCCCCCCTTTTAAAAAAATAAAAAAAAAATACAAAAAATTATATTTTTTTTGTTATTTTTTTAACATATATAAAATATTATGAAAGGGCCCAGAGGGCCCCAGATGACAACCTTTTTGCTTATAAAAATGTTATAAACATTTTATATTTTCCCCAGGTTGTTTTTTTTTCTTTAATTTATTTTTTAAAGTGTATTTTGTGCGTGAAGTTGAGAGAGAGGAGCTGGACTGCAGGAGTTGGGAGTAGGCAGACCCTCCCCCCAGAGGCAATCGCCATCCTTCTCCATGCCCCCGGTGGCAATGGCGGGTGTGAGGGGGGGCCTCCCACTCACCCTACCTGCTCCACTTGGGAGCCCGATGGGACAGAGGGACTCCCCCTATGAGGGAGTGAGGAGGTCTAGCCCACCCAGCCAGCCCTGTAGGTCCTTTGCCTCTCTTTATTTTAGGAGACCTCATGGCCAAAGTGCGTGCATGTTAAACCAATTTCGTGTGCGTGCAAGTGTGGTGGGGTGGGCATACTAAGCACAGGCGTACCTTGCATAGCACACCCACCGGGAGCCGGGCTGAGACCACCAAACTCAATTCACATGTAGCCGAGACCGAGAGCCGAACCCTTGGCTGCAGAGGTGAATGGCTTGTCAGCGCAGTGCCAATCACATTGAGCCACCACAGCTCCCACCCCATGTTATTTTTGTTTAGATATTTTTTTAGTTATTTTTTATTAAAGGGCCCAGAGCTCCCAAGGCAACCCCCCCTTTTTTTTTTATATATATATATATATATATATATATATATATATATATAGTGACAAAGTCGTAGAAATAGCGATAATGTTATGCAGCAAAGTCGCTGATCTTAAGCAATAAATACAGCTTTATTGCACTCAAAAATAAAATAATACAAAACAAAATGGCCTACTCCAATTTAGGAGGCTAACTGACAGTAGTGTCCCTCACTACACTGTACTGGAGGGGCTATTCCAGCCTCCAGTATAAAACAAACAGAGTAACAGTCCAAAATAAACAAATCTATGACAGACCTTGTTTCTTCCATGCAGACAGTTTCCAACCTGTCCGTCCAGCTCAGCATACCTCTCACACTGAGCTCTCACTTCCCCACTTCCTTACCAGGTGAGTGTTAATAGGGGAAGAGAGGAGGTTTTACCTGTTGGCCAGGCTTAACCCCTTCCAGGGCAGGGAAAACTGACCTTTCCAGCCTCTCACTGGTGTACATACAATCGTGTACCCTGTCACACATCCTCCCCCCCAGCTTAACACTTGGGTGGGAAGCGGCCACCTCTACAAACCCATGCACTCGGGACAGAGCATCTGCATTACTGTGGAGGAGACATGCCCTATGGCGTACCACAAAAGTAAAGGGCTGTAGGGACAGAAACCACCTCGTGACCCGAGCGTTCTTGTCCCTGTTGGTGTGCATCCACTTTAACGGAGCATGGTCTGTGACGAGGGTAAACCGCCTGCCCAACAAATAGTAGCGGAGTGTTTCTACTGCCCACTTGATTGCCAAACACTCTTTTTCCACTGTGGCATAGCGCTGTTCTCGAGGTAACAACTTCCGACTCAAATACAGCACAGGGTGTTCCTCACCATCCACATATTGGGAAAAAACTGCACCCAGACCCACCTCTGAGGCATCGGTCTGGAGAAAGAACTCCTTTCTAAAGTCAGGAGCCACAAGCACAGGTTGGGTACAAAGCGCTGCCCGCAGACCAGCAAAGGCTTCCTCAGCCTCGCTGTTCCACTTTACAGTGTCTGGACTTCTGGCTTTAATAAGGTCAGTGAGCGGAGCAGCCCTTGTAGCAAAGTGAGGAATAAACCGCCGATAGTAGCCTACAATCCCCAAGAAAGCTCTGACTTGTTTTTTCCTCAATGGTCTGGGCCAGCTCTGTATAGCTTTTATCTTGTTCACTTGCGGCTTAACAAGTCCTCTGCCAACGAGATAACCCAAGTATCTAGCCTCTGCTAGACCCAAGGCACATTTAGAGGGGTTAGCTGTCAGAAACGCTCTTCTAAAAGTGTCCAACACTGCCTGTACTTTATCCAGATGGCTTTCCCAGTCCGGGCTATAAATGATCACATCATCCAGGTATGCGGCTGCATACTCAGTGTGGGGCCTGAGCAACTTATCCATTAGCCTTTGGAAAGTGGCTGGAGCTCCATGGAGGCCAAAAGGCATGATCCTGTACTGGAATAGGCCATCAGGAGTGGCAAAGGCTGTCTTCTCTCGGGCGCGCTTTGTCAATGGGATCTGCCAATAACCCTTTGTCAGATTCAACGTGGTGAAGAACCTATCTTTGGCTAATCGCTCTACTAGTTCATCCACCCTAGGCATGGGGTAGGCGTCAAACTTAGACACCTCGTTTAACTTCCTGAAGTCATTACAAAACCCGATGGACCCATCAGGTTTGGGCACTAGAACAATGGGGCTGCGCCATTGGCTATGAGACTCCTCTATCACTCCAAGCTCAAGCATTTTTTTTACTTCAGCCCTTACAGCTTCCCTCTTGGCCTCCGGAATACGGTAAGACTTCACTCTTACGACAACCCCTGGTTCTGTAATAATGTCATGGGTAATCTTTTGGGTTTGTCCAGGGTTGGGGGAGAAGACATCATTATTCCTCTCAACCAAGCCTCTAGCTTCTTCTATTTGCTCAGGTGTCAGCTCTGGAGAGATTGTCACCGAAGGACTAGGTGCCTGTGGACCAGGTGTGGTGTCCCCCATTGCGGCCATGCAGTCCTCTCTAGTCCTCCATGGCTTAAGAAGGTTTATGTGGAACACGGCCTCCTTCTTCCGGCGTCCCGGCTGACTAACTTTATAATTCACTGGGCTCACTTTTTCCAAGACCTCATAGGGTCCCTGCCACTGTGCTAGAAGTTTGCTTTCTGCGGTGGGTACTAGAACCATTACTCGGTCCCCCCTTTCAAACTGTCTCACTAGGGCCCTCTGGTCATAGTAGGACTTCTGCCTAGTCTGTGCCTGCTCCATATGCTGGCGAACAAGAGGGCCAATCTGAGCCATACGCACCCGCATATCTTCAACATACTGGAGGACATTGGTCCCAGTTACCCCCTGCTCTTCCCAGGTTTCCTTTAGGATATCCAGTATACCCCTGGGATGCCTACCATATAAAAGCTCAAACGGGGAGAAGCCCGTAGAACTTTGGGGAATCTCTCGAACTGCAAACAATAGGTAAGGAAGTAACAAGTCCCAATCCTTCGCATCTCTGTTAACGACTTTCCTCAACATCCCCTTTAGGGTCCGGTTGAACCTTTCGACCAACCAATCTGTCTGGGGGTGATAGACTGACGTTCTCAGAGTCTGTACATTGAATAGCTGACATAGCTCTTTCATAATACGGGAGACAAACGGTGTCCCCTGATCCGTGAGCAATGTCCTGGGAATCCCCACCCGTGTAAACATCTGAACCAACTCTTTTGCAATACTTTTAGCATTCGCCTTACGTAGTGGAATGGCTTCCGGGTATCTGGTGGCATAATCGAGGATGACAAGGATGTACTGGTGCCCTCGAGCCGTTTTCTCTAAGGGACCCACTAGGTGCATGCCAAATTCTCTCAAACGGAACGTCAACTATGGGGAGAGGTATGAGTGGGGCTCTCAACTTCGGTCTGGGAGATGCCAGCTGACATTCCGGGCAAGAAGCACAATACCTTTTAATCCCCTCATACACCCCAGGCCAAAAGAACCTCCTGAGCACCCGTTCTTGGGTTTTCTCTACCCCTAAGTGTCCCCCCAGAAGATGAGAGAGAGTAATCCAGGATTTTTCGGGTGTATGATGAAGGCACAACCAGTTGTTCAAACTCCTGTCCCTCATCGGAGGTTACTCTGTAAAGAAGATCGTTTTTAAGGATAAAATAGGGATAGGCCTTTCCTGTTACCCCTTCCACTGGTACCCCATTAACCTCTACAACATTGCTCCTGGCTTCCTGCAACAGGGGATCATCTGCCTGGTCACGGCCAAAGCCACTACCCGAGATATCCAGGATATCTGTATCCCCCTCATCGCCTTCACTGGTAGCCTCTGGGGCGGGGTCTGGTTGACCAACCTCTGGCTCATCTTCTGTCTGTCGTGGGGCCCCGCCTCTCCTGGACTGCTCCCCACGCTGATTCAACAGGACTTCCTTGACAGCCCTATTAAATCTTAGCTTGCTCTCCCTGCGTTCCCGTCTTGTTTTACCTCTTTTTGGATTAGAGATATACAAGTTAGGATGAGCAAAGGGAAATATTTCATGAACCCCTGTATTTCTCTGCTCCACTTCAGGTTCCCCTTGTTCTTCCATTACAGGGGGCTGTAATAGAGCATGGAAATTAGGGAAATTCCTTCCTATTATCAAAGGGTATGGTAGACGAGGAACTACCACTGCTACGATCCTTACCAAACTGCCATGTACTAACACTTCTATGTTGGCAGTAGGATACCGCACAGTACACCCATGAATACACAATACCCCCATGGTTCTATGCTTCTGAATCCAACAAGGTTTTACCAATTTACTGGCTACCAAAGTCAGGGCACTGCCAGAGTCCACCAGGGCCACGGTCTCTTGTTTGTCCAGCAGGACAGGTACTCGGAAGGTATGTCCCCCTTCTACCAGGCCCGCTAAACAAATGAGTCCGCAAAAGTCAGAGGAATTTTCCCCTAGTCCACACTGCATTGGCTCAGGAAGATTGGGGCATCTCGCCCTGATATGTCCTTTGGCGCCACACAAAACAAGTTATGGAATTTCTCCTAGGGTGGTGCTCTTTCCCAGGGTTTTGACTTCCAAAGTCTGTTTTGGAAAAACGGGCTCCGGATCCGAAGTCTGCTTCCACTCCACTCCACCGGTCTCCTGGTCTCTGTATTTTCCCGATCGTCCTAGAGAGAGATCGGTCCAAACTTTTGGTAGATGGGTACCGCTCCACTTGTGCGACCATACTATCACAGTCCTGGGGATTTCTCTGAGTGACCCACTCCCGGAGGCAATTTGGAAGCTCTCTCACGTAACGGTCCAGTACAAGCGTTTCTATAATCTGTGCAGAGGTTTGAGTCTCTGGTTTGAGCCACTTCCGAGCCAGATGAATTAAATCGAACATCTGGGATCTTGGCGCTTTTCCTTCTTTGAACCTCCAGTTGTAGAACCGCTGGGCCCTCACTGTGGAAGTCACCCCTAAGTGAGCCAGGATCTCTCCTTTCAGTTTGGGATAGTCTGTAGTAGCCACCTCATCCAGATCAAAATAGGCTTTATTGCACTCAAAAATAAAATAATACAAAACAAAATGTCCTACTCCAATTTAGGAGGCTAACTGACAGTAGTGTCCCTCACTACACTGTACTGGAGGGGCTATTCCAGCCTCCAGTATAAAACAAACAGAGTAACAGTCCAAAATAAACAAATCTATGACAGACCTTGTTCCTTCAATGCAGACAGTTTCCAACCTGTCCGTCCAGCTCAGCATACCTCTCACACTGAGCTCTCACTTCCCACTTCCTTACCAGGTGAGTGTTAATTAATAGGGGAAGAGAGGAGGTTTTACCTGTTGGCCTGGCTTAACCCCTTCCAGGGCAGGGAAAACTGACCTTTCCAGCCTCTCACTGGTGTACATACAATCGTGTACCCTGTCACAATATATATAGATATTTTTATTTATTTTTCATTAAAGGGCCCAGAGGTTTATTTTTATTAAAGGGCCCAGAGGTCCCCAGGGCCCCCGGATGGCTACCACCCTTTTTTTAACATATATTTTTCTATATTTATTTTTTTGTAAAGGAACCCCCCGCTTATCAAATTGCGGCAGCCCCCCCCCCCCCTTCTCAATTTCAGGCGGCAGCACCCCCTCCTGTTCTCTGCTCCAGGGGGCCCATGACTGAAGCTGTGTAAGGGGCCCCATAATTCCTGATGACGGCCCTGATTCCCCCCCCCATGGTACGAAATTTCAAGGAATTTTTAACTTTTATTGTTGCACTTTAACCACTTCCATACCGCGCCTATTCTGGCACTTCTCTCCTTCATGTAACAATTATATTTTCTTCCTTGAAAATTACTCAGGACCCCCAAACATTATATATATTTTATTAACAAACACCCTAGGGAATAAAGTGGCGGCCATTTTTTCTTACAAATTTCCAACGCTATTTGCGGCAAAAATTTTCAAACGTTTTTTTTTTTTTTTTGGCTTACAAAAAAAAAACTGTTTCATGAATGACAAAATAAGAAAGCAGTAAAGCTTGCCCAATTTTTAGGGATAAGGTGAAAGATGATGTTACACCGAGTAAATAGATACCTAACTTGTCACGCTTTCATATTGCGCACACTCATGGAATGGCGCTAAACTTCGTTATTAAAAATCTCCATAGGCGACGCTTGACTTTTTTTCTCAGGTTACCAGTTTTGAGTTACAGAGGAGGTCTAGTGCTAAAATTATTGCTCTCACTCTAACGCACGCTATGATACCTCACATTTGGGGTTTGAAGGGTGTTTACATATGTGGGTGGGACTTGCATGCGTGTTCGCTTCTGAGTGCTAACTACTAGGGACAGGGGCATTTAAAATTTTTTTTTTTTATTTTACTTAATATTTTTATTTTTGCACCTGTTTGTCCCTTTTTTTGTATTATTTTTCACTTTTCTTCCTATTACAAGGAATGTAAACATCCCTTGTAATAGGACTAGTATGTGACAGGTCCTCTTTATAGAGAGAGGCGGGGTCAATTAAACCCCACATCTGTCCTCCAGGCTGGAAAGCATGGAATTGGAAAAAAAAGTAAAAAAAATCATCTCATGCTTTCAGCTGCGATCATGTTCGTTCAGCACAGTAGTGTAGTGTGTAGCATGTTCACCTAGCAGCAAAAGGGTTGCTGGTTCGAATCCCACCCGTGACACTATCTGCCTGGAGTTTGCATGTTCTCCCTGTGCGGGTTTCCTCCCACAATCTAAAAACAGGCTGTAAATTGGATCCTGTCTAAATAAGCCCTAATATGCAGTAGGATAGTTAGGTTTTGTGCTGCCCTAGGCCTGACCAAATTTTGGCACCCCCTAATAGAAAAATGACCCACCCTTCCTGTCAAGGCCACACCCTGTTTTTTTATGACCCACCCAGGAATTTTCAGGGGACACACACAAGTTCTGTGGGGGGGTTGGGCACAGGAGTCCCTTAATTTGCCTAGTTTTTCGATCACTTCCTGTTTGGCTATGGGGCAGGAAGTGAAGGCCAATCTCCCCAAATGGACAGGGATAATACAAAATAAACTGACAGAGCTTCTAACCCCCCCCCCCCCCAACTCTATCCAAAATGAAAGAAAACAAAAAAATAAAAGTGATGATTATAGTTCCAGTTTAACCCCAAATTTCAGATCATTCTATTGAGAGGCTTAAGAAAATATAACCATGCCAATAGGCCAGGATCCAGCGTTGCTAATATGTATGAATGTGTGTTAGGGACCCCCACAAACACCACCCAATGTTAAATCAACAATTTTCTTGTTTGTTTTGGGGATGCCTGCACCTCTGATAGGGTAAAGACACCTCACAAATGTTGTCACTTTCTACTTAATTCATTCACTTCCTGCCACACAGCCAAACAGGAAGTGAGGGAAACACCTGAGTAATGTTTTGTTGGGGACACAGATCAATCTAAATAGTTTCCCATTTTGGAAATTGCATTTTGCTGTGTACACCCCAAATTAGTAGGAATCTTGGACTTTGGGGTCCATTTACTAAAGGCAAATCCACTTTGCACTACAAGTGGACAAGCAAGGAAGAAAAATAAAAACTTGGCAGGATTGGAAGTAAAAACCATCAGTGCTTCCCTTCTGATTTTCATTGACTACACTTCTACTGCAGAGCGGCTTTGCCTTTACTAAACCCCAAAGTAACTAATCATTTGGGGTGTACACTGCAGTGCAATTTGCTTAATGGTGACACTAGTTAGATTGACCTGTGTCCCGAAGAAAAGACCATTGGTAGGGTTTTAACCTCACTTCCTGTTCAGCTGTGTGACAGGAAGTGAAGCCAATTTTAGGAAAAGGGACACAAAGCCCAACCTAAAAACACTAGCAGGGGTTCTAACACTCACTTGGCTTCCCTCAAACAACCCACAATTAGAATAGGATGGTCTTGTGCTAGTTTCAAGCACAGCGCTGTAAATCAGCACTTCAAGCCTGTCCACCAATACACCAAAACAACACTTGCTCCAAAACATCTCTGTTTCGCTGTTACTTCCAGACAGCAAATCTGCCCCCTCTGAGGGCAGCTGACACGTGCACTATCCACGCTTTTTATAACATGTGTGCTAATGAACCAATTGGAAACACATGAAGAAATGTCAGCCTCTAGTTTGTGTGCGCTTGTAACTGCTTACACCTGTTAAGGATGTCCTTAAATTACTAAGCCAAAAAAACAAGCTTTCTGAGCATGCTCAGAAAGATGCATGCCATTTTCAGGCACAGACACCCAGCTTATTTTTCAAAGTGTTCGAGCATGCCCAGTTCACTCGAAATGCATTACCAGAATCAAATCTGCAATGGCGGATGAAAGCATTAGAGGTGTTTTATTTTTTTTTGGGTCCCCCTGAACTGATGCTTTACAAGCTGAAGGGGAGGTCTCATAGAATTTTTACGTAACAAACATAAATAATAATAATTAAAACGCCCCTGTCCCTAGTAGCTCGCAGTCAGAAGCGAACACGCAGCATTTTTTTTTTCCGGTTACCAGTTTAGATTTTCCAGATGAGGTCTAGTGCTAAAAGTATTCCTCTCGCTCTTACGCACGCTATGATACCTCACATGTGTGGTTTGAAGGATGTTTCCATATGTGGGCGGGCCTTAAATGTGTAAGTCCCGCCCCCACAAATTTAACCGCCGTTCAAACCCCACATGTGAGGTATCATAGCGTACGTTAGAGCGAGAGCAATACTTTTAGCACTAGACCTCCTCTGGAAATCTAAACTGGTAACCTGAAAATAAAATAAAAAAGTGTTGCCTATGGGAATTTTCAAGTACTGAAGTTTGGCGCCATTCCATGAGTGTGTGCAATATTAAAGTGTAACATGTTGGGTATCTATTTACTCGGTGTAACATCATCTTTCACATTATGGCCATAAATTGGGCTAACTTTAGTGTTTTCTTAATTTGTAACCACCTTTTGAGCCCCAGACCATATTACTGGTCACTGACGGGGCCAGTTTTTGCATTTCAACACTGCGTCATTTTAACTGACAATTGCGTGGTTGTGCGACGTGGCCCCCAAACAAATTTGGCGTCCTCTTTTTTCCCCCAACAAAAATTTTTTTTTTTTTTTTGGTGGTATTTGATCACCTCTGCTTTTTTTCTTATTTTTGCTCGAACCAAAAATATAGCGACAATTTTGTAAATAAAAAGACAACTTTTTTACTGTTTGCTATAATAAATCTCCCCCAAAATATATTCCAAAACGTTTTGCCCTCAGTTTAGGCCGATACGTAAGCTTCGACATATTTTTGGTTCCAAAAAATCGCAATAAGCGTTTCATTGGTTTGGGCAAAAGTTCTAAGTAGGGGTTGGGCTTATGGGTTTTTTAGGAATATATTTTTGTTTTACTAGTAATGGTGGCGATCATTGATTTTTCTGGCTACTGCGACATTGTGGCGGACACATTTTTGTGAGCTTTGGCATTTTTCTAGCGAGCAATGGTATACAAATGCATTGCTTACTATGAAAATGTCACTGGCAGGGAAGTGGTTAACACTAGGGGCGAGGAAGAGGTTGATTATGTTACCTGGGTGTGTTCTAACTGTAAAGGGGGTGGGACTGTCTAGGGCCCCCCCACCCCAAAGCACTCTTGTCCCCATGTCGATAGGGACAAGAGCCTCTTCCCGACAACCCTGGCCGTTGGTTGTCGGGGTATGCGGGCGGGGGGCTTATCAGAATCTGAGAGCCCCTTATAATAAGGGGGCCCCCAGATTCTGGCCCCCCACCTCATGTGAATGAGTATGGGGTACATCGTACACCTACCCATTCACCGGGTGGAAAAGTGTAAACACAAATAAACCACACATAAAAAAATAATTTATTAGTCAGCTCTGGGGGTCTTCTGCCGGGACCCCCCACCACCAGCCCATTGGGCCCCGGGCTTCGCCGTTTTCTGCCGGGGGGGGCGACACCCACCGATGCTCTCCGCCATGTTCAGCCAGGCCCCCACCCCAAAATAAGCTCTTCTGGGGGGGGGGGGGGGCGGGCGAAAACAGCGGAGAACAACGGGGGGCGGAGCCCCTCCTCGGTCTTCTAGACGTTTTCTGCCGGGGGAGCTCCAGCCCCGCACCGGTCTTCGCCGCCGCCTTCCGCCGGGGGGGGGACACCCACCGATGATCTCCGGCATGTTCGGCCAGGCCCCCACCCCAAATTAAGCTCTTTTCCATCCGGGGGGGGGGGGGCGGCGGAAAATGGCGGAGAACAACGGGGGGCGAAACCCCTCCCCGCGGGGGCTCCTGCCTCCCGCGGGCTGATGGCTGTCTTCCGCTGGGGGGGTACACCTACCCCCCCCCCGGTCTTCGCCGCCGCCTTCCGCCGGGGAGAGAGACACCCTCCGATGCTCTCCGCCATGTTCGGCCAGGCCCCCACCCCAAATTAAGCTCTTTTCCATCCGGGGGGGCCGGCGGAAAATGGCAGAGAACTACGGGGGCGTCGCCACTCCTCGGACTTCTAGCCGTTTTCTGCCGGGGGGGGGGAAACACCCACCGATGCTCTCTGCCATGCTCGGCCAGGCCCCCACCCCAAAATTAAGCTCTTTCCCATCCGGGGGGGGGCGGCCGAAAACAGCGGAGAACAACGGGGGTGTCGCCCCACCTCGGGCTTCTCCGCTTCTGCCTGGCTCCTCCCGAGGCCAGGGCTTCTTTCGCCATCTTCTGCCGGAGGGCGCCACTCTCCGGGCTTCTCGTTGGCTTCTGCCTGGCTCCTCCGCGGGGGCCAGGGCTTCTCGTCGCTGTGTCGCCGTCTTCCGCCACCGCCCCCTTCACCACGAAGCTCCGTGCCTGTGTGGGAGGGCAGCAGGCTTCGAAGTTTTCGGCCGGAGTGAGGGTCGCACATCCCACTCCGGACTTCTAGTCATTTTCGCCGCCGCCCCCTTCACCATGTGACCTTAACCCATGTGACATCACATTCCCATCATGCCCTGTGATGTCACATGGGTTAAGGTCACATGGTGGCATAACCACGCCCACGCCCAATGCCAATATAAGTCCGTGCCCACCGCTCTGTCGGCATTTCAGCGCCGGACCTCGCCGTGTCAACATCGAATGGAAGAAGAAGCCCGCGAGTGTCACCCCGCGGCGGAAGACAGCGACGAGAAGCCCGCCGCCCTCCCCCATAAGCAGGAAGCTTCATGGTGAAGGGGGTGGCGGCGAAAACGACTAGAAGTCCGGGGTGAGATGTGCGACCCACACCCCGGCCGAAAACTTCGAAGCCCGCTGCCCTCCCACACAGGCACGGAGCTTCGTGGTGAAGGGGGCGGTGGCGGAAGACGGCGACACAGCGACGAGAAGCCCTGGCCCGGCGGAAGAGCCAGGCAGAAGAAGCTATCGAGAGCCCCCCCCGGCAGAAAACTACGAAGCCCGCGGCCCTCCCCCATAGGCAGGAAGCTTCATGGTGAAGGGGGTTGCGGCGGAAGACGACTAGAAAACCGGGGTGGGATGTACGACACTCACCCCGGCGAAAACTTCGAAGCCCGCTGCCCTCCCCCACAAGCACGGAGCTTCGTGGTGAAGGGGGCGGCGGCGAAAGACTGCGGTGGCGAAGACCGGGGGGGGTTGGCGGAAGACCCCCGGAGCTGGCTAATAAATTATTTTATTCTTGTGTGGTTTATTTGTGTTAACACTTTTTCCACCAGGTGAATGGGTAGGGGTACCATGTTCCCCATACTCATTCACATAGGGTGGGGGGCCAGAATATGGGGGCCGCCTTATTAAAGGGGCTCTCAGATTCTGATTGGCTCCCGCCCGCATACCCCGACAACCAATGGCCAGGGTTGTCGGGAAGAGGCTCTTGTCCCTATCGACATGGGGACAAGAGTGCTTTGGGGTGGGGGGGCAGTGCCCCCCTCCCTCAAAGCACACACTCCCCCATGTCGAGGGCATGTGGTCTGGTACGGCTCAGGAGGGGGGGGGCGCTCGCTCGTCCCCACCCCCATTCCTGTCCGGCCAGACTGCGTGCCTGGGATAAGGCTTGGTACAGATCTGGGGGGGAACCCCACGCCGTTTTTGGCGTGGGTTAACCCCTCACGTTCCGGACCAAAGCCGGAGAGCCTAGTATACCCCTGGGGGGGGAACCCGCGCCGGTTTAAAATTTGAAATTTGAGGCGGAGTTCCCCTTCAGTGTCGGCGCAGCCCGAGAACAGCTCGGAGATTGCCGTGCGCCATTTCAAGCAGTGCAAACACTGCTACGCCGCTTGGTATTTACCAAGAATTTCTCGGCGTACTGACAAGACGCACGGCATTCCCTGAAATCTCCCTCTGCGCATGCCCAGTATGCAAATGAACCTTCCGAGGTTCTGGCGTACTTTGCAAGCGCATGGGGATCGGGTCTCAAAAGTCACTTTCGCTTTCAATTCGGCCCGCCACACACGTTCAAACATATGTCACCTCACTTCCCCTGCATCACCCCCCTCCCTCCCCTCATAAACTCCCGCCCGAATCCCCGATGTTTACAGAACTAAATGCCGTACGCCAGCTCTGTACTGGCGTGCTGTGCGCCCTCTCCTGGGCGCATTAGGCAGTTTAGTAAATGAAGAAATACACTGCACTGGCAGTGTATCTCTTTTGTAAATGTCAAAAACAGGTTTACTCCTGCTTGTGCACCACAAGCAGGTATTAAGTGGTTAAGGTGCTTCAGTGTGGATAAAAAATGAATGAAAAATTCCACAGTGCTTTAGTGCATGTAAAATCAGTAGCAGCAATCCAAGGGGGATCTATAATGCAGTTCATACAGCAACACACGGCCCAGTGAGTGATCCAAAAGTCATGCAGTCACACAGGTGCTCCCCTATGGTAATGGACGCTCACCTTAGAGCGTGCGACCTTGCAGCTAAGCTTGGTCTGTGCACGCTTATGAACCACACCTGGGTTCCTGGTTCCTTGGCAGGCAGCTCCAAATCATAGAAAATATAAGAAAAAAACCCGGAGAGTGCAAGTAACGTTATAACAATATTTATTTAAATAAAGAGAGCTCCCTTGGCGGCGTACTCGCATACTGCAGGTGCGACAGTGCACCACTCTATAACAGGCTCGTAGCGAGATATAAAGATCGGGGTATGGTAAATGGTCCTCACAGCCTCACACAGACTCTCCTGCCGTTGGGAGGTATACCATAGGCATACCTCCCAACTTTTCAACTTCAGAATGAGGGACAAATGAGCATACCTCCCAGAGTTGTTGAGCGGGGGGGGCTTTCGCGGATCGGAGTTGGTTTAGAAATTATTGATGAAACAGTTATGGTCTACCTCAATATTCAAGCCTCTGGGAAAGAGACATTTTAACAGAAAGATCCATCGAGTTTCTCTCTGGGATAAATCCCGTACCCTATTCGAGCCCCTCCAAGCAGGGAATACGCAATCTATCCCGCAGAACTGTAATAAAGTGGGGTCTTGGTCATGTTTCTCTTTAACAACTTAAGACCCGGACACATATGCTGCTAAATGACCCAAGGTGTTTTTACAATTCGGCGCTGCGTGGCTTTAACAGACAATTGCGCGGTCGTGCGACGTGGCTCCCGAACAAAATTTGCGTCTCTTTCTTCCCACAAATAGAGCTTTCTTTTGGTGGTATTTGATCGCCTCTGCGATTTTTTATTTTTGGCGCTATAAACTAAAATAGAGTGAAATTTTTGAAAAAAATCACTATTTTTTACTTTTTGTTATAAAAAAAATCAAACTAAATTTTAGTAAAACATTTAGGCCAAAATTAATTCAGCCACATGTCTTTAGTAAAAAAAAAAAATCGCAATAAAAAAAATAGCTACCTAGCGGGAACAGCGACACTAATACAGCGATCAGAAAAATGATCGCTTAGTGACGCTGGCAATAGGGAGTGAAAGGGTTAACTAGGGCAGTGATCAGGGGGTTAAAACTTTATTAGGGGGGTACGGGGGCTACCCTGAACCTAACACTAACTAACTTTCACACTGCCTGTCACACTGACACTAAATGCAGTGATTAGATCAATGCATTCAGTGACACTGTGACAGGGGGGTTGGGGGGGGGGGGGTGATCACAAGGGGTTAATGTGCCTATGTGTGTGTGTGTCAGTGTTGTGTTGGTGCACACTTACTGTGGATGTCTTCTCTCATCAGCAGCGGTGGGAAACACCGCTGCGATGAGAGATGACATAATTTCCTCCTCCTCCCATTGGCTGGGAGCGATCGCGGGGGGGGGGGGGGGGCAAAAAGACAGACATCTGCCCACTCGTCGGCGATCGCTCCCAGAGCCAGGGGGACCGCCGCACGCCGCGGAGGGGGTCCCGATCGGACCCCTGAACCGCACAAAGGCGAGGACGTAAATATACGCCCTTGTGCCTGTACGAGCCATGTTGTGGACGTACATAGGCGTGCGGCGGTCCTTAAGTGTTTAAAATGTAGGGAGATGCTATGATATGACGCCTTTTTTTATATTTGCTAAATGCTCAGCAATTCATACCTTCGAGTCTTTTTGTGTCCCCCCCCCACATAGAACAACACACAGGGGCACATAATAGGTATACAACCCAGATAGAAACCCCCCCCTTTTTTTGTAAGGGGTCCTCAGGGGCTCGGAGGTCCCCAGGGCTGTATGGCAACCCCCCATTTTTTTTATAACATTTTTTTATTTTATTTATTTTTTAAATAAATGATTGCTACCCCCCCCCCCCTTTTTTTAAATATTTTTATATTATATATATATATATATATATACACACACAGTACAGACCAAAAGTTTGGATACACCTTCTAATTCAAAGAGTTTTCTTTATTTTCATGACTATGAAAATTGTAGAGTCACACTGGAGGTATCAAAACTATGAATTAACACATGTGGAATTATATACATAACAAAAAAGTGTGAAACAACTGAAAATATGTCATATTCTAGGTTCTTAAAAGTAGCCACCTTTTGCAGCAGACACATCTCTAGAACAACTGTTAACCAATTAACGACCGCCGCATGTAAATGTACGTCCACAGAATGGCACGTACAGGCAGATGGACGTACTGGCACGTCCTTGCCTTCCCGTGGGTCGGGGGTCTGATCGGGACCCCCTCCGCTACATGCGGAGGTTGGTAAGTGTCTGGGAGTGATCCGGAATGAGGGGGCGGCTATTCGTTTCTGTCCGCCCCCTCATGATCGCTCCCAGCAAATCCAGTACACATAGGCACATTAACCCCTTCAGATCAGCCCCCTGTCACACTGTCACTAATAGCAGTGATCATATATTTACTGATCATTGCATTTACTGTCAGTGTGACAGTTAGTGTGACAGGCAGTTAGTGTTGGGTCCAGGGTAGCCCCCTACCCCCCCCTAATAAAGGTTTAACCCCTTGATCACCGCCCTAGTTAACCCTTTCACCCCCTATTGCCAGTGTCACTAATCGATCGGTTTTCTGATCGCTGTATTAGTGTCACTGTTGCCGCTAGGTAGCTAGTTTTTTTTATATTGCGATCTATTTATTTTTTTAAATACTAAAGACATGTGGCTGAATACATTTTGGCCTAAATGTTTGACTAAAATTTAGTTTATTCGATTTTTCTTATAACAAAAAGTAGAAATATATATTTTTTTCTAAATTTTCTTTTTTTTTCTGTTTATATCGCAAAAAAAAAAAAATCTCAGAGACAATCAAATACCACCAAAAAATAGCTCTATTTGTGGGAAGAAAAGGACACAAATTTTGTTTGGGAGCCACGTCGCACGATCGCGCAATTGTCGGTTAAAGCGACGCAGTGCCGAATTGTAAAAACACCTTCGGGCATTTAGCAGCATATTGGTCCGGGTCTTAAGTGGTTAAGAAGAGACTGTGTGAATCCGGCCTTCATGGTAGAATATCTGCTAGGAAACCACTGCTAAAGAAAGGCAACAAGCAGAAGAGACTTGTTTGGGTAAAGAACACAAGGAATGGACATTAGACCAGTGGAAATCTGTGCTTTGGTCTGATGAGTCCAAACTTGAGATCTTTGGTTCCAACCACCGTGTCTTTGTGTGACGCAGAAAAGGTGAACGGATGGACTCTACATGCCTGGTTCCCACTGTGAAGCATGGCGGAGGAGGTGTGATGGTGTGGGGGTGCTTTGCTGGTGACACTGTTGGGGATTTATACTGAACCAGCATGGCTACCACAGCATCTTGGAGCGGCATGCTATTCCATCAGGTTTGCGTTTAGTTGGACCATCATTTATTTTTCAACAGGACAATGACCCCAAACACACCTCCAGGCGGGGGAAGGGCTATTTGACCAAGAAGGAGAGTGATGGGGTGCTGCGCCAGATGACCTGGCCTCCACAGTCACCGGAGCTGAACCGAATCGAGATGGTTTGGGGTGAGCTGGACCGCAGAGTGAAGGCAAAAGGGCCAACAAGTGCTAAGCATCTCTGGGAACTCCTTCAAGACTATTGGAAGACCATTTCAGGTGACAAGAGAATGCCAAGAGTGTGCAAAGCAGGAATCAAAGCAAAAGGACCTAGAATATGACATATTTTCAGTTGTTTCACACTTTTTGTTATGTATATAATTCCACATGTGTTACATTCATAGTGTCTTCAGTGTGACTCTACAATTTTCATAGTCATGAAAATAAAGAAAACTCTTTGAATGAGAAGGTGTGTCCAAACTTTTGGTCTGTACTGTGTGTGTGTATATATATATATATATATATATATATATATATATATATATAATATATTGTAAGGAGCCCAGAGGTCCCCAGGGCAACCCCCCAGTTCGTGCCCCCCCCTGCTTCTCAATTCGTGGCAGCACCCCCGGCTTCCCAATTTGAGGTGGCAGCACCCCCCCCCCCCCCCTCCTGTTCTCTGCTCCAGGTCCCATGCCTGAAGCTGTGTATGGGGCCCCATAATTCCTGATGGTGGCCCTGCTGATGGATAAATAACTGTTCCCATCAGTCAGTTTGAAATAGACTGTAGTGCTCAGTTTATTCAATTTTTTCTCAATGGTCACATCCAAGAAGTTAAGTTTTATCACTAATCTGATAATCCAAAACCATATTGTTCGTGTTCTTATTTAAACATCCTGAAAATTCCACCACAGATCCCTCCCAAATAAACAGGAGGTCGTCTATGAATCTGCGGTAGAATTTTAATTTCGGGTCTCGATACTCCAAAAACATAGACAAAAAGCAGCGCCCTCTAAGCGTAGTATTACAGTTTTTAATGTAAAAAATGACAATTCCTATGGGAGTATCACTCACACAGCATAATAGCAATATAGGCTTATCTGTAGGAGATTTCATCCGTCTGGGACTTCCGGAATAGGCGTGCTCTGCTGGACCTGTGCTGATGGGTGAATGCTCCGGTTTATGCCTCGATCTCATCTACCACAATAGAGGGGACGGTCGGGCTGTAATACTGGAACAGTTGCGGGCTTCCTGTTGTAGATCTCACGACCCTCTACCGCCGTCCCGGGAGGGTTAGCCTCGGATGGTGTAGAGGAGTGGGGACGGATGCTCGGTGGGACACGGCAGCAAGACGTCACTTCCGGGTCAGGTGACGGGGAGGTGCGCGCGTTCGAGGCATGCGTGCCTCTTCATCAGGCTCTTTGTTTTAAGAGATTGGTGCCCTTTCCCCCAACCCTATCAATTTTATTTTATTTCACATAATTTCTGGAGAGCGCTTGATTTACCTTGTCCTTGTTTATACACCAAAAACATACCTGTCTACCCATTCAGTCTTGCAGCTTCACAGCCTGGTCCCCTACTGCGCATGTACGAGTTGCGCTGCGCGTTCTGAACTTGGAGGTGAAGATGCTGGATGTGGAGGCCCTGGGCTGGGGTGGTTACACGTGGTCTGCAGTTCTGAGGCCGGTTGGATGTACTGACAAATTCTCTAGAAACGCCTGGAGACGAACTATGGTAGAGAAATTTACATTCGATTGAAGGGCAACAGCTCTGGTGGACATTCCTGCAGTCGGCATGTCAATTGCACGCACCCTTAAAATTTGCAACATCTATGGCATTGTCATGTGTGATAAAACTGCACATTTTAGAGCGGTCTTTTGTTGTGGCCAGCCTAACGTACACCTATGCAATAATCATGCCGTCTAATCAGAATCTTGATACTGTATTTTCCGGCGTATAAGACGACCTTTTATACTTAAAACTCGGGGGTCGTCTTATACGCCGGTACCTGTATGCAGATTCTCAGTCAGACTTCGGGCATCCATTGTTCAAAAGCCGTGCCTCCTCCTCGTGCTGTTCCGTGATAGGCGGAACACTCAGTTTCCCAGCAGCGCCTCTGTTTAGTGTTATGCCTATCATGGAGGTCCTCTCATCCTTGGCCGCAGATCAGAGGACATCCGTGATAGGCGGAACACTGAACAGAGGCGCTGCTGGGAAACTGAGTGTTTCCGCCTATCACGGAACAGCACGAGGAGGAGGCACGGCTTTTGTACAATGGACCCCCGCAGTCTGACAGACTTTGCATGTCAGGGATAAGGTATGGGATCGTCAAGGTGAGGCATGCAGTGGCACAGTGAGGCATGCAGTGGCACAGTGAGGCATGCATTGGCACAGTGAGGCACGTAGTGGCACAGTGAGGCATGCAATGGCACAGGAACACTGAACAGAGGCTCTGCTGTTCCGCCTATCACGAAACAGCACAAGGAGGCACGGCTTTTGAACAATGGATGCCCGCAGCCTGACTGAGACTTTGCATGTCAGGGATAAGGTATGAGATCGTCAAGATGAGGCATGCAATGGCACAGTGAGGCATGCATTGGCACAGTGAGGCATGCAGTGGCACAGTGAGGCACGTAGTGGCACAGTGAGGCATGCAATGGCACAGGAACACTGAACAGAGGCTCTGCTGTTCCGCCTATCACGAAACAGCACGAGGAGGAGGCACGGCTTTTGAACAATGGACGCCCGCAGTCTGACTGAGACTTTGCATGTCAGGGATAAGGTATGAGATCATCAAGATGAGGCATGCAGTGGCACAGTGAGGCATGCAATGGCACAGGAACACTGAACAGAGGCTCTGCTGTTCCGCCTATCACGAAACAGCACGAGGAGGAGGCATGGCTTTTGAACAATGAACGCCCGCAGTCTGACTGAGACTTTGCATGTCAGGAATAAGGTATGGGATCGTCAAGGTGAGGCATGCAGTGGCACAGTGAGGCATGCAGTGGCACAGTGAGGCACGTAGTGGCACAGTGAGGCATGCAATGGCACAGGAACACTGAACAGAGGCTCTGCTGTTCCGTCTATCACGAAACAGCACGAGGAGGAGGCACGGCTTTTGAACAATGGATGCCCGCAGTCTGACTGAGACTTTGCATGTCAGGGATAAGGTATGAGATTGTCAAGATGAGGCATGCAGTGGCACAGTGAGGCATGCAGTGGCACAGTGAGGTATGCAATGGCACAGTGAGATTTAAAAAAAGCTGAATGAAGCCTGTTCCTGTCAGCGGTTGTTCCTGTCAGGAAGGGGGCCGTCTTATACCGCAAGTATATCCCAAAACCAACATTTTAGCTGGAAAATTAGGGGGTTGTCTTGTACTCCCAGCCGCTTTATATGCCGGCAAATACGGTATGCCAGACCTGTGAGGTGGATGGATTATCTCGGCAAAGGAGAAGTGCTCACTAACAGATTTAGACAGATTTGTGAACAATATTTCAGAGAAATGGGCCTTTTGTGTACATAGAAAAAGTCGTAGATCTTTAAGTTCAGCTCATGATAAATAGGGGCAGACAAAAAAGTGTTGGGTTTATCATTTTGCTCAGTGTAGATTCTGCAGATTTGGAAGCTGTAATTTCCTTAATCAACCACCAGAGGGAGCCAGAAAATTATAGTGACAAAAAAGCTGTGGGTATAATAAGGAAGAAAACCTTTTTGTTGAAACGTCAATAACTCACCATCTGTGACTTCGTTTTCAGTAAGTATAAAGAATAGGGCTGTGAATGATCAAAATTTTTGTGTTCGATTAATCGTTTTTTTTTTTAATCGATTAATCGACTAATTTCGATTAATTATAACGCACATACAGATCCAACTACTTTTAGCTGATCTCCTTGCAGGTGATTCCCAGTGCAGCTCCAACCACTGGAATAATAGATAGCAGGATACAAAAAACACACAAAGGCAGCGCTCGATGGGAATAGCATTAAAACTTTTATAGTCTTCAAGTAGGTAACAAAATAAATATTGCACTGGAGATAAAATCGATGTAGCTACATAAACTGTAAAAATGGTGCGAGTAATACCAAATGGTACCAAAAGCAGTAATAAAAACCTGTAGCTAAGTATGATACTGGTATAAAAATGTGTACAACGATACCACTGCTGAATCCAGATGAGGAGGGGGTTAACATCAGTCCATCGGCATTTAGATGTCCCATGAAGGGAACTATCACAACTCCCAGTGGATGGTTGTAGAATCCCAGGTTGACAGAGGGAAGTAATAGAGGGAAGTGTAACAGCGCTTGCGTCAGGGCTGTCTTAATGAGAGGGCACACCTGGGCACTGCCCAGGGGCCCCAGCTGCATTGGGGGCCCCTGCAATTTGCCCAAAGCAGCTGGTCCTTGAGCCTACGCTGCCCCAAAATTGGGGGCCCCATGATGGCACTGAGAGTGATAGATACACAGGGGAGGCAGTCTGCCTTCTACCTACTTGATGTCTGTTTACCTGCACTGTCATTATTGTAGGGGCCCCAGAGCATTTCTTTGCCCAGGGGCCCAAGATGCTATTAAAACGGCCCTGGCTTGCGTGTGGCAGATAGTAAGGTCCCGCCGGCATGCAGATATGAAGGCACAGCAAAGGAGCCCTTCAGATGGACACGGCAAGCCCCGCCGGTGTCCATGATGTCACCGGATCTCTGACAGAACTCCCTGAAGGACCAGAAGCCGGCAGAGAGGTGAGTACCAGTCATAAGAATTTTTTAATCGATCAAAAAGATTTTGATCGATCAAAAAAATTAAAGATTAATCGATCGATTAAAAGTTAATTTGCACAGCCCTAATAAAGAACCACAAAAAAAAAAAACAGCTCTTACCTTATGACTATTCAAAACAAGGAAGACAGAGGAAGTCCGGAAATAACCACCAATCTGCATTCATTTCCACAGGAATCAAACTTCCCAAAGCTCCAAATCGTGAAAAGAGGACAAACATTTTCAAGATATTCATCAATGAGGAGTAAAAACAGTTTTTTTGAAAAAGTATAAATTGCTTTATTACCTAAACATACATAAAACCACAATTACCTTCACCATTTCATAATAAATATTTGACAACGTTGTCAGTAACAGACTTATGCCGCGTACACGCGACCGTTTTACATGACGAGAAAAATGCAATTTTTTTAAATTGGTCATTAAAAACGGTCGTGTGTGGGCTCCAGAGCATTTTTCTCGACGTGGAAAATGGGCATTAAAAATTTAGAACCTGCTCTATTTCTTCTCCTCGTTTTTCATGTCGTGAAAAACGGTCGTGTGTAGGCTTTAACGACGGGGGGAAAAAAACGTGCATGCTCAGAAGCAGGTTATGAGAAGGGAAATTTGCATAATCAGCCCAAAGGGTGTTGCCAATCGAATGGAACTTCCCCTTTATAGTGCCCTCATACGTGTTGTACGTCACCGCGCTTTGCCCCAGCATTTTTTTTTTTTTTTCACGATCGTGTGTATGCAAGGCAGGCTTGCGCAAAACGTCTCTTTTTCCATGACATTAAAAGCGGTCGTGTGTACGCAGCATTACACCCACCATGCTCAAGCCTACATGCTGACATGCCCTGCTCACATGCTCACACACCCTGTCAGGCGGCGTACACACGACCGAGGTTCTCGCTGGAAACCAGCGAGAACCTCGCTGGAAGCTGCATTCCAGCGAGAACCTCGGCCGTGTGTACGCTCTCGGCGAGCATCCCGCCGGGATTGCCGTCGAGCAGAAATAGAAAGCATGTTCTCTATTTGCTCGACGGCCCGCTTGGATGAATGGCTGGTTGCCTTTCCCGACGGGCGGGTCGCCGAATCTGATGGCCAGCAGAGAACCTCGACGGGCGGAACGATGTGTTCTGACAGTCGAGGTTCTCTGCCGTGTGTACACGGCTTCACACTTCAAGTATCCAATAAAGGAAATATTGCTGGTAGATGAAAAACTAACAGCCAGTCCCAGGTTCAAATAGGCGTTGGGCAGGGCTGGACTGGGACAAAAATGTGGCCCTGGACTTTATCCAGACCGGCCCAGGGCACAACACATCCGGGTACAGTGCACATGAGGGTACGGGCACATAGAACATCAGGGCACGGGGCACATAACACATTAGGGCATGGGGCACATCAGGGCACATAGCACATCAGGACATGGGGCACAGGGCACATAGTACATATGGGCACATCAGGGCACATTGTTTACCAGCCAGCATGCAGAGTAGTGCAGGAAGCGTGTGTAATAAGTTCTCTCTCAAGTCCCGCGGCGGCTGCTCCCCGCCCCCCTGGCGGCCCCTCCTCTCTTCTTGTCCATCCCAGATGATGTCGTAAGCAAATGGGGATGGACGAGGAGAGAGGAGGGGCCGCCGTGGGGCGAAGAGCAGCCGCCGCGAGAAATGAGAGACAACTTATTACACACATTTCCTGCCTGCGCTACTCTGCATGCTGGCTAAGTGGCTAAATCTCGATCTACCCGTTAACGACTTCAGCCCCTGACCATATTGCTGGTCAGTGACCGGGCCACTTTTTTCAATTTGGCACTGCGGTGCTTTAACTGACAATTGCGTGTCGTGCGGCGTGGCTCCCAAACAAAATTGGCGTCCTTTTTTCCCCACAAATAGAGATTTCTTTTGGTGGTATTTGATCACCTCTGCGGTTTTTATTTTTTGCGCTATAAACAAAAATATATAAGAAAAACTATTTTTTTCCTCAGTTTAGACTGATACGTATTCTTCTAGATATTTTTCATAAAAAAATAAAAAATATCGCAATAACCGTTTATTGATTGGCTTGCGCAAAAGTTATAGCGTCTACAAAATAGGGGATAGTTTTATGGCATTTTTTTTTTTATTTTTTTTTACTAGTAATGGCGGTGATCAGCAATTTTTACCGGTACTGCGACCTTATGGTGGACTCTTTTCACACATTTTTTGGGACCATTGGCATTTTTATAGCGATCAGTGCTATAAAAATGCATTGATTACTATAAAAATGGCACTGGCAGGGAAGGGCTTAACACTAGGGGCAGGGAAGGGGTTAATTATGTTCCTTGTGTGTGTTCTAACTGAAGGGGGGGGGGGTGGAACTGACTTGGGGAAATTACAGATCGCTGTTCATACATTGTATGAACATACGATCGGTCATTTCTCCCCCTGACAGGACCAGGAGCGGTTCTCGCTCTGTAACGAGCAATCACGGGGGCCCGGCGGTGATCACACCCGCTGGGCACGCTCGTTGGAACCAGGGGCGGGCGGCGCGCATGCGCCCCTATTGGCTGATTCGCGATATGACATATATCTACGCGATCGCGGGCAGCCGAGCCGACCTGCCGCCGTAAAACTGCGGCGGCTGGTTGGCAAGTAGTTAAGCACCAGCTGTTGGCGATTGATGGGTAGATTGCCGCGGACCTCTGACCAGCCCACTGAGCCATCGGCCCACCAGGAATCTCCTGGTAGTCCCAATGGTCAGTCCATCCCTGGTGTTAGGACAGTAAACCTGTCAAATGTGGTGATAACACAATCCAGGGATCTGAAATAAAAAAATGTCAGCAACTTGAGGGGGTGTGTAGGAGGGACATAGCTCTGTACTGAAGATGCTTAAAGTTACTGGGTTAGATCCTCGGCCAGGTTTCAATAAATTGGGGTATGCTAGGAAAAGGGATAAGGGGTAGGCCAATAAGGGAGGTCAGGGGTGGGCTAGTGTTTGGGGTTGAACAAGTAAGGGAGGTTAGGAGTGGGCTAGTAAGAGAGGTAAGGGTTGGGTTAGTAAGAGAGGTTGGGTGGGTTAGTAAGAGTAATTAGGTGTGGGTTAGTAAGAGACATTGGGGAATGCTAGGAAAAGGGATAAGGGGTAGGCTAATAAGGGAGGTCAGGGGTGGGCTAGTGTTCAGGGTTGGATTAGTAACAGTAATTAGGTGTGAGTTAGTAAGAGAGATTGGGGTATGCTAGGAAGAGGGATCAGGGGTGGGCTAATAAGGGAGGTCAGGGGTGGGTTAGTAGAAGTGATCAGGTGTGAGTTAGTAAGAGTGAGTTGGGGTATGCTAGGAAGAGGACAGAGGTGGGTTAATAAGGGAGATCAGGGGTGGGCTATTAGGAGTGATCAGGGTTGAGCGAGTAAGAGAGGTCAGGGTTGAGCGAGTAAGAGAGGTCAGGTGTGGGTTAATAAGAGTTATGAGGTGTGAGTAAGAGATCGGGGGTATGCTAGGAAAAGGGATCAGGGGGTGGGCTAGTAAGAGAGGTCCGGGGTGGGCGAGTGGTTAGGGTTGAGCAAGTAAAAGAGGTTGGGGTGGGTTAGAAAGAGAAATTAGGTGTAATCTAGTAAGAGAGATCGGGGTATGCTAGGAAGAGGGATCAGGGGTGGGCTAATAAGGGAGGTCAGGCTTGAGCGAGTAAGAGAGGTCAGTAGTGAACTAGTAAGAAAGATCAGAGGTGGGCTAGTGGTCAGGGTTGAGGGAGTAAGAGAGGTCAGGGGGGTGGGTTAGTAAGAGAGTTCAGTGGTGAACTAATAAGAGAGGTCGGGGTTGAGCGAGTAAGAGAGGTCAGGGGTGGGCTAATAAGAAAATAACAAAATTTACTTCCTTTTTTTCCCACAAGTAGAGCTTTCTTTTGGTGGTATTTGATCACCTCTGCCGTTTTAAATTTTTTGCGCTATAAACAAAAAAGAGCGACAATTTTGAAAAAAAAAACAACAACAATATTTTTTACTTTTCGCTATAATAAAGATCCCCATTTTTTTTTAAAACAAAAACATTTATCCTTCAGTTTAGGCCGATATGTATTCTACATTTTTTTTTTGGGGGGGGGGGGGGGGGGTCGCAATAAGCGTATATTGATCGGTTTGCACAAAAGTTATAGGGCCAGATTCACATACCTGGCGGCGGGGCGTAGCGTATCCTATTTCCACTACGCCGCCGCAACTTAGAGACGCAAGTGCCGTATTCTCCAAGCACTTGCTCCGTAATTTGCGGCGGCGTAGTGTAAATGGGCCGGCGTAAGCCCACGTAAATCAAATGTGGATGAGGTGGGCGTGTGTCATGCAAATCAATCATGCCCCGGTCCGTGGACGTATCCCAGTGCGCATGCTCCAAATTACGCCGCAAATACATTGCTTTCGACGTGAACGTAATATACGCAAAGGCCTATTCGTGAACGAGTTACACAAGCAACGGGAAAAAAACGACGCTGTCCCGACGTCCATACTTAACATTGCGTACGCCCACCCTACGCAAGGTTACCCCTCATATAGCAGGGGTAAGCTTACGCAAACGACGTAAACTACGACGAGGGGGCGCAAATACGTTCGGGAATAGGCGTATGTAGCTGGTTTGCATATTCGACGCAGAAATCGACGGAAACGCCACCTAGCGGCCAGCGTAACATTGCAACTTAGATACGACGGTGTAAGTGACTTATGCCAGTCGGATCTACGGCAAATCTATGCGTAACTGATTCTAAGAATCAGTCGCATAGATAGGAGGCCTCACAAACAGAGATACGAAGGCGTATCTGGACAGTGTCTACAAAATAGGGGCTACATTTAAGGCATTTTTATTATTTATTTATTTATTTTACTTGTAATGGTGGCAATCTTTATCGGGACTGTGACATTTTAATGGACACTTTTGACACTTATTTGGGACTAAAAACCATGCATGCTCAGAATGAAGTCGACGCATGCTCGGAAGCATTGAACTTAATTGTCGCAGTGTTGTTGTGTATGTCACCGCGTTCTTGACGTTCGTTTGAATTAGTTTGACCGTGCGTATGCAATACAGCTTGAGCGGAATTACGTCTGAAAAATCATCCGAGTTTATTCCGGCGGGAAAACCAGTCGCGTTTACAAGGCAACACAGATCCCCATTTTGGCTCTCTTGCCCGTGATTGCGGTTGGCCGGCGAGGGTCGTAACCCCCGGCCACGCGCATTGGGTCCCTTGCCGTGCAGCGGGCGCGTGCACCTGCTAAGGCTCCTAAAGGAGTCGACTTACCTGTACGTCAGTTCGTGCAGGGCTGCCAATAGTGTTGCTCACGAATATTCGTATTGCGAATATTCGGCTCGAATATGGCATATTCGAGTATTCGCGATATATATTCCGAATTTCGCGGTGAATATTCGCTATTTCGAATATTCGTATTTTTTCAATTTTTTTTTAGAACAGATCACATCCTAGAGATCCCCATCGACGTCTAAAAGCATTGCTGGTATGATTAGAGACCTTTGGCCGAGTAGCTGCAGCGATCATTTTATATTGCCGAAAAATCGCAATGCGATTATTCGGCAATAGCGATATCGCGCGATTATTTTAGAGAAATTCGCAATATTGTTTTTAGCTAAAATAACACATATATTCGATTTCAGAGTGTTACTGTCGAAATTCCGCAATCAATTTCTCATTCGCATTTTTGCGAAATTACGATAAAATATCAAGAATATTCTGAGCCAATCAGAGTGCTCCTTCCGCATTTGCCGAATATTCGCAATTATTTTGTATTGTAATATATCACGAATATTCTGAGCCAATCAGAGTGCTCCATTCCGCATTTCTCGAAATTTCGCAATTATTTTGTATTATAAAATATCACGAATATTCTGAGCCAATCAGAGTGCTCCTTCCGCATTTCTCGAAATTTCGCATTCGCATTCGCAATAGCGAAATTTCGCAATCATTTCATTTCCAAAAAATATCACGAATATTCGTATTTAGCGAATATATCTCGAATATTCGACTATATATTCGAGATATATCGCAAAATCGAATATGGCATATTCTGCTCAACACTAGCTGCCAACCTTTTGCTCGGGGGGGAAATGATTGTTGCTGGGGGTGGAACTTATGTTCCTGGGGAGTCAATTCTTGCTGGGAGGGATCTATAGTTGAGGTAGGGTCTGCTGGAGGGTCTATTGATGCTGGCTGCTGGGAAAACTATTGTTGCTGGAGGGGTTTTATTTTTGCAGGGGGGGTCTATTGGTGATGTGTAAATTAACCACTTCAGCCCCGGAAGAAGTGGCTGCCCAACGATCATCGGGCATTTTTTGCGACGTCCTTTTCTTCTTACAAATAGAGATTTCTTTTGGTGGTATTTGATCACCTCTGCAGGTTTTATTTTTTTGCACTATACACAAAAAAAAGAGCGACAATTTTGGGGGAAAAAGGCAATAGTTTTCACTATTTGCTATAATAAATATCCCCCAATTTTTTTTTTCTCAGTTTAGACCGATACGTATTCTTCTACAAATTTTCGGTAACAAATCGCAATAAGCGTTTATTGATTGGTTTGCACAACATTTATAGCGTCTACAAAATAGGGGATAGATTTATGCCATTTCTATTATTATTATTTATACTAGTAATGGCGGCGATCTGAGATTTTTATTGTGACTGCGATATTGCGGCGGACACTTTTGACTCATTGACCATTGTCATCTATACAGCGATCAGTGCTATAAAAATGTTTTTGTTTTTTGTTTTTTTTGTGTATATATACGGTATATATATATATATTTTTTTTTTTGTATTTGGGTATGTTGTCTTGTCTTGTCTAGTCCAGTTTTGTTTGTCTTGTCATGTCTAGTCTTGTCTTGCCCAGTCCTGTTTTGTATAGTCTTTTTGAACAATATATGGAAACAAAAATATATCAGAAATTGATTAGATTAAATAACTATATTACTTATCTGAACACATCAATGTCTGTATCATATTCTATAATGTATTGTCATAATATAGTAAAATCAGAATGAACAATAAAAATGCACTGATTACTGTGTAAATGACAGTGGCAGGGAAGGGGTTATCCACTAAGGGGGGAGAAAGGGGTTAAGTGTGTCCTAGGGAGCGATTCTAACTGTGAGGGGGGCTGGGCTACAAGTGACACAACAGAGATCACTGCTTCCGATGACAGGGAGTAGATCAGTGTCCTGTCACTAGGCAGAACAGGGAAATGCCTTGTTTACATGGACATCTACCCGTTCTGGTGCTCCGTGACATGATCGCAGGACACCGGCGGACATTGAGTCTGAGTCCCGTGGGCACGGTAACGTAGCCCATGGCGGGCACGTGCGCCCGCTAGGCGGCAGATTCAAAGCAACGTACAGGTACGTTGCTTTGCCTGCCCTTGCCATTCTGCCGACGTATATCTATGTGAGGCAGTCAGCAAGCGGTTAAGGTCTGCGGCTTGATAGGTTAGCTCTAGTAATTCGACATTTTTTTATTAGCAGCTATCACATTTTTTATTTATTTTTAAGTTCCCACTAGGTGCTCTTATACCACGCTGTGCGTTGCTACGCCTCGTATCATTAAGTGTTATTTATACACCCAAATCAAAGAAACAAGAATAATATAGATGGGAACGTCCCAGAGGCGCATTTATCTTAAGTAAGCTTCACATAACAAAGATTAGAAGTGCGGCTGCATTGTGATAAGTGGAAAAATGTCGCAGATTTCAAACTGTTTTCTTCTACTTGACATTTTCATTCCGGCTTTTCCCTTTTCAAAGTAATCATTAATATTTGTGAAGGATAAAAGTACTTCATGTTCTGCTGTCTTTCTTAACGTTTTTTTTTTTTTTTTAGATGGCTTTTTATTGACTTTTATGTACTTTTAAAATAAGGTGAATGCCTGAAGAAAATACGAGAATAATGAAAATGATTTTGTACCTTCAATATTACTTTGCTGTATGCGCTCTGTGTTGGACCTGATGCCGCGTACACACGGTCGTTTTTTGCGATGAAAAAAAAACGACGTTTTCTGTGAAGTAAAAAACAACGTTTTTGAAACGTCACTTTTCAAAGACAATTTTGCATACACACCATCGTTTTTTCACAAGCGAGGTTACGTTCACCACTCTTTTCCATTGAAGCTCGCTTCATAACTAGCTTCTGGGCATGCGCGGGTTGAAAAACGTCGTTTTGAAAGACGTTTTTGCTACACACGGTGACTTTTTGTGAAACAAAAAACGACGTTTTGAAAAACGACACAAAAAATTCAAGCATGTTGGAATTTTTTTTTGGTCGTTTTTTTGAAGACAAAAAACGACGTTTTGCCCACACACCATCAATTTAAATGACGTTTTAAAAAACGTCGTTTTTTTTCATCGCAAAAAACGACCGTGTGTACGCGGCATTAGCCGGAGGGAACAGAAGGTTGCTAAATGTTGTTAAAGTGGTTCTAAAACTTTAGGGTTTCTTTTATCTTGATACAACGGTCTCCAAGCTATGACCTGGGGGGCTGGATGCGGGCCTTTGCTTGCCTTTATATGGCCCTTGGGGTACAATTTAATCCACTGACACCATCAAAAAGGCACAATTCCTCCCACTGACACCAACAATGGGGCATAGTTCCTTCCACTGAGACCAGCAATGGGTCTCTATTTGTTCCACTGACACCAACAAAAGGACGCAATTCCTCCCACTGACACCAACAATGGGGCATAGTTCCTTCCACTGAGACCAGCAATGGGTCTCTATTTGTTCCACTGACACCAACAAAAGGACGCAATTCCTCCCACCGACACCAACGATGAGACTTAATTCCTTCCACTAAGACCAGCAATGGGTCTCTATTTGTCCCACTGACACCAACAAAGGGACGCAATTCCTCCCACTGACGCCAACAAAAGGATGCAATTCCTCCCACTGACGCCAACAAAAGGACGCAATTCCTCCCAACTGACGCCAACAAAAGGATGCAATTCCTCCCACTGACGCCAACAAAAGGATGCAATTCCTCCCACTGACGCCAACAAAAGGACGCAATTCCTCCCACTGACGCCAACAAAAGGACGCAATTCCTCCCACTGACGCCAACAAAAGGACGCAATTCCTCCCACTGACGCCAACAAAAGGACGCAATTCCTCCCACTGACGCCAACAAAAGGATGCAATTCCTCCCACTGACGCCAACAAAAGGACGCAATTCCTCCCACTGACGCCAACAAAAGGATGCAATTCCTCCCACTGACGCCAACAAAAGGACGCAATTCCTCCCACTGACGCCAACAAAAGGATGCAATTCCTCCCACTGACGCCAACAAAAGGACGCAATTCCTCCCACCGACACCAACGATGAGACTTAATTCCTTCCACTAAGACCAGCAATGGGTCTCTATTTGTCCCACTGACACCAACAAAGGGACGCAATTCCTCCCACTGACGCCAACAAAAGGATGCAATTCCTCCCACTGACGCCAACAAAAAGACGCAATTCCTCCCACTGACGCCAACAAAAGGACGCAATTCCTCCCACTGACGCCAACAAAAGGATGCAATTCCTCCCACTGACGCCAACAAAAGGACGCAATTCCTCCCACTGACGCCAACAAAAGGATGCAATTCCTCCCACTGACGCCAACAAAAGGACGCAATTCCTCCCACTGACGCCAACAAAAGGACGCAATTCCTCCCACTGACGCCAACAAAAGGACGCAATTCCTCCCACTGACGCCAACAAAAGGACGCAATTCCTCCCACTGACGCCAACAAAAGGATGCAATTCCTCCCACTGACGCCAACAAAAGGACGCAATTCCTCCCACTGACGCCAACAAAAGGACGCAATTCCTCCCACTGACGCCAACAAAAGGACGCAATTCCTCCCACTGACGCCAACAAAAGGACGCAATTCCTCCCACTGACGCCAACAAAAGGATGCAATTCCTCCCACTGACGCCAACAAAAGGACGCAATTCCTCCCACTGACGCCAACAAAAGGATGCAATTCCTCCCACTGACGCCAACAAAAGGACGCAATTCCTCCCACTGACGCCAACAAAAGGACGCAATTCCTCCCACTGACGCCAACAAAAGGACGCAATTCCTCCCACTGACGCCAACAAAAGGACGCAATTCCTCCCACTGACGCCAACAAAAGGATGCAATTCCTCCCACTGACGCCAACAAAAGGACGCAATTCCTCCCACCGACACCAACGATGAGACTTAATTCCTTCCACTAAGACCAGCAATGGGTCTCTATTTGTCCCACTGACACCAACAAAGGGACGCAATTCCTCCCACTGACGCCAACAAAAGGATGCAATTCCTCCCACTGACGCCAACAAAAAGACGCAATTCCTCCCACTGACGCCAACAAAAGGACGCAATTCCTCCCACTGACGCCAACAAAAGGATGCAATTCCTCCCACTGACGCCAACAAAAGGACGCAATTCCTCCCACTGACGCCAACAAAAGGACGCAATTCCTCCCACCGACACCAACGATGAGACTTAATTCCTTCCACTAAGACCAGCAATGGGTCTCTATTTGTCCCACTGACACCAACAAAGGGACGCAATTCCTCCCACTGACGCCAACAAAAGGATGCAATTCCTCCCACTGACGCCAACAAAAGGACGCAATTCCTCCCACTGACGCCAACAAAAGGACGCAATTCCTCCCACTGACGCCAACAAAAGGATGCAATTCCTCCCACTGACGCCAACAAAAGGACGCAATTCCTCCCACTGACGCCAACAAAAGGACGCAATTCCTCCCACTGACGCCAACAAAAGGACGCAATTCCTCCCACTGACGCCAACAAAAGGATGCAATTCCTCCCACTGACGCCAACAAAAGGATGCAATTCCTCCCACTGACGCCAACAAAAGGACGCAATTCCTCCCACTGACGCCAACAAAAGGATGCAATTCCTCCCACTGACGCCAACAAAAGGATGCAATTCCTCCCACTGACGCCAACAAAAGGATGCAATTCCTCCCACTGACACCAACAAAAGGATGCAATTCCTCCCACTGACGCCAACAAAAGGACGCAATTCCTCCCACTGACGCCAACAAAAGGACGCAATTCCTCCCACTGACGCCAACAAAAGGACGCAATTCCTCCCACTGACGCCAACAAAAGGATGCAATTCCTCCCACTGACGCCAACAAAAGGATGCAATTCCTCCCACTGACGCCAACAAAAGGACGCAATTCCTCCCACTGACGCCAACAAAAGGACGCAATTCCTCCCACTGACGCCAACAAAAGGACGCAATTCCTCCCACTGACGCCAACAAAAGGATGCAATTCCTCCCACTGACGCCAACAAAAGGACGCAATTCCTCCCACCGACACCAACGATGAGACTTAATTCCTTCCACTAAGACCAGCAATGGGTCTCTATTTGTCCCACTGACACCAACAAAGGGACGCAATTCCTCCCACTGACGCCAACAAAAGGATGCAATTCCTCCCACTGACGCCAACAAAAGGACGCAATTCCTCCCACTGACGCCAACAAAAGGACGCAATTCCTCCCACTGACGCCAACAAAAGGATGCAATTCCTCCCACTGACGCCAACAAAAGGACGCAATTCCTCCCACTGACGCCAACAAAAGGACGCAATTCCTCCCACTGACGCCAACAAAAGGACGCAATTCCTCCCACTGACGCCAACAAAAGGACGCAATTCCTCCCACTGACGCCAACAAAAGGATGCAATTCCTCCCACTGACGCCAACAAAAGGACGCAATTCCTCCCACTGACGCCAACAAAAGGATGCAATTCCTCCCACTGACGCCAACAAAAGGACGCAATTCCTCCCACTGACGCCAACAAAAGGACGCAATTCCTCCCACTGACGCCAACAAAAGGACGCAATTCCTCCCACTGACGCCAACAAAAGGACGCAATTCCTCCCACTGACGCCAACAAAAGGATGCAATTCCTCCCACTGACGCCAACAAAAGGACGCAATTCCTCCCACCGACACCAACGATGAGACTTAATTCCTTCCACTAAGACCAGCAATGGGTCTCTATTTGTCCCACTGACACCAACAAAGGGACGCAATTCCTCCCACTGACGCCAACAAAAGGATGCAATTCCTCCCACTGACGCCAACAAAAAGACGCAATTCCTCCCACTGACGCCAACAAAAGGACGCAATTCCTCCCACTGACGCCAACAAAAGGATGCAATTCCTCCCACTGACGCCAACAAAAGGACGCAATTCCTCCCACTGACGCCAACAAAAGGACGCAATTCCTCCCACCGACACCAACGATGAGACTTAATTCCTTCCACTAAGACCAGCAATGGGTCTCTATTTGTCCCACTGACACCAACAAAGGGACGCAATTCCTCCCACTGACGCCAACAAAAGGATGCAATTCCTCCCACTGACGCCAACAAAAGGACGCAATTCCTCCCACTGACGCCAACAAAAGGACGCAATTCCTCCCACTGACGCCAACAAAAGGATGCAATTCCTCCCACTGACGCCAACAAAAGGACGCAATTCCTCCCACTGACGCCAACAAAAGGACGCAATTCCTCCCACTGACGCCAACAAAAGGACGCAATTCCTCCCACTGACGCCAACAAAAGGACGCAATTCCTCCCACTGACGCCAACAAAAGGATGCAATTCCTCCCACTGACGCCAACAAAAGGATGCAATTCCTCCCACCGACACCAACGATGAGACTTAATTCCTTCCACTAAGACCAGCAATGGGTCTCTATTTGACACCAACAAAGGGACGCAATTCCTCCCACTCCCACTGCAATTCCTCCCACTGACCAACAAAAGGGACGCAATTCCTCCCACTGACGCCAACAAAAGGATGCAATTCCTCCCACTGACGCCAACAAAAGGACGCAATTCCTCCCACTGACGCCAACAAAAGGACGCAATTCCTCCCACTGACGCCAACAAAAGGATGCAATTCCTCCCACTGACGCCAACAAAAGGACGCAATTCCTCCCACTGACGCCAACAAAAGGACGCAATTCCTCCCACTGACGCCAACAAAAGGATGCAATTCCTCCCACTGACGCCAACAAAAGGATGCAATTCCTCCCACTGACGCCAACAAAAGGATGCAATTCCTCCCACTGACACCAACAAAAGGACGCAATTCCTCCCACTGACGCCAACAAAAGGACGCAATTCCTCCCACTGACGCCAACAAAAGGATGCAATTCCTCCCACTGACGCCAACAAAAGGACGCAATTCCTCCCACTGACGCCAACAAAAGGACGCAATTCCTCCCACTGACGCCAACAAAAGGATGCAATTCCTCCCACTGACGCCAACAAAAGGACGCAATTCCTCCCAACTGACGCCAACAAAAGGATGCAATTCCTCCCACTGACGCCAACAAAAGGACGCAATTCCTCCCACTGACACCAACAAAAGGACGCAATTCCTCCCACTGACGCCAACAAAAGGACGCAATTCCTCCCACTGACGCCAACAAAAGGACGCAATTCCTCCCACTGACGCCAACAAAAGGATGCAATTCCTCCCACTGACGCCAACAAAAGGATGCAATTCCTCCCACTGACGCCAACAAAAGGACGCAATTCCTCCCACTGACGCCAACAAAAGGACGCAATTCCTCCCACTGACGCCAACAAAAGGACGCAATTCCTCCCACTGACGCCAACAAAAGGATGCAATTCCTCCCACTGACACCAACAAAAGGACGCAATTCCTCCCACTGACGCCAACAAAAGGACGCAATTCCTCCCACCGACACCAACGATGAGACTTAATTCCTTCCACTAAGACCAGCAATGGGTCTCTATTTGTCCCACTGACACCAACAAAGGGACGCAATTCCTCCCACTGACGCCAACAAAAGGATGCAATTCCTCCCACTGACGCCAACAAAAGGACGCAATTCCTCCCACTGACGCCAACAAAAGGACGCAATTCCTCCCACTGACGCCAACAAAAGGATGCAATTCCTCCCACTGACGCCAACAAAAGGACGCAATTCCTCCCACTGACGCCAACAAAAGGACGCAATTCCTCCCACTGACGCCAACAAAAGGACGCAATTCCTCCCACTGACGCCAACAAAAGGACGCAATTCCTCCTACTGACGCCAACAAAAGGATGCAATTCCTCCCACTGACGCCAACAAAAGGACGCAATTCCTCCCACCGACACCAACGATGAGACTTAATTCCTTCCACTAAGACCAGCAATGGGTCTCTATTTGTCCCACTGACACCAACAAAGGGACGCAATTCCTCCCACTGACGCCAACAAAAGGATGCAATTCCTCCCACTGACGCCAACAAAAAGACGCAATTCCTCCCACTGACGCCAACAAAAGGACGCAATTCCTCCCACTGACGCCAACAAAAGGATGCAATTCCTCCCACTGACGCCAACAAAAGGACGCAATTCCTCCCACTGACGCCAACAAAAGGATGCAATTCCTCCCACTGACGCCAACAAAAGGACGCAATTCCTCCCACTGACGCCAACAAAAGGACGCAATTCCTCCCACTGACGCCAACAAAAGGACGCAATTCCTCCCACTGACGCCAACAAAAGGACGCAATTCCTCCCACTGACGCCAACAAAAGGATGCAATTCCTCCCACTGACGCCAACAAAAGGACGCAATTCCTCCCACCGACACCAACGATGAGACTTAATTCCTTCCACTAAGACCAGCAATGGGTCTCTATTTGTCCCACTGACACCAACAAAGGGACGCAATTCCTCCCACTGACGCCAACAAAAGGATGCAATTCCTCCCACTGACGCCAACAAAAGGACGCAATTCCTCCCACTGACGCCAACAAAAGGACGCAATTCCTCCCACTGACGCCAACAAAAGGATGCAATTCCTCCCACTGACGCCAACAAAAGGACGCAATTCCTCCCACTGACGCCAACAAAAGGACGCAATTGACGCCAACAAAAGGACCTCCCACTGACGCCAACAAAAGGACGCAATTCCTCCCACTGACGCCAACAAAAGGACGCAATTCCTCCCACTGACGCCAACAAAAGGATGCAATTCCTCCCACTGACGCCAACAAAAGGACGCAATTCCTCCCACTGACGCCAACAAAAGGATGCAATTCCTCCCACTGACACCAACAAAAGGACGCAATTCCTCCCACTGACGCCAACAAAAGGACGCAATTCCTCCCACTGAAGCCAACAAAAGGATGCAATTCCTCCCACTGACGCCAACAAAAGGATGCAATTCCTCCCACTGACGCCAACAAAAGGACGCAATTCCTCCCACTGACGCCAACAAAAGGACGCAATTCCTCCCACTGACGCCAACAAAAGGATGCAATTCCTCCCACTGACACCAACAAAAGGATGCAATTCCTCCCACTGACGCCAACAAAAGGACGCAATTCCTCCCACTGACGCCAACAAAAGGACGCAATTCCTCCCACTGACGCCAACAAAAGGATGCAATTCCTCCCACTGACGCCAACAAAAGGATGCAATTCCTCCCACTGACGCCAACAAAAGGATGCAATTCCTCCCACTGACACCAACAAAAGGACGCAATTCCTCCCACTGACGCCAACAAAAGGACGCAATTCCTCCCACTGACGCCAACAAAAGGATGCAATTCCTCCCACTGACGCCAACAAAAGGACGCAATTCCTCCCACTGACGCCAACAAAAGGACGCAATTCCTCCCACTGACGCCAACAAAAGGATGCAATTCCTCCCACTGACGCCAACAAAAGGACGCAATTCCTCCCAACTGACGCCAACAAAAGGATGCAATTCCTCCCACTGACGCCAACAAAAGGACGCAATTCCTCCCACTGACACCAACAAAAGGACGCAATTCCTCCCACTGACGCCAACAAAAGGATGCAATTCCTCCCACTGACACCAACAAAAGGATGCAATTCCTCCCACTGACGCCAACAAAAGGATGCAATTCCTCCCACTGACGCCAACAAAAGGATGCAATTCCTCCCACTGACACCAACAAAAGGACGCAATTCCTCCCACTGACGCCAACAAAAGGATGCAATTCCTCCCACTGACACCAACAAAAGGACGCAATTCCTCCCACTGACGCCAACAAAAGGACGCAATTCCTCCCACTGACACCAACAAAAGGACGCAATTTCTCCCACTGACACCAACAATGGGGCTTAGTATAGTCATTTTCAGCTCCCACATGTATGGTACACACATACTAACATTGGGCCAAATGAGACTATTGTAACTATGTACCTTGAATTCCTCTTAAAGTGGAGCTCCACCCTGAAAAAAAAAATATTCACAAAATGCTGGGAAAAAAAATACATACCAGAAGTGCCCGTTGCTAGGCAGATCTGGTATGTATAAAAAAAAACTTTTTTTTTTGCAGCATTTTGTGAATATTTTTATTTCTAATCTGCCACTTCCTGATCCACGGTCCATCCTCTTTCTTCTCCTCCTCGGGGTGCCTCCTGGGAAATGGGGGAGCAGTGTCTTCTGGGACATTTCCCATTCACGTAGTGCCACGCGCAGTAGGAAATCGGGCGGTGAAGCTTCCTGATTCCCTCACCGAGGATGGCGGCTGGGAACCCGAGACCCGAGCGATTGCTCGGCTTTGGCCAGGGCCGTCTTAATAGCATGATGGGCCCCTGGGCAAAGTAATGCTCTGGGGCCCCTACAATAATGACAGTGCAGGTAAACAGACATCAAGTAGGTAGGAGGCAGACTGCCTCCCCTGTGTATCTATCACTCTCAGTGCTATCATGGGGCCCCCATTTTCGGGGCAGCTTGGGCTCAAGGACCAGCTACTTTGGGGAAAGTGCAGGGCCCCCCCCCCATGCAGCTGGGGCCCCTGGGCAGTGTCCAGGTGTGCCCCCTCATTAAGACAGCCCTTGCTTCGGCTGCCGTCATCTCGGGCGAGTAGGACAGGTAAGGGCTCTTTCACACGGGGCGGGTCGGATGTCAGTGGTAATGTCACCGTTGACATCCGCGGCTCCATAGAGGAGCATAAAGCGCCCGTTCAGGTTCGCAAAAAAAACTGGCAGGCGGATCTGAACGGACGCTTCGTGTGAAAGAGCCCTTAGTGTCCTTATTAAAAGACAGCAGCTACAGTGTTAGTAGCTGCTGACTTTTATTTTATTTTTTAACCGGACCTCCGCTTTAACCACTTAACCCCCGGACCATATTGCTGCCCAATGACCAGAGCACTTTTTGTAAATCGGCACTGTGTCGCTTTAACTGACAATTGTGCGGTCGTGCGACGTGGCTCCCAAACAAAATTGGCGTCCTTTTTTTCCCACAAATAGAGCTTTCTTTTGGTGGTATTTGATCATCTCTGCGGTTTTTATTTTTTGCGCTATAAACAAAAAAAGAAGCGTCAATTTTGAAAAAAAAATCAATATTTTTTACTTTTTGCTGTAATGATTATCCCCCAAAAATATATAAAAAAAAAAATCGCAATTAGCGTTTATACGTGTGATATACGTGCGCGGGGGGCGCGCGCCCCCTAGTGGCCGCTTTAGAGCCGACGTAGAGCTACAGGCTCTCGCCCAGGAGAGCCGACCTGCCGCAGTAAAATGACGTCAGCGGTAGTGTTGAGCAGAATATGCCATATTCGATTTCGCGATATATCTCGAATATATAGTCGAATATTCGAGATATATTCGTTAAATGCGAATATTCGCAATATTTTTTGGAAATGAAATGATTGCGAAATTTCGCTATTGCGAATGCGAATGAAATTTCGAAAAATGCGGAAGGAGCACTCTGATTGGCTCAGAATATTCGTGATATTTTATAATACAAAATAATTGCGAAATTTCGAGAAATGCGGAATGGAGCACTCTGATTGGCTCAGAATATTCGTGATATTTTATAATACAAAATAATTGCGAAATTTCGAGAAATGAGGAATGGAGCACTCTGATTGGCTCAGAATATTCGTGATATATTACAATACAAAATAATTGCGAATATTCGGCAAATGCGGAAGGAGCACTCTGATTGGCTCAGAATATTCGTGATATTTTATAATACAAAATAATTGCGAAATTTCGAGAAATGCGGAATGGAGCACTCTGATTGGCTCAGAATATTCGTGATATTTTATAATACAAAATAATTGCGAAATTTCGAGAAATGCGGAATGGAGCACTCTGATTGGCTCAGAATATTCGTGATATATTACAATACAAAATAATTGCGAATATTCGGCAAATGCGGAATGGAGCACTCTGATTGGCTCAAAATATTCTTGATATTTTATCGTAATTTCGCAAAAATGCGAATGAGAAATTGATTGCGGAATTTCGACAGTAACACTCTGAAATCGAATATATGTGTTATTTTAGCTAAAAACAATATTGCGAATTTCTCGAAAATAATCGCGCGATATCGCTATTGCCGAATAAACGCATTGCGATTTTTCGGCAATATAAAATGATCGCTGCAGCTACTCGGCCCAAGGTCTCTAATCATACCAGCAATGCTTTTAGACGTCGATGGGGATCTCTAGGATGTGATCTGTTCTAAAAAAAAAATGAAAAAATACGAATATTCGAAATAGCGAATATTCACCGCGAAATTCGGAATATATCGCGAATACTCGAATATGCCATATTCGAGCCGAATATTCGCAATACGAATATTCGTGAGCAACACTAGTCGGCAGGTCGGCAAGCAGATAAATATCATTGTACAACACCAAGGGACAGTAGCACCTACTGTGCAGCCAGTTTTCAATGCTATTTAACATCTAAGTAGGTATTGAATAAGCTGTCATGTTTAAACTGCTCTGTTCCTTGGTAAGGTAGGATTGTAATTAAAGCGGATCTCCACCCTAAAGTGAAGATCCGCTGATCCGAACACTCCCCCCCTCCGGTGTCACAATTGACACCTTTCAGGGGGGAGGGGGGTGCAGATAGACATGTATCTGCACCCACTTCCGGCCCAGCATTCACGGGCAAAAGACGGGCATTACATCACATCCCGTCTCCCGCCCGTTGTGTGCTGGGAACACTCGGCTCCCAGCACACAGCTGGAGCCAATTCGCGGGCGCAGCGCGACTCGCGCATGCGCCGTAGGGAACCGGGCAGTGAAGCCGCAGCGCTTCACTTCCTGGTTCCCTCACCGTGGATGGAGGGGGGAGCAGCAGGGTGACGAGCGATCGCTCATCCTCTGCTGCGGACGCCGCTGGACTCCAGGACAGGTAAGTGTCCTAATATTAAAAGTCAGCAGCTGCAGTATTTGTTGCTGCTGGCTTTTAATATTTTTTTTAAGCTGAACCATCCGCTTTAAAGAAAAGCTTCCTAATAATACTGACACATAGAGAAGGCAATAAATCTCAGCCACAAAGCCTCAAATATAACATTTTTTAATAAGCACTGCTTTTAGGCGAAGTGCATGGCTTAGTGTCTATTTACACCAACACATTAGCAATGTGGTTTTCATGTATTATAAATGCACGGACATCCCATTACAGTCACTTCATGTAAATGAGATTTCTTCATTTTTTGTTAAAGTCTTCTAAGAAAAGGCTGTCCTTGTTATCTGTGATGATCAATGAGATTTTCTGTTTCTATTTTGCATTAGGAAAACAAAAAAGAGCCAGGACTGCCGCCCCTCTGCAAGAACTGCCACAAAGAATGATTTCCGCTTTACTGGTTGTAATTTGGTTTAGAGTATCCGCTTAAGCCCCGGACCATTATGCAGGTAAAGGACCCTGGCCCCTTTTTTGCGATTCGTCACTGCGTCGCTTTAACTGACAATTGCGCGGTCGTGCGGCGTGGCTCCCGAACAAAATTGGCGTCCTTTTTTCCCCACAAATAGAGCTTTCTTTTGGTGGTATTTGATCACCTTCGCGTTTTTAGTTTTTTGCGCTATAAACAGATCAAGAGAACAGAAATAGAGTGACAATTTAAAAAAAAAAATCAATATTTTTTACTTTTTGATAAAAAGTTGTCCTTCACGCTACTGTGAGTAATAATAAATGTATCAACAACAAAATGATGAAAATGCAGAAAGACCTATCAGTGTTTTATAATACACACAAGTAAAAAGTATATAAAAAGGGGATCTCGCCGACACTACCTAAAATGTTGTATTTATTTAGATGGCTTCCAATATCAATTATAAGCAATGATCTGAAAAAATTTCAAACCAAATTAACCACTTCAGATCCGCGCTATAGACAAAAGACGTTAACAGCGCAGACCTGAAGTGGCGGGATCACGTCTTTGGACGTCATGTTATTGTAAATCATAATTCTGTCCCCTATTTTGTAGGCGCTATAACTTTTGCGCAAAGCAGTCGCTTATTGCGATTTTTTTTTGATTTTTTTTACAAAAATACGTAGAAGAATACGTATCAGCCTTAACTGAGAATTTTTTTTTTTTTTTTTTTTTCAAATTGGGATATTTATTATAGCAACAAGTAAAAAATATATATATATTTTTAAATTGTTGCTCTTTTTTTGTTTATAGCGCACAAAATAAAAACCGCAGAGGTGATCAAATACCACCAAAAAAGCTCTATTTGTGGGGAAAAAAGGACGTCAATTTTGTTTGGGAGCCACGTCGCATGACCGCGCAAATGTCAGTTAAAGCGACGCAGTGCCGCAAGCTGAAATTTCGCCTGGGCACGAAGGGGGTTTATGTGCCCAGTAAGCAAGTGGTTAATATCCTATATTTGGGGCAACAAAAAATCGAGAGTAAATAAACAAACATTATATACCCCAAAAGTTAACGGTGGATTAGGTATGCCTGACTTATTAAAATACTTTCAAGCAGCACAACTATCCCAATTACTTAGTTTCCATACTAAACAAACTAAACCGCTATGGATGACACTGCAATCCTCCTTGTTTTCCGACATTAGTCACTTAAGGCCAGATTCTTGTAGAACTGCGGCTGGCGAAGCGTAAGCTATTTACACTACGCCGCCGCAACCTACAGGAGCAAGTGCCGTATTCTCCAAGCACTTGCTCCGTAATTTGCGGCGGCGTCGTGTAAATGGCCTGGCGCAAGCCCGCGTAATTCAAAGGGGGCGGCTTGTATTTAAATTAAGCACGCCCCCGCGACGAACGAACTGCGCCGCAAATACATTGGTTTTGACGTGTACGTAATTTACGCAAAAGCCCTATTCGCGACGAGTTACGTAAACGACGTAAAATCACGACGCTGTCCCGACGTCCATACTTAACATGGCGTGCGTAAAGTTAACCCACCATATAGCAGGGGTAACCTTACGCTTACGGAAACGACGTAAACTACGGCGACGCGGTGCAAATACGTTTGGGAATCGGCGTATCATGCTCATTTGCATATACGCCATCTAGCGGCCAGCGTAGTATTGCATTTAAGATCCGACGGTGTAAGTGACTTATGCCAGTTGGATCTACGCCGTATTTATGCATAAATGATTCTAATGCCGCGTACACACGATCATTTTTTGTGATGAAAAAAAACGACGTTTTCTGTGAAGTAAAAAACAACGTTTTTGAAACGTCACTTTTCAAAGATGATGTTGCCTACACACCATCGTTTTTTTCACAAAAAGCGAGGTTACGTTCACCACTCTTTTCCATTGAAGCTCGCTTCATAACTAGCTTCTGGGCATGCGCGGGTTGAAAAACGTTGTTTTAAACGACGTTTTTGCTACACACGGTGACTTTTTGTGAAACAAAAAACGACGTTTTGAAAAACGACACAAAAAATTCAAGCATTTTGGAATTTTTTTTGGGTCGTTTTTTATAAGACAAAAAACGAAGTTTTGCCCACACACCATCAATTTAAATGACGTTTTAAAAAACGACGTTTTTTTTTTTCATCGCAAAAAACGACCGTGTGTACGCGGCATAAGAATCAGTCAATAGATACCCGGGCACAGAAACAGAAATACGACGGTGTATCTGGAGATACACCGTCGTATCTCTTATGAGAAATTTAATATATTTTTTTATATTAAATATACATATTAGATTAGATTTTTTAAATAATATTTAATTCAAATAGACATTAATAAATACATTATTACTTAACACACACACACATGATTAAGAATGTTTACTTTAAGACATATAATTTTACAAAAGAGTAATTACCTTGCTAGTCCGGTCTTTGAATGATGATCAGATGGTCTTCTGACGCTGTGTAAGAGGAGGCTGTGTTATCACAACGGGGCGGTAGCTTTTCGTTTCTACGCCTCCCGTTGTTATAGAAACACAGACGCTATCGACGCTGCTCACCCTTGCCAGTGCGCACGCGCGAGATCGAGCGGTGGATGCTGGGACAGCATCCACTGCAACCAGGAAGTTCCTGCTCACGGGGGTTTCATGCCCAAAGCTAAGGCTGCATTCACACCTGAGCGACGGTCGTTTGGTCGTTTTTTGGGCGTTTTTTTCCAGCGTTTTGTCGCGCGTATTCATACTTATTTGCGCGTTTGCATACAGCGTCGTCCGACGTTTTTGTACTTTGACGTTTTTTATTTTATCCAATAGAAAAAAAGGTCATCTTTTCATCACTTGTTGCTATGTTGGTAGATTTGTTTAATCTTCTGCCTGGGTGAAAAGTTCTATTGATTAAAGCGACAAAACGCCTGTAGCAAACGCTCGTTGTCGCGCTAGTCGCTTGAATCGAGCGTTTCCATTACTTTCTATGGGAAATGGAAACGCTCAAAAACGCCCAAACCGCCCGATACGCGCGACAAAAAAGGGTCCGGAACTTTTTTTAACTACAGGCGATGGGCATCAGGCGCATTAGCGTTCAGATGTGAACCATCTCCATAGGCTTTCATGTATTTTTCTCCCTCTGGCGTTTGTGAGCGTCGCACTACAGGCGACAAAACGCCTAGGTGTGAATGGAGCCTAAGATGGCAACGGAAAAAAGAAGCAGAATATAACTACACATTTTGGAACAAATGACAGCGGAGCGGCCACGGGACATCAGAACAGTGAGTGTAGCAATGCAGCGCTATTAACTATTGAAATAACACCTAAACAAAAATTTGATTTGGCGTGGGAGATCCGCTTTAATGTGGATGAAAGGTAAAGATAGACCAACTATTTTATGTCCGTCATTATCTTTTTCCCTTCAACTATGGGATAGGCTAGCATCAACCTATAAACTTAAGTCTCCTCATTCACCCATGGCGCCATTACTAAATAATCCATTATTCACCCCTGGTCTACGTCCTCTGGATTTTATATGGTGGACTATTAAAGGATTACTAAGAATAGCGGACCTGTGCAATCATAGAGGTGCATTGACGAGATCTACCCTACAAAATCGATTTAATCTACCCGATTCAGAATTACATCGATTTACTCTAAGGCCGCGTACACACGACCAAATAAATCTCTTCAAATCGGTCTGACAGACAGATTTGATCGGATTTGTCTGCTGGGCTGTTTTGGTTTGATCGCTGTACACACGATCAAACCAAAATCCCCGCCGGCAGACAGCGCGGCGACGTGGCAGTGACGTTGACGCCGCCACATCGCTGCACCAGGAAGTAAAACACTTCCGCGCATGCGTCGAATCCATTCGACGCATGTGCGGAAAGATATGTCCGCTGGTCTGTGTACTAACCAGCAGACATATCGGACGGACGGATTCCCAGCAGACAGATTTTAAAGCAGGCTTTAAAATCTGTCTGCTGGAAAAATCTGTCTGTCCGCTCGTACACACGATCGAATCTGTCAGACCGTTTCCAGCAGATAGATTTGATCGTGTGTACGCGGCCTAATAGAAAACAAAATTAAACCACCTTTCTGATCTAAAGAAGTCCACACCCATAGAGATTCTATGTAGATCTTTGACAAACACTCAAGGGCCCGGATTCACGTAGAGCGGCGTATATTTATGCCGGCGTAGCGCATCGTCTTTACGCTACACCGGCACAACGTAGAGAAGCAAGCAAGCATGCATATTTAAAATGGGAACGCCGAATGCGTCCAGCGTAACTATGCGCCAACGATACGGCGGCATAGGAAAGTTACGTCGGAAGAAGCCTATTTTCAGGCGTATATAGTTCTGTGGGTACGGCGTATATATAGACTTACGCGGCGCATCTCGAGATACGCCGCCGTAAGGGCTTTGTGAATCTGGGCCATTATATATATCTTTGATATACTGTATCCTATCCAGTACCTCTCGTAACTTGTTATACATGCATAAATGGGAACGAGATATAGGTATCTCAATGGACACGAATGAATGGAATAAATTAGCTAGGAATTCCTCGCCATCAATTATAAACACATCATTGATAGAAGCAAATTATAAGGTTCTCTTGCGGTGGTACCTGGTTCCCTCACGCATAGCTTTATTTAACCAAAATGCATCCCCTGATTGTTTCAGATGATGTAATACAGATGGGACAATGTACCACATCTGGTCTGTAAAAGTCAGAAAGTTCTGGATACGAACCTATAACTTGATATATTCTTTAACAACAGTGAATCTCGTCAAATCGCCAATAGATGCACTCTTAGGCGTTGTACACACAAGGGAATTTTTCCGCTGAACATGGTAAGACGGACCATTTCAGCGGAAAAATCCGCTCGTCTGTAGGGGCAAACGGACCGTTTTGGCCGGATTTCTCCGGCGGAAAAATTTCAAAGCATGCTTTGAAATTTTTCCGCCGGAGAGCTGCCCGTCGGATATGTCCGCTGGTTAGTACGGCAAACCAGCGGACATATCTGCCCGCACATGCGTCGTATCCTGTGAATGGATCTGACGCATGCGCGCGGAAGTGTTTACTTCCTGGTGCGGTGACGTGGCGGCGTCAACGTCAGTGCCGCGTCACCGCGCTGTCCGCCGGCGGGGAATTTGATCCGATGGTGTGTACAGCCTTCGGATCAGACAGCCCGGCGTAAATATGCGCTGTAAACGGTCCGGGGACCGTTTACAGCGGGTATATTCCCTCGTGTGTACAAGGCCTTAGATCGTCGAATTAACCACTTAAGGACCCCCGCACGCACATATACGGCCACAGAATGGCTCGTACAGGCACAAGGGCGTAAATTTACGTCCCCGCCTAAGTGCGGTTCGGGGGTCCCATCGGGACCCCCTCCGCGGCGTGCGGGATCCCCCTGGATCCGGGACGAGCGGGCGGATGTCGGCGTTTACCCGCCCCCCCGCGATCGCTCCCAGCCAATGCGCGCGCTCCCCCTTTGTGTCACTTCCTCCTCCTGTGTAAACACATGAAGGGGGAAGTGATGTAATCTTCCATCGCAGCGGTATTTCCAACCGCTGCGATGGGAGAAACACCTCACAGTAAGTCCTGCACCAACATTACACTGACATACACACACATAGGCATACTTAACCCCTTGCGATCTGCCCCCCCAACCCCCCTGTCACAGTGTCACTGAATGCAGTGATCTAATCACTGCATTTAGTGTCAGTGTGACAGGCAGTGTAAAATCAGTTAGGCCTCGTACACACGAGGGGATATGTCCGCTGAAAACGGTCCGATGGACCGTTTCAGCAGACATCTCCGATCGTGTGTATGGGCTAGCGGACAGATTTGTCCACCCGACAGATTTCAAAGCATGCTTTGAAATCTATCCGGTGGGAATGTGTCCGCCCGACATGTCTGCTGGTTAGTACACTTACCAGCAGACATGTCGTCCCGCACCGCCGCCGCCGAATGGATTCGGCGCATGCGCGGAAGTGTTTTACTTCCTGGTGCGGTGACGTGGCGGTGACGTGGCGGCGTCAACGTCACCGACGCGTCACCGACACGTCACCGCGCCGTCCGCCGGCGGGGAATTTGATCCGATGGTGTGTACACGCCATCGGATCAAACTCCTGATCGGACATATCCGATGGAAATGGTCCGCGGACCGTTTTCATCGGATATGTCCGATCGTGTGTACGAGGCCTAAGTGTTAGGTTCAGGATAGCCCCCCCACCCCCCGAAAAAAGTTTTAACCCCCTGATCACTGCCCTAGTTAACCCTTTCACTCCCTATTGCCAGCGTCACTAAGCGATCATTTTTCTGATCGCTGTATTAGTGTCGCTGTTCCCGCTAGGTAGCTATTTTTTTTTATCGCAATTTTTTTTTTACTAAAGACATGTGGCTAAATAAATTTTGGCCTAAATGTTTGACTAAAATTTAGTTTATTTGATTTTTTTTTAACAAAAAGTAAAAAATCGTGTTTTTTTTTCAAAAATGTCGCTCTATTTTTGTATATAGCGCAAAAAATAAAAATCGCAGAGGTGATCAAATACCACCAAAAGAAAGCTCTATTTGTGGGAAGAAAAGGACGCAAATTTTGTTTGGGAGCCACGTCGCACGACCGCGCAATTGTCTGTTAAAGCGACGCAGTGCCGAATCGCAAAAACACCTTGGGGCATTTACCAGCGTATTGGTCCGGGTCTTAAGTGGTTAAAGGCACACCAAAACCAGAGAAGAGATTAATCTCATTTATTTTTATTGCTGCTAGAATCACCATAGCCACATCCTGGAAATCCCCAATAATTCCATTTTACCTATTGAAAACCAAACTATCTTGGATAATGATAAATGGACGTTTAACAGCTCTCAAAGAGGATAAAATTGATCGGTTTGACACAGTCTCGGAACCTTGGATTAAATATTTGACGCCAAATCGATAAATTATTTTACCTCGTTCTAAAAGATCTTTTTTAGATTGGAGTACACCCTTTCCCTCCCATCCCCCTCTCCCTCCTCTATTTGTTTAATTTTTCCTCATTTTGACATTAATTCTGTTACTATTCAATTGTTTTCTGATTAATTAAATATGTACTTATCTATAATACATGATTGTATACCTGTACTATTTCAATATAAATGTTATACCTTAGTACTTACAGAAATTTCAATAAAAATATTGAAACACAAAAAGGGGATCTCGCGCATAATCTGTACACGCATCAATAATAACATAAGGTGAATCAAAAATAAGTGGATAGTGGTAAATCACAAAAAAAAACTGATAATAGTGATAGTTTTCATGAATGATAAATGTAGTTAAAGCGGAGTTCCACCCAAAAATGGAACTTCCGCTTAATCCCCTCCCCTCCCCCTTACATGCCACATTTGGCATGTATTTTTTTTTGGGGGGGAGTGGGGGCTTCAGTAGGAGTGGGACTTCCTGTCTTACTTCCTGCTTCCGCCGAGGGGCTGGTAAGGCTATTAGGCCTAATCGCCTTACTGCAGCCCCTCCCTTTGGCGATCGTCTAGGACACTGACAGGTCCTAGACAAGCGCCTGTCCAATCAGCGGCGGGCCGCGCGCGCATGCGCAGTGCGGCTCGCTTATGCGCAGTGGGTGCCCGGCCGTGAAGCCGAAGGCTGTCACGGCTGGGTGCCCACAGTCGCAATGAGGACGCCGGCCAGGGAGGGGGGGAGAGGAGCGGAGCCCCGGTCGGTGTGTTGCTGGAACGTGGAGAAGGTAAGTGTCTGTTTATTAAAAGCCAGCAGCTACACTTTTTGTAGCTGCTGACTTTTAATAAACATTATATTTGAGTGGAACTCCCCTTTAAACTGCCAGGGAGGAGAACAGAGACGGGACTGGTTGTCCACTGATCTTAAACGTATGCAAGTATCGATAAGTGGCTAGATCACAAGTGTGTCAGGTCTCTCAGAACTCTCACCTCATCTATAAGTATATTCAGCATCAAGGATTTCCATAGAGCAATTCACTTCCTCAAAGTAAACGATCTCCCCACTTTCCACACTTCTACTGGTGTCTCTCGGACTGTCTGTAGACTGATGTGCAATATGTCAGCTTACTCCAAAAGCCTCCTCGATCAATCCCTATTATGGCTCCAATCAGGGGGAGAGAGCAAAGAGAGAGGGCTTCCAATGGTGTAGTATTGTAATAAGTGGAACGTTTATTAAAATAGTGAATGCTCTTACATCAACGATAAAAAATGGGTGTAATATTAAAAATGAACAGCGGCGTCCTTGGCGCCTTCTTACGTCACTCCAGGTGCACGTCTGCCCACGGCCAATCCCTACGTGTTATGACACAGTCCAATCGGGTCCCCTAGATGACAATACGTGACTGTGTCGTAACCCGTAGGGATTGGGCGTGGCAATTTTTTTCGTGACTGTGACATTATGGCGGACACTTTTGACACATTTTTGAGACCACTGTCATTTTCACAGCGCAAAGTGCTATACAAATGCACTGATTACTGTAAAAATGACAATGGCGCACACGGAGATTCAGGACTCAGGTAAGTATACGGGGGCACGGGGGGGGGGGGGCGGAAAGTGCAAGGTGTTTTTTCACCTTAATGCATAGGATTCTCACAAATGCCCTTCTGGAAGATTGGTCAAACATTCCCATAGACACACTCCTAAACCTTGTGGACGGCCTTCCCAGAAGAGTTGAAGCTGTTATAGCTGCAGAGGGTGGGCCAGCTCAATATTGAACCCTACGAACTAAGACAGGGATGCCATTAAAGTTCATGTAAGGGCAGGCATCCCAATACTTTTGGCAATATAGTGTATGCCTTAAATGTGGCAGATCTGATGGACGGCTTTTCTATGTTTCTACGATGAAAAAAAAACCAGAAGTAAACATTCCGATCACGCAGTTGTTTTCTTTGCCCGGTCTTGGAGAGCCTCATCATCAGGCATTGGGGTCAATTCACAAAGCTTTATTTTCAGATTGCGAGTGTTATTTTAACGATTTTGCACGTTATTGAAGCTAGTTCAATTCACTAAACGATTTAACGCTCTGAAAAATCATCAAATAACGTTTCCCTACACAGAAACGATATTTTAAGGTGTGGATCCTTATTAAAGAGTCAAATCGTTATTTTAAAGATTCAAATCGTTATTTTAAAGATTCAAATCGTTATTTTAAAGATTCAAATCGTTAAATATGTACAGAAGTGCAATTCACAAAGATTTTTTGGACAGTTATCAATCGTTAAGCAATCGTTAAATTAACACCTCCCTCAGGGTGGCGTTATGACATTTCCCAGGCGATATTTTGTTGTTAGAGGAAGCTTTTGGCGATTTTTGTAGTGTAGTGTAGTGTTGGGCAAGCTAGAACCGTGCTCTATTTGAACTTAAAATTATCCAGAGGTGAAGAAGAACATGTTAGAATGTTGTTCAGATTTATAAACGTGTATTCCCTTCACATACTATTTTGGATGACTTTTCTGAAACCCAGGTGATAGCTAAATTCCGATTATCATCTCCCATGATTTATTCTCTGTATGAGGAAATACACATGGCTTTAGAAAAACACACACTAGAAGTTTTGCACATCACATGCTCAATCTCCATGTGTATTGCTTGTGTCTCTCTCTCTCCCTCTCTCTGCATCTGCTCTTTTCCACATGCAGCTGTTCTCCTCCCCTTCTGCTCCTAGAATGCATCTCTCCAGCATTATTTAACGATCTTAAGAGTTATTTTAAAGTCCCGAATCTTAATAATAACGTCTGAGTAGTTAGAATAACGTTTGGATAAAGAGTCAGTTGAAAACCATAACGACTATGTTAAATAACGATTATAGCTTTTGTGAATACCATGTTTGCTAGCGTTAAATAAGGAGTGCTAATTTAACACCTGAAGAAAACCAATAACGTTTCTCTTTGTGAATTGACCCCATTGCCTTTCTCTAGAACTCCTGGTTTTTGACTGATAACAAGTGGAAGGGCATCTGTTGACTCTCCTGTATACACAAATCATTTCGGAGACTGTTGATGGCTTTCATGTATATTATGACTGCTTCTGCAGCAAGCGATATGTAAAGTCAATGTTTAGAATTTCAGAACCCATTTACAGCGGAGGCCAAACCCCTGATGGGTTCTTCCATCTTTCACAGCAATAAACAACTTGCTGGAGATGCAGCCTGCAGCTAGCGCTTGTTCAAACTTTGGCTTTCCTTTATGTAAACTTCAAAATGTGCATTAATAATTTATTGATGTTTTCTTGTCAGTCCCTTAGTGTAAAGAGTGTGGATGAAAGAAGAGATACATTACCGAGTATATTCTTATAACAACTGACTCTAATATACGAGGAATGATATCCTTATTTACACTATGGCATGTCTTTATGAAAAATACATAAATAAAGATGCATTAATAAAGACATTATTATAATGTTCATGAAAAGTTTTGCATAATACTTTGCAAACTCGGTTTCCTTTACCCAGAGCTTTTTTCCTCAGAAAATAGGTGAAGGAACTCAACCAACCAAAAAGGGGGTGTGCTATGTGCAGAGTTCTTGGGTGTGCTTGGTACATAGTACAGCAGGGGTGTCAAACTCAATTTCATTGTGGGCCGCATCAGCATTATGATTGCCCTCACAAGGGCCGGTTGTATCTGTAAGATTAGATGTTCAGCGCATCCCCTCCCCATATATTAGATGTGAAGTGCCACCCCACCATCAGACATTGAGTCCCCCACATCACAGTCCCTTACATCCCAGTGCACCCCCCTTTCCTTATGCTGCTGCTGCTGGGATGCATTGATTGAAAGCAGAAAGTATGGGTCTGGAGTAGGACCAGAGGAGGGCTGGAGCTCTCCTGCAGCTGCAGGAGAGGTGCGAGGGCCACATGAAATGGCCGGGAGGGCCGGATTCGGCCCGCGGGCCTTGTGTTTGCCATCTATGTAGTACAGAGTTTAGGGGTGTGCTATGTGCAGAGTCCCAGGGTGTGCTTGGTACATAGTACAGCGTTGAGGGATGTGCTATGTGCAGAGTTCCGGGGTGTACAGAGTTTAGGGATGCGCTTCATGTAGAGTTCCAGGGTGTGCTTGGTACATAGTACAGAGTTTAGGGATGTAATACATGCATATTTTCGGGGTGTGCTATGTGCAGAGCTCTTAGGTGTGCTTAGTGCAGAGTTTAGGGTGCGCTATGTGAAGAGTTCCAGGGTAAGCTTAGTACAGAATTTAGGGGTGTGCTATGTGCAGAGTTCCGGGGTGTGCTTGGTACATAGTACAGAGTTTAGGGATGTAATACATGCATATTTTCGGGGTGTGCTATGTGCAGAGCTCTTAGGTGTGCTTAGTGCAGAGTTTAGGGTGCTCTATGTGCAGAGTTTCAGGGTATGTTTAGTACATAGTACAGAATTTAGGGGTGTGCTATGTGCAGAGTTCTGGGGTGTACTTGGTACACAGAACAGAGTTTAGGGATGCACTACATGCAGAGTTCGGGGGTGTGCTATGTGCAGAGTACAGAGTTTAGGGATGCATTACATGCAGAGTTTTGGGGTGCACTATGCGCAGAGTTCCGGGGTGTGCTTGGTACATAGTACAGAGTTTAGGGATGTGTCATGGAAGCATGAATCAGACGTACAAAACAGATAAATGAATATGAAGGTTTTATTGAAAACCAAACAGCAAGGTCAAAGTCCACACTGACGATCAAAACAGCCAGAAGAGTCGCGTCCACCAGTGCCAGGGTCAATAGCCATGGATGAGAGTCAGCCAAGCCGGAGTCTGTAGCCAGAGAAGTCGTGAAACGAAGCCGGGAATCAGGAACCAGAAGGAACGTCCGTAGCCGGGTCGGTGACCAGGAGCAAGCAGCACAATCACAGCAGGGATATCGGACAAAAGGCCCAAGCGAGGAAATGCTGCCGCTGCCGTCTATATATATGCTGAGCAGCCAGCTCCTCCCAGTGGGAAGGAGGAGCCGCAGGGTGTGGCAGGTTACAAGAACCCCATGAAGCAAGATGGCTGCTAGCACATGTCAGTAATGAGAAGCCTGCAAAGAGGTAAGACCATGACAGGATGTGCTACCTGCAGAGTTCCGGGGTGCACTATGTGCAGAGTTCTTGGGTGTGCTTGGTACATAGTACAGAGTTTAGGGGTGCGCTATGTGCAGAGTTCCAGGGTGTGCTTGGTACATAGTACAGAGTTTAGGGGTGCGCTATGTGCAGAGTTCCAGGGTGTGCTTGGTACATAGTACAGAGTTTAGGGATGTGCTACATGCAGAGTTCCAGGGTGCGCTATGTGCAGAGCTCTTGGGTGTGCTTGGTACATAGTACAGAGTTTAGGGGTGCGCTATGTGCAGAGTTCCAGGGTGTGCTTGGTACATAGTACAGAGTTTAGGGGTGCGCTATGTGCAGAGTTCCAGGGTGTGCTTGGTACATAGTACAGAGTTTAGGGGTGCGCTATGTGCAGAGTTCCAGGGTGTGCTTGGTACATAGTACAGAGCTTGGGGATGCGTTGCATGCAGAGGGGCGGCGCAAACTAACATCAAAACCCCAGTGTGGGAAACGGACGTCTGCCATCAACAGCCCCCCCATGCAGAGACGGACAGTGGCAATCTTCCACCACCCCTCTTGGGAGATGAATGGTGGCGATCCCCCGGACCCCCTGGGAAACAGACGGCGGACGCCTTACCTTATGGAGATGGGGAAGGAAGAGCTGGGGCCGCTCGGACCGATTCCCCTGGGGAGCACACCAGGGGCAGACTGACCATTCGGGCACTGCCCGAGGGCCCCATGCCACCAGGGTTGCCATCCTCAGTAAAACCAGGGACGGTATCCAAAAATCTGTGTTTTTTTTTTTAAATCCATTTTCAGTGTGTGTATGTGTATACTGTATGTGCATATTGTGTGGCCCCATAATCTATTGCCCGGGGGCCTCATAATCTCCTATTGCCTGGGGGCCCCATGAGTTGTCAGTCCGCCCCTGGAGCGCACAGGTAGACATTCTCCCTCTGGCCTCACTGGAATAAGAAGTGTGTCCCGAGACACCCTGGCCAATAGGGGCTTTCTGATTGGCCAGGATGAGAATAAGGAAGACAGTAGCGAATATTAATTATTTAATTGATGCTCTGCGCCCCAAGCCCACCCTTTTTGAAGCCTATTCTAGAGTCTCTGGCTCAAATCACGTGCTTCAATAAAGAAGAAAAAACACATTGCAATGGCATGTAGATTAGGGAGCCCGATGCATGGATGAGGGGCCACCACTGCATTGTTGGCTTTCCCTCCTCTCCCCTCCCTTGCAGCTCCCCCTGGATGAAACAGGGGAGCCGGATCACGTGACCAGAGCAGAGTGGCCTGAAAATAGGAGAGTATACACATCTTTCTTAGGTGGGTTAGTTAGCATAGTTGTCAGGAGGGAGGGGGGAGAGATTTAGGATTAGTTAGAACTAGCCTGGAATTACACTCTTTAACCACTTCAGACCCGCGCTATTGACAGAATACGTCAACAGCGCGGACCTGAGGCGCCAACTAGACGTCTTTGGACGTGATTGTTGTGCATTACCCGCGCGCGCCACTGGGTGGCGTGCCGCGGGTAAACACTGTCCCGCCGCATCACTGGGGATCCGATGCATGTACCTGGCGGCCGCGATGTCCGTCGGGTACATGCGATCGGAGGGAAAACGAACAGATGACAGCAGGGACATGGAGCTCTGTGTGTAAACACAGAGCTCCATGTGCTGTCAGCGGAGAGGAGACAGATGCTGTTTCTCTTGTACATAGGGAGACAGCATCGGTCACCTCCCCCAGTCACCCCCCTCCCCCCCACACAGTTAGAACACACCCAGGCAATACATTTAACCCCTTCCTCACCCCCTAGTGTTAACCCCTTCCCTGCCAGTCACATTTATACAGTAATTAGTGCATTTTTATATCACTGATCGCCGTATAAATGTGAATGGTCCCAAATTTGTGTCAAAAGTGTCCGATATGTCCGCCGCAATAACGCAGTCACAATAAAAATCAGCAGATCGCCGCCATTACTAGTAAAAAAAATAATAATAAAAAAAAAAAACATAATTCTGTCCCCTATTTTGTAGGCGCTATAACTTTTGCGCAAACCAGTCGCTTATTGCGATTTTTTTTTTTCAAAAATACTTTGAAAAATACGTATCGGCCTTAACTGTGAAAAAAAATGTTTTTTTTTTTTTTTTAAAAAGGGATATTTATTATAGCAACAAGTAAAAAATATATATATTATTTTTAAATTGTCGCTTTTTTTTCACAGTTAAAATTGGGATATTTATTATAGCAACAAGTAAAAAATATTGTATTTTTTTTCAAAATTGACGCTCTTTTTTGTTTATAGCGCAAAAAATAAAAAACGGCAGAGGTGATCAAATACCACCAAAATAAAGCTCTATTTGTGGGGAAAAAAGGAAGTAAATTTTGTTTGGGAGCCACGTCGCACGACCGCACAAATGTCAGTTAAAGCGACGCAGTTCCGGAAGCTAAAATTTGGACTGGGAAGGAAGGGGATTTATGTGCCCAGTAACCAGGGCTTTTTTTCTGGGGGAACTTGGGGGAACTCAGTTCCACCACCTTTGGCTCAGACCCTTTGGTGTCTGCTCACCACAATCACTTGTAAACACAGAAGTCTGGTTTCTGTGTTTACAAGTGACAGCTTTGTAACCCCCTGAACTCTGCACTCTGTATGTAATGCAATTCTGGTATTTAATGCCCCTTTAAGACCCTTCTACTGTTTGTGAAATCTGAACGGGTCGTGGTTGAGTTCCTGTACCTATTTTCTGAGAAAAAAAGCTCTGCCAGTAACCAAGTGGTTAAAGGGGAACATTGGGCAATATTGTCAATAGCATCACCTAGAATCCCTGTTCCGTTTCAGGAAGGGGGGGCTGCATGCTATCTGCCCTCCATTTCCTGTCCTACCACCAATGGAATAGGAATAAGCAGGGCCAGGGCAAGGGGTTGGCAAGTGGTTTTGTGTATGGATGGGGGCGCCAGTGTGCTCATTCTGATTCCATGCATTTTAAAAGTACATGACTGCTGGGGGTAGCAACCCCTAAACTCACACATAATGAATGAGAAGGGGGGCCCAGTTTGACTTTTTTGACCTTGTCCCGTCACTGGGAATAATTAGCACATCTTAATCATCTGATGCATATGTTGTAGGTTGCATACAGGAGTAACTCCCAACTACACCGTAGACACTGATCCCAGTTCTACTGATTGCAGGAACGACTCACCTGGCTGCTTCTTGTTTAGCCACTAATGAAGATCTCCCAGGGTAAGGTAAAGGAAAGATTTAGGCCCAACCCTGTCTTCAAGAAAGGCTTTTTACATGTGACAGTCTTTCCCCTTGCAAGTTCCTGACCATGCTGATGTACTCACACTGTCCTCATTGCTCTTGCAGGCTCTTGGGTAAGATTATTTTGCAAGTTGTGATGCTGTCAGAATCCACCCAGGCATAGCCCCCCCCCCCCCAGCAGGGGTTCTCCTCAAGGGCCACCAACAGTCTCCTCATCACTCCATTTTACACCCGAACCTTTACCAGCACGACTCATCCATATTTAAGGGCTGGCATAGCCACCATGCCAGACCCACCACCGGGGGATTGGGCAAATTCCCCAAAATATGGAGATTGATCCTCCTGTCCTGGCTTCTCATACTCCTTCCTGCGTACGCCATCAGATTCAGTCGCTGAGGAGCTTAGCAGTGCCCTGAGCCTTTCTTTCCAGCAGATACTGTAGTCCATAAATACAGTCCAGTGCACTCAATAAAACAATGAGATGCAGTCATAGGAGGGTTCTGTGGTAACATGTTGGATGGCGCCAGTGGTTCAATCCAACATGGTCCTAACTAGGACTGTCCCGATACCGATACCAGTATCGGTATCGGGACTGATACCGAGTATTTGCGGGAGTACTTGTACTCCCGCAAATACCCCCGATACCAGAATAGAATACTTCCCCCCCCCCCCCCGCCGCTGCCGCCGCATCGAAACCCGCCGCCGCATGGTTAAACATCGTGCGGGAACATCACAGCATTCATTTGAATAGCCGTAGTGTTCCCGCCCGTATAGACACTCCCCCTTGCTCGGTATTGGACAGATCACGATTACCCATCCAATCCCGAGCAAGGGGGAGTGTCTATACGGGCGGGAACACTACAGCTATTCAAATGAATGCTGCGATGTTCCTGGGCGGCGGTGGCTAGGTAGGGTGGACATGGCTGCATATGTGGGGGGACATGGCTACATATGTGGGGGGACATGGCTGCATATGTGGGGGGACATGGCTGCATATGTGGGGGGACATGGCTGCATATGTGGGGGGACATGGCTGCATTTGTGGGGTGACATGGCTGCATTTCAGGACACATTTAAAAAAAGTATCGGTATTCGGTATCAGCGACTACTTGAAAAAAAGTATCGGCACTTGTACTCGGTCCTAAAAAAGTGGTATCGGGACAACCCTAGTCCTAACCAAGGTATCACCAGGTACACAGGATCAGATCTGTACAGAGTTTGCAGGGTGGAAGACAGGGGTCAGCAGCATTATACAGGCATCCCAAGGACGAAGACTGGGGTCAACAAGGCAGTGTACAGGGGTCCTCAGGACGGAATCAGTACAGGGATCATTGTTGAGAGGGCAGTTCCAGTGGGAAAGCTAGACATAATTTTTAAAAAAAAATTTAAAAGACGCAGTATAGGCAGCAAGCATAGAACCCTTATATTTTTATTGTACCTAATTTAGGTTTACTTAGAATGCATGATGAAATCTGCATAACTTTCCCCTTACTGAGCATTTTCTAAACTCTACAAAGTTTGCACATAGTCTTAAAATTACGTCAACGTTCTATTACAAAGTGAGTAATATTTGTGAATGTTATTGAATTCCTTTCTTTGTAATTGAAAGACCTGTTTGATAGCCAAATTAGATAGTTACAGTTTATGACAACTTAAGAGTGGTTACAGAAATGTGAACCATTTCTAAGAGATGGAGCAGGACACTTCTTGAGCAATGTGGAATAGCTCACCGGGGTAGTCCTATGTAGTAAGACACATTATTAGTGTTTTAATGGATAAGTCCCAGATATGAATCACATGAGTCATCGGCATCTGGTGTTCTGAGACCTTTCTTAACCGGCTATTGCAGTTGGTTCAAAATCTTAGGGGTCTCTTTATAAGTGGTCAGACCCTGTACTTCAACCATTTTCAATAATGATTCTTATTGCAATAAATAAAGCTGCTATGGGCAATTCTTTACCTAATTTCCCGGTATTTTAAAGCAGAGGTCCACCCCAATTTTTTTATTTAAAAGCCAGCAGCTCCAAATACTGCAGCTGCTGACTTTAAAAAAACGGACACTTACCTGTTCAGCACGGCGGAGATGTCGGCACCTAAGGCCGAGCAATCGCTCGTCTCTCGGCTGCCCCTGCCGCCATCCTTGGTGAGGGAATCAGGAAGTGAAGCCTTGCGGCTTCATTGCCCGGTTCCCTACTGTGCATGTGCGAGTGACGCGGGGCGTGCCCTCACTTGTCCCCGCTGTCTCCTGGGACCAGTGTGTTTCCCAAAAGACAGCAGGGGGTGACGCAAAGGGGCATGACTCCCGTGGCAGTCTATGTCCAGAAGTGGGTGCAAATACCTGTATTATACAGGTATCTGCACCCCCTCCCCCCTGAAAGGTGGAAAATGTGACACCGGAGGGGGGAAGGGGTTCCGAAAAGCAGAGGCTCACTTTGTGTGGACCTCTGCTTTAACCACTTAAGACCCGGACCATTATGCAGGTAAAGGACCTGGCCCCTTTTTGGGATTCGGCATTGCGTTGCTTTCAAACAAAACTTACGTCCTTTTTTTCCCACAAATAGAGCTTTCTTTTGGTGGTATTTGATCACCTCTGCGGTTTTTATGTGCTATAAACAAAAATAGAGCGACAATTTTGAAAAAAAAAACAATATTTTTTACTTTTTGCTATAATAAATATCCCCAAAAAAAGATATTTTTGCTAAAAAAAAAAAAAAATCACAATAAGCATTTATTGATTGGTTTGCGCAAAATGTATAGCGTTTACAAAATAGGGGATAGTTTTATGGCATTTTTATTATTATTTTTTTCTTATACTAGTAATGGCTAAGATCAGCGTTTTTTTTTCGTGACTGCGACACTGGCGGACTCACCAGACAATATGTCATTTTCACAGTGAAAAGTGCTATAAAAATGCACTGATTACTATGACAATGGCGGTAAAGGGGTTAACCACTAAGGGGTTAAGTGTGTCCTATTGTGTGTTTCTTACTGTAGGGGGGACGTGTGACATCATTGATCGTCGTTCCCCATGACAGACGAAACAGACAGGGAACAGACGATCAGTGACACTGCCACTGTGAGGAACGGCGAAGGTTTGTTTACACTCACCTCTCCCTGTTCTTCAGCTCCTGTGACCCTATCGCAGGACTCCGGCGGCGATTGGGTCCCACGGGCGCGGTCACGGATCTTCGGACCGGGTCACAAACGCGCCGCAGGCAGCGCGCTCGCAACCCACGGCTGGGTTCTTAAAGGGGACATACATGCACGCCCTTGTGCCCAGCCGTGTCATTCTGTCGACGTATATCGTCGTGCGGCGCTCCTTAACCACTTGCTTACTGGGCACATAAACCACCTTCGTGCCCAGGCGAAATTTCAGCTTCCGGCACTGCGTCGCTTTAACTGACATTTGCGCGGTCGTGCGACTGCAGTTTTTTTTTAAACTTTTTTTGCATTGATACATGTCCCCTGGGCCACGACCCGGGCCCCCAAACACTTTTTATGACAATAACTTGCATATTAGCCTTTAAAAATAGCACTTTAGATTTCTCCCATAGACTTTTCCAGGGTGTTCTGCGGCTTTTCAAATTTGCCGCGAACACCCCAAATAATTCGCTGTCCGGGGAACAGGCAATGTTCGACTCGAACTCGAAGCTCATTCCTAATGGTGTGTAGGCAAGACCGATGAAAGTCCGCTTCATCGAATATCCGACGAAAAAATCAGTCGGATTAGATTCCATCAGATGTCCGATCGTGTGTACAGGGCTTCAATGGGCTACTGTGCCGGCATTTCTGCAAAAAATAAAAAAAGTGCATGCACCTTTTCAAAAACGCGGCCGTGCCATGTCCCTGCGGTTCCCACACCTGCACACGCAATGCAGTTTTACATGCGTGGGGACGCCATTCCGAATGAAGAGCAGCCTCACGCGTTTACGCAGGGCAGTGCGTTTTTACTGCAGGTGGTTGTGGGAATCGCTGCCATTCCTGCAACCGCATCCACACGCAGAAATGTGAACTGAGGGTTAATGTAAGTTCCATCCCTTGTGCTGATTACTGAAAATATAATTAAACGTAGGCTTTAATAAATACATTAACTGGATTCTATTATAATTTTTTTTTATATCTGCCTGGAGATCAACCTAAACTTCTTGGGCCAGATCCACAAACAATTACGCCGGTGTATCTACAGATACACCGGCATAATTCTAATTTCCCGCTGGCGTATCATTGTTCTGTATCCACAAAACATGATACGCCGGAATAACGCTAAGAGACGACCGGCGTAAGTATATTACACCGTTGTCTCTTAGTTGTAGTCTTACGCTGGACGCTAGGGGGCGCTCCTGCTAATTTTGCAAATTAGCGAGTTACGCTAATCCACGAACGTACGAGCGGCCGGCGTGTTCCCTTTACGTCGTTTGCGTAAGCGTATCTCCGGCGTAAAGCTACCCCTGCTATATGGAGGTGTACGCAATGTAAAGTATGGACGTTGGGCCAGCGTCGATTTTTTTCGTCGTTTGCGTAACCCGTCCGCGAATAGGGAATTGCGTAAGTTACGTACACGCCGTTTAAATTGACTATTTGCGACGTGATTTCACTCATGCGCACTAGGATACGTCCACGGCCGGCGCATGCGCAGTGTAAAAAAAGCGTCGTTTGCGGCGGGTCATTCATAATTATAATAAAACACCCCCCCCCCCCCCTAGTAAATTTGAATTACACTTGCGAACGCCGGCCCATTGACGCTACACCGGCGTAGGTTACAGCGGCATTTCTTTGAGGATAAGGAAAACGATGCTGGCCCCTTATTCCTTGATCATAAAAAGTGATTCATGAATTGTATTGCTTCTTTTTTTTTTCTGAGAATCTCTGACCACTTTATATATATGTTACAATAGTCTATGTTTTAATGTACTGGTGCTTTGCTGATGGCATTAGTGGGAAGGTAATATAGTGGTACGCCTCGCCGGTAGCCTGTGATGTAGTAGATAAAATGATTGAGGTTACATTTCCTTTAAGAGGAAATGAGCAAATTATTAATGCGTTATTCCCATTTACCCCGAATTTCCTAAGAAATTCTAAAGCCCACAATCTTCTAAACCGCCGTGCTAAGAAATGCGATTTTAGGGTCAGGCTAGAATTAAGGAGATTTACTGGAATGGATTCATTTAGAGCTGTTAATGTATTTGGGATTGTAAAAAAAAAAAAAAAAAAAATGGAGTATGGCTTTTAAGGTAAGTAGAAGTGGTTTGACGGTTCACAATTTTGTCATAAACACAGCTTCTCAAACCACCCTTTTCTCATAATGGACTCTCCATACTTAAAGTAATTACTGAAACCATCAATATGTGTGAAGCTGGCCGTAGATGAATACAAATTTGGCCGGTTCAACAGGGTTTGGCCAAATTTTGATCCATGTGTGGGCATCCCTGTTTGACAGAAGTCGATCGAGAATCTATACATATGTTACCATACACTTACTTTACCGTTGTACCTTAATAGTTTAACACACATATTTATGTTTAACCCCTTCCTTACCGCGTCAATGTCAAATGACGGCGGCAGGAACCCCTCCTCGATCCGGGTGGGCGTCATATGACGTCCTTTGTTCCCGGCGATGCAGGGCGCGCGCACCCGCGATTACCGACGATCACGGCAGGAGTGTGGATATGTGTGTGTAAACACACAGATGCACCTCCTGTCAGCGGTGAGAAGACCGATAATTTACTCATTTCCTCTTAAAGGAAATGTAACCTCAATCATTTTATCTACTACATCACAGGCTACCGGCGAGACGTACCACTATATTACCTTCCCACTAAGCACCAGTACATTAAAATACAAACTATTGTAATAAATATATAAGTGGTCAGAGATTGTCAGAAAAAAAAAAAAAAAGAAGCAATACAATCCATGAATCACTTTTTATGATCAAGGAATAAGGGGCCAGATCCACATACGTTGGCCACCCATTTGTCCCATTTACGCTACGCCGCTGTCACAGCGGCGTTTAGGTTGATCTCCAGGCAGTACAGAGGAACACACATCGGTCTCCTCCTCTTTGTGAGTCCCCCTCCCTCTACAGTTAGAACACACTTTAGGGAACATTTTAACCCCTTTAGCGCCCCCTAGTGTTTTTTTTTTCTTATTTTTTTTTTTTAAAGTGTATTTTTGTGCGTGAACTCGAGAGAGAGGAGCCGGGCTGCAGGAGTTGGGAGTAGGTAGACCCTCCCCCCGGAGGCAATCGCCATCCTTCTCCATGCCCCTGGTGGCAATGGCGGGTGTGAAGGGGGGCCTCCCACTCACCCCACCCTACCTGCTCCTCTTGGGAGCCCAACGGGGGCCCAACGGGACCCCAATGGGGCAGAGGGACTCCCCCTATGAGGGAGTGAGGGGGCCTAGCCCACCCAGCCAGCCCCGTAGGTCCTTCGCCTCTCTTTATTTTAGGAGACCGCATGGCCAAAGTGCATGTGTTTTAAACCAATTTTGTGTGCGTGCAAGTGTGGTGGTTTTTGTGGGGGGGGGGGGTGGGCGTACTAAGCACAGGCGTACCTTGCATAGCACACCCACCGGGAGCCGGGCTGAGACCACCAAACTCAATTCACATGTAGCCGAGACCGGGATCCGAACCCTTGGCTGCAGAGGTGAATGGCTTGTCAGCGCAGTGCCAATCACGTTGAGCCACCACAGCTCCCTCACGCCCCCTAGTGTTAACCCCTTCCCTGCCAGTCACGTTTACACAGTAATCAGTGCAGTTTTATAGCGATAATCGCTGTGTAAATGTGAATGGTCCCAAAAACGTGTCAAAAGTGTCGCCGCAATGTCACGGTCACAAAAAAAATAAAAACGCAGATCGCCGCCATTACTAGCATAAATCTATCACCTATTTTGTAGGCGCTATAACTTTTGCGCAAACCAATCAATATACGATTATTGCGTTTTTTTTTTTACAAAAAATACGTAGAAGAATACGTATCAGTCTAAACTGAGGACATTTTTATTTATTTTTTAAATTGTGATATGTATTAAATAAAAAAGTAAAAAATATTGTGTTTTTTTTTTAATTGCCACTATTCTTTTGTTTATAGCGCAAAAAACAAAAACCGCAGAGATGATCAAATACCACCAAAAGAAAGCTCTATTTGTGTGGGGAAAAAAACATAAATATTTAATTTGGGTACAGTGTTGCATGACCGCGCAATTGTCATTCAAAGTGCAACAGTGCTGAAAACGAAAAATTGGTCTGGGCAGGAAGGGGGTGAAAATGCCCTGTATGGAAGGGGTTAAGGCCTATACTCCCTATGGACCTAGTGAGGCAACCTGGACAGGTAAGTGTGCTTAAGTCAGCAGCTGCAGTGTTCGTAGCTGCTGACTTTTGTTCAATTTTTTTGTACCGCCGGACCTCCTCTTTAACCACTTGCTTACTGGGCACATATACCCCCCTCCTGCCCAGGTGAAATTTCAGCTTCCGGCACTGCGTCGCTTTAACTGACAATTACGCGGTCGTGCGACGTGGCTTCCAAACAAAATTGACGTCCTTTTTCCCCCACAAATAGACCTTTAATTTGGTGGTATTTGATCACCTCTGCGGTTTTTATTTTTTGCGCTATAAACAAAAAAGAGCGACAATTTTGAAAAAAAATACAATATTTTTTACTTGTTGCTATAATAAATATCCCAATTAAAAAAAAAAAAAAAAAACACATATTTTTTTCTCAGTTTAGGGCGATGCGTATTCTTCTACATATTTTTGGTAAAAAAGAAAATCGCAATAAGCGACTGGTTTGCACAAAAGTTATAGCGCCTACAAAATAAGGGACAGAATTATTATTTTGTATTATTTTTTTTTTACTAGAAATGGCGGCGAACTGTAACTTTTATTGGGACTACGACGTTATGGCGGACACATCGGACACTTTTGACACATTTTTGGCGCCATTCACTTTTATACTGCGATCAGTGCTATAAATATGCACTAATTTCTGTATAAATGTGACTGGTATTGAAGGGGTTAACACTAGGGGGTGAGGAAGGGGTTAAATGTATTCCCTGCATTGTGTTCCAACTGTGGGGGGTGACTGGGGGAGGTGACTGGGGGAGGTGACCGATATGTGTTCCTATGTACAAGGGACACAGATCGGTCTCCTCTCCTGTCTCTGTGTAAAACGGCAATGAGAGATGATCTCATATGTTTACATATGAGGTCATCTCTCATTGGCCACGCAGATCGCATAGCAAACAGCCACTCTGATTGGCCATTCGCCGCGATCTGTGATTGGCCGTGTCCAAGAGACACGGCCAACACAGAGCTTCCCCGCTGCGTGCTCTGGAGCGCGCGCGGGGAACGCCTTAAGGGGCGGCCGTCAATTGACGGAGGCTTGGATATTCAGGTCCGCGCTGTAGCCGTCATTCGGCTATAGTGCGGGCCGCAAGTGGTTAACATTGCTCAACTCACTTAAAGTCCCAAGGGAGAACCTTTTTGTTTTGAGCCAATTAACTGCAGCCACTGATCAGTTTATTCTGACAAGAGAGAGTCCCACTCAGAATACAAGGTCTCGGTGGGGGAAATCCTCCATTCGTCTCGCTTATGTGGCTGCAGCCTCCTACAACCGCTATTCTCAACCAGGGCTCCATGGAGGTTGCTAGCATCCGATTTGTGTGTGTGTTTGAGACCATGCTGGACTTTCTGGATCAGTCGCTGGGTGGTTGTGTGGGCCATGAGGAAGCAATCCCTTCCAGTGGGTTGTGCCCAATGGTGGATGGTGTTGGTAGACCCTCTTAGGAGCTTGGGTTGCTACCTTTCCGATATGGTCTTGTGGTCATTTCAGTAAGAAGATTTGGGTAAGAAAGAAGGAGCACCCGGTGTCCAGAAAAACTGTAACTTTAGATGTATGGTTCAAAAGATGTTTATTGTAGATGTAAAGATATGTATGAAGCCAACAAGTTTCGGGGGAATAGACTCCCCCTTCTTCAGAGCTGTTGCTGCGTGCTATTGGATGGGAATGGTTCCTAAAATAATAAATTGCTTATAAGATTTCAGAACTACAGATTGACTGAGTGCCGTCAAGGGATAGAGAGGCAGCAAAAAATAACTGCAGCAGCTGATTAGTTTATTCTGACAGCAGGGGGTTCCGCAGAACATACTGGGGTTGATTTACTAAAACTGGAGTGCAAACTCTAAGCCGTTGCACCGTCATACTCTGCTCCCCATCACAGACTGCTGCGGAAGTGCTGTAGCGGCAAACTGCGCATGCGCGATGCGTTCCAAACGCATCTGCGATGCGTTCCAATGCATTTACGACAGTGCACACCAGCGAAACCTCGTACGGCATCCAGGCTCTTTCCTTAACATCCCCGTGGATTGGGGGATGTTAAAAAAAGAGCCAGGAGGCCGAGCGAGCGGAGCGAGCCGTCCGTGCGGAGCGAGCCGTCCGAGCGAAGCAAGGACGTGAGGCCGACTGGCCAATTACCTCTAAGTCCACGTCGCTGGTGTGTACTTTCGTAAATCCATTGGAACGCATCACAATTGCGTTTGGAACACATCGCGCATGCGCAGTTGGCCGCTACGTCACTTCCGTAGCATTGTGTGATGGGGAGCAGATTATGACGCGTCACCGTCACAAAAGTGAGGTGTATGGAGAGATCTCCCTGCCAAGACATTGGAGTTGATTTACGAAAAGTGGAGAGTGCAAAATCTAGTGCAGCTCTGCATAGAAACCAATCAGCTTCCAATGTTTGAACAAGCTGAAGTCAAAAGCTGATTGGCTATCATGCACAGCCGCACTAGATTTTGCACTCTCCAGTTTTAGTAAATCAACTCCAATGTCTCGGCGGGGAGATCCCTCCATCCACCTAACTTTTGTGTAAAATGACCCCTCTATGGCCAGCTTAAAGGGGTTGTAAAGTCTCAAGGTTATTATTCACCTTAATGCATTACTGTCAGTGAGTAAAGCGGTGATGTGGCAGTCTTTTTTGGGGGCATCAGTTTGGCCCGGGATGGGTTGGCTGTGTCAGTTTCATTCTGGGACACTGTATTGTCCTGGAATGAAAGTGCCCGGGACAGACCTGCAAAATGCGGGACTGTCCCGGGCAATCCGGGACACGTGGTCACCCTAGGTGATACATGTTGGAGTTGTGGCCTGGATGAATTGAGGTGAAGCTGCTTTTACTTACCACTTGGGTCTGGTGAGGATATGCGGTGGTCGGGTTACCCTTTTCTGTTTTGCAGTATACTTTAGTGTCCTCCTGCACTCCAAAGACACGCTGTTGGCCAAAGTAGGTTAGGCTTAGTATATTAGATAGGGACCTTAAATTGTAAGTTCCTTGATGTAGTGCATTGTAGGTATTAATGAAGTGGCAGAGAAAATGGCAGTGGTGGTGGTGGTGGAGAACGTTGACCTGACGTTGGCACTGTACAAATTGGCCTAGCATCTTAGCTGAGGACCTTAGATTGTAAACTCCTTAGGAAAGGTAAATAATGCAGAGTGGAACCTTGGATTACGAGCATAATCCGTTCCAGGAGAATGCTCGTAATCCGAAGCACTCGCATATCAAAGGGAGTTTCCCCATAAAAGTCAATGGAAACTAAAATAATTTGTTACGCATTGACTTCTATGGCATGCAATACCGCATATGCCCAGGGGTGGGGGGTGCGGGAGAGCCTTGGAAATACTCAAAAAGGCTTGTGGAAAGCTCGGCTGAACTCAGAAAACCTGGGAAAGGCTCGGGAACGGAGTATTGACAAACGGCTCCGATCGGCTCTGCTCGGCTCAGCTCCGGCACCCCCGCTAGGGTTGCCACCTCATCCCTTTAAAACAGAACACATGTGAATTACACAGGTTCTGAGGCTCAGGCTAATGCAGATTAGGCACCGAGTGAGTTTAATTATCACCATAATCAGCCACAGAACCTGTGTAATTCATATGTGTTCTGTTTTAAAGGGATGAGGTGGCAACCCTAGCCCCCCGCACTTCTGGCCAAATGCATTATTGCACACTGCTGTGGCTCAAACCGAGTCAGTGTTTTCCCCCAAAAAATGCTTGTATTGTGAAACGCTTGTTAACCACATTACTTGCAATCCAAGGCTTCACTGTACCTGATACATATTGCAGAGACGCTGTGTAGATTCTCATCATTAAATAGAGGAAGGCTTTTCTCCAAACTATGACAGTCGTGAGCTTCATTATTCATCTCTCTGGCCTTCTGCAACTGTGTAATTTATATTTGTCATCCGATATTGATTTCATCAATGATTACACCAAAGCCAACATGAAGACACTTGGATTATATTTGAACTAACAAACAGAAGCTAATATTGTGTCAACACGAAGAGCAACCGAGCCAACCCAGAGAAGGTACATCGGTATTGTCATCCATATACTAGGATTACTGTTTGCCCAGCAAAGCAAATATTTGCTGGTAACTTGTATGTCTTTCACATGAAGTTCCCCATCATGTTGATAACATTTTATCACAATCGTCTCTGTCATTAAACAGATGTGAGGTAGGCCTATATAGAGAAACTAGTATTTAAAGCGGAAATTAATAATAGTAAAAAATAGGGTTGTCCCGATACCACTTTTTTAGGACCGAGTACAAGTACCGATACTTTTTTTTTCAAGTAGTCGCCGATACCGAATACCGATACTTTTTTTAAATGTGTCCCCAAATGCAGCCATGTATGTCCCCCACATATGCAGCCATGTATGTCCCCCACATATGCAGCCATGTATGTCCCCCATATTGCAGCCATGTATGTCCCCCACATATTGCAGCCATGTATGTCCCCCACATATGCAGCCATGTATGTCCCCCACATATTGCAGCCATGTATGTCCCACATATTGCAGCCATGTATGTCCCACATATTGCAGCCATGTATGTCCCACATATTGCAGCCATGTATGTCCCACATATTGCAGCCATGTATGTCCCCCACATATGCAGCCATGTATGTCCCCCACATATGCAGCCATGTATGTCCCCCACATATGCAGCCATGTATGTCCCCCACATATGCAGCCATGTATGTCCCCCACATATGCAGCCATGTATGTCCCCCATATTGCAGCCATGTATGTCCCCCACATATGCAGCCATGTATGTCCCCCACATATTGCAGCCATGTATGTCCCCCACATATTGCAGCCATGTATGTCCCCCACATATTGCAGCCATGTATGTCCCCCACATATGCAGCCATGTATGTCCCCCACATATTGCAGCCATGTGTGTCCCCTACATATTGCAGCCATGTATGTCCCCTACATTGCAGCCATGTATGTCCCCCACATTGCAGCCATGTATGTCCCCCACATTGCAGCCATGTATGTCCCCCACATTGCAGCCATGTATGTCCCCCACATTGCAGCCATGTATGTCCCCCACATTGCAGCCATGTATGTCCCCCATATTGCAGCCATGTGTGTCCCCCACATATTGCAGCCATGTGTGTCCCCCACATATTGCAGCCATGTGTGTCCCCCACATATTGCAGCCATGTGTGTCCCCCACATATTGCAGCCATGTCATGCCCCCCACATTGCAGCCATGTCATGCCCCCCACATTGCAGCCATGTCATGCCCCCCACATTGCAGCCATGTCATGCCCCCCACATTGCAGCCATGTATGTCCCCCACACAGGGCCGCCATCAGGGGGGTACAGGCATTACACCTGTAAGGGGCCCGGGGGTCCCCAGGGGCCCGGATGGGAACCACCCTAAAAAAAAAAAAAAAAAAAAAAAAAATTTTTTTTTTTTTTTTTTTTTTTTTTAGGGGTCTGAAGGTCCCCAGGGGCCCGGGGGCCACCAAGGGCCCCAGATGGCAAGCCCTTTTTTTTATAAAAAAAATATATTTTTTATAAAAAAATATTTTTTTTTTATAAAAAATATATATTTTTTTAATATATATATATTTTTTTTTTATTAAAGGGCCATTTTTTTTCTTTTATTTTTTTTAGAGGTCCGGAGGTCCCCAGGGGCCCGAAGGCCACCAGGGCCCCAGATGGCAAGCCCTTTTTTTTCTTTTTTTTTTTATAAAAAATATATTTTTTTATAAAAAAATATATTTTTTTAATATATTTTTTTTATTAAAGGGCCAATTTTTTTTTTTTTTTTTTTTTTTTTAGAGGTTCGGAGGTCCACAGGGGCCCGGAGGCCCCAGGGCACCGGATGACAACCCCCCTTTTTTTATTTATTTTCTATAAAAAAATATATATATTTTTAATATATTTTTATTTAATTTTTTTATTAAAGGGCCATTTTTTTAGGGGTCTAGGGCCCCAGATTTTTTTAGTAGGCCACCAGGGCCCCAGATGGCAACCCCCTCTTTTTTATTTATTTTTTTATAAAAAAAAAATATTTTTTTATAAAAAAATATATTTTTTTAATATATTTTTCTTTTCTTTTTTCTTTTATTTTTTTAGAGGTCCGGAGGTCCACAGGGACCTGGAGATCCCCAGATGACAACCCCCCTTTTTTATAAAAAAATATATAATTTTTTTATATATTTTTTTATTTCATATATATATATATATATATATATATATATATATATATATATATATATATATAATATTATTATTATTATTAAAGGTCCCCAGGGCCCCCGGATGACAATCCTCCTTTTTTATATATTTTTTTTACTTTTTTATATTATTTTATTTCTTTTTTTTTAATATATAGATGTATTTTTATTAAAGGGCTCAGAGGTCCCCAGGGCCCCATGTGTCAAACCCCCTTTTTTTATAATTGTATTTTTTATTTTTCTTTATTTTTTTTTTTATATTTTTATTTTTTATTAAAGGGCCAGAGGTCCCCAGGGCCCTGGAAGGCAACCCCCTTGTTTTTTTGTTTTTTTATATATAAATGTTTATTTCTTTTTTATATATATATTTTTTTATTTCTTTCTTTTTTTTAAAGGGCCCAGAGGTTTCTTTTTATTAAAGGGCCCATAGGTCCCGAATAGAAAGCCCCCTTTTTTTGTAATTTCCTTTTATAAAAAAAAAAATAAGGTCCCCGGTGCCCCAGTTGGCAACCACCCTTTTTTAAAAATATATATATATATATATTTTTTCCTCTCTTTTTTTCTTTTTATTAAAGGGCACAGAGGTCCCCAGGGCCCGGATGGCTACCCCCCTTTTTATTTTGTAAAGGGCCCCCGCTTCTCAATTCGCGCCAGCAGCCCCCCCCCGCTTCTCAATTTTATGCGGCAGCACCCCCCCCCCCCCGGTTCTCTGCTCCAGGGGGCCCATGCCTGAAGCTGTGTAAGGGGCCCCAAAATTCCTGATGGCGGCCCTGCCCCCACATTGCAGCCATGTATGTCCCCCACATTGCAGCCATGTATGTCCCCCACATTGCAGCCATGTATGTCCCCCACATTGCAGCCATGTATGTCCCCCACATTGCAGCCATGTATGTCCCCCACATTGCAGCCATGTATGTCCCCCACATTGCAGCCATGTATGTCCCCCACATTGCAGCCATGTATGTCCCCCACATTGCAGCCATGTATGTCCCCCACATTGCAGCCATGTATGTCCCCCACATATGCAGCCATGTATGTCCCCCACATTGCAGCCATGTATGTCCCCCACATATGCAGCCATATATGTCCCCCACATATGCAGCCATATATGTCCCCCACATATGCAGCCATATATGTCCCCCACATATTGCAGCCATGTCATGTCCCCCATATTGCAGCCATGTCATGTCCCCCATATTGCAGCCATGTATGTCCCCCACATATGCAGCCATGTCATGTCCCCCATATTGCAGCCATGTCCTGTCCCCATACCTGTAGATATGACGCCGCTGCCGCATACCGCCGTTAATCCCCCTGCATTATAGCGTAGCGCGCATTACAAGCTTTCGTTTTGAATACTTGTAATGCCTGCGCCGCCATGTATTGACACTCCCCTTCTCAGGATTGGAGGGATCCGTCCAATCCTGAGCAAGGGGGAGTGTCTATATGGGGATTCGTGCATAGACACTCCCCCTTGCTCGGGATTGAATGGATCCGTCCAATCCCGAGAAGGGGAGTGTCAATACATGGCGGCGCAGGCATTACAAGTATTCAAAACGAAAGCTTGTAATGCGCGCTACGCTATAATGCAGGGGGATAAACGGCGGTATGCAGCAGCGGCGGCATCATATCTACAAGTATGAGGGACAGGCAATGGCTGCAATATGGGGGGGAAGTATTCTATTTTAGTATCGGGGGTATTTGCGGGAGTACAAATACTCCCGCAAATACTCGGCATCGGTCCCGATACTGGTATCGGTATCGGGACAACCCTAGTAAAAAATGTATATTGGCAACATTTTTTGGGGTAGAATAGACTTTGAGTATTGGGTGGGGGAGCTTGTTCAAAAATTCTGGCTCAATCCCCTAAATAAAGTCAATGTAGGAAAATAGGTATTTCCCATGCCTCTTCAAAAGGGGAGACAGGGTGCAGGGTTCAGGATAGTGCTAGATAAAGAGTGCAGGATACTGAGGCGTTGTGTACCCCACCTTCCCATCCAACCCCCCCTCCCCCAGTAGCTGTAGGAGAGCTGCTCTGCTTTCATTTTTAACTACAGAAGGCTGAAAAAACCCTGCCTTGGCTTGTTTTCCCTGGCCAGCAATGTACGAATGCCACTTTCCCTATGCACTGGTTGCTTGACAAAGGAGGTGGGTATGCATACCTCCCAACTTTTTGAGATGGGAATGAGGAACACCTACTAGCAAAAGTATGTAGGCATAGGACACGCCTCCTGCCACGCCTCCTTAACCACTTGCCTACTGTGCACCTACACCCCCTTCCTGCCCAGACCAAATTGTAGCTGCGTCGATTTAACTGACAATTGCGTGGTCGCGCGATGTGGCTTACAAACAAAATTGACGTCCTTTTTTCCCCACAAAAAGAGCTTTCTTTTGGTGGTATTTGATCGCCCGTGCGGTTTTTATTTTTTGCGCTATAAACAAAAAAAGGCACAATATTTTTTTGGTTTTTGCCATAATAAATATCCCATTTAAAAAAAAAAAAAAAAATGTTTTATCTCAGTTTAGGCCGATACGTATTTTTCTACATATTCTTGGTAAAAAAAAAAATCGCAAACACCGTATAGTGACTGGTTTGCGCAAAAGATTTATTGCCTATAAAATAGGGGACATAATTATTATTTTTTTAAATTTAGTTTTTACTAGGAATGGCGGCGATCTGCGCTTTTTTTTTGGGGGACTGGGACATTATAGCGGACACATTGGACACATCGGACACTTTTGACACATTTTTGAGGCCATTTACATTTATACAGTGAACAATGCTATAAATATGCATTGAATACTGTATAAATGTGACTGGCAGGGAAGGGGTTAACCACTAGGGGGCAGGGAAGGGTGTGTCCTATTGAGTGTTCTAACTGTAGGGGGAGGGGGGTGACTGGGGGAGGTGACCGATCTGTGTCCCTATGTACAAGGGACACAGCATCAGTCTCCTCTCTCCCTGACAGGACGTGGAGCTCTGTGTTTACACACAGAGCTCCACGTCCCAGCTCAGTTACTCGGCAATCGCGTGTTCTCAGTGACGCGACGGGTGCGCGCGCGCCCCTAGCGGCTTTAAATGACAGGACGTCATATAGACGGCGGGCGGGTGTCTAGTGTTTAAAGGAGAATTGGACACAAATTTGATTCGTTAATGGATTGCATAAAGCACTTGTGGGTGTATCACCGGCCACACAGCCCAATTGGAAGACATGGAAAATAGATAGAGACGCAACAATGTCCACGCGTTAGGCATACCAGAGAGGGCAGAGGTCAAAAACCCTGTGGACTTTATGGAGAACTGGCTAACTATTCATTTATATTGGCTTTTAACATTTGCAAATACTAGACATGTGCAAAAGGAAAAAAATAGTTTTGTTTCGTTTCGTTTTAATTCGTTATTTAATTAATTTCGTTAAGTTAAATTGGTTAAATTCGTTTTCGGAATTCGATCATTTTCGATAGAAATTCAAAAAAACCCGGTCGAAATCGATCGTTTTAGACCGAATTAGAAAAAACCTGGTCGAATTCGACCGTTTTCAACCGAATTAGAAAAAAAACGGATGAATTCGAAAACATTTCTACCGGATTCGATAATATTTCTACCGGATTCGAATTCGATCATATTTTGATCGGATTCAAAAATATTTCAACAGAATTTAATAAAATTTCATCCGCTATCGGTAATATTTCAAATTCGATGATATTTCAACCGGATTTGAAATAATTTCTACCAGATTGGAAACTATTTCCACCGCATTGGAAATTATTTCAACCGAATTTGAAATTATTTCAACCGGATTGGAAATTATTTCAACCGGATTGGAAATGATTTCAACCGGATTGGAAATGATTTCAACCGGATTGGAAATGATTTCAACCGGATTGGAAATGATTTCAACCGGATTGGAAATGATTTCAACCGGATTGGAAATGATTTCAACCGGATTGGAAATGATTTCAACCGGATTGGAAATGATTTCAACCGGATTGGAAATGATTTCAACCGGATTGGAAATGATTTCAACCGGATTGGAAATGATTTCAACCGGATTGGAAATGATTTCTACCGGATTGGAAATGATTTCTACTGGATTGGAAATGATTTCTACCGGATTTGAAATTATTTCTACCGGATTGGAAATTTTTTTAAACCGGATTTGAAATTATTTCAACCGGATTTGATTGTATGTATTTGTATTTGTATTATTGTATTTGATTACATTCTATTAAATTCTATTCTGTTCTTTACTATTCTTTGATTTTCATTCTATTGTTTTATTATTTTATATTCTATTTTATTGTATTCTTTTTTAGAAATCGATTTATATTTTTTAGATTTTGATTTAAACTTGCTTTCAATTTTCATTCGAATTTGTTTTCGATTCGAACTGTTTTCGAATTCGATTCAAATAGGATATTTTTTTTTCCGAATTCGATTCGAATTTAGTTTGCGGTTTTTCGAATTTGTTTAAATTCGTTAATTTTGTCATTCGGAAATTCGGATGCATCCGAATTCCCGAATAATGAAAAATTTGTCCGAATTCGAATTCGTAACGAAACAAAATGCACATGTCTAGCAAATACAGCAATTTAGAAATTGGATGAAGGGTTTAGCGCTGGGAAACACTTTTTGAAAGATAAATAGTACACTTTATATACAACTATATAGATCAGACCAAAATGGGGTACAAAAGATGAGGAAGGAGCGACAGAGGGACATTGATTCCAAATCAGGGACAGTCCCTCGAAATGAGGGACAGTTAGGAGCTATGCATACTCTACACTCTCAGAAGACAATAAATGAAGGTTTTGGCTCACTGTTTGCTGCAGTTCTTTGACCAGATGGTAATCTCTCATGTTTGTACCCTGAGTCGTGGACGTTCTTACCTGGACAGCTGGAAACCTTTTACCAGCTTAGGCAGGGAGTCTTGGGAAATCAAAAACTAACAAGAAACTAGGACAGCAGACAAAGAAAACATGTCTTCAGCCTTGCCCCGTACACAAAGACCTCCACTACACGAGAGCTTCTACTGAATGCAAGGACCTTTAATTACAGCTAAGTGTGATGCATCTTCCCAGCAATGAATAGGTCGGCCCTACAAAGGACATACTGACACTGTCACCATGCTCCATTCCCTTCCTTGTCCTGTAGTTAAACAAATAACAGGAAGCCATTGAACTTCAGTAACCTGAAATAGCCTGCGAGGAGACGATAGAAATATATTCTTAGTTCACCTTGAACACGGAACCTGCGGAGTATTTCTAGTAAGAACAGATTTTCAATTATTGTAACGTCTGGCTGAAAGTAAATTTGGATGTCATAAAATGATTCACCTACCTGATATCCCAATTTTTTACAAAAGGAATTTAGTTTACTTAACCACTTCTGGTTAATCGCAATAAGCGTTTATTGATTGGTTTGCGCAAAAGTTACTGGCCTAGATTCACGTAGGGCGGCGTAACTATGAGCGGGCGTAGCGTATCGTATTTACGCTACGTCACCGCAACTTAGGACGAAAGTTCAGTATTCTTAAAGCACTTGCGTCCTAAGTTACGGTGGCGTAGCGTAAATGTGCCGGCGTAAACACGCCTAATTCAAATGTGGAAGAGGTGGGCGTGTTTTATGTAAATTAATCGTGACCCCGCGTAATTGACGCTTTTAACGAACGGCGCATGCCGGCGTAAGCACGCCTAATTCAAATGTGGAAGAGGTGGGCGTGTTTTATGTAAATGAATCGTGACCCTGCGTAATTGACGCTTTTAACGAACGGCGCATGTGCCGTCCATGGACGTATCCCAGTGCGCATTTGTCGTATAGAATGCCTAAGATACGTCGAACACTGCCTACGACGTGAACGTAACTTACGCACAGCCCTATTCGCGTACGACTTACGCAAACGGCGTAAAAAGATGCGCTTGTTCTGAAGTCCATACCTTGCATGGGCTGCGCCACCTAGAGAGCAGCTTTATATTTACGCCGGCGTATGTCTTACGCAAATGGCGTAACTAATTGCGGCGGGCACACGTACGTTCGAGAATTGGCGTATCCAGCTCATTTGCATATTCAACGCGGAAATCAACGGAAGCGCCACCTAGCGGCCAGCGTAAATATGCAACCAAGATACGACGGCGTAGGAGACATATGCCGCGTACACACGATCACTTTTTGTGATGAAAAAAAACTTAATTTTATCTGACGAAACAAAACGACATTTTTCAAACTTCATTTTCAAAAACGACGTTGCATACACACCATCGTTTTTCCACAATGCTCTTGCAAAGCGCGGTTACGTAAGACACTTTCGACGGCACTCTGTTCCATTGAAGCTCCCATCTCATAACTTGCTTCTGAGCATGCGCTGGATTAAAAACGTCGCTTTAAACGACGTTTTGCCCGCACACCATCACTTTTTATGACACAAAAAACGACATTTTGAAAAACGACACAAAAAATTCAAGCATGTTGGAATTTTTTTTTGGTCGTTTTTTTTAAGACATAAAACGACGTTTTGCCCACACACGATCATTTTAAATGACGTTTTTTAAAACGTCGTTTTTTTTCATCACAAAAAGTGATCGTGTGTACGCGGCATTACGCTGCTCGTGTCTTGGCCGAATTTATGCGTAACTGATTCTGAGAATCAGGCGCGCAGATACGACGGCGCACATTCGGACTTACGATGGCGTACGTGGAGATACGCCGTCGTAAGTCTTTGAGAATCTGGCCCATAGCGTCTACAAAATAGGGGATAGAATTATGGAATTTTTATTAATACTCTTTTTTTTTTTACTAGTAATGGCGGCGATCAGCGATTTTTATCATGGCTGACATTATAGCGGACACATCGGACACTTTTGATGCTATTTTGGGAGCATTTACATTTATACAGCGATCAGTGCTATTAAAATGCCCTGATTACTGTGTAAATGTGACTGTCAGGAAAGGGGTTAAACACTAGGGGGCGAGGAAGGAATTAAGTATGTTCTAGGGAGTGATTCTAACTGTGTGGGGGCGGGGCTTACTGTCACACGACACTGATCGCTGCTTCCGATGAGAGGGAGCAGACAATCAGTGTCCTGTCACTAGGCAGAACAGGGAGATGCCTTGTTTACAAAGGCATCACCCCATTTTGACATTTCGTGACCCGATCGCGAGACACCAGCGGACATCGGGTCCCGCATCACGGAGACCCCAGCGGGCGCGTCCGCTTGGAGGCAGATTCAAAGCAACGTATATATACACATTGCTTTGTCTGCCTGTGCCATTCGGCCGACGTATAAGTGTGCGAGGCAGTCGGCAAGCGGTTAATTTTAAGCGGTGTATTTACAAAAACATTTGCATAGCAATTCACCTAATGAAAGTGTACGTACATTTGTTCTGTGCTAATGTTAAAGGGATATTTCCTGTCTTGGTTAAATTTTCATCATTGATTTAAAAAAAAAATAAAAAAAATACCACATTTGGCCTTTAGATGGCGTTAAGTGTCGTGGGAATTTCCTAAGATACTTAGTGCCATCTAGTGGCCAAATTTGGTATTTTAAATCAATGGCAAAAAAATAAATCAGCCAACTCAGAAAATAGCCTAATAACCTTTTTTTTTTTTTGTCCCATTTGCACTTTGAGGCGACATATTATACACTCCTAAAGCCCTGCAAACGCAGGTCAAATATCGTCCGGTACAATAAAAACTGTCCGACAATCGGCCCGTGTGTGCGGCAGCCTGTCCGACAGAAGCCAGCCGGTCATGCCCCATCGGCAGGACTTTTCCGGCTTCTGTCGAAGGGGCATGACTGAAAAATATCTGCCCTTCGGAATCGGATCAGCGTTCTCAGCCAATGACTGCAAGCACTGACCAATGTGTTCTGGTGAGGGGGGGATCAGTCCCCCTGTCAGAACACAATAGCTCAGCAGGAAGCTCTCTGTACTAACATTGAGCAGTTAGTACAGCAAGCTCCTCTCAACTCCTCCATTCTTTTTTTCACTGAGAAGCAAGAATAGCTATCAGTCACTCAATGACTACTGAGACAGATACCTAGAGATTGCATTGTTTTCATTCTGTCTAAGCTGATAGACATACATTAAAGGAAAAGAACATTGAGGCAGTCACACTATGGCGACGAATGTTAAATGCGTTGGAGTGACGCAGTGACCTTCATTCTGAATGGCACCCCCCATCCTTGCAGCACCGGGATCATTAGATCAAGTCTTCATCCGGACACTATCTGCATGGAGTTTGCAGGTTCTGTGCTTGTGTGTTTCCTCCCTCACTCCCAGCTTCACACGTTGCAGTTTTTCGCCATTGTTGTGCAATTTATTGCATGATAATAGCGGCAAAACTGCAGTACGTTCAGGTCCTCTTCCTGTCCTATGCTATGATTGGATGCCTGATAGGCGTCCAATCACAGTGCCTGTCGGATGCCTGATAGGCGTCCAATCACAGTGCCTGTCGGATGCCTGATAGGCGTCCAATCACAGTGCCTGTCACTTCAGCCAATCAGGTGACAGGGTAACCAGACCCGAGTACCTGATTCGCTGAGAGGCAGGTCAGTGATAGAGAAGCAAATAAATCGCTTCCCTAAGATCCCTTTCACACAGAAGCGTTTTTACATCGTTTTAGCGTTAACATTAGCGATAATAAAACACTCTCCATGCATCTCAGTGGACCCTTTCACACTGAGTCCTGCAAGCAGCATCTTTGGAGCAGCTTTTGGGCGCTGAAAAAAACGCTCCAAAAACGCCCCTCTCCATTGAAATTAATTGAAAGCGCTGTAAAAACGCCTTGCCCTTTCACACTGAGGCACTGCAAAAACGCTCTAAGGCTGCATTCACACCTTCGCGTAGGCGATTTGCGGCGACAAAACGCGTCGTTTTTAAACGCGTTTTTTTTTTTTACATTGTATTGTCGGCTATGCGGAACGCCGAAGCCGCCCGATACGTGCGTCGAAAAAGGGTCCGGGACTTGTTTGAATTTCGGCGTTCTTTTGGCGTGCGGCGTTAGTAGATGTGAACGATCTCCATAGAGAATAATGTAAATTCGACTGTCCGGCGTATTGTAGCGTCGGGCGTAGGTCGACAAAACGCCTAGGTGTGAATGCAGCCTAAAACTTTAGGGTCTTAGCGGTGCTTTACCAACACATCAGGATTACAGATGAGGCTTCGCTCGAAAAACGCCCCAGTGTGAAAGGGGCCTAACACAACGCACTGGTGATAGAGTGGTGCAGGAGAGAAGGGGGCGGCGCTTCTGCGCCCTCTATGGACGCACCACCGCTGCTCAAGTGGTCGTTTGAGTCTGATCCATTTTCTTTCTTTCTTTTTTTTTTTACATTTTTGTCTGAGTATAAATCCCAAGCAGCATAAATACTCTAAAAAACAAAAAAACAAAACAGAAGTGCAGCATTGAACACTAAACATCGATCCCCGAATTTATTCCCATAGAATAATGATATTATCCCCACCAAACTGCTGAAGGAATGCGCCGACATCCTGGCACCTCCTGTCACGCAGCTTATCAACCAATCCTTCAGGGAGGGCATAATGCCATCCCAGCTGAAGGAGGGCTTCATTCAACCCATTTTGAAGAAAGCCACCCTGGATCCTAAGGATCCACTCAACTGGCGCCCCATAACAGGCCTAAATGTTCTCTCCAAGGTAATGGAGAAAGCAGTGGTACAGCAGCTGCAACAGCATCTAGATACCCACAACTTACTCGACCCATTGCAATCAGGATTCCGTCCCGGACACGGGACGGAAACAGCATTGCTTAAGATATGGGACGACGTTCTCGAGGCCGCAGACGAAGGAGAATCTTCTCTTCTGGTTCTGCTGGACCTAAGCGCAGCCTTTGATACAGTAGATCACAAGCTGTTATTGACTCGGCTGGCCAAAATAGCCAAAGTCGCAGAAAGCGATCTATCCTGGTTCTCTTTTTTGGAAAACCAATCGCAAATAGTGAAGCTAGGACCCTTCACTTCTGAACAACGCACATTATCGTGCGGGGTCCCTCAAGGATCTCCCCTGTCGCCGATGTTATTCAACATCTATGTGCGTCCTCTGTTCAAAATCATCAGCAGCCAAAAACTGCTTTATCATTCATATGCAGACGACACGCAACTGTACTTCCGCATTTGCAATAAAAAGGATCACCACCTCAACCTAGAGACATGTCTCTCTTTGATAGAGGACTGGATGACAAAGAGTTATCTCAAACTCAACGGAGTGAAAACAGAACTTCTTCTGTTTCACGCCAAGCGTAGGAATCAATCGGCAACAACCTGGATCCCCCCGCCCATTCTGGGCAAAATCATCACCCCTAGCGCCAAAGTCAAAAGTCTTGGGGTCATCTTTGACTCCTACATGACAATGGACGCACAAATAGGGTCAGTAGTCAGTGGATCCCACCATCTGCTGCGCCTACTACGCAGACTCGCGCCTTTTATTCCCAAGAAAGACATAGCGGTCGTGGTGGGAGCGACTGTAAACTCCAGACTGGACTATGCAAATGCCCTTTACCTCGGACTCCCCAAGTACCAAATCGCTTGTCTTCAAGTCGTTCAAAATACGGCCGCCAGACTTGTGACTGGGAAAAAACCCTGGGAATCAATCTCACCCTCACTGAGATCCCTTCACTGGCTACCAGTTAAAGACAGAATCACCTTTAAAGCTCTCTGTCTAACGCATAGATGTATCCATGGGAATGCTCCCCATTATCTATGCGAAAAATTAAAACTTCACAATCCCAATCGCGTTCTGCGATCCACCAATCAAAATCGGCTTCAGATACCGAAAGCCAGATACAAGTCCAAAAGAGACAGGAGATTCGCTGTCCAAGGTCCCAGACTATGGAAACAAGTTTTTCATTCATTCATTCATAGAATCGCTTTCCTGGGTCCCGGTGATACTTATAAATACCGGACATCACAACTACATGATGAGAATGACTTTGTTTTATCTTTCTTTAATATTTTATGTGTATTACAAGGCAGTGCCGACACGCGGGGCTCCTCAGTACCCAAATCCATTCTAGTTTTACAGATGGCCGCTCCACCGTATTTCCTGCGCGCCTTTTGCCGCACTATTAAACTTTTATAAAGTCAGCGGTAAAAACACATCTTTGTGGGGAATTGAAAACAGTTTCCTTTTCATTTATTTTATTTGATTTATTTTAGGTACTTATATAGCGGCATCAGTTTATGCAGCACTTTACATATACAATATCTCACAAAAGTATGTACACCCCTCACATTTTTGGAAAGATTTGATTCTATCTTTTCATGTGACAACACTTTGCTACAATGTTGTGTAGTGAGTGTACAGCTTGTATAACAGTGTAAATTTGCAGTCCCCTCAAAATAACTCAACACACTTTTTTTGTGAGTGAACGAGAGAGAGAGGAGCCGGACTGCAGGAGTTGGGAGTAGGCAGACCCTCCCCCCCGGAGGCAATCGCCATCCTTCCCCAGGTGGCAATGGTGGGTGTGAGGGGGGGCCTCCCACTCACCCCGCCCTACCTGCTCCACTTGGGAGCCCAACTGGGGCCCAACGGGACCCCAACGGGGCAGAGGGACTCCCCCCTATGAGGGAGTGAGGGGGGTCTAGCCCACCCAGCTAGCACCATAGGTCCTTCGCCTCTCTTTTTTAGGAGACCTCATGGCCAAAGTGCGTGTGTGTTAAACCAATTTTGTGTGCGTGCAAGTGTGGTGGTTTGTGGGGGGGGGGGTGTACTAAGCACAGGCGTACCTTGCATAGCACACCCACCGGGAGCCGGGCTGAGACCACCAAACTCAATTCACATGTAGCCGAGACCGGGATCCGAACCCGAGGTGAACGGCTTGTCAGCGCAGTGCCAATCATGTTGAGCCACCACAGCTCCTTTTAAAGGAGCTCCTTTTACAGCCATTAATATCTAAACCGCTGGCAAATGTGAGGACGCCCCTAAGTGAAAATGTCCAAATTGGGCCCAAAGTGTCAATGTTGTGTGGCCGCCATCATTTTCCAGCACTGCCTCAACCCTCTTGGGCATGGAGGTCACCAGAGCTTCACAGGTTGTCACTGGAGTCCTGCATGGTAAAACTTTTTTTTTGCCTGGAGTTGGGCTTTTAACCACTTGAGGACCCCTTCACGCCGATATACGTGGGTGGCGCACGCACCGCTGGCGGCACACTCGCGACCTAGTCCTGAGCTCCATGACCGTTCCCGCAGGACCCGTGGACCCGATCGCCGCTGGTGTCCTGCGATCGGTCACAGGAGCTGAAGAACTGGGATAGGTGAGTGTAAACAAACCTTCCCCGTTCTTCTATGTGGCTTGTCACTGATCGTCTGTTACCTGTCATTGGGAACGACGATCAGTGACGTCACACGTCCAGCCCCGCCCCCCCTACAATAAGAATATAGAGATATATATATATATAGAGATATATAGAGATATATATATATAGAGATATATATATATAGAGATATATAGAGATATATATATATAGAGATATATAGAGATATATATATATAGAGATATATAGAGATATATATATATATAGAGATATATAGAGATATATAGAGATTTTTTGGGGATAAAAAAATATCCCCAAAAAGTAGCAAAAAATATTGAGCCAGATTCACAGAGCCCTTACTCCGGTGTATCTTGCGTTAGACCGGAGTACTTTTAAATCACCCGCGTTGTATCATTAGTCTGAGGCCGTGTACACACGGCAGAGAACCTCGACAGGCAGAACACATCGTTCCGCCCGTCGAGGTTCCCTGCCGGCCGTCGAAATCGGCGACCCGCCCGTCGGGAATGGCAACCAGCCATTCATCCAGGCGGGCCGTCGAGCAAATAGAGAGCGTGCTCTCTATTTCTGCTCGACGGGCTTCCCGACGGGCTAGGCGAGCAGAGAGCGTACACACGGCCGAGGTCCTCGCTGGAATGCAGCTTCCAGCGAGGTTCTCGCTGGTTTCCAGCGAGAACCTCGGTCGTGTGTACACGGCCTGAATCCTCAAACCATGATACGACGGCTTCGGGCTTCGATCCGACAGGCTTACGTCTTCGTACGCCTTCGGATCTACGCTGCAATCTTTTTGCGCCCGCTGGGTGGAGTTTGCGTCGTTTTCCGCGTCGGGGTATGCAAATTAGCTTTTTCCGGCGATCCACGGAGTTACGAGCATCCTTTGCAATCTCTTACGGCATCTGTAGTCATCTTTTTGCTGCGTAAAGTTATACCAGCTATTATCTGGTCTATAGTTAGACAGACCATGTTAAGTATGGCCATCGTTCCCGCGTCGAATTTAAATTTTTTATTTTTTTTTGCGTAAGTCGTCCGGGAATAGGAATGTACGTAAATGACGCTACTCCAAAAAAAAATTACGCAACAACGTTATTTAGCGCAGTGCACGCCGGGAAATTTCTGAACGGAGCATGCGCAGTTCGATCGCCGCGGGGACGCGCCTAATTTAAATGCTTCACACCCCCTAATCGCGTATTTCGATTCCGCCGTGAGAAATACACTACGCCGCCGTACCTTACGGGCCGAAATCTACCTGAATTCGTCTTATAGCCAGGTGAAATACGGCGGCGCAGTGTATCTCTGATACTCTGCGCCAGGGCAATTGTACCTGAATCTGGCCCATTGCTTTTTATTCAAAATTGTCGCTCTTTTTTTGTTTATAGAGCAAAAAATAAAAACCTGCAGAGGTGATCAAATACCACCAAAAGAAAGCTCTATTTGTGGGGAAAAAAGGACACCAATTTTGTTTGGGAGCCACGTCGCACGACCACGCAATTGTCAGTTAAAGCAATGCAGTGCCAAATCGCAAAAAGGGGCCTGGTCCGTTACCTGCATAATGGTCTGGGGCTTAAGTGGTTAAATCACAGTCACAATGTACAGAGCCTCCCCCCTATTTTTTATTTTTATTTTTATGTTAGTAACTGACCACACCGGTACTAATTGATTATTTAACTGTGACAAGCGCAATTTTTCCTCTGTATTATATAATGTACAGAGCCAATCAGAGCGCCTCTGTACCGGGCAATCGCAATGGAGTTTGGCTTTAGGCAGTGAATTGACAGCCCAGATCACAACCTGGGTGTGTTTTCTGAAGCTCTCAAAAAATGCACATCTACCTCGCTGAATATGAGGGTATTACTGGTGTTTGCCCTCCCATATAAATTACTATAATTACTATTTTTGATAAATAAAATCATTTGAAGTAAAATTATTTTATCTTCCTCTTGTAGATTTGGACAGTTTGGCCCAGATTCATAAAGCAATTACGCCTGTCTACAGTAACTGGTGTTAGACAGGAGTCATTTCAAATTTCGCGCGCCGTATCACTAGTTTGAATCCTCAAACCATGATACGGCGGCTTCGGGCCTCGATCCGAGACGCCTACGTCTTCGTAAACCTTCGGATCTACGCTGCGATATATTTGCGGCCGCTGGGAGGAGTTTGCGTCGTTTTGATGCGTCGGGATATGCAAATGTGTTTTTACGGCGATCCACGAAGATACGAGCGGTCTTCGCAATCGCTTACGTCTGTTTTTTTTTACGTACTGTTAGACCAGCTTTTTGCTGGTCTAACGGTGCGTAGCCCATGTTAAGTATGGCCGTCGTTCCCGCGTCGATTTTAATTAATTTTTTTTTTTTTTTACGTGACTCGTTCGGGAATAGAAATGTCCGTAAACGACGCTACTCAAACAACGAATGACGTAACGACGTGATTTCGCGCAATGCACGGCGGGAAATTTGCGAACGGAGCATGCGCAGTTCGATCGCCGCGGGAACGCGCCTATTTTAAATCCTTCACGCCCCCTACTCGTCTATATGGATTGCGACGGGAGAAATACACTACGCCGCTGTCGTTTACTGGACAAAATCTACCTGGATTCCACGTAGAGCCAGGTAAAAAACGGCGGCGTAGTGTATTTCTGATACTCTACGAGAATCTAATTCTCTCTGAATCTGGGCCTTTCTTTCTAGTTTGAGTTGACCAGATACTTCGCTACAATAGTTTACTTTGATTTACATATAAAATATTCCACTTTGGACCTCATTTGGGATGGAAATTTGAACTGAAGGCAATGTTTCCAGATGTATCTCTACTGGGATGGAACGGCTGTTTTGCCCGATGATTTGCCAGCTTGGAAGAGCGCCAAGCATATTGATGATTTGTACAAAAATATCAAAGAGAGTAATGGGGACTTTAGTATGCTCAATAACTTAGGAATAAAACAAAAAAATATTTCACTTTGGACCTCATTGGGATGGAAATTCGAACTGGAGGCAATATTTCCAGATATACACTATATTACCAAAAGTATTGGGACACCTGCCTTTACACGCACATGAACTTTAATGGCATCCCAGTCTTAGTCCGTACGGTTCAATATTAATTTGGCTCCACCCTTTTCAGCTATAACAGCTTCAACTCTTCTGGGAAGGCCGTCCACACGGTTTAGGAGTGTGTCTATGGGAATGTTTGACCATTCTTCCAGAAGTGCATTTGTGAGTAGTGTTGCTCACGAATATTCGCATTGCGAATATTCGCTACGAATATTGCATATTCGAGTATTTGCGAATAACACGAATATCGCGGCGAATATTCGCTATTTCGAATATTCTAATTTTTTCAATTTTTTTTTTAGAACAGATCACATCCTAGAGATCCCCATCGCCGTCTAAAAGCATTGCTGGTATGATTAGAGACCTTGGGCCGAGTAGCTGCAGCGATCATTGTATATTGCCGAAAAATCGCAATGCGATTATTCGGCAATAGCGATATCGCGCGATTATTTTATATTGTAATATATCACGAATATTCTGAGCCAATCAGAGTGCTCCATTCCGCATTTCTCAAAATTTCGCAATTATTTTGTATTGTAATATATCACGAATATTCTGAGCCAATCAGAGTGCTCCATTCCGCATTTCTCGAATATTCGCAATTATTTTATATTGTAATATATCACGAATATTCTGAGCCAATCAGAGTGCTCCATTCCGCATTTCTCGAATATTCGCAATTATTTTATATTGTAATATATCACGAATATTCTGAGCCAATCAGAGTGCTCCATTCCGCATTTCTCGAATATTCGCAATTATTTTATATTGTAATATATCACGAATATTCTGAGCCAATCAGAGTGCTCCATTCCGCATTTCTCGAATATTCGCAATTATTTTATATTGTAATATATCACAAATATTCTGAGCCAATCAGAGTGCTCCTTCCGCATTTCTCGAATATTCGCAATTATTGTGTATTGTAATATATCACGAATATTCGCAATTATTTTATATTGTAATATATCACGAATATTCTGAGCCAATCAGAGTGCTTCTTCCGCATTTCTCGAATATTCGCAATTATTGTGTATTGTAATATATCACGAATATTCTGAGCCAATCAGAGTGCTCCTTCCGCATTTGCCGAATATTCGCAATTATTGTGTATTGTAAAATATTACGAATATTCTGAGCCAATCAGAGTGCTCCATTCCGCATTTCTCAAAATTTCGCATTCGCATTCGCAATTCGCATTCGCATTCGCAATAGCGAAAATTCGCAATAATTTAATTTCCAAAAAATATCACGAATATTCGTATTTAGCGAATATATCTCGAATATTCGACTATATATTCGAGATATATCGCGAAATCGAATATGGCATATTCTGCTCAACACTATTTGTGAGGTCAGGCACTGATGTTGGAGGAGAAGGTCTGGCTCGCAGTCTCCGCTCTAATTCATCCCAAAGGTGTTCTATCGGGTTGAGGTCAGGACTCTGTGCAGGCCAGTCTAGTTCCTCCACCAAAAACTCGTCATCCATCTCTCTATGGACCTTGCTTTGTGCACTGGTGCGCAGTCATTTTAAACAGGAAGGGTGCCGTCCTCAAACTGTTCCCACAAAGTTGGGAGCATGAAATTGTCCAAAATGTCTTCGTATGCTGAAGTCTTATGCCACGCACACACGATCACTTTTTGTGATGAAAAAAAAAAACGACGTTTTCAAAAACGTCATTTAAAATCACTGTGCATGGGCAAAACGTTGTTTTATGTCTTCAAAAAAACGACCAAAAAAAAATTCGAACATGCTTGAATTTTTTGTGTCGTTTTTAAAAACTTTGTTTTTTGTGTCATAAAAAGTGATGGTGTGTGGGCAAAACGATGTTTTTAAACCCGCGCATGCTCAGAAGCAAGTTATGAGACGGAGCTTCAATGGGAACAGAGTGCCGTCGAACGTGGTGTGCGTCACCGCGCTTTGCTAGAGCATTTTGGAAAAACGATGGTGTGTAGGCAACGTCGTTTTGGAATGAAGTTTGAAAAACGTCGTTTTTTTTTCATCACAAAAAGTGATCGTGTGTACGCGGCATTAAAGGGGTTGTAAAGGTAAAAAAAAAAAAAAATCCCTAAACAGCTTGCTTTCCCTTAGTGCAGTCCTCCTTCACTTACCTCATCCTTCCATTTTGCTTTTAAATGTCCTTATTTCTTCTGAGAAATCCTCACGGTGAGCAGGAGTGTCAAGACACCCACTAACACAGCTCCTTTCTCTATCTGCAAATTAGAGAGCGTCCTGTCCCTCCTGCTCGCCCCCTCCCCCCTCAAGAGGCTTTCTCCACACCAGGGAGAAAGCCTCACATTACTGTGTGGAGTTACAGACAGAAGAACAGGAAGTGAGGATTTCTCAGAAGAAATAAGGACATTTAAAAGCAAAATGGAAGGATGAGGTAAGTGAAGGAGGACTGCACTGAGGGAAAGGAAGATATTTAGGGAAAATATTTTTACCTTTACAACCCCTTTAAGGCCGCGTACACACGATCGTTCCAACCCGATGAGAATGGTCCGTTCCCGTCGATTTCTGCGTCAAATATGCAAATGAGCCTGATACCCCGACTCCCGAACGTATTTGCGCGCCGTCGTCGTAGTTTGCGTAAGCGTAATGTTACCCCTGCTATATGAGGGGTAACCTTGCGTAGGTCCGGCGTACGCCATGTTAAGTATGGACGTCGGTACAGCGTCGGGTTTTTTCCGTCGTTTACGTAACTCGTCGCGAATAGGGCTGTGCGTTAATTACGTTCACGTCGAAACCAATGTATTTGCGGCGTACTATGGAGCATGCGCAGTGGGCTACGTTTACGGCCGTAAATGTTTGCAATGTTTGCCTTTGCCCCAGACCTAGGGGGCGCAACCGCCTGTTTTAACCGCCCCTCCCAACTGAAAGTGTAAATGAGCCCATTGGACAGTTATTTTTATTGGAGATGTTTTTATTGCAGAAAGTTTATTGCGCAAAAAATAAAAACCGCGGCGCTGAGGTGCTCAAATAGCACCAAAAGAAAGCTCTATTTGTGGGGAAAGAAAGGACAGTTTTATTTGGGCACAACGTCGCACGACCGCGCAATTGTCTAAGTAAAGCAGTACCGTAGCGCAAAAAATGACCCGGTCATGAAGGGGGTAAATCTTCTCGAGCTGAAGTGGTTAAAGTGGTTGTATAACCCCAATGAAGAAGTTGTACCTATAAGTACGTTTTATTACAGGCTCACCTATAGGTACTGTAAATATCTCCTACAGCAAGTGTGTGCCGTTTAGGAGACATTTACCTTGTAGTGCGCCAATGATGTCATCAGCGCATTCGCTGTGAAGTAATGGCCCTCCTTCACTAGTAAGTGGCGTGACTGCCGGCTCCCATGTGCATACGCAGGAGTGACGTCACGTGACTCCGGCCAGTCACAGAGCCAAAGTCCTTGGGATCGGAAGGAAGAGGAGTGAAGATGGATGCAGCGAGGGCTTCATTTTTAGGTAAGTGGCACATAATGGGCTAGTACGTGATGCATACTAGCCCAATATGCTTTTACTTTGCAGGGGAGAAAAGAAGAAGTAAAACCCATCAGGGTTTACTTCCTCCTTAACCCTTTCCCACCTAACATATAGCAGAATGAGGGCGGGTGGTGGTTCAGTTATCCTGACTGGACGTCATATGACGTCCATCAGCATAACAGCCTCTGCTCGCTCGCGGGGGCACACATTGCGGCGATCAGTGGTGCAGTGTGCCAATCTGACACACCGATACACCGCTCTCGGTAAAGACGGTGGCTCTTTACCACGTGATCAGCCGTGTCCAATCAGCTGATCACAGTGTAAACAGGAAGGGCCGTTGTTCGGCTTTTCCTCACTCACAATCAGCGCAAACCCCCCTCTTATAGGTGGGGTTTGCGCTGATTGTTTACCAGTGCAGCCCCCCCCTCATGGATGCCCACACTGGACCACCAGTGATGCCGCCAGGACCATCAGGGAAGCCCCCATCATGTGGATGGCCAAGATCAGTGATGCCCAGTAATTCCACCCATCAGTGCCACCATCTGTGCCCACCAATCAGTCCAAATAGTGCCCATCCGTGCCACCCATGAGTGCCCACCAGTGCCACCTATGAATGTCAATCAGTGCTGCCTATGAGTGCCCATCAGTACCACCTATGAGAGCCCATCAATGCCACATACCAGTGCAACCTTTAGGTGCCCATCAGTGCTGCCTATCAGTGCTCACCAATCAGTGCCCATCTGCGCCACCCATCAGTGCCACGCATGAGTGCCCATCAGTACCGCCTATGAGTGGCCTTTAGTGCCACCTATGAATGTCAATCAGTGCTGCCTATGAAAGCCCATCAGTACCGCCTATCAGTGACACCCTTCAATGCCACATACCAGTGCAACCTATAAGTGCCCATCAGTGCCATCTCATGACTGTCACCTTATTGATGCCACCTCATCAGTACTGCCTTATCAGCGCACATCATTGAAGGAGAAAACGTATTTACAAAATTTTATAACAGAAACAAAGAAAAAAACTTTTTTTTTTTTTTATATTTTCGGTTTATTTTTATTTGTTGTGCAAAAAATAAAAACCGCAGAGGTGATCAAGTACCACCAAAAGAAAGCTCTATTTGTGGGAAAAAATGATAAAAAATCGGTTTGGGTACAGTGTAGCACGACCGCGCAATTGTCATTCAAAGTGCGACAGTGCTGAAAGCAGAAAATTGTCCTGGGCAGGAAGAGGGGGTAAGTGCCCGGGATGGAAGGGGTTAAACTAGAACTACAATACATCTCCATCCACAATGTATCATTTCAATGGAAGGAAATAGTTTGAATGGAGAGGATGAAATGAACGGACATGAAGATAACAGGGGATCCCTTAGAATAGACAGTTGGATGGAAGTGTGGGGGGCGGGGCCTCCTGGGCGGCGGCGGCGTCCATTGGTATGCCGTCCTCGTAGCTCGTTTTTCTTGAATGATATTGGATTCCCGCAACGCTCCGCTAGTTTTTGAAGCAGATTTCCATTTGAATTCTTTGTTGTAAAAACATCTCGGGAATTGCAACGTTCGGCTCGGAAGAGTACACCGCATCCCGCAGGAACAAGCAGGTGTTAATAAAATATTTTCATCGGAAATAGACGGCGTTTGTTGGGACGCGGTAACCAAATGTGGAAAAGCATATTGACAACATAAAGCAATTTATAGAGAATTGGCCTTGGCACATTTTTATTCTGCTGCACCGTATTGTCGAGTTCACATCCCATACATGTCTGTAACTTTCTCCCACTACCTGCTATCTATACTCATTCCCCTCACTAAGTACAGACCCCCCTTCCTCAGTATAGACCCCCCACTAAGTACAGACCCTCCTCCATCAATATAGAGCTCCCCCTAAGTACAGAACATCCTCCATCAATATAAACCTCCCCCTAAGTACAGACCACCTTCCATCAGTATAGACCCCATCACTAAGTACTGACCCCCTCCCTCAGTATAGACCCCCACCCTCAGTGCAGACCCCCCCCCCCACCAGTACAGACACCCCCATCAGTGTAGAATCCCCCTTTTAGTGCAGGCCCCCCACAGTATAGACACCCCCTTTAGTGCAGACCTCCACATAAGTATAGAATTCCTTCTTAGTGCAGACCCCCCCATTAGTATAGACACCCCTCCTTAGTACAGACCCACATTAGTATAGAATCCCCTTTAGTGTAGGCCCCCACAGTTTAGACACCCCCCTTAGTGCAGACTCCCCATCAGTATAGAATCCCACTTAGTGCAGACCCCGGCAGTTTAGACACCCCCCTTAGTGCAGACCCCCCTCAGTATAGAATACCCCTCTTAGTGCAGACCCCATCAATATATACACCACCCTTTAGTGCAGACCCTCCCATCAGTATAGACACCCCCCTTTAGCGCAGACTCCCCCATCAGTATAGACACCCCTCCTTAGTGCAGACCCCCATCAGTATAGGATCCCCCCTTAGTGCAGACCCCTGTAGTTTAGACACCCCCCTTAGTGAAGACCCCTGTAGTTTAGACACCCCCCTTAGTGCAGACTCCCTATCAGTATAGAATACCCCCCTTAGTGCAGACCCCATCAATATATACACCACCCTTTAGTGCAGACCCCCCCAACAGTATAGAATCCCCCCTAAGCGCAGACCCCCCCATCAGTATAGACACCCCTCCCATAGTGTCCCCCTGCACATGTCCATCTACAGACCTCAGAACATCGCAGCCGCAGATGTATACACACAGAGGTGTGTGTCACTTAGGCTCCTCCTCCTCACTGGATGTAAACAGATAGGAGGAGGCGGCTTCAGTCCACTGGGGACACAAAACGAGAGAAACAGATCACCAGGGCAGTGGGCGGTGTCAGCGGTGCTCCTATGGTGTCACCCCTCTGGGGGGTGTCAACCGGGTGTGGCCCACACCCCCAGCCCCTACCTAGCAACGCCACTGGATACAATGCCTCTTCACTTCCTGTTAAAAACCTCTGAAAAGCAATCTGAGTGTGGATCGCTTTTCAGAGGAGTGGCAATCCTTACTGCACATGTGAACGAGCCCTCAGACAGACAGCGTGTGGGGGGGGGGGGGGTGCAGCTCTGGTTGCAAAGAACTGAACTTGCAATATTGCAGAATGAAGTAATCCACAACAAGCCCGGGTGGGAAGGCAACCAACAGAGAGCACTCACGGCATGTAACAGCGATATGTAGCAGAGCAGGTCTCAGATGTGCCGACAACATTCGTCTTAAAGGGTGAAATGCAGCCTGGCCGGTCCGAACCCAGGTGGGGAGATCTCCACAAAAGGATCCTCTATCTGCCACTAATCACTGTCCCTGTCAGAGGGGTGACCTGTCCCGACACTACCCACCCACGAAATGCATGCTAAACCTGGGAGCCAGACAGGGCTGTCTGAATGAGAGGGCACATCTGGGCACTGCCCAGGGGCTCCAGCTGCATGGGGGGCCCCTGCACTTTCCCCAAAGCAACTGGTCCTTGAGCCCACGCTGCCCCGAATTTGGGGTCTCCATGATAGCACTGAGAGTGATAGATACACAGGGGGGGCAGTCGGCCTCCTACCTACTTGATGTCTGTTTACCTGCACTGTCATCATTGTAGGGGCCCCAGAGCATTACTTTGCCCAGGGGCCCATGATGCTATAGGCATTAAATAGGCACTGGCTGACCCAAGATGGCTGCTAGAGTCACATGAGTCGACAGCATCCAATCAGATAGCTTCCCCACTGACCATGGAAACAAAAGAGGAACTATGTTCCTCTTGACTTCCTCTCCCCCCTGCAAAGGCGCTGTGAGTGAGCGCCACCTACAGAGGAAAAAGTAGACTGCACCTGCCTACAAGTGTACCCAGCATCCTTTTTAAACTGCTGTTGCATCTATAACATCATCGGAAGGTGCTAGTTCTGAATAATTGTACACAGCTGCTCCCAAATGTGGTAGTCAGCCTCCTAATCTCAACCCATAAACACATGGCAAGTATGAATATGTATTCCTTGAAATGACCTCATTCCTTAGTAAAGTAACTTGAGAAGGGTGGTGACATCATCGGTGTGTATTGGGAGTTGTAATTATGCCCGGGCTAAGGCCTGTGACCTCTAACACAGGTGGCAGGGGGTGGAAAGGAAGAGGTGGTTCAGCTGGGGTTTTATAGACTGACAAACACCCATCTAAAGCTAACAATGCTGCTTCTGCCTGCCTGTCATACTCAGAGCTTCAAGTCAATGGGGGTAGTACCGCAACCTCAATTGCCTGTAATGATCAGCAGCTCCATCTAGAGGCCATAATGCCGTATTTTACAAATTGAGGTGTTTCAGGAAAGTACCACATTATGGCCACTAGATGGAGCTGATGATCATAGAGAATAAATATATTAGACATTATGCTACATATTTTAATTTTTATGGAGACTCAGTAAAATCCTTACAAATATATATGTTTTATATATATATATATATATATACAGTGCAGAAAATAAGAATTTGAACACCCTGCTATTTTGCAAGTTCTCTCACTTATAAATCATGAAGGGGTCTGAAATTGTCATCGTAGGTGCATGTCCACTGTGAGAGACATAATCAAAAAAAAATTCCAGAAATCACAATGTATGATTTTTTTAACCATTTATTTGTATGATACAGCTGCAAAGAAGTATTTGAACACCTGTCTATCAGCTAGAATTCTGACCCTCAAAGACCTGTTAGTCTGCCTTTAAAATGTCCACCTCCACTCCATTTATTATCCTAAATTAGATGCACCTGTTTGAGGTCATTAGCTGCATAAAGACACCTGTCCACCCCATACAATCAGTAAGAATCCAACTACTAACATGGCCAAGACCAAAAAGCTGTCCAAAGACACTAGAGACAAAATTGTACACCTCCACAAGGCTGGAAAGGGCTACGGGGAAATTGCCAAGCAGCTTGGGGAAAAAAGGTCCACTGTTGGAGCAATCATTAGAAAATGGAAGAAGCTAAACATGACTGTCAATCTCCCTCGGACTGGGGCTCCATACAAAATCTCACCTCGTGGGGTCTCAATGATCCTAAGAAAGGTGAGAAATCAGCCCAGGACTACACGGGAGGAGCTGGTCAATGACCTGAAAAGAGCTGGGACCACCGTTTCCAAGGTTACTGTTGGTAATACACTAAGACGTCATGGTTTGAAATCATGCATGGCACGGAAGGTTCCCCTGCTTAAACCAGCACATGTCAAGGCCCGTCTTAAGTTTGCCAATGACCATTTGGATGATCCAGAGGAGTCATGGGAGAAAGTCATGTGGTCGGATGAGACCAAAATAGAACTTTTTGGTCATAATTCCACTAACCGTGTTTGGAGGAAGAAGAATGATGAGTACCATCCCAAGAACACCATCCCTACTGTGAAGCATGGGGGTGGTAGCATCATGCTTTGGGGGTGTTTTTCTGCACATGGGACAGGGCGACTGCACTGTATTAAGGAGAGGATGACCGGGGCCATGTATTGCACGATTTTGGGCAACAACCTCCTTCCCTCAGTTAGAGCTTTGAAGATGGGTCGAGGCTGGGTCTTCCAACATGACAATGACCCGAAGCACACAGCCAGGATAACCAAGGAGTGGCTCTGTAAGAAGCATATCAAGGTTCTGGCGTGGCCTAGCCAGTCTCCAGACCTAAACCCAATAGAGAATCTTTGGAGGGAGCTCAAACTCTGTGTTTCTCAGCGATAGCCCAGAAACCTGACTGATCTAGAGAAGATCTGTGTGGAGGAGTGGGCCAAAATCCCTCCTCCAGTGTGTGCAAACCTGGTGAAAAACTACAAGAAACGTTTGACCTCTGTAATTGCAAACAAAGGCTACTGTACCAAATATTAACATTGATTTTCTCAGGTGTTCAAATACTTCTTTGCAGCTGTATCATACAAATAAATAGTTAAAAAAATCATAAATTGTGATTTCTGGATTATTTATTTTTTTGATTATGTCTCTCACAGTGGACATGCACCTACAATGACAATTTCAGACCCCTCCATGATTTCCAAGTGGGAGAACTTGCAAAATAGCAGGGTGTTCAAATACTTATTTTCTGCACTGTATATAGTACAGACCAAAAGTTTGGACACACCTTCTCATTCAAAGAGTCACACTGGAGGCATCAAAACTATGAAGTAACACACGTGGAATTATATACATAACAAAAAAGTGTTAAACAACTGAAAATATGTCATATTCTAGGTTCTTTTCCAGCAGACACATCTCTAGAAGAACTGATAAGAGGAGACGGTGTGAATCCGGCCTTCATGGTAGAATATCTGCTAGGAAACCACTGCTAAAGAAAGGCAACAAGCAGAAGAGACTTGTTTGGGCTAAAGAACACAAGGAATGGACATTAGACCAGTGGAAATCTGTGCTTTGGTCTGATGAGTCCAAACTTGAGATCTTTGGTTCCAACCACCGTGTCTTTGTGTGACGCAGAAAAGGTGAACGGATGGACTCTACATGCCTGGTTCCCACCGTGAAGCATGGAGGAGGAGGTGTGATGGTGTGGGGGGGCTTTGCTGGTGACACTGTTGGGGATTTATACTGAACCAGCATGGCTACCACAACATCTTGCAGCGGCATGCTATTCCATCCGGTTTCCGTTTAGTTGGACCATCATTTATTTTTCAACAGGACAATGACCCCAAACACACCTCCAGGCGGGGGAAGGGCTATATGACCAAGAAGGAGAGTGATGGGGTGCTGCGCCAGATGACCTGGCCTCCACAGTCACCGGAACCTGAACCCAATCCAGATGGTTTGGGGTGAGCTGGACCGCAGAGTGCGACGAGCCAGAACCGCAGGGGCGACACGTGAGGTGCACAGTGGGCCGATGGGAGACAGCAATAATACAGTTCATCGGTTTACTCACGGTTAGCAAAAAGCCTCCCTGGGCCGGTCGCACAGAGATGGGGAAGACAGCACAAAATCCTCCGGGGCACGCTCTGTGATAGGGAAACGCCAGCCAAGATGGTGGTTGAGGTGCCCGTGATGACAGGGGTGTTTAAAGTGCTTGTGGCGGCTGGGTCCCTTGATGGTATTTGTCGTGACGCCAGTACCGTTAATGGCGGTACGACCATTTGCAGTGTTGAAGAATGAGGTAGACAGAAGTAGGATACAACTCACAATTTTTACTGTGACTGGTTTTGATTGCAATACAGACATCCAGTTAAAATACAGTTAAAATACAGTATCTGGGTAGAGAGAGAATTCTGCTGATCCACTGTTAATAGGCTTTAGTAATCCTGGACTCAGGCTGTGGTTCAGTATTATGCTTGCTTGTTACTGGTCCCTTTTGAATCCAGTGACCTTGGTGAGGTTGCCGGAGGCTAAGAAATCCTTCACCTTTATGCTCAAAAAGGTCTTTGCTGCCGATTTAATGGCTTCACCTTTTGATTTAAGCAGTTCCAATCTGTCCCTTCTCTGGACTGACCTTCTCTCTCCTTCACCTTTTTCCTTCTGCACACACACACTTCCTGAACTTAACTACCGACCACAGATAACCTGAGCTGGGATAGATATCCCAGAGTGGTGCTATCCCCATCTTGTGGTGGGAAGTATGAAGCACACCTGACCAGCATATGAACAGGGATCTCACAGATGTAGAAATGCAAAATGACATGCAATATAGTAATAACAAAGAAATAATACTTTTGCAGTTCCCACATGTCCTGAGTGGGACGCTGCAAGAGTGAAGGCAAAAGGGCCAACAAGTGCGAAGCATCTCTGGGAACTCCTTCAAGACTGTTGGAAGATAATTTCAGGTGACAAGAGTGTGCAAGGCAGTAATCAAAGCAAAAGAACCTAGAATATTACATATTTTCAGTTGTTTCACACATTTTTGTTATGTATATAATTCCACATGTGTTACATTCATAGGGCCAGGTTCATGAAGAGTTAGGCTGGCGGATCCAGTGATCCGCCAGCCTAACTGTCACTTTAAGCCGGCGTTTCTGTTTTCTATAACCAGAAAACAAGAAACGCCGGGTTGGAGTTCCGATGCGATCGGCGTAATTGAATTTCGCCATCGCATCGTTACTTCAACTTAAAAATGGCGCCGGGGGCGTTCCCGCCGATTTACGCTCAAAAAATATGTTAATGAGCGGGAATCGGCAATTCACGATCTTTTTCGGGCGCGACGCCGTGACTTTACGACGTTTCCGGAAGCGATACGCGGCGTATAGATAAAGCAGCCCCCTAGTGGAGTATCCTATGTTAAGTATAGGCGTCGTCATCGCGTCGGGAAAAACATTGCGTAAAACATTCATGAATGGGAATGTGACGTCATTGACGTTCACTGACAGAATTTGGAGCATGCGCACTGGGATGCATTGACACTCGACGCATGGACACTCGACGCATGCGCAGTACGTTCGCCGCGGGATCGCGCATAGTTAGAATACTACACGCCCCGTACCCGCCCAATTTGAATTCCGCTGGCACATTAGCGATGCGCTGCCGCAACTTTAGGAGCAAGTGCTTCCTGAATAACAGCACTTGCTCCTAAAATTTCAGCAGAGTAACGCAAATGAGAAGCATTACTCCAGAGCAAAGATGCTCCCATCTACCTGAATCTGGCCCATAGTTTTGATGCCTTCAGTGTGACTCTACAATTTTCATAGTCATGAAAATAAAGAAAACTCTTTGAATGAGAAGGTGTGTCCAAACTTTTGGTCTGTACTGTATATATATACACTGTATATATATGTTTTATTTAATTTTCTTTAGATATTTCAGGAAAATACTACATTAGATGGAGCTGATGATCATAGGAAATAAATATATTAGACATTATGCTGCATATTTAAATTTTTATGGAGACTCAGTAAAATCTTTACCTGTTTACAACTCTCTCTCTCTCTCTCTATATCTCTATATCTCTATATCTCTATAAACAGTTCAATTTTGGTCTCAAAATATACACTGGATAAATATATGTTTTATTTAATTTGCTTTAGATATTTCAGGAAAAAGGACACATCATTATGGCCACTAGATGGCGATGACAATCATGGGAAATAAATATATTAGACACTATTCTGTATTTTTTTTAAAGGGGAGGGGACACAGCAAACATGTGGAAGAAGGTGCTCTGGTCAGATGAGACCAAAATTGAACTGTTCTAAAAAAAACGAAGGCCACGTACACACGATCGAACATGTCCGCTGAAACTGGTCCGCAGACCAGTTACAGCGGACATGTTCGATGGTGTGTACGGCCTATCGGACCGTTTTCCAGTGGACAAAAATTTCAAAACATGCTTTGAAACCTGTCCGCTAGAAACCTGTCCGTCGGACAGGTTCGATGGTTAGTACACGAAATCATCGGACCAAAAACCCGCGCATGCTCAGAATCAAGTCGACGCATGCTTGGAAGCATTGAACTTCGTTTTTTCAGCACGACGTTGTGTTCTACGTCACCGCATTATGGTCCGAGGGGATTTTGGTCTGATGGTGTGTACACACATCAGACCACTTCAGCCTGGTCCGATGAAAACGGTTCGTCGGACATGTTTCATCGGACATGTCTGATCGTGTGTACGCGGCCTAACACTGTACATCACCCTGAACACACCATCCCCACCGTGAAACATGGTGGTGGCAGCATCATGTTGTGGGGATGATTTTCTTCAGCAGGGACAGGGAAGCTGGTCAGAGTTGATGGGAAGATGGATGGAGGCAAATACAGGGCAATCTTAGAAGAAATCCTGCTAAAATCTGCAAAAGACTTGAGACTGGGGTGGAGGTTCATCTTCCAGGAAGACAAGGACCCTAAACATACAGCCGGAGCTACAATGGAATGGTTTAGATCAAAGCATATTCATGTTTTAGAATGGCCCAGTCACAGTCGAGACCTCAATCCAATTGAAAATCTGTGGCACGACTTGAAAATTGCTGATCACAGACGCTGTCCATCCAATCTGACAGAGCTTGAGATAGTTTACAGAGAAGAATGGGCAGAAATGTCCCTCTCTAGATGTGCAAAGCTGGTAGAGACACCCCCAAAAAGACTTGCAGCTGTAATTGCAGAGAAAGGGGGTTCTACAAAGTATTGACTCCGGGGGGCGCCATACAAATGCACGTCACACTTTTCACATATTTATTTGTAAAAAAAATTGAACACCATTTATCATTTTCCTTCCACTTCACAATTATGTGACACTTTGGGGCTGATTTACTAATGACTCTGCGCTGCGCCGGTACATGCCTTAATTAGTGCGCTGGATGAATCCCTAATTAGGCGCATGAACCGGCGGCAGCAGCAGCGCGATGTGATTGATAACTAAAGCCGCCGCCGAACTCCCTGTATAAGTCTATGGGGGAAATCTTAATAGTGAATTTTAAAGGCTAATCTGCAAGTTTTGTCCTAAAAAGTGTTTGGGGACCTCAGTCCTGCCCCAGGGGACATGTACCAATGCTTTTTTTATTTTTTAAAACGGCCGTTTTTTCGGGAGCAGTGATTTTAATAATGCTAAAAGTGCAATAATAAAAGTGTAATTTTCCTTTAAATTTCGTACTATGGGGGTCTCTAATGTCAGCATGTGAAAAAGCGCATGTTTCCCGTGGTTAGAACTGTCTCTGCACAAAATGTCATTTTTCAAAGGAAAAAAGCCATTTAAAACTGACTCGCGGCTATAATGAATTGTCGGCTCCCGGCAATTGCAGGAGAATTCATTCATTAAAAAAAGGAAAAAAAAAGCGTGGGGGTCCCCCCAAATTCAATAACCAGACCCTTTAGGTCTGGTATGGATATTAAGGGGAACCCCGCCGTCAATTTAAAAAAAAAATGACGTGGGGTTCCCCCCAAATATCCATAACCAGACCCTTCGGGTCTGGTGTGGAATTTAAGGGGAACTCCACTCCAAATTAAAAAAAAAATGGCGTGGAGTCCCCCCTAAAATCCACACCAGACCCCTTATCCGAGCACGTTGACCTGGCCGGCCGCAGAAAAGAGGGGGGGACAGAGCGCGGCCCCCCCCCTCTCCTGAACCGCACCAGGCCACATGCCCTCAACATTGGGAGGGTGTTTTGGGGTGCCCCCCAAAACACCTTGTCCCCATGTTGATGAGGACAAGGGTCTCTTCCCCACAACCCTTGCCCGGTGGTTGTGGGGGTCTGCGGGCAGGAGGCTTATCGAAATCTGGAAGACCCCTTTAACAAAGGGGCCCCCCAGATCCCGGCCCCCCCCCTGTGTGAAATGGTAATGGGGTACCTTGTACCTCTACCATTTCACGAGAAAAAAAATGTAAAGGGTTAAAAACGACAAGAGCCGGTTTTTGACAAGTCCTTTATTATCTTCTTTCTTCTTTCCTTCGGGTTTCTTCTTCCTCCTCCTTCTTCTTCCTCTGCTTCTGTCTTGGGTCTTCTATTCCCGCATCTTGCCCGGCGTGTTCTTCCATCTTCTTCCGCTGTCCTTCTCGTCCGCATCTTCTTCTCCTTCTTCTTCTTCGCCGGAGGCGCCGCTTCCAATTGAAATCCCCGCTGTCTGCCGGACCACGCCCCCCCCTCTGACGCCACGGGCAAGCTCTTAGGAGTGTGCTGCAAGTGCGTCCGAGGGGGGCGTGGTCACATGTCAGAGGGCGGGCAATTCAATTTGAAGCTCGTGCGCGGCTTTTTCTTTGCCAGAGTCGCCGCTTCCAATTGAATTGCCCGCTTTCTGGAACATGTGACCACGCCCCCCTCTGACGCACTGGCACCACACGGGGACTTTCCTAAGAGCTTGCCCGTGGCGTCAGAGGGGGGGGCGTGGTCCGGCAGACAGCGGGGATTTCAATTGGAAGCGGCCGCTCCGGCGAAGAAGAAGAAGAAGGAGAAGATGCGGACGAGAAGGACAGCGGAAGAAGATGGAAGAACACGCCGGGCAAGATGCGGGAATAGAAGACCCAAGACAGAAGCAGAGGAAGAAGAAGGAGGAGGAAGAAGAAACCCTGAAGGAAAGAAGAAAGAAGATAATAAAGGACTTGTCAAAAACCGGCTCTTGTCTTTTTTAACCCTTTACATTTTTTTTCTCGTGAAATGGTAGAGGTACAAGGTACCCCATTACCATTTCACACAGGGGGGGGGCCGGGATCTGGGGGGCCCCTTTGTTAAAGGGGTCTTCCAGATTTCGATAAGCCTTCCGCCCGCAGACCCCCACAACCACCGGGCAAGGGTTGTGGGGAAGAGACCCTTGTCCTCATCAACATGGGGACAAGGTGTTTTGGGGGGCACCCCAAAACACCCTCCCAATGTTGAGGGCATGTGGCCTGGTGGGGTTCAGGAGAGGGGGGGGGGCCGCGCTCTGTCCCCCCCTCTTTTCTGCGGCCGGCCAGGTCAACGTGCTCGGATAAGGGGTCTGGTGTGGATTTTAGGGGGGACTCCACGCCATTTATTTTTTACATTTGGGGTGGAGTTCCCCTTAAATTCCACACCAGACCCGAAGGGTCTGGTTATGGATATTTGGGGGGAACCCCACGTCATTTTTTTAATAAATTGACGGCGGGGTTCCCCTTAATATCCATACCAGACCTAAAGGGTCTGGTTATTGAATTTGGGGGGACACCCACGCTTTTTTTTTCCCTTTTTTTAATGAATGAATTCTCCTGCAATTGCCGGGAGCCGACAATTCATTATTGCCGCGAGTCAGTTTTAAATGGCTTTTTTTTTTTTTTTTTTTTTTTCAGAATGTCATTTTGTGCAAAGACATATTTCTAACCGCAGGAAAAGTGCGCTTTATTCACCTGCTGACATTCCCCCCCCCCCCCCCCCATGGTACGAATTTAAAATAATTATTCAAATGACGTGGGGGTCCCCCCAAATTCAATAACCAGACCCTTTAGGTCTGGTATGGATATTAAGGGGAACCCCGCCGTCAATTTAAAAAAAAAATGGCGTGGAGTCCCCCCTAAAATCCACACCAGACCCCTTATCCGAGCACGTTGACCTGGCCGGCCGCAGAAAAGAGGGGGGGACAGAGCGCGGCCCCCCCCCTCTCCTGAACCGCACCAGGCCACATGCCCTCAACATTGGGAGGGTGTTTTGGGGTGCCCCCCAAAACACCTTGTCCCCATGTTGATGAGGACAAGGGTCTCTTCCCCACAACCCTTGCCCGGTGGTTGTGGGGGTCTGCGGGCAGGAGGCTTATCGAAATCTGGAAGACCCCTTTAACAAAGGGGCCCCCCAGATCCCGGCCCCCCCCCTGTGTGAAATGGTAATGGGGTACCTTGTACCTCTACCATTTCACGAGAAAAAAAATGTAAAGGGTTAAAAAAGACAAGAGCCGGTTTTTGACAAGTCCTTTATTATCTTCTTTCTTCTTTTCTTCGGGTTTCTTCTTCCTCCTCCTTCTTCTTCCTCTGCTTCTGTCTTGGGTCTTCTATTCCCGCATCTTGCCCGGCGTGTTCTTCCATCTTCTGTTCCTCCCGCTGTCCTTCTCGTCCGCATCTTCTCCTTCTTCTTCTTCGCCGGAGCGGCCGCTTCCAATTGAAATCCCCGCTGTCTGCCGGACCACGCCCCCCCCTCTGACGCCACGGGCAAGCTCTTAGGAAAGTCCCCGTGTGGTGCCAGTGCGTCAGAGGGGGGCGTGGTCACATGTTCCAGAAAGCGGGCAATTCAATTGGAAGCGGCGACTCTGGCAAAGAAAAAGCCGCGCACGAGCTTCAAATTGAATTGGCCGCCCTCTGACATGTGACCACGCCCCCCTCTGACGCACTTGCAGCACACTCCTAAGAGCTTGCCCGTGGCGTCAGAGGGGGGGGCGTGGTCCGGCAGACAGCGGGGATTTCAATTGGAAGCGGCCGCTCCGGCGAAGAAGAAGAAGAAGGAGAAGATGCGGACGAGAAGGACAGCGGGAGGAACAGAAGATGGAAGAACACGCCGGGCAAGATGCGGGAATAGAAGACCCAAGACAGAAGCAGAGGAAGAAGAAGGAGGAGGAAGAAGAAACCCGAAGGAAAGAAGAAAGAAGATAATAAAGGACTTGTCAAAAACCGGCTCTTGTCTTTTTTTACACTGACACTTTTTTTTTACTCGTGAAATGGTAGAGGTACAAGGTACCCCATTACCATTTCACACAGGGGGGGGGCGGGATCTGGGGGGCCCCTTTGTTAAAGGGGTCTTCCAGATTTCGATAAGCCTCCTGCCCGCAGACCCCCACAACCACCGGGCAAGGGTTGTGGGGAAGAGACCCTTGTCCTCATCAACATGGGGACAAGGTGTTTTGGGGGGCACCCCAAAACACCCTCCCAATGTTGAGGGCATGTGGCCTGGTGCGGTTCAGGAGAGGGGGGGGGCCGCGCTCTGTCCCCCCCTCTTTTCTGCGGCCGGCCAGGTCAACGTGCTCGGATAAGGGGTCTGGTGTGGATTTTAGGGGGGACTCCACGCCATTTTTTTTTTAATTTGGAGTGGAGTTCCCCTTAAATTCCACACCAGACCCGAAGGGTCTGGTTATGGATATTTGGGGGGACCCCCACGTCATTTGAATATTTTTTTTTTAATTTCGTACCATGGGGGGGGGGGGGGAATGTCAGCAGGTGAATAAAGCGCACTTTTCCTGCGGTTAGAAATATGTCTTTGCACAAAATGACATTCTGAAAAAAACAAATAATAAAAAAAAAGCCATTTAAAACTGACTCGCGGCAATAATGAATTGTCAGCTCCTGGAAATTGCAGGAGAATTCATTCATAAAAAAACAAAATCAAAAAGCGTGGGGGTCCCCCCAAATTCAATAACCAGACCCTTTAGGTCTGATATGGATATTAAGGGGAACCCCGCCGTCAATTTATTAAAAAAATGACGTGGGGTTCCCCCCAAATATCCATAACCAGACCCTTCGGGTCTGGTGTGGAATTTAAGGGGAACTCCACCCCAAAAAAAAAAAAAATGGCGTGGAGTCCCCCCTAAAATCCACACCAGACCCCTTATCCGAGCACGTTGACCTGGCCGGCCGCAGAAAAGAGGGGGGGACAGAGCGCGGCCCCCCCCCTCTCCTGAACCGCACCAGGCCACATGCCCTCAACATTGGGAGGGTGTTTTGGGGTGCCCCCCAAAACACCTTGTCCCCATGTTGATGAGGACAAGGGTCTCTTCCCCACAACCCTTGCCCGGTGGTTGTGGGGGTCTGCGGGCAGGAGGCTTATCGAAATCTGGAAGACCCCTTTAACAAAGGGGCCCCCCAGATCCCGGCCCCCCCCCTGTGTGAAATGGTAATGGGGTACCTTGTACCTCTACCATTTCACGAGAAAAAAAATGTAAAGGGTTAAAAAACGACAAGAGCCGGTTTTTGACAAGTCCTTTATTATCTTCTTTCTTCTTTCCTTCGGGTTTCTTCTTCCTCCTCCTTCTTCTTCCTCTGCTTCTGTCTTGGGTCTTCTATTCCCGCATCTTGCCCGGCGTGTTCTTCCATCTTCTTCCGCTGTCCTTCTCGTCCGCATCTTCTCCTTCTTCTTCTTCTTCGCCGGAGCGGCCGCTTCCAATTGAAATCCCCGCTGTCTGCCGGACCACGCCCCCCCCTCTGACGCCACGGGCAAGCTCTTAGGAAAGTCCCCGTGTGGTGCCAGTGCGTCAGAGGGGGGCGTGGTCACATGTTCCAGAAAGCGGGCAATTCAATTGGAAGCGGCGACTCTGGCAAAGAAAAAGCCGCGCACGAGCTTCAAATTGAATTGCCCGCCCTCTGACATGTGACCACGCCCCCCTCTGACGCACTTGCAGCACACTCCTAAGAGCTTGCCCGAGACGTCAGAGGGGGGGGGCGTGGTCCGGCAGACAGCGGGGATTTCAATTGGAAGCGGCGCCTCCGGCGAAGAAGAAGGAGAAGATGCGGACGAGAAGGACAGCGGAAGAAGATGGAAGAACACGCCGGGCAAGATGCGGGAATAGAAGACCCAAGACAGAAGCAGAGGAAGAAGAAGGAGGAGGAAGAAGAAACCCGAAGGAAAGAAGAAAGAAGATAATAAAGGACTTGTCAAAAACCGGCTCTTGTCGTTTTTAACCCTTTACATTTTTTTTCTCGTGAAATGGTAGAGGTACAAGGTACCCCATTACCATTTCACACAGGGGGGGGGCCGGGATCTGGGGGGCCCCTTTGTTAAAGGGGTCTTCCAGATTTCGATAAGCCTCCTGCCCGCAGACCCCCACAACCACCGGGCAAGGGTTGTGGGGAAGAGACCCTTGTCCTCATCAACATGGGGACAAGGTGTTTTGGGGGGCACCCCAAAACACCCTCCCAATGTTGAGGGCATGTGGCCTGGTGCGGTTCAGGAGAGGGGGGGGGCCGCGCTCTGTCCCCCCCTCTTTTCTGCGGCCGGCCAGGTCAACGTGCTCGGATAAGGGGTCTGGTGTGGATTTTAGGGGGGACTCCACGCCATTTTTTTTTTTAGTTGGAGTGGAGTTCCCCTTAAATTCCACACCAGACCTGAAGGGTCTGGTTATGGATATTTGGGGGGAACCCCACGTCATTTTTTTTAAAAATTGATGGCGGGGTTCCCCTTAATATCCATACCAGACCTAAAGGGTCTGGTTATTGAATTTGGGGGGACCCCCACGCTTTTTTTTTGGTGTTTTTAATGAATGAATTCTCCTGCAAATTCCAAGAGCTGACAATTCATTATAGCCGCGAGTCAGTTTTAAATGGCTTTTTTCCTTCAGAATGTCATTTTTCACATGCTGACATTACACCCAGGGCCGCCATCAGGGGGGTACAGGCAGTACACCTGCAGGGCCGCCATTAGGGGGGTACAGGCATTACACCGCCCGGGGGTCCCCAGGGGCCCCCAGGGGCCCGGATGGGAACCACCCTAAAACAAAAAAAATTATTTTTTTTTTTTTTTTTTTGTTTAAGAGCTCCGAAGGTCCCCAGGGGCCCGGAGGCCACTAAGGGCCCCAGATGGCAAGCCCTTTTTTTTAAATAAAATATATATATTTAAAAAAAAATATATATTTTTTAAATATATTTGTTTATTTTTTTTTTAAGGAAAGGGCCCAGAGGTCCCCAGGGCCCTGGAAGGCTACCCCCTTGTTTTTTAACTTTTTTTCGATAAATGTTATATTTAAAAAATATATATATATGTATTTTCTCTCTTTTGTATTTTTATTTGATAAAGAGCACAGAGGTCCCCAGGGCCCCGGATGGCTACCCCCCTTTTTTATATATATTTTTCTTTATTTCTTATTTCTGTCAAAATTTTTGTAAAGGGCCCCCCCGCTCCTCAATTTGCGGCACCACCCCCCCCCCCCGCTTCTCAATTTCATACGGCAGCACCCCCCCCCCCCGGTTCTCTGCTCCAGGGGGCCCATGCCTGAAGCTGTGTAAGGGGCCCCAAAATTCATGATGGCGGCCCTGTACACCTGTAAGGGGCCCGGGGGTCCGGAGGTGCCCAGATGCCTGGAGGCCCCCCAGCGCCCCAGATGGTAACCCCCCTCTTTTTTTTTTTGTATATATATTTGTTAGTTGGTTTTTGTAGGATTTTTTATTAAAGGGCCAATTTTTGGAATTTAATATTTTTTTGCAGTCTGGAGGTCCCCAGGGCCCCGGGTGGCAACCCCCCAAATTTTTTGTTATTAAAGGGCCAATGTTTTGGTTTAGGGGTCTGGAGGTCCCCAGTGGCCTGGTCCCCAGTGGCCCGGAGATCCCAGGGCTCCAGATGACAACCCCCCACCTTTACAAAAAAAAAAAAAAAAAAACATATGATATATTTTTTGGTTATTTTTTAAACATATATATATATAATATAATTTTGAAAGCTCCCAGAGGGCCCCAGATGACAACCTTTTTGCTTCTAAAAATGTTATAAACATTTTCCCCAGGTTTGTTACTTTTTACTTTAATTTCTTTTTTAAAGTGTATTTTGTGCGTGAAGTCGAGAGAGAGGAGCTGGACTTGCAATCGCCATCCTTCTCCATGCCCCCGGTGGCAATGGTGGGTGTGAGGGGGGCCTCCCACTCACCCCACCTGCTACACTTGGGAGCCCGATGGGACAGAGGGACTCCCCCTATGAAGGAGTGTAGCCCACCCAGCCAGCCCTGTAGGTCCTTCGCCTCCCTTTATTTTAGGAGACCTCATGGCCAAAGTGTGTGCAAGTGTGGTGTTTTTTTTGGGGGGGGGGGGTGGGCATACTAAGCACAGGCGTACCTTGCATAGCACACCCACCGGGAGCCGGGCTGACACCACCAAACTCAATTCATATGTAGCCGAGACCGGGATCCGAACCCTTGGCTGCAGAGGTGAACGGCTTGTCAGCGCAGTGCCATTCACGTTGAGCCACCACAGCTCCCACCCAATGTTATTTTTTTTTTAGATTTTTGGTAGTTATTTTTTATTAAAGGGCCCAGAGCTCCCAAGGCAACCCCCTTTTTTATTATTTTATATATGTAGATATTGTAATTTATTTTTCATTAAAGAGCCCAGAAGTTTCTTTTTATTAAAGGGCCCAGTGGTCCCCAGGGCCCCCGGATGGCTACCACCCTTTTTAATATATATTTTTCTATATGTATTTTTTAGTAAAGGAACCCCCCGCTTATCAAATTGCGGCAGCCCCCCCCCCTTCTTAATATCAGGCGGCACCCCCCCCCCCTATTCTCTGCTCCAGGGGGCCCATGCCTGAAGCTGTGTAAGGGGCCCCATAATTCCTGATGGCGCCCCTAATTGCCTCCCCCCCCCCCCATGGTACGAAATTTCAAGGAATTTTTCACTTTTATTGGTGCACTTTAACCACTTCCATACCGCGCCTATTCTGGCACTTCTCTCCTTCATGTAACAATTATATTTTCTTCCTTGAAACTTACTCAGGACCCCCAAACATTATATATATTTTATTAACAAACACCCTAGGGAATAAAGTGGCGGCCATTTTTTCGGACACATTTCCAACAGTATTTGTGCCAAAAATGTTCTAACGTTTTTTTTTTTTTTTGGCTTTCCAAAAAAAAACCTGTTTCATGAATGACAAAATAAGAAAGCAGTAAAGCTAGGCCAATTTTTAGGGATAAGGTAAAAGATGATGTTACACCGAGTAAATAGATACCTAACTTGTCACGCTTTCATATTGCGCACACTCATGGAATGGCGCTAAACTTCGTTATTAAAAATCTCCATAGGCAACGCTTGACTTTTTTTCTCAGGTTACCACTTTTGAGTTACAGAGGAGGTCTAGTGCTAACATTATTGCTCTCGCTCTAACGCACGCTATGATACCTCACATGTGGGGTTTGAAGGATGTTTACATATGTGGTGTGGGACTTGCATGCGTGTTCGCTTCTGAGTGCGAGCTACTAGGGACAGGAGCATTTAAATTCCTTTGTTATTTTATTTTTTTACTTAATATTTTATTTTTTGCACTTGTTTGTCCCTTTGTTTGTATTATTTTTCACTTTTCTTCCTATTACAAGGAATGTAAACATCCCTTGTAATAGGACTAGTGTGTGACAGGTCCTCTTTATAGAGAAAGGCGGGGTCAATTAGACCCCACATCTGTCCTCCAGGCTGGAAATCATGGAATTGGTAAAAAAAAAAACATCTCATGCTTTCAGCTGCAATCATGTTCGTTCAGCACAGTAGCGTAGTGTGTAGCATGTTCACCTAGCAGCAAAAGGGTTGCTGGTTCGAATCCCACCCGTGACACTATCTGCCTGGAGTTTGCATGTTCTCCCTGTGCGGGTTTCCTCCCACAATCTAAAAACATGCTGTAAATTGGATCCTGTCTAAATAAGCCCTAATATGCAGTAGGATATTTAGGTTTTGTGCTTCCCTAGGCCTGACCAAATTTTGGCACCCCCCTAATAGAAAAATGACCCACCCTTCCTGTCAAGGCCACACCCTGTTTTTTTATGACCCACCCAGGAATTTTCAGGGGACACACACAAGTTCTGTGGGGGGGGACTTGGGGGGGCCCTTAATTTGCCTACTTTTTCGATCACTTCCTGTTTGGCTATGGGGCAGGAAGTGAAGGCCAATCTCCCCAAACGGACAGGGATAATACAAAATAAACTGACAGAGCTTCTAACCCCCCCCCCCCCCACCAACTCTATCCAAAATGAAAGAAATCCAAAAAATAAAAGTGATGATTATTGTTCCAGTTTAACCCCAAATTTCAGATCATTTTATTGAGAGGCTTAAGAAAATATAACCATGCCAATAGGCCACGATCCAGCGTTGCTAATATGTATGAATGTGTGTTAGGGACCCCCACAAACACCACCCAATGTTAAATCAACTATTTTCATGTTTGTTTTGGGGATGCCTGCACCCCTGATAGGGTAAAGACACCTCACAAATGTTGTCACTTTCTACTTAATTCATTCACTTCCTGCCACACAGCCAAACAGGAAGTGAGGGAAACACCTGAGTAATGTTTTGTTGGGGACACACAGATCAATATAAATAGTTTCCCATTTTGGAAATGGCATTTTGCTGTGTACACCCCAAATTAGTAGGAATCTTGGACTTTGGGGTCCATTTACTAAAGGCAAATCCACTTTGCACTACAAGTGGACAAGCAAGGAAGAAAACTCAAAACTTGGCGGGATTGGAAGTAAAAACCATCAGTGCTTCCCTTCTGATTTTCATTGCCTACGCTTCTACTGCAGAGCGCCTTTGCCTTTACTAAACCCCAAAGTAACTAATCATTTGGGGTGTACACTGCAGTGCAATTTGCTTAATGGTGACACTAGTTAGATTGACCTGTGCCCCGAAGAAAAGACCATTGGTAGGGTTTTAACCTCACTTCCTGTTCAGCTGTGTGACAGGAAGTGAAGCCAATTTTAGGAAAAGGGACACAAAGCCCAACCTAAAAACACTAGCAGGGGTTCTAACACTCAATTGGCTTCCCTCAAACAACCCACAATTAGAATAGGATTGTCTTGTGCTAGTTTCAAGCACAGCGCTGTAAATCAGCACTTCAAGCCTGTCCAAAAAAAAAACACCACCCCCCCCCCCCCTCCAACAGGCCCTGTTTGCAGCTTTTCCTACATCTTGCACATGTGCTTTAAAAAGTCAGTCTGGACATCAGTTCTAGGAAACAATACTTACCGCTTTGTCCTTCCTTTTCTGGTGACTAAACATTTCATGCATACACACCAGGAAAGAGCTTAGAGACAAATCACACTTGATGGTTTAGGCCCAAACTAGTTCAGCTGCAGCGGTTGAAATCCATAGCATGAAAAAAATATCACAAAACAAACTTCAAAATTTGAAAGTAATTTTATTGGTCCACAAAACAAGGAAAGCAAAAAAAAAATTACAAATAAACACACCAAAAATATATAAAAACACCTAAAAACAAAAAAGACCAACGTTTATTTCACAGTCATTGGAAAATAAATCATGCTTTTGAAATAACAGGATAGACCCACAGGATTAAAACATTAGTCATTAACATCTTGAGAAACATTTAGCAAAATTATGTAGCAGAGAAAACATCAAAAAATACAAAACTTGCTCCAAAACATCTCTGTTTCACTCCGCCATTCCTTCCAGCCAGCAAATCTGCCCCCTCTGAGGGGCAGCTGACACGTGCAGTATCCACGCTTTTTATAACATGTGTGCTAATGAACCAATTGGAAACACATGAAGAAATGTCAGCCTCTAGTTTGTGTGCACTTGGAACTGCTTACACCTGTTAAGGATGTCCTTAAATTACTAAGCCAAAAAAAGAGCTTTCTGAGCATGCTCAGAAAGATGCAAGTCATTTTCAGGATGAAACTTCCAACTTCTTTTTCTAACTGTTCGAGCATGCCCAGTTCACTCGAAATGCAGTACCAGAATCAAATCTGCAATGGCGGATGAAAGCATTAGAGGTGTTAAATTTTTTTTTGGTCCCCATGAAGTGATGCTTTACAAGCTGAACGGGAGGTCTTATAGAATTTTTACGTAACAAACCTAAATAGTAATAATTTAAACGCCCCTGTCCCTAGTAGCTCGCAGTCAGAAGGGAACAAGCAGCATTTTTATTGTTTCCGGTTACCAGTTTAGATTTACAGATGAGGTCTAGTGCTATAAATATTCCTCTTGCTGTTACGCACGCTATGATACCTCACATGTGTGGTTTGAAGAATGTTTCCATATATGGGGGCGGGCCTTAAATGTGTAAGCCCCGCCCACATATTGAACCCCCGTTCAAACCCCACATGTGAGGTATCATAGCGTACGTTAGAGCGAGAGCAATACTTTTAGCACTAGACCTCCTCTGTAAATCTAAACTGGTAACCTGAAACACATAAAAAAGCGTTGCCTATGGGTTTTTTCAAGTACTGAAGTTTGGCGCCATTCCATGAGTGTGTGCAATATTAAAGTGTAACATGTTGGGTATCTATTTACTCGGTGTAACATCATCTTTCACATTATGGCCATAAATTGGGCTAACTTTAGTGTATTCTTAATTTGTAACCACTTGAGCCCCAGAGCATATTACTGGTCACTGACGGGGCCATTTTTTGCATTTCAACACTGCGTCATTTTGACTGACAATTGCGTGGTTGTGCGACGTGGCCCCCCAAAAAATTGGGCGTCCTCATCCTCCCCCCCCCCCCCCTAAAAATTATTTTTTTTTATTTTTGTTGGTGGTATTTGATCACCTCTGCGTTTTTTCTTATTTTTGCTTGACCCAAAAATATAGCGACAATTTGGTAACTAAAAAAACATCTTTTTTACGGTTTGCTATAATAAATCTCCCCCAAAATATATTCAAAAAATGTTTGCCCTCAGTTTAGGCCGATAAGTATTCTTGGACATATTTTTGGTTGCAAAAAATCACAATAAGCGTTTGATTGGTTTGGGCAAAAGTTCTAAGTAGGGGTTGGTCTTATGGGTTTTTTTTGAATAATTTTTTGTTTTACTAGTAATGGTGGCTATCATTTGTTTTTTCTGTCTAATGCGACATTGTGGCGGACACATTTTTGTGAGATTTGGCATTTTTGTAGCGAGCAATGGTATATCAATGCATTGCTTACTATAAAAATGACACTGGCAGGGAAGGGGTTAACACTAGGGGCGCGGAAGGGGTTGATTATGTTACCTGGGTGTGTTCTAACTGTAAAGGGGGTGGGACTGTGTAGGGGAAATGACAGATCGCTGTTCATACATTGTAGGGACAGACGAGCAGGCATTCCCCCCCCCCCCCTGACAGGACCGGGATAAAGGGGAACTCCACCCCAAATTACAAAAAAAAAACGGCGTGGGGTTCCCCCTTCTGGTGCACAACAGGCTCTTAGATTTGATCTGGAACATAAGGGGTTAAACCCACGCCAAAAAACGGCGTGGGGTTCCCCCTCAGATCCAGACCAAACCCTTCTCCCAGGCACGCAGTCTGGCCGGACAGGAATGGGGGTGGGGACGAGCGAGCGCCCCCCCCCCTCCTGAGCCGTACCAGACCACATGCCCTCGACATGGGGGAGTGTGTGCTGTGGGGGAGGGGGGCACTGCCCCCCCACCCCAAAGCACTCTTGTCCCCATGTCGAAAGGGACAAGAGCCTCTTCCCGACAACCCTGGCCGTTGGTTGTCGGGGTATGCGGGCGGGGGGCTTATCAGAATCTGAGAGCCCCCTATATTAAGGGGGCCCCCAGATTCTGGCCCCCCACCCTATGTGAATGAGTATGGGGTACATCGTACCCCTACCCATTCACCGGGTGGAAAAGTGTAAACAAAAAAAAACACACAGAAAAAAATAATTTATTAGTCAGCTCCGGGGGTCTTCTGCCGGGACCCCCCACCACCAGCCCATTGGGCCCCGGGCTTCGCCGTCTTCTGCCGGGGGGGGACACCCACCGATGATCTCCGCCATGTCCAGCCAGGCCCCCACCCCAAAATAAGCTCTTTCAGATCCGGGGGGGGCCGGCCGAAAGAAGCAGAGAACAACGGGGGCGGAGCCCCTCGGTCTTCCAGACGTTTTCTGCCGGGGGGGCTCCAGCCCCGCACCGGTCTTCGCCGCCGCCTTCCGCCGGGGGGTACACCTACCCCCCCCCCGGTCTTCGCCGCCGCCTTCCGCCGGGGAGAGAGACCCCCACCGATGCTCTCCGCCATGGTCGGCCAGGCCCCCTACCCCAAACAAAGCTCTTTTACATCCGGGGGGGGGCGGCGGGAATGGCGGAGAACAACGGGGGCGTCGCCACTCCTCGGTCTTCTAGCCGTCTTCTGCCGGGGGGGGGAAACACCCACCCATGCTCTCCGCCATGCTCGACTGTGCCCCCACCCCAAAATGAAGCTCTTTTACATCCGGGGGGGGCCGGCCGAAAACAGCGGAGAACAACGGGGGTGTCGCCCCACCTCGGGCTCCTCCGCTTCTGCCTGGCTCCGCACGAGGCCAGGGCTTCTTTTGCCGTCTTCCGCCGGAGGGCGCCACTCTCCGGGCTTCTCGACGTTGTCTTCCGCCGCGGGGGCCAGGCCTTCTTCTTTGCCGCCCCCTTCGATTTTTTCGGCCTGGACGGGGGTCGCACATCCCATCCAGGACTTGGACGTGGCGGGCTTCTCGTCGCCGTTTTCTGCCGCTGCCCCCTTCACCACGAAGCTCCGTGCTTGTTTGATGAGGGCAGCGGGCTTCCGTCGTCTTCTCCGGGGCGAGGGTCGTACATCCCACCCCGGATTTCCTCGCCGGCTTCTGCCTGGCTCCTACTGGGGGCCAGGCCTTCTTTTGCCGTCTTCCGCCGGAGGGCGCCACTCTCCGGGCTTCTCGACGTTGTCTTCCGCCGCGGGGGCCAGGCCTTCTTCTTTGCCGCCCCCTTCGATTTTTTCGGCCTGGACGGGGGTCGCACATCCCATCCAGGACTTGGACGTGGCGGGCTTCTCGTCGCCGTCTTCTGCCGCTGCCCCCTTCACCACGAAGCTCCGTGCTTGTTTGATGAGGGCAGCGGGCTTCCGTCGTCTTCTCCGGGGCGAGGGTCGTACATCCCACCCCGGATTTCGTCGCCGTCTTCTGCCGCTGCCCCCTTCACCACGAAGCTCCGTGCTTGTTTGATGAGGGCAGCGGGCTTCCGTCGCAGTCTTCCGCCGCGGGGTGACACTCGCGGGCTTCTTCTTCCATTCGATGTTGACACGGCGAGGTCCGGCGCTGAAATGCCTTCTGAGCGGCGGGCAAGGACTTATATTGGCATTGGGCGTGGGCGTGGTTATGCCAACATGTGACCTTAACCCATGTGACAGTGATGTCACGTCACATCACTGTCACATGGGTTAAGGTCACATGTTGGCATAACCACGCCCACGCCCAATGCCAATATAAGTCCTTGCCCGCCGCTCAGAAGGCATTTCAGCGCCGGACCTCGCCGTGTCAACATCGAATGGAAGAAGAAGCCCGCGAGTGTCACCCCGCGGCGGAAGACTGCGACGGAAGCCCGCTGCCCTCATCAAACAAGCACGGAGCTTCGTGGTGAAGGGGGCAGCGGCAGAAGACGGCGACGAAATCCGGGGTGGGATGTACGACCCTCGCCCCGGAGAAGACGACGGAAGCCCGCTGCCCTCATCAAACAAGCACGGAGCTTCGTGGTGAAGGGGGCAGCGGCAGAAGACGGCGACGAGAAGCCCGCCACGTCCAAGTCCTGGATGGGATGTGCGACCCCCGTCCAGGCCGAAAAAATCGAAGGGGGCGGCAAAGAAGAAGGCCTGGCCCCCGCGGCGGAAGACAACGTCGAGAAGCCCGGAGAGTGGCGCCCTCCGGCGGAAGACGGCAAAAGAAGGCCTGGCCCCCAGTAGGAGCCAGGCAGAAGCCGGCGAGGAAATCCGGGGTGGGATGTACGACCCTCGCCCCGGAGAAGACGACGGAAGCCCGCTGCCCTCATCAAACAAGCACGGAGCTTCGTGGTGAAGGGGGCAGCGGCAGAAGACAGCGACGAGAAGCCCGCCACGTCCAAGTCCTGGATGGGATGTGCGACCCCCGTCCAGGCCGAAAAATTCGAAGGGGGCGGCGGCAGAAGACCCTCAAAGTTCAAACCACCTTCACCAGGTGAATGGGTAGGGGTACGATGTACCCCATACTCATTCACATAGGGTGGGGGCCCGAAATCTGGGGGCCACATTATTAAACGGGGCTCCCAGATTCTGATTGGCTCCCGCCCGCATACCCCGACAACCAATGGCTAGGGTTGTCGGGAAGAGGCTCTTGTCCCGTTCGACATGGGGACAAGAGTGCTTTGGGGTGGGGGGGCAGCGCCCCCCTCCCCCAAAGCACACACTCCCCCATGTCGAGGGCATGTGGTCTGGTACGGCTCAGGAGGGGGGGGGCCGCTCGCTCGTCCCCACCCCCATTCCTGTCCGGCCAGACTGCATGCCTGGGATGAGGGCTTGGTACGGATCTGGGGGGGAACCCCACGCCGATTTTGGCGTGGGTTAACCCCTCACGTTCCGGACCAAGCCGGAGAGCCTATTGTACCCCTGGGGGGGAAGCCGCGCCGGTTTCACATTTGAAATTTGGCGCGGAGTTCCCCTTCAGTGTCAGCGCAGCCCGAGAACAGCTCGGAGCTTGCCGTACGCCGCTCCAGGCAGTGCAAACACTGCTACGCCGCCTGGTATTTACCAAGGATTTCCCGGCGTTCTGAAGAGGCGCGCGGTGAGCTCCGATTTTTCCCTCTGCGCATGCCCAGTATGCAAGTGAACCTTCCGAGGTTCTAGCGTACTTTGCAAGCGCCCGGGGATCGGGTCCCAAAAGTCACTTTCCCTTTCAAATCGGCCCGCCACACAAGTTGAAACACATGTCACTACACTTCCCCTGCATCACCCCCCTCCCTCCCCTCATAAACTCCCGCCCGAATCCCCGATGTTTACATAACTAAATGCCGCACGCCAGCTCTGTACTGGCGTGCTGTGCGCCCTCTTCTGGGCGCATTAGGCACTTTAGTAAATGAGGAAACACGCTGCACTAGCAGCGTGTTTCTTTGGTAAATGTCAAAAACAGGTTTACTCCTGCTTGTGCACCATGAGTCTTGGCGCACAGGCTTGGTAAATCAGCCCCTTTGTGTTGGTCTCTCACATAAAATCCCAATAAAATACATTAACATTTTTAGTTGTAACATGAGAAAATGTGGAGAATTTCAAGGGGTATAAATACTTTTTCAAGGCACTGTATATTGCAATACGTGTACAAGCTGACTAAAGTGATCCTTTTCTGGTCCCTTGCATCAATGTGATCCCTCTGTGACCAACTGAATCAAAGTGATTACTCTCTTGTCAACTGTGTCAAAGTGATTCCTCTTTAGCCAACTGCCTCAAATGATCCCTTCCCAGTCAACTGCATCAATGTAATCCCTCTCTGGTCAGCTTTGTCAATGTTATCACTCTCTGGCCAACTGCATAAAATTGATCACTCTCTGGTCAACTGCATCAATACTATCCCTCTCTAACTAACTGCAGCAAAGTGATCCCTTTCTAGCCAACTGCATCAAATGATCTCTCGCTTGTCACCTGCATCACAGTGATTCCTTTCTGGCCAACAGTGTCAAGGTGATGCCTCTCTGGACAATTACATCAAAGTGATCCCTCCCTAGCCAACTGCTTTAAAGCGGAGTTCCACCCTGGAAAAAATGGTTAACTAGGGCGGTGATCAAGGAGTTAAACCTTTATTCGGGGGGGGGGGGGGTACGGGGCTACCCCGGACCTAACACTAACTGCCTGTCACACTAACTGTCACACTGACACTAAATGCAGTGATCAGTAAATATATGATCACTGCAATCAGTGACACTGTGACGGGGGGTGGGGTGATCGGAAAGGGTTAATGTGCCTATGTGTGTGGTGTCAGTGTGCTGTTGGTGCGACTTACTGTGAGTTTTCTCTCCTCTCGGCGGTTTGAAAATACCGCCGAGTGGAGAGCTGCATCACCTGTGCAATGTAAACACTGGCAGAGGAAGTGACACGGCGGGGGGTTTCTGGATTGGCTGGGACCGATCACGAGGGGCCGGACAGAATCGAGCAGCCGCCCCCTCAGCACGGATCGCTCCCTAAGGTAAGCCGCCCGCCGCTAGAAGGCAGGGACGTACATGTACGCCCATCTGCCTGTACGTGCCATTCTGTGGACGTACATAGTCGTGTGGCGGGTGTTAAGCGGTTAATAATAAAAGGGAAAAAAAAAATATATATATATATATATATATATATAAATTAAATTTATTAAAGGAAAAAATAAATTAAAAAAATTCTGAAAAAAAGGGGGGGGTTTGCATCCAGGGCCATGGGGACCTCCGGGGCCTTTAACCACTTGAGCCCCGAGCCTGTTTTTCAGATTCGGTGTTTACGAGACTAAAACAGTTTTTTTGCTAGAAAATTACTTAAAACCCCCAAACATTATATATATATTTTTTTCTGACACCCTAGAGAATAAAATGGCAGTCATTGCAATACTTTTTGTCACACCGTATTTGCGCAGCGGTCTTACAAGCGCACTTTTTTTGGAAAAAAAAAACACTTCTTTGAATTAAAAAATAAGACAACAATAAATTTTGCCCAATTTTTTTATATATTGTGAAAGATAATGTTACGCCGAGTAAAATGATACCCAACATGTCACGCTTAAAAAATTGCGCCCGCTCGTGGCATGGCGTCAAACTTTTACCCTTAAAAATCTCGATGGGCAACGTTTAAAAAATTCTACAGGTTGCATTTCTTGAGTGACAGAGGAGGTCTAGGGCTAGAATTATTGCTCTTGCTCTAACGATCGCGGCGATACCTCACTTGTGTGGTTTCAACACAGTTTTCATATGCGGGCGCTACTCGCGTATGCGTTCGCTTCTGTGCGCGAGCTCGTCGGGACGGGGCGTTTTAAAAAAATGTTTTTGTTGTTTTCTTATTTATTTTTATTTTGTTTATAATTTTTTACACTGAAATAAAAAAAAATAATAATAATTATCACTTTTATTCCTATTACAAGGAATGTAAACATCCCTTGTAATAGAAAAAAGCATGACCGGTCCTCTTAAATATGAGATCTGGGGTCAAAAAGACCTCACATCTCATATTTAGACTTAAATGCAAAAAAAAAAAATGTCATTTTTCAAATGACAGGAAAAAAAAAATGTTTCTATAAGACGCTGGGCGGGACTGACGTTTTGACGTCACTTCCGCCCAGCGCTGCTGTGGGGGCGATTTTTCCCTCACTCGTATCCCAGCAGAGGAGCAGCACAGACCGATCGCCTCCGCTGCTACCGACGGCTCCGATAAGCGGCGGAGGGCGCGGGAGAGCGGCGGGAGGGGGGGGCCCTCTCCCGCCACCGATAACGGCGATCTCACGGCGGATTCGCCGCAGAGACCGTCGTTATCGTTTAGAGGACCCTTGGCACTAAAGATGGATATCTCGGTTGTGGCAGCAGCTGCTGCTGTTACCGAGATATCCATTTTTAAAAACATGACGTCTTTGGACGTTATGCAGTAACCAAGTGGTTAATAAAAGGGGAAAATTATATATATATATATATATATATATATATATATATATATATATATATAAAATTTAAAAAAGGAAAAAATTTATTTATAAAAGTCTGAAAAAAATAAAGGGGGGGGGGGGGTTTGCATCCAGGGCCCTGGGGACCTCTGTGCCCTTTTAGCAAAAAACAAAAAAATATAAATATAAAAATAAATAAAAACATATTTTTATTTTAAAAAAATCAAAAAAAGGGGGGTTGCAATCTGGGCCCCTTACAGGAGTACTACCTGTACCCCCCTGATGGCGGCCCTGCATGTAGCACCAATATGAAGTGCAGTTCTGTGTCTCTCCTAAGATCCAACCTTGATTATGTCAGACGGCGCCCTCTGACCACAAAGAATGTTTGCATTATGGGTGCATTTAGAGGCATTCAGTTGGAAAATCTGACTAGAGATGACTAACAAACCTCCCAATGTTAATTTCACCCCTGACGTGCATGATTGCAAATAAGGTCAATCTGGTTCAAAGACTCATGGAATCGAATTGCTATTTAGCTTAAGGGGTTCATTTACACTTCTCTCCGTATTTAGGGCACACGCATTTCCATTACAATCATTAAAGGGCATTGTGACGTATGTTTTACCATAGTCTACACCTCAATGTAAAACGCACCGCAATGCACATGGACACAAATTCTCATGTTTCTGTTGGTCTCAATGGAAATCCATGTGCCTTAAATGTAGAGATGTTTAACAGCAGCCTGAAGTCATGGATGGAGATCAGTACATTTCTAAATTTACACAAAGGGCAGTTGGGCAAGGAAGGAATGTCCTCACAATGTACATGAAATACATAGAAAATAAAACATGATAGACCCACCTTTCTCACCAAGGGGTTCCTTGGGCAATTAACAACTTCTGCCCTTGTGACCAGGTATTTGAGGGACATTCTTCCCACTGATCACCAATGTAAGAGACATTCTTCTCACTGATCACCAATGTAAGGGACATTCTTCTCACTGATCACCAATGTAAGGGACATTCTTCTCACTGATCACCAATGTAAGGAACATTCTTCCCACTGATCACCAATGTAAGGGACATTCTTCCCACTGATCACCAATGTAAGGGACATTCTTCTCACTGATCACCAATGTAAGGGACATTCTTCTCACTGATCACCAATGTAAGGGACATTCTTCTCACTGATCACCAATGTAAGGGGCATTCTTCTCACTGATCACCAATGTAAGGAACATTCTTCTCACTGATCACCATTGTGAGGGACATTCTTCTCACTGATCACCAATGTAAGGGACATTCTTCCCACTGATCACCAATGTAAGGGACATTCTTCTCACTGATCACCAATGTAAGGGGCATTCTTCTCACTGATCACCAATGTAAGGGACATTCTTCCCTCTGATCACCAACGTAAGGAGCATTCTTCCCACTGATCACCAATGTAAGGGACATTCTTCCCTCTGATCACCAACGTAAGGAGCATTCTTCTCACTGATCACCAATGTAAGGAACATTCTTCCCACTGATCACCAATGTAAGGAACATTCTTCCCACTGATCACCAATGTAAGGGACATTCTTCCCACTGATCACCAATGTAAGGAACATTCTTCCCACTGATCACCAATGTAAGGAACATTCTTCCCACTGATCACCAATGTAAGGGACATTCTTCCCACTGATCACCAATGTAAGGAACATTCTTCTCACTGATCACCAATGTAAGGAACATTCTTCCCACTGATCACCAATGTAAGGAACATTCTTCCCACTGATCACCAATGTAAGGAACATTCTTCCCACTGATCACCAATGTAAGGAACATTCTTCCCACTGATCACCAATGTAAGGAACATTCTTCTCACTGATCACCAATGTAAGGGACATTCTTCTCACTGATCACCAATGTAAGGAACATTCTTCCCACTGATCACCAATGTAAGGAACATTCTTCTCTCCGATCACCAATGTAAGGAACATTCTTCTCACTGATCACCAATGTAAGGGACATTCTTCTCACTGATCACCAATGTAAGGAACATTCTTCTCTCCGATCACCAATGTAAGGAACATTCTTCTCACTGATCACCAATGTAAGGGACATTCTTCTCACTGATCACCAATGTAAGGAGCATTCTTCTCACTGATCACCAATGTAAGGGACATTCTTCCCAATTTTTCTTTATTAAAAGTCTTGCAATCAAAAAGCATAAAATCACTATATATACACAAAATACATAAATATATACATAATAAAATATACCAAATAAAAATAAATATAGCAAATCTGCTCTCAAACAAAAGACTTTACAGCAAAGCAAAAATTATGTAATCACTGATGAAAAAAATCCTACTACAACTCACACCACTACACCAGACAAACCTGCTAGGTCAAGAAACAAACCCGCACCCATTATGCATGCAGCCCTTCTTCGAAAAGATTCTAACCAACAAAAGCTAAGGGAGTGAAAGAGACAGAAAAGGAAAAGAACTCCTCAATAAGAGATGGGCAGCTCACCAAAGGCAGGTCTGATATTCCTCCACACCCTTTTCCAGACCGCCCGAGGTTCCCTGCCCTTCTCAAGACCCCGAATTTTCCCAACCTCACCCAGAATATCGTGCACCACCACCTCGACAGAGAGGACTTTCTTCCGCAGGGTAATCTGGCACTGTGCATTCCATGTGAAGTAACGGACAACTATACAAACTAGAAAAAGTGTATTGAAATCAAAATCCCAGCGAGTCGGGAATGCCCCGTACACCCACTCCGCATAACTCATGCAATAGAAAAAGGGAATGCCTAGAGCCCTCCCCACCCTTTTATACACCTCTATGTTAAAGGGACACTGCAGCAAAAAGTGGTCCATAGACTCCACTTTACCAACACACTCCACTCGAAGACAATCCCGATCATCCACAGAGCGATTCTTCAGGTTCCCTCTCACATAGAGCCTTCCATGGAAAGCGAGCCAGGCTTGATCCCTAAACTTCAGAGGGATTCTTTCTAAATTAATTAAACGCAACCCCTCCCTCATTACAGAGCCTGGGCAATCCCTTAAGGCCAGTGACACACTGAAAGCCGAGCTCAAAATTCTCTTCTCCAGAAGCTTCCTGGGGAGGGACTTGATATCCTCTGCTGTCACCTGCCACTGCCAAAGTATTTTCAGACACGGGCAACATAAGCCGGGAGCTTGCCATGTTGGACTCTTAGGCGGCGTACACACGACCGAGGTTCTCGCTGGAAACCAGCGAGAACCTCGCTGGCAGCTGCATTCCAGCGAGGACCTCGGCCGTGTGTACGCTCTCGGCGAGCATCCCGTCGGGAATCCCGTCGAGCAGAAATAGAGAGCACGCTCTCTATTTGCTCGACGGCCCGCCTGGATGAATGGCTGGTTGCCATTCCCGACGGGCGGGTCGCCGATTTCGACGGCCGGCAGAGAACCTCGACGGGCGGAACGATGTGTTCTGCCCGTTGAGGTTCTCTGCCGTGTGTACGCGGCCTTAGACTTTTCACTGGCCCGCCATCTTCCCAGCGTCGCAGAAAAAACCTAAAACAAGACTGAAAAATACCCACCCATCCCGGCGGGTTCTCTGCTAGCATGTTACCAAGATTGTACTTTAAAAAGAGCAGAGAAAAGAAAACTATTGGTTTGACCATTCCTAGGCCACCCTCCCGCCTAGACAGGTAAGTCACATTGCGTTTTATCAGGTTCCGCCTATTTCCCCATAACAGTTGGAAAAAACAGCTGTACACCCTAGCATAGAGAGATGGTGGCAAGATACAGACGAAGCTGACATATAAAAAGATTGGGACCAGGTACGTTTTGATCAAGTCAACCCTCTCCCTCAAGGAAAGCCTCCATTTCTTCCAGCTTGCTACTTTGGCATTGGCACACACCAACCTGCTTTCCCAATTTCGATGACCATAGTCACCAGGACCAAATTTGATGCCCAACACTTTAATTTCCTGCTGGGGCACTGGGAAGGCATCCGGAAGTTCGAAGCTTTCACCCTCCTCACCCATCCAGAAAACATCACTCTTTTCATGGTTGACTTTGGAACCAGAGGCCTCCGTGTACTGTTCTATCATAGAAACCACCTCCTGCGCCTCCTCTGTCCCAGAGACAATAACAGACACATCATCGGCGTAGGCCACGACCTTCAAGGGCGGCACACCAGCAATGCCCAAAGGCACCCCGCACAACGATCGACTCTCTAGCCTTTTTATGAAGGGGTCGATTGCGAATACATATAGCAGAGGGCTCAGAGGACATCCCTGGTGCACACCAGAGCCAACCTCAGAAGGCCGTCCAACCCAACCCTTAACCAGTGGGAAGCTCTCAGCCCCTCTATATAATGTCTTCAGCCAATCTATAAACCTCCCCTGCAGGCCGTATCTACCAAGTAGCAAATACAGGTACTCGTGATTGACTCTATCCAAAGCCTTCGCCTGATCAAGTGTCAGCAAGTACTTTCTCCATCCAGCAGCCCTGCATCGTTCCAAAGCCTCCCGGACAGCTAAAATCGCTGAAAAGGTGCTTCTACCTTGGACGAGCAGTGCTGATGACTGGACAACAAATCGCCTGCCACTGACGACAAGCGCCAAAAAGGAATCTTCGCCAAGATCTTTCTATCAACATTGAGAAGACTGATGGGGCGCCAGTTCTCAAACATTGAGGGGTCTTTACCTTTTGACAGAAGAATTACAGCGGATTGCCTCATGGAGGGAGGGAGCGAACCCTCTTCTAGACAGCTGTTATAAACCTCTGCTAAAAAGGGAGCCAGAATGGACTTAAAACACTTGTAGAATTCAGCTGTCAACCCATCTGGTCCAGGCGATTTTTTGGTAGCCAGCTTCTCTATAGCATGAACTACCTTATCCGCTGAAATTGGTTCTGTCAAATCCATCAAAGGCAATGTACCATTTCCCAATCCTGGAGTAGAATCCAGAAAGCTTTCCATCTTGTCCCGACAAAGGTCCTTTCTTCCCAAAAGGTCAGCGTAATATGATCTGAAGATCTCCAGGATCCCTGATCTGGACTTCACCAGGGAACCCGTACCATCCCTCAGGCCTATGACCGTCTTAACTGCTATGCCTTGCTTACAGTTCTGGTAAGGATCAGGTGAGTGATATTTTCCATAATCCCTCTCCAGAACCAAGGAGGCATGCCGGTCGTATTGACACTTCCTAAGAAGAAACTTCACCTCAGAGATCTCCCCTGGATCTCCTCCATACGAGACAAGACGATCAAGCTTCCTCCGCAAATGCTGGTAGGCAATGTACATACCAAGCTGCTTCTTCTTACCTATGGCCTTGAAAAGTCCAATTGCCCTTTGTTTCACAAGCTCCCACCACTCTGACTTACTGCTGCAAAAGTCCAGAATAGAAACCTGTGCCTGAAAAAAATCCTCAAAGGATTGTCTTACCTCCACATCTTCCAGGAGAGCCGAATTCAGTTTCCAGGTACCGCTTCCCCTGGGTGGAGTGTCCGAGGCATTCAGAGTCACAGACAGCATACAGTGGTCAGAGAACTCCACCGCCCTCAACTCAGGAGCCGAGAAAGTAGAGTTCTCCTTTAAAAAAAACCTATCTATCCTACTCTGACTATTCCCTCTCTGAAATGTGAATCCCGTGCTGCCAGGGCAGTGCATAATATGCACATCTACCAGGCCTGTCTATGGAGCCTCTCCTGTCTTCAGGCCTAATGATGGTGTTAAAGTCACCTCCAAAGACAACCTGCTGGGATGTAAAAAGGAAGGGCTTGATCTCTGTGAGGAGGCATTTCCTGCCCCACCTTGTCTGCGGCCCATAGATATTGATCAGGCGCAGGTCATGCTCCCTAACAGAAACGTCCAACACCATGCATCTACCTATTTCTACCTCAATTACCCGCCGGCACGTTACCATATCGGTTTTAAAAAGTACCGCAAGTCCGCTGCAGGGCTCAGCCGCAAGAGACCAAAAGGAGGGACCGCATCTCCACTCCCTTTTTGCCAGATGGACATCGGCCAAAGTATGGAGCCAGGTCTCTTGCAAAAATAAAATCTCGGCATCAAACTCGCTGAGCAAAAATAAGGCCATATCACGAGCTCTTGCAGATTTAATGCTGGCGACATTAATGGTCGCCACCTTTATCGGAGTGGGAACTGCCATCAGGATGATTGGGGTAGTTGTTTCTTGACCTTCACCACACTCTCATCACCAGAAACAGCTCTCTTCAAACTACGCGACTCTCCCTCATCCATAGATGATAAGGGAGAAGACAAAGACATCTCGTCACCCGACAACACATTAAAGGTGTTACCAAGGGGAACCCCTCTTGGATCAGACTCTGAGGAAGAGACGACCGTTTTTTTAGTCTTTCTCTTCTTTTTGTTTTCCTCCTCTTGACCTTCTCCCACCCCTCCTCACCCGAATCCCCATCAACAGAATGTGAGACATGGGGTATGGACACCCTTCCATCAGCCCCACCCCCATCCAGCACCCCCACATTCCCCTGACCACGCTTGCGCAGCCGAGGGGCAGGGACTGGAGGCTGAGTGGGAAGATCCGCTAAACCTGCCCCCCAGCAGCCTCCGCCAGTCTGGAGGATCTACGAATTGATGGATTAGGGACAGGAGGGACAGATTTAGGGACCACATCTCTAGGGGGAAAAGAAACAGATGTCACAGACACAGAAGGGACAGACTCAGGGACCACATCACTAGGGGGAACAGAAACAGGTGTCACAGACACAGGAGGGACAGACTCAGGGACAACACCACTGGGGGGAATAGAAACAGATGTCACAGACACAGAAGGGACAGACTCAGGGACCACATCACTAGAGGGAACAGAAACGGGTGCCACAGACACAGGAGGGACAACAACAGTTTTGGTGGCCTCATCCTCCTTATCCAGCCTCTGCAGCTCAGCCTCCAACCCTGGCAGGTTATGTAATGCCTCTGGGCAAAGAGTGTTGGGGTGACCATGTTTTTGGCACAAGTTGCACCGAATATCTGTACAGTCTTTAGCCAAATGGTCCAGCGCCTGGCACAAAGAACATTTCTTTCGGGTGCAGGTGGAAGCAAAGTGGCCCTTGTCCCCACATTTATTGCACACCTTAGGTTGACCCTGGTAAAAAATGGTCAGCCTGTCCCTCCCCAGAAAGGCTGAACAGGGCAAATGTTGAACAACATTTCCCTGCACCCCCAATTTTAACAACACTGTCCAGGCCCCTGTCCATATCCCATGCTGATCAAGGACCTTCCGCAGTGGAGCGAGGACCTCACCATACCGGCGTAACCACACTATCAAATCAGCCTCTGGGATGGATTCATTACGCACGAGGATCGTCACTGATTTTATTAGAGGCTGCCTGGAAACCACCTTTGGCATCCAACCATTTCACTGCGGAAGGTCCCTGCGCCCCCTAAAACGTTCCCAAAACAAATCCAAACCCTCAGGCTTTACAAAGGATAAATCAAATTCCGAACTTCCAATGGGACAAATCAAAGCAAAAATGTCTGTGACTTTAAATCCCATTTCCCGGATCAACTCTGCCACCCTCCCCCTTACTGGTGGGGTCCCCTCCCCCTCCCACTTCAACTGGACCACGTTTCTTCTTTTGTACCCACCAACCATCCCCCCACTAAACCCCCCCAAATTGTAACCACCAACATTTGCACCATTCCCCCCACCCTCCTTGGTGCGACTCCCCAAAACTGCTGCATAGCTGCCGGTGTTCACAGACCTCCCCGCAGAGGGTCCAGCTGTGCATTTGGCAGATGAGTCTTTCCTCTGCTGAGCAGGAGGAGAAATGTCATTGTTAACCCCTTCACCACCACCCACCACATCCATTGCTTCATCAATACTGTTACTGTCATTATTTCCTGGCACATTCATAGTTCCTGCCGTGTCCACATTCACAGCGGTGCCCTCACATACTTCACCTCCAGGCAGACTCTTCACCATCGGGACAGGACTGTCATAGTTGCCAACACTTGAAAAAAAATTCCAGGGACACTTTGCAGCACAGCTATTAATTTACTGGCAAGATGCCTAAAAATTACGAACGACATCAATTTTTTACTGGCACTTCAAAAAAGCACCTAAAATGTCTGTTTTCGGTGCTAAACTGTGCAACTTTTAGTATTTGAACTATAAACATTTTGCGAGTGCTATTAGCAATGTGTTTAAGTTAAACACAAGTCAAAAAATTAATTTCTCTATTTACATGAAGGTCAGGTTAATATAACCCAGCCAGCACAACATTCCCCATTACAGTGCGAGGGAGAACTCTGCGAACCTTGATGTAAAGGAGGATGCCACAGATCACAATCTAAGGGGGAACTCTGATGTAAGGTGGGGCTCTGCGCTCCCATTTACATCAGAGTTCCAACTTACATCAGGGTCCGCAGAATTCACCCTTGCGCTATAAGAGGAAATCCTGCAGACTCTGATGTAAAGGGGAACATTGGGACTTAAGACTTTTATAACTTTAAATTAAACTGTTATACTACAACCCTCATCAGCCATAGTAGTGTTACAGTACTGCAACTCTCATCAGCCATACATAGTGTTACAATACTACAACCCTCATTAGCCATAGTAGTGTTACATCACTCACAGAATTATTACAACCTCCATCATCCATAGCATTACTACAATCCCCATCATCCATAGTAGTATTACAGTACTTCAACCCCCATCACCCACAGAATTACTAAAACCGTTATCTATAGTAGTACTACAGCACTACAACACTCATACTCCATAGGATTATAACAGCCCTCGTCAGCAATAAAATTACTACAATCTCCCATCATTTATAGGTAGTATTACAATACTACAACCCCCATCGCCCACATAATTACTAAAACCCTGATCTATAGTAATACTACAGCACTTTAACCCTCATAATCCACAGCATTACTACAGCCCTCACGAATAGTAGTACTACAACCCTCATCATCCCTAGTAGTATAAACAGCACTGCAACTCATCCACAATAGTACTACTGCCCTCATGATCCACAGAATTATTGCATCTCTCTTGATCTCCAGAATTACTACAACCCTCATCCATAGTAGTAGTATAGGGTGACCAGACATCCCCAGTTTCAGGGGACAGTCCCCAAGTCTGTCCCTGGTTTTGTCCCCAGATTGGATTTAATAGGGGACAGGGGCAATTTCAAAGACAATCAGTGCAGAATTAACCACTTTAGCCCCGGACCATATTGCTGCCCAATGACCAGAGCACTTTTTGTGATTCGGCACTGCGTCGCTTTAACTGACAATTGCGCGGTCGTGCGACGTGGCTCCCAAACAAAATTGGTGTCCTTTTTTTCCCACAAATAGAGCTTTCTTTTGGTGGTATTTGATCATCTCTGCGGTTTTCATTGTTTGCGCTATAAACAAAAATAGACCGACAATTTTGAAAAAAATGCTATATTTTTTACATTTTGCTATAATAAATATCCCCAAAAAATATATAAAAAAACATATTTTTTTCTCAGATTAGGACGATACGTATTCTTCTACATATTTTTCGGAAAAAAAAAATCGCAATTAGCGTTTATTGATTGGTTTGCGCAAAAGTTATAGCGTTTACAAAATAGGGGGTAGTTTTATGGCATTTTTATTAATATTTTTTTTTTACTAGTAATGGCGGCGACTTCGGACACTTTTGACACATTTTTGGGACCATTGTCATTTTCACAGCAAAAAGTGCTATAAAAATGCATTGGATTATTATAAAAATGCCTTTGGCAGTGAAGGGGTTAACACTAGGGGGCGGGGAAGGAGTTAAGTGTGTTCCTGTGTGTTCTAACTGTATGGGGGGGGGGGGGGTGGACTCACATTGTATGGACAGAAGATCAGCGTTTCCCCTGCTGACAAGACCGGGAGCTGTGTGTTTACACACATAGCTCCCAGTCCTCGCTCTGTACCGAACGATCGCGTGTGCCTGGCGGCGCGCGTACCCGCCGGGCACACGCGCGGGACTCGGGGGCGAGCGGGGACGCGCGCCCCCTAGTGGCCGCAAAGTAGCTGATGTATAGTAGCTGCCGCTGTAGACGTATGACGGCGGCTGGTCGGCAAGCAGTTAAAATAAAAAATGTAATTACACACCCCCGCCCTGCCGTGCCTACTAGCATAGGGGGGTTGTATTTTTCCCATTATCTGTGCCCCTTTCTGATGATCATGTGCTGGTCGGATCGGAGGGAATATTTCTTCAGCTTCGGGCACATGCCCATTTAGCTTTGCATGTTCTTCTGCCTTGGCTCAAATCCTGGCCAGCCACCTGCCTATCTCCTTGCCTTCCCTGGCGGAGTGATCTTCCTCCACTCCCATCCAGTAGTTGCCGAGGCCCGAAGAGTAAGACTTGAGAGGCTGTGAGGCGGGCAGGGGGCAGCGATGGGCAGAGAGTTGCTGATTGCCGCCATTACTAGTAAAGAAAAAATATGTCCCCGGATTTCATTTTAAAAATCTGGTCACCTTATAGTAGTAGTACATTCAGAGTAATACTATAGCCTTCATCATACACAATATTACTCAGAGACCAAATCCACAGAAGTACTAGAGTCCTTATCGTACACAGAATTAACACAGGCCTCATCTAAACTAGTACTACAGCCCTCACAATCCACTGAAGCACTAGAACTCTTATCATGCCCTCTGTACTACTGGAGCTTTTATTATGCACACTAGCACTACTAAAGCCCTTTATCTACATTAGTAACACAGGCCTCATCATTCAGAGTAATACTACAACCTTCATCTACAGTAGTACTGCAGCCCTTTTCATCCATAGAAGTCCCTCTGTGTGTACCAGTCTGTGATTCTGTCCCAGTGTCCCCGTACATAACATTGTCCCCGTACATAAAAGTGTCCCCGTACATAACATTGTCCCCGTACATAAAAGTGTCCCCGTACATAACATTGTCCCCGTACATTCTTGCACACACAGCCTTAGCTTCCAGCAAACTGAGGTCAGATCATCCAGCAGCTCTGAAGCGGCGTACACACGGCCGAGGTTCTCGGCAGAAACCAGCGAGAACCTCGCTGGGAGCCGCATTCTGCCGAGAACCTCGGCCGTGTGTACGCTCTCGGTGAGCCCCGCCCGTCGGGAATCCCGTCGAGCGAATAGAGAGCAGGCTCTCTATTTGCTCGACGGGCCGCCTGGAAGAATGGCTGGTTGCCATTCCCGACGGGCGGGTCGCCGATTTCGACGGCCGGCCGAGAGCCTCGACGGGCGGAACGATGTGTTCCGCCCGTCGAGGTTCTCGTACGTGTGTACGCCGCCTGAGCCTCAATCACACTCCCACAGCTACAAGGCAGACTCCGGTTCACTTCCACTACAGCACATGAAACATTGTTTGGTTTAATCCTTTACAGGCCAGCTTTTTTCTTTTCCCTTCCTGTGATCCCAAAATAAGTTGTAGTTGTAGCACAACAGTTCTTGTAGCCCTAAATGCAATAGAGCCTACCACTCTGCTGTCAATGAACTAAGATACCCAAGCACAGCAGTTCTTGTAGTCCCACATGTAATACAGCCCAGAACTCTGCAACCATCCAGTTGTCATAGGACTACAAATCCCAGTACACTCATTTTGTAGTCCTGTGCACAATGGTACCCAGATGTGAAATAACTACAAATCTCAGCACACCAGTTCTTGCATCCCGATGCACAACAGAGCCCAGAAATCTGCAGCCATCCAGCTGTCAAGGAACTAAAAATCCCAGCACACCAGTTCTTGTAGTTCCACGTGCAACAGAGCCCAGAATTCAGAAGCCACCCAGCTTTCACGGAACTACAAATCCCAGCATACTGGTTCTTGTAGCTTAACGTGCAACAGAGCCCACCATTTGGAAGCCACCCAGCTGTCATGGAACTACAAATCTAAGCACACCAGTTCTTGTAGTACCATGCTCAATAGAGCCCAGCACTCTGCAGCCATCCAGCTGTCAAGGAACTACAAATCCCAGCCTACTGGTTCTTGCAGTCCCATGCACAACAGAGCCCAGCACTCTGCAGCCATCCAGCTGTCAATGAACTACAAATCCCAGCACACTTGTTCTTGTAGTTCCACGTGCAACAGAGCCCAGCATTCGGAAACCACCCAGCTGTCATGGAACTACAAATCCCAGCATACTGGTTCTTGTAGTACCATGTGCAACAGAGCCCAGCATTCGGAAGTCATCCAGCTGTCATGGAACTACAAATCCCAGCACACCAGTTCTTGTATTCCCACAGCTGGTTTGAACTTTTCCTAAGGATACATGAACCCACCACCAGTCCAACTCAAGACCAAAACAACCACAAGTGTTCTGAACAGGGCTGGACTGGGACAAAAATTTGGCCCTGGACTTCATCCAGACTGGCCCACTTTGACAGGCCTCTCCCATGGCGGCCGGACAACTCCCCCCCCCCCCCAGCCACCCAAGCCCCCTCTCCCCCTTCACTAGCTGTTCTACTTTATTAGAGTACACTGGCTGGTACTGGTACTCTTATAGGCAGTACCAGTGGGGAAGCTAGACATTATTTCACCCGGGGCAAAAAATCAGTTTGATGCCCCCCCCTATGGGACAAGATTAGGCAGAAGTGAGAAACTCCCAGGCCATAGCTGTTGAGTCAGCTGTCTGTCCCCTCCCCCATGCTCCTCTGCCATCGTTTCTGCTCCTCTGGTCCTCCACCGCTTCTTTGTTCCCCACCAGGTAAGAGCTGCGGGGAGGGAGATGAGGTGAGCGCTGTGGAAAGGGAGAGACAGAGGAGCGGATGGGGACGGCGGTCCACTGTCACTGAAACCAGCCCACTGAGCAATTGGCCCACCGGGAAACTCCATGTAGTCCCAATGGCCAGTCCATCCCTGGTTCTGAAGACGTTCAATGGACCAATTTAATTTTAGCGCTTCTTTCTTTTTCATGTGGGACCCCCAACACCAGACCTTGGGCTACAAAAGTGGCAATCTGGGGGAGCTCCATTTCAGGTCACACCTCCATAACAATACAGGTAAGGCCAGACTTGGAAGGACTATTGAGAGGTGACCATGCTGCAGGTTGTTACTCACCAACAGGCTCTCCACATTGGTGGGTGAGCGAGGGTTCCTCAGTATGGTTTCCAGCTTCTCCTGCCTGCTGGTCATCCATCCTCCTAGTAGGTAAGGGTAGCAGCTAGCCTGACCCTGGAGGGTAATGTCCGGTCCGTGCGGGGGAGATGTCGGTGGACGGCTGACAGCAGTGTCTTGGCTGAGCTCGTCACCCGTCACGTGACCCGGCTGAGGGGAGAGTCCAGACGCTAGCTTGCCCCAGCGTGCCGCCCGCATTAGCCAATCGCGTTACTTACAGAACGCTGAAGCCGCACCTGCCTTCCCCAGCACGCCGCGCGTCATCCGAATGAGCCAATCGTGTTACTTACAGAACACTAAAGCCGCACCTGCCTTCCCCAGCGCGCCGCCCGCCATCCGAATGAGCCAATCACCCTATGGTCCATGTACTCACCCTATGGTCCATGTACTCACCCTATGGTCCATGTACTCGCCCTATGGTCCATGTACTCACCCTATGGTCCATGTACTCACCCCTATGGTCCATGTACTCACCCCTATGGTCCATGTACTCACTCTATGGTCCATGTACTCACCCTATGGTCCATGTACTCACCCCTATGGTCCATGTACTCACCCTATGGTCCATGTACTCACCACTATGGTCCATGTACTCACCCTATGGTCCATGTACTCACCCCTATGGTCCATGTACTCACCCCTATGGTCCATGTACTCACCCCTATGGTCCATGTACTCACTCTATGGTCCATGTACTCACCATATGGTCCATGTACTCACCCCTATGGTCCATGTACTCACCCTATGGTCCATGTACTCACCCCTATGGTCCATGTACTCACCCTATGGTCCATGTACTCACCCTATGGTCCATGTACTCACCCTATGGTCCATGTACTCACCCTATGGTCCATGTACTCACACTATGGTCCAGGTACTCACCACTATGGTCCATGTACTCACTCCCATGGTCCAAGTACTCACCCTATGCTCCATGTACTCACCCTATGGTCCATGTACTCACCCAGTGGCGTATCTAGGGTATGGCAGCCATGGCAAGTGCCATGGGCGCCATATGAAGGGGGCAATGTTGAGTGGGTGGGCAGCAAGGCACTTGCCAGGGTCTGAGGATCTCTTCCCTCCCCCCGAGGATAGGCATGGACAATGGCAGTGCTATCCCTGCTGCGTTCAACCACAGCCCTCCCCTGTTCTCCAATTCCATCTGGTCGGATTGGCAGCGCACAAAGAAGAAGGAGGAACATCAGTTTCTCCCTCTCCTCTGTAAAATCTGAGGCCTTAAGTGATGAAGATTTCATCACTTCCAGTATTGGTTCTGCATTTACCTGGCCTTGGAGGGCAGAGGGGGGATCAGGGGTCTAATAAACCCCAGATTTCTCCATAAAGAGCATATGTCACTACCCAAAGTATCACAAGGGATGATAAATATCACTAGTTTTGTTAGCTGTTTTTTTTTGTTAAGGTTATCTGAAAGATGGGTTTCAAATGTTTCCACAGGGGCGCAGTTTCAGTGCTTGCCATAGGTGCTATTTTCACTAGATACGCCTCTGTACTCACCCCTATGGCCAATGTCAATGGACCTTACTATGTACAGTAAACGTTTATGAGGAACTGTGTCAAATGCTTTTGCAAAATCCAGCGTTTTTTTAAAGTGATTGTAAAGTCTCTAGTTATTCTATTAAAATAAAAAATGTTCTACTTACCTTCCCTGTGCAGTGGTTTTGCACATAGCAGTCCCGATCCTCCTCTTCTTGGTTCACTGGCTGGAGTGTTGAGTGCCCCCACAGCAAGGAGCTCACTATGGGGGCCTTACTGGGTCGATCCTTATAATTTAAAGTGATTGTAAAGTCTCTAGATTTTCTATTAAAATAAAACATGTTATATTCCACCTGCATTACAAATAACGGAGGATACGCATCCAATGCCTGTCGACTGAAGAACTTGATTGATTGATAACAGCGCCTCCTATCTATGTTGAGAGACAGTACAGTTACAATGAGGGTTAGGAGGGTCCTGCTCACGAGAGCTTACATTCTAAACGGAGGTAATACAGTAGTGTATTTAGGTTTTGTGCTGCCCTAGGCCTGACTAAACTCGTGCACCCCCTAATTTAAATGTGACCCACCTCTTCCTGTCAAGTCCACACCCCTTTCTGTTTAAGACCCACCCTGAAAATGGGGGCCTGGGGGCAATGAATTCCCTTAATTTGCATAGATTTCCTCTCACTTCCTGTTTGGCTGTGGGGCAGGAAGTGAAGGGAAATCTCTGCAATGGGACAGGGATGGTAAAAAATAAACTGACAGGGGCTATAACCCTCCCTTACTCTATCCAAAATGAAAAAAAATTGTTGCCTCTAGTTCTACTTTAAGCACACATTTTTGATCTCTTTATGGAGAGGATTAAGGAGATATAACCATGGTGCAGCAGAAAACATATAGCACAGTGAGGAAGGTTTGTGGTTCAGGATGATAGGACAGTCAAAATAAGAAGCAGCCCCCCCCCCCCCCCACAGTTGCGGAATGCCAGCTGTCCACATACTGGAAGCAGTGCAGTCGCTTTATGGGGGCGCTAGACTAATTTGCCTCTCTGCCCAGCCCGCCCTATGAGACTGGCTCTACACTTATGCCCTGTACACACGATCGGTTTGTCTGATGAAAACGGACCGATGGACCATTTTAATTGGACGAACCGATCGTGTGTGGGCCCCATCGCTTTTTTATCCATCAGTGAAAAAAAAAATAGAACCTGTTTAAATTTTTCTTCTGGTTAAAAAAACGATAAAAAAAAAACGATCGTCTGTGGGGAAATCCATCGGTCAAAAATCGTTGGACACGATTGGATTTTTAACTGATGGCGTGTAGGCAAGACTGATAAAAGTCAGCTTCATCGAATATCCGATGAAAAAATCTGTCGGATTAGATTCCATCAGATATCCGATGGTGTGTAGGGCACACTTAACAGTGTAGGGCAAGCCGGCGGGGACACTTTCCCTACTGCCCCCCTGCAAAGTGCTGCCCTACGCCTGGGCCTTGTTGGCCTAGGCCAGGATACCGCATTGAGGTAATACAATAAGGCAATAACTGTGGGGGATGAACAAATGTAAAAAGCCGAAGAACAGTTTGTTAGGTTGAGGTGGGATAGGCTTCCTTGAAAGAGATGGGTTTGGGGGAGGCGCCTACAGGCGGACAGAGTAGGAAGTAGCCGGACAGGTTGGGGTAGAAAGTTCCAGAGGGTGTGAGAGACTCTGGAGAAGTCCTGAAGGCGGACATGGGAGGAAGTCATGACGAAGCTAAAGAGCAGAGGGTCTTGGAAGGACGATTTGGGTAGCATTTAGAGATGAGTTTGCTGACGTAGCTCTGGACCAACTTGTGGGTGGCTTCATATATTGTTGTTAATATTTGGAATTGTATACATTGGGTGTTCGGAAGCCAGTGGAGGGATTGGTAGGGAGGTTTGGCAGACACTGAGAGTAAGGTAGAGGAGTCTTGGCAGCATCATTCATGATAAACAGGAGATAGGGGAGCTTGGGTTTGGGTTTGGGTTCAGCTTGGGTTTGGTCCAAACCTGTAGTACCGAGCCATATTAGGTAGATGATGTCACTAGAATCCCCGCCCCTTTGTGTACATGCGGCTGCGAGGCGAGGATTGTCTTGGTTGCAATTGATTGACTCGGCACTGACAACTCCTTTCAAGGCTCAGGGCAGACCCAAGTGTAACCCAAACTCAGCCCTACTGAACGGGGGATAGCCTGCATAGAAATAGGCCAACATGGAGGGAGCTGCAATCGTTGAGATAAGCACAAGATACAAGATAACATATATACTTGAAGGTCTATACTTGAGCTGGAGGAGGAGCCCTCAGGAGCCAGAACATCCACTGATCACGGTTGCAATGCTTTGCAGATGCCAATGCAAATCAAATAAATAATTAAATACACATTTTTGCTTTGGATGCATTTATTATTATTATTATTAATATATATATCTAATGCCGCGTACACACGATCACTTTATGTGATGAAAAAAAACGACGTTTTTAAAAACGTCAATTTAAATGACCGTGTGTGTGGTGGAAAAGGTTGTTTTATGTCTTGTGAAAAACGATTTTTTGTGTCGTTTTTCAAAACGTCGTTTTTTGTTTCACAAAAAATCACTGTGTGTAGCAAAGAACGTCGTTTAAAACCCGCGCATGCCCAGAAGCTGGTTATGAAGCGAGCTTCAATGGAAAAGAGTGGTGAACGTAACCTCGCTTTGCTAGAGCATTGTGAAAAAACGATGGTGTGTATGCAACGTCGTCTTTGAAAAATGAAGTTTCAAAAACGTTGTTTTATACTTCACAGAAAACGTCGTTTTTTTTCATCACATAAAGTGATCGTGTGTACGCGGCAGGTGTAACCAATGGCAAAACTTTGTTTTTTGTGAAGAGGTAGTAGAACACATGACAGTTATTGTTGCGGTCTGTGCCCCCGTTAGATTCATCCTCTCTATTTGTCCTGTTTACCATTATCATCAAAAGTGAAATAAAATCCCAAATTTTGGGATGTCACCAAAACAGTAATAGAAGGGAAATCTTCCAATCGGGACATTGGTTCTGGTGACATCAGAATTTCCTCACTTTGGAGGGATTACCTCTCGCTTCCTGTTTTGACTATGAGACAGGAATTTAAAGCGGAGCTCCACCCTAAAGTGAAGTCGCGCTGATCGGCACCCTCCCTCCGGTGTCACATTTGACACCTTTCAGGGGAGGGGGGTGCAGATACCTGTCTAAAGACAGGTATTTGCACCCACTTCCGGCCACACGTCTCGGGCAAAAGACGGGCATTTTCTGACATCCCGTTTGTCCCCCGTTGTGTGCTGGGAACACTCGGCTCCCAGCACGCAGCAGGAGCAAATCGGCGGACGCAGCGCGACTCGCGCATGAGCCGTAGGGAACCGGGCAGTTAAGCCGGAGCGCTTCACTTCCTGGTTCCCTCACCGTGGATGGAGGGGGGAGCAACAGAGTGACGAGCAATCGCTCGTCCTCTGCTGCAGACGGCGCTGGACTCCAGGACAGGTAAGTGTCCTAATATTAAAAGTCAGCAGCTGCAGTATTTGTAGCTGCTGGCTTTTAATAT